>OX459053.1:9000237-10200237 GCA_949775005.1 Orthosia gothica | reverse complement strand
ATTCACACAGTTAACATTAATATTGGAGTATGCATGATATTTTTTTAAGGGATTGTAAGGGCAGGTGTCTTCACCGATGTAGTTAGAACAACTCTTTTTTTTTAGGGTTCCATACCTAAGGGGACAAAACGGGACCCTACTACTAAGACTCCGCGGTCCGTCTGTCTGTCCGTATGTCACCAGGCTGTATCTCATGAACCGTGATAGCTAGGCAGTTGAAATTTTCACAGATGTTTAGGGTTCCGTACCTAAAGGGACAAAACGGGACCCTACTACTAAGACTCCGCGGTCCGTCTGTCTGTCCGTATGTCACCAGGCTGTATCTTATGAACCGTGATAGCTAGGCAGTTGAAATTTTCACAGATGATCTATTTCTGTTGCCGCTATAACAACAAATACTAAAAACAGAATAAAATAAATATTTAAGTGGGGCTCCTTATACAACAAACATGAATTTTTTGCTGTTTTTTGCGATAATTGTACGGAACCCTTCTTGCGCGAGTCCGACTGGCACTTGGCCGGTTTTTTATTTTTGTTTGAAATGTTATTTTGTCGAGTGTGTTCTTAGCTATGTTTGAATAAAATCTGTTCAGCCGTTCAAAAGTTATGGGCGTATGACTGTTTGAATCGGGGTGTTTTCGCAAGATACGTGTCATAATTACGTGTTCAATATATTGCCGATCGAAGCGTATCTACTATGTACTAGATAAATTATGTAGTATGAAATAAAAATGTGTAGGGGGATTTTTAAATTTTGCTTGTTGCTTATGTATACTGGCAGATATAATTATTTTTATTGGCTCGTGTTTGACCACTATCTGACCTGATGGTAAGCGATGATGTGGTCGACGGTGAAGCACGCTTGCCTAGAATAAACCTAGTCATTCTTGACTTAAAGACCCCTAGATTGCAGTTATCGGGAAACACAGACTCCGGCAGGGAATGCCACTCCTTTGTATTACAAGTAAAATTTCAAAATTTAAAAACCCCCGACACATTTATCTTGCGAAAACACCCCATTCAAACAGAAAAATGCCCATAACTTTTTAACGGCTGAACCGATTTAATTCAAACATAGGCAAGAACACTCTCGACAAAATCACCTTTCAAACAAAAAAAACTAAATCAGAATCGGTCATCCGTTTAGGCGCTATGATGCCACAGACAGACACACAGATACACAGACACACAGATACACAGACGCACAGCAACACACGTGAAACTTATAACACCCCTCTTTTTCCGGCGGGGGTTAAAAAGTAGGTATTCCCAAAACGTTCAGTGCGTATGGCTGGGATTTCCACTATGTACCGATGGCGCATCGCCGCACGTCTGGTAGTCTGATGAAATGGCCTAGGCGGAATTAGATCATGCAATTCCATCGCACACTCCCCGAAATGTAACCGATAAAAAACCGACAAGCTGGCAACTCGGTGACAGTTTTGATTTGACAAGTGCCTCAGCGCCGATGAGCCTCTTCCCGTCCCAGATGGTGAAGGGGAGGAAGGCCAAAGAAAAGATGAATTGCATGAGGAGAGATACGAAAGAAAAGGGAGTCAGTGATAGCGTGGCGGTTGACAGGACTGAATAGACAAAGAAAACGTGTTGCGCCGACCACAAGTAACATGGAGCAATGGCTGGCAGATGATGATGTGTCGGCAGGCAGCAGTAATGATTGAAAAGGAAGCAAAAATTCGTATTTTTAATTGATTTGGAAGAAGCAGTGATAAACCAAGGCACTTAACAAATGGTGTCTAATACATTACGGTTGCTTACCGCAAAGAATTCTAATTACGAATCACTAATTACCATATAATCACATTAACAGTATTGCTCACTAACAAAATTAGTATGTAAGGATCGTAGCAGGTGGCGTTCTGTAGTTTCTGCCTACCCCCATGAGAAAAAGGCGTGAGTTTATTTATGTATGTATGCTCATTAACAGTACATTGTATATTAACAATAATAAAATAATGCACCTGCGGAAACCACAACTCAATAGAAGCAAGTTACGAGTATTATGAGCTCTACACTCGAAGTTGTGGACTATGTCTACCTAGGACAAACGATCCAGTTGGGTAGGGCCAACTTCGAGAAAGAGGTCAACCGTCGAATCCGACTCGGCTGGCCAGCGTTAGGGAAGTTGCGCGGTATCTTCTCGTCCAACTTACCACAGTGTCTCTAGACGAAATATATGACCAGTGTGTGTTGCCAGTGATGACCTATGGCTCTAAGACGTGGTTGCTGACAATGGGCCTCATCAGAAAGCTTACAGTCACCCAAAGGGCAATGGAGAGGGCTATGCTCGGAGTATCCTTCCGTGATCGAATCAGAAATGTAAAGATCTGCAAGAGAACCAGGGTTACCGACATAGCCCGAAGAATTGCCAAATTTAAGTGGCAGTGGGCAGGGCAAATTTCACAGAACGGATGGCCGATGGCGCAGAAAGGTTCTGGAGTGGCGACCGCGAACCGGAAGACGTTGCGTTGGAAGTCCTCCCACTAGGTGGACCGATGACCTGGTGAAGGTTGCGGGGATCCGCTGGTTGCGGGACGCACGGGACCGGTCAATGTGGCGACGCTTGGGGGAGGCCTATGTCCAGCAGTGGATTTCTTTCAGCTGATATGATAATGATCTAGAAACAAGCCCCTTGTTCGCTCTACAAGCCTGTGAATACTCGCATAAATCCAAGTCGCCTGTTAATAAATGTATACGAAATAGTGTATATTATTTACTAGATTTTGTCCGCGGATTCGCCGTGTGAAAATTGTTTTATTATCATTATACCGAGTTTATCGGTATAAAATGTATCCTAATATCCTGTGATCCGATAGTAAACTATCCGTGTCTATTCATCTAAATCTATTCACCCGTTTTGGCGTAATTGAAACACAAACATACAAACTTTCACAATAAGGCGGTACCCCGAGCAAAACGCCGCGCAAGCCGTTTTCGTGCTGTTTTTAGGAGCTATCTACTCGTTATTCAAAAAGAAATATCAATTAATAAAAATACATAAAATTTCTACATAATATTGATTCTAAAATGGTAGATTTCGTTTTTTTTTAATGTTGTATATATTTCACTAATCTCCTTCCAAAAAAAACACAAAAATGAGAAATAATTATTGATAGCATGCATCTCCTCGTAAAGTGTTCATTAATTATTTTTTGTACTAACACTAATGGATAGATAATTTAATAACGAACATTTTGGTAGTATTTTTTTTTTTCAAAATACCACAATTCGATTTTATAAAGATTTTATTCTAAAATCTGGGCGTATTCACTACTGTAATTCATGCGCCACCAGTGCCGCTAGACCAATAGGAATGCTCATATCGCATGCCGATATTTTGGTCAGGGTACCGTCTTAATAAGCGCATGTATCGTATTGGGTGTAATCCTGTAGAGATTTATATGATAAGGCTGAAATAAATAAATAGTATTTGTAGGATTAATTACATTAATCTTAGATAGCCACATAATCTTCATAAGTACCGATGCCTTTCTCAACCGTTTGATAGCAAATTATGAATTTCATAACGTACCTAAACTATTTTATACTAGCTGACCCCCGCGGCTTCGCTCCCGTCAAAATAGCCTGTTACTCGGGAATAATGTAGCTTTCCATAGGTGAAAGAATTTTTTAAATCGGTCCAGCCATTTCAGAGATTAGCCGGAACAAACAGACAGACAGACAAAAATTGTAAAAAATGTTATTTTGGTGTATGTACCGTATATATATTCATATACATGTAGTAAAAAACGGTTATTTCAATATTAAAAACAGACACTCCAATTTTATTATATGTATAGATTACAATACATAAAAGTAAAGTTGCGAGCTGTCTATACTTCACACATTTTTTTCTCTATTTGGCAAGTGCACAGTAAAAGTTAATAATGGCAGTTGTAATAGACTGACCTCTCTGACGAAGCATGTAAATATGGAGTAGAGATAAAGATTGTCTACTCCAGCATTAGGATAGATGTACTCCCATTGCCCCAAATGGTCCGTTGTGCGTGCAGGGCTCTCTGTGAGAGGGAATGGGGTGTATTCCACCACGCGGGCCCAGAGCGGGTTGGTGAATGTCCCATGTCTTCGAATGTTTTGTTCTAAGACATGCCGGTTTCCTTAAGATGTTTTCCTTTACCGTTTTGAGAGCAGTGGTGTTAGTCGCGGCCGTTACCACTGGGACATCACTGCTCTCATATGGAGTAGAGGTAGAGATTGTCTACTCCAGCATTTATTGTCTGTCTGTCTGTCACCAGGCTGTATCTCATGAACCGTGATAGCTAGACAGTTGAAATTTTCACAGAAGATGTATTTCCGTTGCCGCTATATTGCCGCTATAACAACAAATACTAAAAACAATAAAATAAATATATAAGTGGGGTTCCCATACAACAAACGTGTTTTTTTGCCGTTTTTGCGATAATTGTACGGAACCCTTCATGCGCGAGTCCGACTCGCACTTGGCCGGTTTTTTTTTTTTAAATATGTGCATTTGACAAACAGCGAGCGATTAGCAAACGATTGTGTAGGACCTACCATACCTACACTGCAGGTAATGCCGCCTTTTATGACATAAAGCGTTTGATCGCTATCGTTTTGCTCTTGCAAAAGATACGTAATAAGCCTGCGGCTTTGCTCGAGGTCTCGCCCGTCGCGAACATCGAAATCGGCTAATACTATGCGTAATTGTTTTGACTTAGACTAACTGGCAATGGCAAGGTGACTGATACTGACCGGTATTTTATCACGAAAATCTTTTCTTTTTTATCGACTTCAAAAAACCTGCCAAGTGCGAGTCGGACTCGCGCACGAAGGGTTCCGTACTTGGTACATTGCGGTTATGATTGATTGATGATTTACGATTTATGACGTATTAAAAAAAAAACTACTGACTAGATCTCGTTCAAACCAATTTTCGCTGGTAGTCTAAGATCCCGTTATAAAACGACCTTCACCGAGATGCTTATTTAATGAAACGTATTTTATATTTAATTTAATATGTCAATAAATATAATCCATATGGGTTGCCTAGCAAATTTCAGTCCAGAGTATGTTTAATTAATAATTAAAATATATTTTTTTTTTTTACATTTCACCGGTATGTTTATTAGATAAATTCTATACCAATCGAAAGTATGAAGCCCATAGAATATGCAAACGTTAGGTTGCCTATTCTTTTCCGGTCACAACTATCGGGTTGCCAGGTATAAACAGGTAAATTTGTACTAGCATTTTGCAACGGTGTGTTTATTGAATGAAATTTAAATGAAATTAAAGATTATTTTATTCTGAACACGGTGGTATAGGGTTGCCTGTGAAAAATCAGTCCAGAATTGCGGTTTTCGAATTTAAAAAAGTAAAATATTGCTCCGAGTGAATGTGTGCGACTACGACGACGAAGAGGACACAGCGCTGTTGAGCTGCAGAGGAGCAGCTGTTTAAAGTCCGCCCACTTAAAGAGAGTGCGCATGCTATTTGGGCTTGGAAAAGAAAAGGATAGCGATAGACTCGTATATACTATGCATCATTTTGGAGTAGTTTATTATTTAAATATAGAAATAGTTTTATTTTTTTATAAAAATAAATAAATATAAATCTATAAATGTAAACTGAGAAATTGAAATCAATTGAAACTATTGGAAAAATTCAAAACCCATAAAAGTGAATTTTTTTAATCAGGGTAGTCTTGCAAATTTTATTTTTATTGTAAGAAGACAAAATAAAAAAACAACAATTAAAAAATTACTTCTATTTATTGTAAAAAAATAGAAATACAAAAAAAAAAAAACAGAATCCGAGTCATCGGACATAAAACTACGATCTTCAACTTCTGAATCTTCTTCGTCATCACTCTCTGTTTCACTTTTTTCATCTATCATATCTTCTATCTTTAAAGGTGTATGATCCCCAATGAATCCTACTGGTTTTAAATATTCATCTAAGAACCATCCGCAGTTCTCGGCTCAAGTTTCACGCATATTGGATCCGTTGCATTAAGCCACATGGAATTATAGAAGATGTATTAGCTAAGTTAATTTTAAAGATTCAATTATTATGTACTTACTGTATATTCAGCACTAAAATTAAGAAATTCTACGTTATATTTTTTATTCAAAACGGTCACTTTTTTGTAGCACGTGGTATGATAACCTACACATTGAAGAGACGCACTGGGTAGCTCAACAAAATTGTATTTAAAGTGTTTTTTTTACGAAAAGCTAACTTTAATACACAGTTTTTAAAAGTTTCATCATTAAAATCAATTATTTTATCATCCGATCCACACAAAAAACACTTTTTTGCCATTTTTTCCAACAATAAATAGTAGCACGTTTTTTCAATTGTATTTATAGCGACACTCTACTCCAAAATGATGCATAGTATATACGAGTCTATCGCTATCTTTTTCTTTTCCAAGCCCAAATAGCATGCGCACTCTCTTTCTTTAAGTGGGCGGACTTTAAACAGCTGCTATGCTGTGTCCTCTTCTATCGCATGGGATGGTCGGTTGGGACCTCTCAGTCGCACACATTCACTCGGAGCAATATTTTACTTTTTAAAATTCGACAACCGCAATTCTGGACTGATTTTTCGCAGGCAACCCTATACCACCGTGTTCAGAATAAAATAATCTTTAATTTCATTTAAATTTCATTCAATAAACAGACCGTTGCAAAATGCTAGTACAGATTTACCTGTTTATACCTGCCAACCCGATAGTTGTGACCGGAAAAGAATAGGCAACCTAACGTTTGCATATTCTATGGGCTTCATACTTTCGATTGGTATAGAATTTATCTAATAATCATACCGGTGAAATGTTTAAAAAAATATTTTCTTTTAATTATTAATTAAACATACTCTGGACTGAAATTTGCTAGGCAACCCATATGGATTATACTTATTGACATATTAAATTAAATATAAAATACGTTTCATTAAATAAGCATCTCGGTGAAGGTCGTTCTATAACGGGATCTTATACTATGGCAGTTTACATAGTAATGTACATCATATATTTTTTTCAGTTTTATCATTCTCTTATTTTAGAAGTTAAAAGTGGGGGGGGGGGGGGTTTGGGACACATTTTACCACCTTTGAAGAGTCTCTCGCGCAAACTATTCAGTTTAGAAAAAAATGATATTAGAAACCTCTGTATTATTTTTGAAGACCTATCCATAGATACCCCACACGTATGGGTTTGATGAAAAAATATATTTTTAGTTTTAGTTTCAAGTATGGGAACCCCCAAAATTTATTGTTTTATTTTTATTTTTGTGTGAAAATCTTAATGCGGTTCACAGAATACATCTACTTACCAAGTTTCAACAGCATAGTTCTTATAGTTTCGGAAAAAAGTGGCTGTGACATACGGACGGACGGACAGACAGACAGACATGACGAATCTATAAGGGTTCCGTTTTTTGCCATTTGGCTACGGAACCCTAAAAAAAAGGAGGTAATCAATTGAATTCGACACGTAATATTGTTGGAACTGCACAATACCACAGATAATATAATACTAGCATACAGATGCCTCATCCCATACAAAGAAACCGTGCCACGTCACTAGCGTTTTTCATCTGATTATACCGATTATTTTTTAGTCGATCGATTGAAGCCGATCGCGTTCGGTTCCGTTCCACGGCGATAGATAGATCACCATCTAATAATCAATCGAAATCGATAGATAAATCAAATAATCAGTACAGTACGTCGGAACAGTATGGGATGAGACACCACTGACAATTCTCACATATGTTATTCTAAGTGGACTTAAACACGATTGCCAAATTTCATAAGTGTATGTTTGTCCACGTATTTCTCCAAAATTACTTATAGGATCGTGATCATTTTTTTGTGTTGGATTGAGTATCTCTCAACTTAGGGAATAGTGCAAGTTTCATCAAAATCGGTCCAGCACTTTTCAAGATATGGACACGACAAACAGCACGAATGTGTAAATTGAGTTATTAGGGGTATTTTGTCAATCCTTTAGGTACCGTACTATAGAGTTTGCAAATTTTTAGGGATGGTGTACTAAAACTAACTAAAATGAGATAAAAAAGTCGGTGACTTTGGTACCTACCTCTTGTTTTTATAATTTTTCTACTTCGACTTCCGAAATGAAAGTTATTTTGCTCTTTTTAGTGTTTTACTTTTGAAGTTGGTTTATTTTTTTGAAAATGTTTTTATTCAATTTTAGCAGTGTCGTGTTTTCACAATATACAATATTGTGATGAATACTTAGATAGTGGATTATTTAGCAATGTCGTGCAAACCACCCCTTAGAAAACATAATAATCAATGGTGGTTGCCTTGACTTAATGTTCGTTGAATCAATACATTGAATCTTAATCTGCCCCTAGGTTAACTTTTCGCACAGCTTAAATATATTTTTGAAATTGTACAATTTATTTTAACTTAGCTATTGCCCGCGACTACGTCTGCGTGGCATTAGCACTTTGAATAGCCTATTTTTTTATAGCACGTCATAATATTTAAGGTGAGGACTTGAGAAATTATTAGTTCTCCATACTAACTTCTACCCCCTTGTCCTTCCCCTAAAGGATGATAGCCGGGATAAAAACTATCCTATGTCCTTGCCAAGGTCTCAAACTATTTTCATACCAAATTTCATCTAAATCGTTTCAGTGGTTTAAGCGTGAAACGGTAACAGAGAGGGTTACTTTCGCATTTATAATAAGCTAGTTGACGCCTCGCGGTTTCACCCGCGTAGTTCCCGTTCCCGTGGGAATACAGGGATAAAAAATAGCCTATGTCACCCGGGGATAGTGTAGCTTCCCAACGTTAAAAGAATTTTTGAAATCAATCCTGGAGTTTTTAAGTTTATTCGTTACATACAAAAATCCGAAAATACTAATCTTTCCTCGTTATAATATTAGTATGGAAAATCCTCTCCTAACCCAAACAATACCAATACAAATTTATTAATAATCAAAATCTCCAGAACAAGCGGGTTTTTTCTTATTGGAATTTTTATTAGGCCATTAGCAAATTCATAAAATTTTCCTATAATAATTAGTTCTTCTAATTCATTTGCTGTTTAGCTATAGCATGCAATCAATTAACTAACAATTACTGCATATTCACATGACTACTCAGTCACTACCCTTTGGGGAATCTTAGTGTGACTATAATTTGTTATTAGTAATAATGTCCCCAGCTACCTAGACACAACAAACATAATACACATGAATCAATAACTCTAGCATAAGTATGTCAATTATAATGATTGTTAGTGCAAACAATATTTGTTTACACAATTGTTATTTATTGGAAGCATTTGAGGAGCATCTTAGTTAAATAGACTGCCATTTATATGTTATCAACAAGAAATATTCTATCACTGTTATTTATGCTACAGCTTCATAAAATTTGCACATTTCTCTCTTGTTTGCACAATTAAATACAACATAGATAATATACAAAATAGATAGATGACATACAAAATGCACGCACACACACACACTCATATGCAAACATACTGGTTATATCTAAACTACTGAATGAATTGTACATTGCTGTGGAAGAACGGAGTCTCCTTACACAGGCATTACTTGCTTAAAAGGAGGCTCCAATCACCTACTATACTTCATAAAAGCTAGCTTGATCTCTGCGACATATGTCAAACTGACGTTTATTGTTTTTTTTATTGTTAGCCTGTCAAGCACTATTGTTACTGTATTGATATTGACAGCTGTCACAGAGATCAAGCTATCTTTTATGAAGTATAATGTAAAAAAATAATAATTAGAAATAAAAAAGATTTTGTATTAGTATTTTGTATAGATTCTGCTCTCAAAACGGTGAAGGCAAACATCGTGAGGAAACCGGCATTTCCTAGAACCAAAAATTCGAAGACATGTGACATTCACCAACCCGCACTGGGCCCGCGTGGTGGATTACGGCCCATTCCCTCTCACAGAGAGGAGGACTGTGTCCCAGCAGTGGGAACATTAATAGGCTGATGATGTGTGTGATGTGATAGATTCAGATATCGGAATTTTCTATATTTAAATAGACACAGTATTTACTGATAAGAGGCTGTATATATGTACCTCAAACATCAAACAAGCATGCGGTTATCAGTGTTTTACAAACATATATTATCATATGAGCTGACACCCACATTTGTTTACTCAACATTGAGATTATTTTATCATAAAATATGTATTGAAATACTTATTTATATAATATTTCTGCCTATTTGAATTTTACGGGATGATGTCAAATGAAAATCATTGGTAAATGGTTAGGAAGAAGTGTAATTACTTAGGTCCCTATTAGTACAATTTTTAATATATGTACAGTAAGCTACAGCCAATGGAAATATTGACTATCACAATTTTATTTTAAATAGAAAATTCTAATCTTTCTTTAGTTTAAAGGCAATAAACCTCTGACAATGGTTTGTTTATTTAATGACCTTTGTCTTAATAATAATAATGAAAACGAATAAATTATGTTAGGTACTCACTCGCTAGTCTCCTTGGTCTTCTCAACGTGCTTCTTGATATCAGCAAGTGAAGAGTCCAGTCTCGTGAGGAACTCGTCGAAGGTCTTCTTCTCGTCCGGGCTGCCCGGCGAGAAGTCACCCGTGGGCATGCCCGCGATGGAGGCCCGGTGGTTCGGCGGGGGCAGCTCCGTCACACGCTCACCATTCTCATAGAAAGGAGAATCTTTGGTGACGGGAATCAATAAATACTCCCGCAAAAACAAACTGTCCGAAGCGAATAAACGATTCGCCCGCCTAATTTTCTCCATCTATAACAACCAAACGACACATTTAACACTCTTTCCGTTCAAAACCCGAAGAGTTAACGAGATAATAACACTTTTATTGCGATGTTAGTACACTTACGGTAACACCATATTTGAGGGCAAGCCCTTGCAAAGTATCGCCTTTTGAAATCACATGCTTGATGTATTCTTCGTTCCTTTTCATGTGGTTACAAGTACTTCCATATTTTTTAAGAGGGCGAGCTGAATCCCGAATAGAAATTCTCTCATCAAAAAGACGTTCCTCCTCCATTTTTGACGTGTGTATATGACAGCGTCAAATAGACTGAAGTCAGTAATCTTTGACTGAAGTTAGCTGTGAAACAGGTGCAACGACCTTTCGTTTTGTTACGTTGTATAACAGGCGTTGTAACCTCCATTCATAAAATAGCTCCATTTTTTTTATTAATCCTAATAATAAATAGGTATAAAGCGTAGTGACTGTAATTAATAATAAAAACATTGCTGAAATGTGAAATGTTTGTTTGAGCAGCCCGATTTTTGTTTATTCCAAACGCATTAATTAAGAGACCGGATTTACTGCCATCTGTAAGCAGAAAGCATGAACTAGCTCGAAGAAGTCGAAGACTGCCATCATAGTTGTGCTCCTGCTGAACAGATGGCGCTCTTTTAATTTTATGCGATAACATGGAGATGTCACTGACTGAAAAACGCTATACGAGTTTTCCGATAGAGGGTGCGCTAACTGCCACAAACCAGCTAAAACCCGGGCCAATACCAACCAATACAGACGACCAATCATACATCTGGGACCTTTAACTCATTCAACCAGATCGGACACGGTCGTTCTTCAGTTCATTCTTAGTATTTGACATTCGTTCTCACTCATTTCATTCAGTCTCACGGTGCAACTGGACGGGGGTGGTGTTGTGTTATGTGATTCAGAATTTGATTAAATTTAGAAATTGTTGTGAATTGAAAAGATTTTTGATAATTATAGTGCTTTGAATTGTATATTAAATTTTGATGTATTGACTGTGGACTCGCAAAGGACCAAATTTTCACATTTTGTATTATTTTTGCGATTTTTATTTATGGTTTGTGTACATGTGATCAATAAAAGAATCGCGACATTTCTTCGATAAAAAGGGTATGTATGAATGAAAGTGTTATTTGTTGCACGATTAATGAATTAACAGTGTTGTATTTTGTCGTTTAGTCGTTGAATATCTTGTTTTCCCCTGTCGGGCGCACACCGCCCCATTGCGAAAAATATATTATTGCGAGGGTTGCCCGCAGTTGGCCGCGCGCGCTCCGTCCGTACACGATTATTTTATTACTGGTGGGGTTCAGCTTTTTTAATTGTTGAATGCTGTTGATACAGTTTGGTGTTTATTTGTCAGTTTGGTCGTATTTTCTTGCTGCTACGAAATTATTATGTGCCTACCCACAACCCATGACATGGTTTTGTGTTTTTATTTTTAATAGGTATTCTCATGGTGCATGGGCGACGGACCTTGAGCGAGGTTGATAATAATCATAGCCCCTGTGTTAATGTTATGTCCTAAATAGATAACACTGGCTAATCTTGAAGCTCGTTAGGTCAACAGCTGGGGAGACAATAACTACCCAGCTGAAATAACTCTTCCTGTTAAAGTTAGTACCTAAAATAAGGCAGCCAGTTGACCCTGATTAAATTGATTAGCAAAACAGTCCAATCTGAAGACCAAAATAACTAGATGAAATTCAAGCATTACACTGTACGTAAAGTAGCGAAATAAAAAAACAAAATGACCCCACTTTATTAATAACTAGCGACCCACCCCGGCTTCGCCTGTGACAAATTATACACCAAAACCTGCCTCGTTTATCACTCTTTATATTGGTGAAAACTGCTTGAAAATCCGTTCAGTAGTTTTTGAGTTTATCGCGTAAAAACGCGGCGGGGAACTTTATTTTATAATATGTATGTAGTGATAATAATATATATGTCACCTAATCAATAAGCAAATTGCTTAGTTTGACTTTAACGGGTTAGTAGTTTACTCCGAGTTACTGCTGACTACGTTTGACAATCATCACATCAACGCAAAACGCGTAACGAACGCAAAACTATGTTGAATAATGTACAGGCTGTATCAGGAGCTGTTTACTATACGGACCTTGTGGAAACTAGAACAAATTTCCGTGCATTAAAGCGTTTTTGCCATACCTATTATTGGAATCAAATATAACAGCTCACAATGTTAGGACCTATTAATATTAATGCTAATTTTTATCCGTGGTGCTAGGCAACTGGGCTTATCCCAGTTGTAAACGACCCTTTGTGCCTATTGGCCTTGTTTGTCCTGTCTCCTGCTTGATATGGAGGGAAGTGGAAATATGTATTTTTTCTTACCTACTCCTCCATTATTCTTTTCTGATTATTACGTTGCGGGATCCAAGACAGTTAAATTCATTCGCCGGGACTTCGTCGAGCTTTATTGCCTCAGAGCTTTTCTGGTGGTCGCCACTGTTGATTCTGGCTTTCAGGAGTTGCAAAAATAAAAAAACTTCACATCTCGCTAAACAGTCGGCAAATGACTTTGAACTAACGTCCTGCTAGGTCTTAAAATTTATAGCCTACACGAACAACATAGTAATAAACTATTTTCCATCAAAAAACTTACCTAACACTACTTCTAAATAAGTACCTGCTCCAAATCCCGACAGAAAGGTCATGACCCCACTCATATGCACCCTTGCACCAATAACATAAATATCAAATTCCGAACTGTTGACTCACTGGCAACATCCCTCCGGTTATAAAAGGAGTGTTATTAAAAAAATGCATTTCGAAAGAAAAAAAAACCGCGTGAGTTTCTGAGTCAGTGTAGACGGAACCAGTTCGGAACGAGTGAGTAAATCTTTCAAGAGCATCGTGTCATTATCACGAGCGTGAGTCATCGCGCTAGAATTCGACCTCCGAGGAAACTCCTATCCCTCCTAACTGTAATCTGTGTGATTAAAAGTTAGCTTGTATGACATGCTTGTCTATGAACGTCAAATAGGCGTATTTTGGTTTTACCAAAGACTGTCCCCACCTGGCTTCGCTCCCGTCAATTTGGTACCTATCTTCTACCCACTTACCCTGCCTACCTACATACCCTACACTACCATACCTTACCTACCTACCCTACCTACCTACATGATTTTTGCGTATCGTAAGCTCTCAAAAAGCAATATTTTTTCATTAATCGTTTTTGCAACATTTTTCATTTATGCTCCGCTCCTATTGGTCGTAGCGAGATGCTATATAGCCTATAACCTTCCTCGATAAATGGACTATCCAACACAAAAATATTTTTTCAATTTCAGTATTGCCTGAGATTAACGCGTTCAAACAAACAAACAAACAAACTCTTCAGCATTATAATATTGGTATAGATCTGCTCTTATTTGTTTGTGACACAAAGTCGGAATTAAATTAAAATCGAAGAAGGGTCAATGTATACCTATAGCAGAAATTACTGTTATTCAAAATTCGAACAACATCTAATATTTTCTCATTCCACAGTAATTTGCAAAGCATAGACAAATGCATCGTATCCATGCATTCTGTGTAACATTATTTATAACCTCAAAATAAGTATCTGCTAGGTATAATTTTGCACCTTGTCTCAACAGCTGACTGGCTAACAAGCTTACCTACACCTCATCATATTTCATCGCGCGTTACTGCCGTAATACAACACTCAGCCATTATTAAACCCCGACGCTTTACTACTAAGAATCTGCTTTGAATAAGCTCATAAACTCCGCTACTCATTCGTGAAATCCGACTAATTTAACAAACGAGGCTCTGAGTCGGAACTATAACTGTAGAAGGCGTAAAAAAACCGTTAGGGATGGCGACATTCGACTCTAAAATTGTTTTGTCGAATCAATGTCGCAACACGAGTTCTCTTTATTTAGAGGTAAAACTACTAAACCCGTTGATCGAAAGTACTCCGCCCACAGACAATACAACAAAATCTTTCGAACAAAATGCGTGTCATATGACTGGGCTTCTAAGACAACTGGGTCGATGCCTTAATGACGTCAGAATACCGGTACTGCGTGTACGCTGATGATGCGTCAGACCATTCACGGATCTTTCGCTCGGTTTCCGAGAAAGATATTATTGAATGACCGGGTGTTGTGTTACCGTACCTTAGTTGTGTAAGAAAACAGTTAACCGACTACCTGAGTTGAAAGCAGGGTAATGTTGCTGGTAAATGACTGTGGAACTTGTATGGAATGGCCAGGATAAACAGTTTTTTAACCCTGCACAGTTCAAGACACTTAGCAAGAGTTACCGTTTGGCATCACCACAGTTTCAAAAAAAATAAAAAAAAGTTAATTTAAAAATAAAAAAATGCTACTACTAAAAAGCTGTTAACAAGAAAAAAACATGCTGTGCAGTCGGAGGATACATATTCGCGAACTGCCTGATCTTGATTTTTATTTACCTACAACTTTTTAGTGAATATTTTATTTTATAAATATGTACTTTTAAACATATAAGTGATATATTTTTGTAATCACCTCTAAAAACCCTTCATTTATACCCCACTCGACGGGTTGCGAAAAAAAAAAGTGTAACCTCTATAATATGGAGCCCAAAATCCGCCATGTTTAATTTTTTTAACGGCACTTATCTAAGAACACTTGGGCGGCCAACACCTATCTAACGATGTCTTAATTATAAAAATCCGTCAAGTGGTTTGAAAGATACGAGGTAATAAAGAATATTACATACATACATACAAATATACTTACAAGATACGCGCGAAAACCATAACCCTTTCCTGGCAGTCTGGTAAAAAGAGAGAAGTTTGAGCTGCAAACTTATTATCACGTCTCGCCAAGACATCCCTAACTTCAGTGGACAAAACTATAACTTAAATGAAAGTATTTCATAAAACTTGACTCATTTTACTGGAGTTTATAAGTAAAGAAACTTTGAAAACAAACAAATCTAGAAAATTATGGAACAAGAAAATTAATCAACTTGTTTTGCTAGCAGACCTCTTACAAATAATCCAGAAGCGTGTGTAGGTAACCTTCGTTTTTACTCAGAAGAGATTTTAATTGAGGCTCAGAAGTTTGAACTCGGAACTACGTCAAAAGTCAAAAGTCAAATATATTTATTCAATTAGGCCAATAAACGGCACTTTTGAACGTCACATAAATTAAAATTAAAAATTAAAAGTAATAAAAAAAAAAAAAAAAAGTAATAAAAAAAAAATAAGATAAAAAAAAAAAAAATGATTCTATCGTGCATTCGGAAAGTAGATTGTTATGGAGAAGAACGCACAAGGAACTCCATACTTACTCTTTTAAAAAAAAAAAAAAATTGGTGTTTTATTGGCGTCTTGGTGATCTTTCAAACGCTGGTATGCTGTGTTAGCTGTTCTACACAATACAGGTGTAGTTCGAAACTTTAAATTCACACCATCTTAATTCTTTACTGTACACCAAAAACAACCAACATTACATAGAGTGTGATAATAAAGTACATGTACAAAGGTGAGCTTAACTCAATGTTGAGTTCTCTTAAAGCAAACCCTAGGGTGACAGAGAAAGATCAGGAGGCAGGATCTAGAATTTTAAAACAACGAATAAAATATACTTATATAAATACATATTTTTATAATAAATACTAATATTATGTCATTGCGCAAGGCTTAATCTTCGTCTTGAAGACCTCCAGAGAAGGACTGTCGCGTAGGGAGTGTGGGCGAGAGTTCCAGAGTCGCACTGCAGTAGCAGAGAAAGAGCCTCTTACCTTGCGCTGATTTATGACTGGTCGAGTTTGACGGCTATCGACAAAGTCAAATGTGTTTATTTCAAGTAGGCCATTATGCGGCACTTTTGAACGTTAAAATTTACATTTAATAAAAATTGATTCTACCGTGCATTCGGAAATGTAGCTTGTTATGGAGAAGAACGCACAAGAAACTCCATTCACTCCACAGGATTGAGCAACAAATTCCCAAAACCGAATGCAAAAACAAAGTTAGGCATTTTGCCTATAGTGTGAACTGGGAACGATCAGGCTAAAAATAAAATAATAATATAGAAGATCGCTCATCTCAAAGTCAAAGTCAAATATATTTATTCAACTAGGCCAATAAACGGCAAATAAATTAAAATTTACAAGTAATAAAAATTGATTTTACCGTGCATTCGGAAAGTAGATTGTTATGGAGAAGAACGCACAAGAAACTCCATACTTAAGTCGGAACCACACTTACGTGTCGTGGCGTGGCGTGGCGCAGGATTCACGAATCAAACGACTCTGTTCCAGCCTACGTCATAACGCAACGTGTTTTGTAGCCAATCAACAGCGTCAGAAGGCGCCACGACACGCCACGCCACGTAAGTGTGGTTCCGTCTTTCCTCTTTTTAAAAAAATAGGTGTTTGACAATATTTACATAAGTACATACATTAATAAATTCATATATGTGAGGACGATGCACCCAGAGTAGCTCTACACACTATACTAGGTACAGGTATAAAGTATTAAAAAGCATTAACAGGAAAATTTATTAATTTGATAAGTAGGAACATGGTTCTCACATACTTACAAAAGTTACAAATATTGCAAACATATTTAAAATACATAATTCAACAACAACGGAAGTATGTGAGACAATTTCTAAAAAAGAAAATAAAAAAGAAACTATAATCTAAAAGCTAAATCATTCTTTGGCTTAGTCCATTGTCTTGTAAATAGAGTCCACCTGCCACACGTTAGCATTACACGGACGTACTGGCAGCTGGATGTGAATCTATCAATCAATAGTCAATTTCACAGCGTAATCTTGCAAGCATCATGCTCGAAGTATTATCATCTCGAACGCTTGATTAACCACAACACGTTCAAGTAGAAGTATCGACGCTGATAATTTACGTTGAAACATAGCCCTGGCTAGCCTTTATAAGTTTGTTATTTGACGATATCCGCGAAATATACTACCAAAAATAATCTCCAAGAATCTCAGTCCCTGAATTGGGTTAATGAGATTTCGCCTTCTGCGTTCAATTTTAAACGAAGTGCCCTGATTACGATCAATTATTGCCAAGTGCAAACCCTCTGACAGCTGTCGCTCGCCAAACCACATCCAAGCAGAAATTCTCATCATTAATTTATTTACGAAAGTAAGAATTCATTTAAGGCGGTACCCCGAGCAAAACGCCGCGCTAGCCGTTTTTTTTCGTGCTGTTTTTAGGAGCTATCTACTCGTTATTTAAAAAGAAATCAACTAATAAAAATTGATTAAATTTCTACATATTATTGATTCTAAAATGGTAGTATACTTTTTTTAAAGAGGTTTAGGTTATGTTTCACTAATCTCCTTAAAACCATAAAAATGAAAAATAATGATTGATAGCATGCATCTCCTCGAAAAGTGTTCATTAATATTTTTTTGTACTAACACTAATGGATAGACAATTTGATAACGAACTTTTATGTCGTATTTTTTTTTTAAATACTAAAATTAGATTTTATAAAGATTTTATTCTAAAATCTGGGCGAATTCACTCTGTAATTCATGCGCCACCAGTGCCGCTAGGCCAATAGGAATGCTAATATCTCATGCTGATTTTTTGGTCAGATACAGCCCGTCCTTGATACGAATGGCGAGAAACTGCTCACTAAACTCGAAAGAAAAAGAAACCCAACCAACTTTTGCTCAAGTACCCTATCAATATTTTCATCAAATAAAACTGACAAAACTCCCAACTTCAGTCCTTCAAACTTTCATAGTTTGAGTTTTATTCAGCTGGCGTTGGCTGTAGTTTTCAATACCAAAATTCAGAACATGTTGGTGTATTCAGAGAGAATGCAGACGCCTCACTCAGCTCTGGATGCCTTTATAAATAGGTGCAGTTTTCGTCGTATAATGTAAAACACGATAAATGAAAAACAAACACGTTTATAACAAAGGCGTGTGAGGAAAATAAACTAGTTTTTTAAAAGCATTTTTTAAAGTAACGCCTGCTTTTAAAAGGTTTTCGTTTGGCATAATTCATAATTACTGAGTTGCCAGGTAAATAAACAATTGCGTATCCTTATGATTTCGGGTTTTTAAGGTTACACTAGTCGACCATTCTTCCATACAAACGTAGTCTGGCGATTACTCCACTGTTTGACAACGTACGTTCAAAATAAAAAAATATATCAATATGTCTCATCATTATCTAGCCCTGTATGGAAACAAAAAATATTACACACAATATTTGAAAATTATGAGCATGTAAAGTTCCATATTTCAACACTAATTTTAACGCATCTTTGGGCGAAAATAAATACCATAAGAAGAAGGAAAACTGCAAAACGGCCTCCATACAGGGATAGATTAGTAATTCAACAATGCAAATAATTTTATTTTGAAAATATACATTTAGTCGTTTTTCATATAGGTCTGTTTCTAAAATTTCGCGCGCTCGTTTTCGTCCTAAATCATCATCCGTTTCGATACAAATTTGCAAAAGAGCTAATTTGTACGCAAACTTACTTCTTACTGCTCATCACAGCATCTATCTCGTTCGTATTACGTGTTGTCGGATGAGATAGCATGCATTTCAACCTCGCGCACAAAATAGTTCGTGCCGTCGACTAGGGGCACCTTAAATCGAACAGAAGCCGTATAATATTCGTTGAATTTTGCCATTATGACTTGTCTGTTACGCAACGGTCTTCTTACTTATTTTTAATGGCTACTTAGCTACGGAGTATTTGATATTTGCTAACAGAGGCACTTCGACATGCAAATTGCAAAGCCTTCTGATATAATCCTCTGTTGGCTGCTTCTCGCCGCAACCGCAAGAAATAATTAGGTGGTATATTGGACTTTACTGCAAAATAACTAACGAGAAGGCCTTTTAGGAACTAATTAAGTATCTTATTCCCTGTGCCTTGGAGTCGATAATGTATTTTAAGGCCACTAGTTGACTTACACCAGACGCTGAGCTAGTCGAAAGAGAAGAAAAACCGGCCAAGTGCGAGTCGGACTCGCGCACGAAGGGTTCCGTACTTGGTAAATTGTGGTTTACGATTTATGACGTATTAAAAAAAAAACTACTTACTAGATCTCGTTTCAAACCAATTTTCGGTGGTAGTTTACATGGTAATGTACAGCATATATTTTTTTTAGTTTTATCATTCTCTTATTTTAGAAGTTAGAGGGGGGGGGGACACACATTTTGCCACTTTGGAAAAAATATGTTAGAAACCTCAATATCATTTTTGAAGTCCTATCCATAGATACCCCACACGTATGGGTATGATGGAAAAAAAATATTTTAGTTTCAGTTTCAAGTATGCGGACCCCCAAAATTTATTGTTTTTTTTCTATTTTTGAGTGAAAATCTTAATGCGGTTCATAGAATACATCTACTCACCAAGTTTCAACTGCCTAGTTCTTATAGTTTCGGAAAATTGTGGCTGTGACATACGGACGGACAGACAGACAGAAAGACAGACATGACGAATCTATAAGGATTCCGTTTTTTGCCATTTGGCTACGGAACCCTAAAAATGTGTACACGTATATTTAATTATATATAGCGCAAAATTATATTCCGCAACATTACTCGGACGCGCTTCAATGGTTGAGCTAAAAAATAAATTAATTTTGATCTGCATCGATACTGTATAATTATTTCTTCAAAGGTTAAGGCGGTACCCCGAGCAAAACGCCGCGCCAGCCGTTTTTTGTGCTGTTTTTAGGAGCTATCTACTCGTTATTTAAAAAGAAATATCAATTAATAAAAATACATTAAATTTCTACATAATATTGATTCTAAAATGGTAGATTTAGTTTTTTTTTTAATGTTGTATATATTTCACTAATCTACTTCCAAAAAAACATAAAAATGAGAAATAATTATTGATTTTATGCATCTCCTCGTAAAGTATTCATTGATTATTTTTTGTACTAACACTAATGGATAGACAATTTAATAACGAACATTTTTGTAGAATTATTTTTTTCAAAAGACCAAAATTCGATTTTATAAAGATTTTATTCTAAAATCTGGGCGTATTCACTACTGTAATTCATGCGCCACCAGTGCCGCTAGACCAATAGGAACGCTCATATCTCATGCCGATTTTTTGGTCAGGGTACCGTCTTAATGCAAACTGTTGGTTTAAAGATCAAGAAACCGTTACTGCTAAGGCTACCCAAGTACCCATGCCTGTTAACGTCTTTCGTATCGCCTCGGGCAAGGGGTATTGTCCACCACGAGTCGCCGATAATCTTGGCTATTATAACAAATGCATAAGTCTTGTTAGTTTGTTATTCAATAGCGTGGCGAGGTAAGGAAAGCTGCGGAGAAACCTTAAAGGCTACCTAAGTCTGTAGCGCAAAGCACTTTGTTTTTCTTGTTTCTCGTTATTGTTTTAGTTCTATGGTCTTTTAGCTGGCTTGGTTCTATTTAAGAATTTACAACCTTCAGCTTTTTAGGGTTCCGTACCTCTAAAGGAAAAAACGGAACCCTTATAGGATCACTTTGTTGTCCCTCCGTCTCTCTGTCTGTCAAGACCCTTTTCTCAGGAACGCGTGGAGGTATCAAGCTGAAATTTATATCAAATGCTCAGGTCTACTGTCCCTTAAAGCTGTGAAAAAATCAAACTTCTAAGCCAACGCAATCAAAAGATACAGCCGTTTATGCCGCAAATTTTCGACACCCGCAAGGGAATCAAAACCTACAGGGTACTTCCCGTGTACTCAGAATCTTGAAATTTGGTACGAAGCAACGTCTTATAGCACAGATAAAGGAATAATTGCGAAAACCGTAAATTTTTAGTTACATCATACATATAAAATATTTTTAATAATTTTAAACTTACTGCCCCTTTCCTCATGAACGCGTAGAGGTATTAAATTGAAATTCATATCAAATACTCAGGTCTATAATACCTTTAAGCTGAGGTTTGTACGGAACCCTCGGTGCGCGAGTCCGACTCGCACTTGGCCGGTTTTTTTTTAAATCCTTTAGATTTATGTCGAAAAGATGAGCAGCTGCGTTCTTCTTGCTAACAATCGAAAATGAAATCTAGGTTCAGCAGTGAACGTTTGCGTACACAGATAAGGCATTACGCTCCAGACTTAAAAAATAAACACTATCTACGCCACTCAATCGCGTGGTTATCAATGTCAGAAACACCAGGCGGGCGACTCCTAGAGTATAAAGCTCTGGCGTCTTACAAAATGGTTGTCAATGAGATAAAATCGCGTAGTTGTGCCCATAATAGGCTGAGACTGGAAGTGGACACGACGGTGACCTGACCCGGGACCCTTGCCCTTACTATCACGACATAGAAGTGAATTTATGTCACATTTTATTGTGTACTTTGTCTTATTACCTTTTCGTTATGAGGTACTGTTCCTACGATGTAATGGCGAGTGCACGCTGTTCGTTGGTTCGTGAAGTTTACTGTTTCGTCATTGCCGCCTTCATCTCCGAATACGAATCAATTTCTTTGTCCACTTATTACCCGACTGCCGAAGGAGGGTAATGTGTTTATCAGTCTATGTATGTATGTTCCTATGTGGCGTTCCAGAGACCAAACGCGTTGGCCGATTTTGATGATTCTTACGTCTATCGATTCGTCTTAACCTTGCGAGTGCCACTGGCATATAAAAATTGGAAAATAGAAAAATGCCGGCTTTTGGGTCCCAATTTGTTTTTTCTTCCGTACCTACTCATCGTGGGGGTATCAAAATAAAGGATTTTAAGAGGTGGTTTCAAAAATATATAACACTTTTATGTTTACATTTACTTATTTCGAAATAAAAACTTTAATGTTAATAAATAAAAAAAGTTAATCCTAAAAATATCATAACACAGCTAGTTTTGGTCAGCCAGCTTGCGAATATTTATTTTTCGTTTATTGGTTTTTTTTATTTTTTTAATTGATTTTATTTTTTTGTTGTAACATCAGGAATTAGTTTCTTATATTGGAATCTAGTCAAAATAACATGCTCATGCTCAAATTCTAGCGCTTGTATTTTGATTAGTAAACGTAGTTCCTTAGCATGAATTCAATTCAGTTCATGGATATGGTTTTATTAGAATCACAAGTAAAATTTCAAAATTTAAAAAACCCCCGACACTTTTATCTTGCGAAAACACCCCGATTCAAACAGTAAAACACCCATAACTTTTGAACGGCTGAACTGGTTTTATTCAAACATAGCTAAGAACACTCTCGACAAAATCACATTTCAAACAAGAAAAACTAAATCAAAATCGGTTCATCCGTTTAGGCGCTATGATGCCACAGACAGACACATAGATACACAGCAACACACGTGAAACTTATAACACCCTTCTTTTTCCGGCGGGGGTTAAAAATGTATTATCTTCATACTCTTTGACCTTTCAATCTATACTATTATTAAGAGGTTATGTTTGTGACGTTGTAGGGGATAATCTCTGGAACTACTGAACTGATTTTGAAAATTCTTTCACCAGTAGAAAGCTACATTATTCCTTAGTGACATAGGCTATTTTGTTAATCCCGAAAACGGGTCCTTTCGGGTGGGCCACGGGGATCAGCTAGTATTTACATAAAATAAATAAATGCTTACGTAAAATGATGTAATTTTCTCCAGAAGCCGACCCGTCTGATCCTTGAAAATTGAATTTAATTCAGCGTTATAGCGGTGCTAAAAGTATCTTTGAAACACGGTTCGTTTAGCTTGATATATTTTCATCTAGCAATGTTGTTCGTGAACATATCTTTTTGTTACATGGGCACATTAAATTCAATCATAAATCTTAACTTGCAAATTGTTAGCAATAATTCACAGTGCTAATTACGTAACTATGTATAAAGTCTGTTGTTACCATTACTCAAAAGAAAGTCTGCGCGTGATAATGATATCATTATTGAAGTACTTAGTGTCTGATTTTATTACTTCATGAATTAACTCTTCAACAGCGAAGCAAAGCCTTAAGTTTTTAAAGCTACGTTAACTTGTGTAGCTGTTTCATTGTTAATAAGAATTGTGTTTAAAGTTAAGGTTGAACTAGTCGACGGCACGAACTATTTTGTGCGCGGGGTTCAAATGCATGCTATCTTATCCGACAACACGTGCGAAAGAAATAGATGATGTGATCAGCAGTAAGAAGCTAGTTCGTGTACGAATTAGCACTTTAGCAAGTTTCTAGCGAAATAGATGATGATTTAGGACAAAAACGAGCGCGCGATTTTTTATAAACAGACCTTTGGGAGTCTAGATATCATGAAAAAACTACTCAATTTATATTTTCAAAATAAAATTATTTGCATTGTTGAATTACTAATCTATCCCTGTATGGAGGCCGTTTTGCAATTTTCCTTCATCATATGGTATTTATTTCCGCCCAAAGATGCGTTAAAATTAGTGTTGAAATATGTAACTTTCGACGCTCATAACTTTCAAATATATATTTTGTTTACTTTTTTGTTTCCATACAGGGCTAGATAATCATGAGACAAATTGATATCATTTTTTATTTTGAACATACATCGTCAAACAGTGGAGTAATCTCTAGACTACGTTTGTATGGAAGAATTTTCGACTAGTGTAACCTTAAGACTTAACAGTGAGTTTCGGGTCGTGTTTTAAGTACAGCGCGCAGCGTTATGTTTTCCTTGGAAGTAGTTAAGTATTTAGAACTGTTTACGTCGGAGGCCGGAGAAGGCAAAACACTGAGAAGAGTGGCTAGCTATGTGGGCGACCCTTGCCCAGCTGTGAGACAACATAGGTTGAATAAAAATAAGTGCAGTTTGTACTGCCAAAATAGTAGAGGTATCTCGCAAAACTTCTTGGCCGCCCTGAAGTTGTCTACAAAGGCTGCGCTGTAGTAAATCTCATACAAAAAGCGAACTAAAAAGTCGTAAACAAGGAAAAAATCATGCTGTGCAGTCGGAGGATACATACGCGCGAGCTGGCTGACCAAAACCAGATGTATCCTTCTCCTGCACAGCATGATTTTTCCCTTGTTTACGACTTTTTAGTTCGCTTTTGAAGCAGTCGGGTTTTTTGATTTTTTTAATTAAGTTTTTTTATTTATAACTTTTTAGTTCGTTTTTTTTCGAATTAGGTACATTTAAACATATAAGTGTTATATATTTTTGAAATCACCTCTTAAAACCCTTTATTTTGATACCCCACACACTGGGTTTGGAAGAAAAAAAAAAATTGGGACCCCACAATATGGCGCCCAAAAGCCGCCATTTTTCTATTGTCCAATTTTAACGTAGCCTATGACACTCGCAGGGTTAAGACGCATCGATTGACGTATGAATCATCAAAATCGGCCAACGCGTTTGGTCTCTGGAACGCCATATAGGAACAAACATACATACATACGTAGACTGATAAACACATTACCCTCCTTCGGCAGTCGGGTAAAAACAGAAGCGATCAAAGCCAACTTCAGGCCGGCCCCGAAGTTTGGCGAGAACTATAATCACAATTATGTTTTGCCTCTTTTGAAGATGTGGAAATGAAGTAAAAAGCAATATTGATGCCTCTTTGTTAGTTATTTGTTTCGTTGATGTTTTACTTAGAACTAGAGAACGCCTCGCGGTTTAACCCGCGTAGTTCCCGTTCCCATGGGAACACAGGGATAAAAAGTAGCCTATGTCACCCGGGGATAGTGTAGCTTCCCAACGGTGAAATAATTTTTGAAATCGGTCCAGTTATAGTTTTTAATTTTATTCGTTACATACAAAAATACAAATCTTTCCTCTTTATACTTAACTAGCTGACCCCCGCGGCTTCACTCCCGTCAAAATTATAGCCTATGTTACTCGGGAATAATGTAGCTTTCCATAGGTGAAAAGCCATTTCAGAGATTAGCCGGAACAAACAGACAGACAGACAAAAAAAATAAAAAAATATATTTTGGTGTATGTACCGTATATATATTCATATACATGTAGTAAAAACGGTTATTTCAATATTACAAACAGACACTCCAATTTTATTATATGTAATAGATATGGTATAAAAATGTTCCAATTCGTATTTCGACTTCGGAAACTTGAATTTTAACACCTTCCTATAAATTTGGTTGTAGCAACACTGTAATTTACCGGTAGGTACTCTTAACAATATAATGGCGGGACAGCTGTACGGATCCCTCGCCTCACAACAGGTGTGCACGCGCCTTAATTTTTTTTTATAGCTCCTTTATGCACCGTCTCGCTCTTTCAAGATAACGTCATGGAAAGTGAGGCGACAGTTGAGTTTTTATCGAATAAAATATTATTTAAGTACTTTAATAAATATTGTAATATTTTATGTCAATTATTTTGTAATAGTGAGTGTTGGTTGAAAGGTTGTTAAGAAAACTTGATAAATTATAACAATTAAAATCAATGTAGAGCTTTGAAACAACGTTTCATTTCCAGACGTCAATATTAATTGAAACGTCTGCAAACTTAATTAATTCGCAACAAGTAAAATTTCAAAATTTAAAAAACCCCGACGCATTTTTAAATGCTACATAATTTATCTAGTACATAGTAGATACGCTTCGATCGGCAATCTATTGAACACGTAATTATGACATGATATCTTGCGAAAACACCCCGATTCAAACGGTAAAACGCCCATAACTTTTGAACGGCTGAACCGATTTTATTCAAACATAGCTAAGAACACTCTCGACAAAATCACCTTTCAAACAAAAAAAAACTAAATTAAAATCGGTCTATCCGTTTAAGAGCTATGATGCCACAGACAGATACACAGCAACACACATCAAACTTTAACACCCCTCTTTTTCCGTCGGGGGTTAAAAAGCAAACTTAATTCCGAAACCGTCGAACAGAAAATAATATTTACAAATAAAAGCTTTGTTAATTAATAACACAGTCTGCAAAAGTACCGCATACATAATATTCGCTAATTAAAATAAAATTTATAAACTTAAGACCACATTTTAGTCACATCATAATTACTGCGAACAGCATGTTTCGAATATTTGCGCAGTCTCTCAAAAACCATCGGATGATCGAAACCAGTTCTTTGAACAAAAAAATCGGTACATTATATCGATATGATCGTGTATCGATACCGCGCATGCCTCGGCGCCTGCCGCTCCCTGCATCGGCAGCTGTGACAGATTTTGTATTTTTTGCACGAATACACCAGACATCGATTTGCAATTTTCGTGCAAGTGGTTCCGACCTTTAATGTTCCTACCTGCTGGGCTCGAAATATCGGGCGTTCTCAGTAGTTCGGTTTATTTAGTCCGGTCACCGGACTGGTGAGACTTTTCGTCTCAGCAGTTCGGTGATGCAATACGACCGGACTATTGAGCCTGATAGTTCGGTATCGATATCGGACCTGCACTTGTGTAAAAGGTAAAAGGAAAGACTGAAATGTCGACATGTAATACGATATTTTTCTACTTCAAATTTCTCAGCAAAGACATCTACTTTTTCCAACAAGCCAAGTACAACGTAATTTTATACAAAAATATTGATACATCTATTTCGGCTCAAGTTAACTGCATCTGAACTTCTTGAATAAAATCGTCCTTTTCTATATTTAATCTGCTTCTTTTCGACATTGTCAGCCAGCTCGCGCTTATGTATCCTCCGACTGCACAGCATGATTTTCTTCTTGTTTACGTCTTTTTAGTTGGCTTTTTAAGCAGTCGGGTTTTTTGTTATTTTAAAATATTTTTTTGTGGCGCGTCTCGCAAGTCAATATTTACAGTATGCATCTGCATTCAGTGTGAAATAATTCCAGATTAATGATCTACAGAAAATTGTGTAACCTCTAACCAAGTTATCACCTTGTTTATAACCCATTCAGAACATGAAAATAAATAATAAATAAAAAAAAACTAAAAAACACGCTTTAATAGAAAACTAAACTAAAAAGTAGAAAACACATTACCCTCCTTCGGCAGTCGGGTAAAAATAATTTTCAATTAATTTAAATTAAGAATAGTCAATCTGCCTAGCCTTTTCCCAACTATGTTGGGGTCGGCTTCCAGTCTAACCGGATTCAGCTGTGTAGTTTTACATGGAGCGACTGCCTATCTGACCTCCACAACCCAGTAACTGGGTAACACGGTACCTCTTGGCTAGACTGGTGTCAGATCTCAAGCTTCTGACTACTCGTAACGAACGTGTCAAAGATTTTCAAATGACAGCCGGGACCAACGGCTTAACGTGCTTTCCGAGGCACGGAGGAAACTCGGTATGTTGAAATGGTCACCCATCCTTGGACCTACCTCGTCAAGCGTTGCTTAACCTTGATGATCGACCAGTGTGACTGTTATTATTTAGCAACGAGCTCCTCAATTTAAATTAAGAATAGTGTAAAATAAATGTTAAAAAGCGTGGGGTGCTTTTTAAGATATTTATAAAATGACTCTACTTTTACCAATAATAGTAGATTAGTAGCCAAGGGCTGTAAGGCATCAATTGCAGCCCGAGATATTTAGGCGCACGAGCGCAACGAGGTCGCCTATAGTTCGAGGGTGCAATTGATGATTACACCCGAGCTAACTATTCTGCTTTACATCTCGATTGTGAGGTAAGTAGAAAAAAAACGGCATTACAAGAATAAAACATTTTAATAAATATTTTTTTTTTCAAGTACGGATTAGAGCTTCGCCGTTCGATATTTAAAATTGATGACTATTATACTCACACGAAGACAAAGCTGAATAGCAAGGCGACCTCTTTGGTCATTGGGCTGAATGCATGATGTCTATTGCCAGTATGATGGTTAGATGTACGCGAACTTTTTGAAAGAAAGAATTGTTTTTTTTTAATTACTTACCGCCCTAGGGCTTTTCTAGCTACATTATTACCCTAGAGCGCTAATTAGTCACCTACAAGCCCCATTTGGAGGTAATAAGAACCTACTTACCGAACATGAGAGATGTAAAATATTATAACAATTAACATCAAGCACCCCACGCTTTTTAACATTTATATTACACTATTCTTAATTTAAATTTATTGAAAATTATTTTCTACTTTTTAGTTTGGTTTCTATAAAAGCGTGTTTTTTAGTTTTTTTTAAAGGACAATTTATTAATGCAACTACCTCCCTGTGATGAGAGTGAGAAATAAGCGTGCCTATTGCCTTCCCTGGATGTGATAGCCATTTCTCAGGCTCCCTCTCCGAAACATTTATTTAAAACGTGTTATAGTACTTGGCGTAAGGCACGCGCCTTGGTACTAGGCACAAAGATACTGACTACCGTGCATCGGATATAAAAAATCGCTAATCCTGATAATTCTCGTAAGAATAATGGGACAAACTATTTAAATTATTGCATTGTCATCGGTACTTGATAAGTGTGCAAAGTTTCAAATCAATCCGACGTTTTGAAGGGGGTGAAAATCACGTTCAAAGATTCCGTTACATAGATACATACATACATACATACAAAGCTAATAAAAGCGTTTTAGAAACGCAATTGTATCATAAACTAGCCCACAATGTGAACACTCGACATTCTGTATCGAATGGTCCCTTTCAGTAAGTACATATGAAGAATTCAGCAACACTCAAACCCAGTTGGGAATAAAATTCAAGGCATTTTTATACAGGGTCATCCGATGAAAGGTCCGGACGCAATATAAAAGGAAGATTTAGGAAAATAAGCTCACATAACTCTGATAGGGGGGTTCCGTTGTTTTGTTTGCCATATTTTACGAAATAAAACACAGACGCTTCTGAATATTTTGAAGGTTGGAGACGTGTTAAAACATTAAAGGCTCTATGCTATAAACGCCCCAATGTCTGTCTGTTCTGTTTTTCCTGATAGCTACAACCTGGGAGTCTTTAAGTCAAGAGTGAATAGGTTTCTTCTAGGTAAGCGTGCTACATCGTCGACCACATCATTGCTTGCCATCAGGTGAGATAGTGGTCAAGCAAAAGCATTTAAATAATAAAAAAAAAATGCTCGATGACAAAACACCAATATTGAACCTCCTTTTGAACAGTTTTGTTTGCAAAATATTGTTTGATTTACATATGCTATGTTAGTAATGAAGAAATTCCAGCCATAATTTTGTAAAAATATTTTTACAATGCATGTCCTCGAAAAGAGCGGTTTTCCAAGCAGCCAAACTGTGCGGAAAGTGTCACCTTTTTTCACTAGTGCTTTTTACTTTCCTGTACTTTTTTAATTTTTAACTCCAACGTCAGCCCGACGCATAGAGTTTTTATTATTTGACAAAAGTTTTAAAAATTAGTTATGTACAGATTATCATTCATATAAAAGGTAAAATAAAACGAATACTTTATTTTAGGCGTTTTTAATTACTCTAGATTTAGATTATGATCAATAAATTAATTTTAAATATTCATTATATATGTTTGGCAGAACGTATATTTTGCTCGTGCCTTATTGCGTTACGATGTGACAGCTATTCGCACATGCGCAGGCCCGAGGAACTATTAGTTAATCTGTGGATATGCTGAACGCGCTTGAATAAGCCCGCCATTTTATTAATTTCATTTTATTTATTTATTTATTTCCTCGCACAATGCATAGTAAAATATTGTATGATACACGTACGTAAGATGATTTCCGACTTGTGTCGAATTATCCACTCACTCGCTTCGCTCGCTCGTGAATAAAAATGACACTCATCGGAAATCACCTACCTTCTGCACTTGTAGCATAAATAACTATTGAAACATCCTGGTCGTTTTGGAGGAGTTTCCAAAAGTTGCGTAAAATATCGTGTTGAGAATAAATTTTTGAAAGCAAAGCTATTTGTTACACAAACAAACCTTGTGTTCAAAATTACGTAGGTACTACATGAATCAATAATAAATATTTATTTTTTCAAACCTTTTAACCTAGCCGTTACTAAGGAGTATGCTTTAGAAAGTTACCGTTTTACGGCACTAAAGGGTATGTAGGCCCTAAGACGACAAACGCGATGTTTATATCTATAGGTACTAAGTTAAGAGGTAAGCCTGTAAGACAGCCAATTAATCTATCCCTCCTCGTAATCTATGTAACTTATAGGCACTAATTCGCACTGAAAATCCCCAATGAAAGCGCAATTTGTCTTTGCATTTCTTTTTTGTCTTTTACTCCATGTTTGTTGCTGTTGTGTTGTGCCTGTGTCGAATAAATATATTTCTATTCTATTCTATTCTATTCAATGCACTAAGAAACATTCTCGTCTCAGAAAATCGCCGAGGTTAGCCAAAGACTGCCCAGTTCGCAGAGATCCGTCGATTAAGTCGGTCACATATGCCGTAAACATCTGGTTTACATGTTCAATGCCAACTCTCCTATAACCCGAGTCTCGAAGGACATCAAAGGACGTCAAATGTTCCAGCGAACGGCACATAATGGCGCTCGTCCAGCAACGCGACGGATTTACAAATGGCTTTCAAGGTTGCACTAGTCGAAAATTCTGCCATACAGACGTAGTCTGGCGATTGCTCTACTGTTTGACGATGTACGTTCAAAATAAAAAATGATATCAATTTGTCTCATCATTATCTAGCCTTGTATGTAAACAGAAAAGTAAAAAAAAAATATTTTAAAGTTATGACCGTTGAAAGTTCCATATTTCAACACAAATTTTAACGCATCTTTGGGCGAAATAAGAAGAAGAAAAATTGTAAAACGGCCTCCATACCGGGATAGATTAGTAATACAACAATGCAAATAATTTTATTTTGAAAATATACATTTTGTAGTTTTCTCATGATATCTAGACTCCCAAAGGTTTGTTTATAAAATTTCGCGCGCTCGTTTTCGTCCTAAATCATCATCCATTTCGCTACAAACTTGCAAAAGTGCTAATTCGTACGAGAACTAGCTTCTTACTGCTCATCACAGCATCAATCTCTTTCGCACGTGTTGTGGGATGAGACAGCATGCATTTTGAGCCCACGCACAAAATAGTTCGTGCCTTCGACTAGGGGAACCTTAATGCCGTTGACGGGAGAGTCTGAAGACATCGGAGGTCAAGTGTTGAATATTCAGCAGGCAGTTTAAATTAAGCTTTGGTTTAATGGTGTTTGAACAGTTTACAGGTGTAACTTTGAGGAAAGTAACGGTGTTTTGTTCGATGATGTGTCCCTAGATACCAATATTAAAAAACCAGCCAAGTGCGAGTCGGACTCGCGTACGAAGGGTTCCGTACCTACTTGGTAAATTGCGGTTTACGATTTATGACGTATTAAAAAAAAACTCCTTACTAGATCTCGTTCAAACCAATTTTCGTTGGAAGTTTACATGGTAATGTACATATTTTTTTTTTTTAGTTTTATCATTCTCTTATTTTAGAAGTTACAGGGGCGGACACACACATTTTACCACTTTGGAAGTGTCTCTCGCGCAAACTATTCAGTTTAGAAAACAAATATATTAGAAACCTCAATATCATTTTTGGAGACCTATTCAAAGATACCCCACATGTATGGGTTTGATGAAAAAAATTTTTTTTAGTTTCATTTTCAAGTATGGGAACCCCCAAAATTTATTGTTGTTTTTCTATTTTTGTGTGAAAATCTTATTGCGGTTCACAGAATACATCTACTTACCAAGTTTGAACAGCGTAGTTCTTATAGTTTCGGAAAAACATGGCTGTGACATACGGACGGACAGACAGACAGACAGACTGACAGACAGACATTTTGAATCTATAAGGGTTCCGTATTTTGCCATTTGGCTACGGAACCCTAAAAACCAGCCAAGTGCGAGTCGGACTCGCGCACCTAGGTTTCCGTACAAACCTCAGCTTAAAGGTATTATAGATCTAAGTATTTGATTGATATTTGATGAGGAGCTCGTGGCTAAATAATAACAGCCGCACTGTTCGATCATCAAGGTTAAGCAACACTTGACGAGGTCGCTCCGTGGATGGGTGACCATTTCAACATACCGAGTTTCCTCCGTGCCTCGGAAAGCACGTTAAGCCGTTGGTACCGGCTGTCATTTGAAGATCTTTGACAGTCGTTACGTCAGAAGCTTGCGACTGACTCCAGTCTTGATAAGGAGTTCCGTGTTACCCAGTTACTGGGTTGTGGAGGTCAGATAGGCAGTCGCTCCATGTTAAACACTCATACTCAGCTGAAGCCGACCCCAACAACAATTGGAAAAAAGGCTAGGCAGGTGATAATACTTCAGTTTGTTCTCGCTGCAGTCATGAATCAACTTCACAACGTGTTAATTTGTCAGCAATTTTCGAACTTGACTTATTGCTTGCATCCACATAAATCTTGCGCACAATTATACCTCGATGAGATAATTTCTTCCAACTGTAACTAAAAGAAACATTCTCCGAGACCAATTACAAGCTATTACGTAACGTAACCATGAATAAATAAGTTTGACGATTTTGATCAAGCGTGTCTGACTTTCTCGTAATCTGATGGTGGATAATGTGCGTGGCATCAATCATCCGCGACAGGGATGGAAATCGCCACATAAAAGGCCTCTACTCCGGTATGACCTTTGCAGACCTTCTTTTATCAAGGCAATCATAGTACTTTTTTTACCCGACTGCCGAAGGAGGGTAATGTGTTTATCAGTCTATGTATGTTTGTTCCTATATGGCGTTCTAGAGACCAAACGCGTTGGCCGATTTTGATGATTCTTACGTCAATCGATGCGTCTTAACCCTGCGAGTGTTACTGGCTACATTAAAATTGCAAAATAGAAAAATGGCGGATTTTGGGCGCCATATTGTGGGAGCCCAAATTTTTTTTTTCTTCCAAATCCATCATGTTGGGTATCAAAATGAAGGGTTTTAAGAGGTGATTACAAAAATATAAAATACTTATATGTTTAAATGTACCTAATTCTAAAAAAATATAATTAAAAAGTTGTAAATAAAAAAAATATTAAAAATAACAAAAAACCCGACTGCTTAAAAAGCCAACCAAAAAGACGTAACAATCTGGTTTTGGCCAGCCAGCTCGCGCATATGTATCCTCCGACTGCACAGCATGATTTTCTTCTTGTTTACGTCTTTTTAGTTGGCTTTTTAAGCAGTCGGGTTTTTTTTTTCATTTTTGTATCACCTTAAGTACCTTACTTTCTATTTTCATCTTGTTTGCTAAAGCACACGTGCTTATAAGCTTTTCTCGCGAGAAGAAAAGCTAATACTTGTTAGAACTATATGCTTGTTTTGGCGATACAGGAAAGACTTTCCTTCGGACAAACTTTGACAACTACTTGCGATTTGTCCTTAGGTACTATCCAGAATAAGAAGTTTCTGTCCGTGTATATAAAAGTATTATCCCGCGAATGGAGGACGAAAAAGTAAAATTTATTTTTATATCTTCCCTAGCAGTAGAAATTAGTGGTTCTACTTTTAGTAACAAATTAATTTTTAGGGTTCCGTACCCAAAGGGTAAAAACGGGACCCTATTACTAAGACTTCGCGGTCCGTCTGTCTGTCACCAGGCTGTATCTCATGAACTGTGATAGCTAGACAGATGAATTTTTCACAGATGATGTTTTTCAATTGCCGCACTGCACTAACAACAAATACTAAAAACAGAATAAAATAAATAATTTAAGTAGAATAAAATACAACAAACGTCATTTTTTTGCCGTATTTTTGCGATATTGGTACGGAACCCTTCGTGCGCGAGTCCGACTCGCACTTGGCCGGTGTTTTTCTCTGTGTCGGACTTCTTTACTGTCCACTAAGTGTCTAAACCCAAGCAAACCATTTAAATAAATCTTACAAAACGCTAACAAATCAAGGAAGCGCTACAGACGAGAAAAAATGCATCCGACATTTGTAATTTAGCCGAGTTCTCGCAAAGTGACACTCCTTTTAAACTCTGTAACTCGAGACAAGCAGAAACTAAAGTCGTTTATTTACGAGGAGACAAAATAATGTTAGTGAGACTACAAGGGACAAGGGGACTACCGACATCGTACAGTCGTACCCCATACAATGAATCCTTTGTGGCAAAATGCACTACTTGTATTTAAGGATTATCTGAGACATTTCGAAGCAGTTCACTTAGCCTATCGTCCAGTCCAGACTTCCAGAACTAAACATCTCCTTTCCCAATCAAAAGATGTGCCACATGCAACGCTAGTTTCCTCATCTCCACTCCCGCATCCAGTCTGTACAATAAACCCTTTCTGGCGAAATTCACTACTTGTAACTGAGGATTATCTGCGATATTTGGAAGCAATTAACTTAGCCTATCATCCAGTCCAAAGCTATACATTGCACAGACTTAAAACTAACTAGATAACGCAAGTCCCTCCATCTGTATGAAAACCAAGCGTGTCACTTTTTCACTAACAATTTGAATACAAATTTACTTACCAATGAAAGAAAACATTTCCAATGCCTCGGCGAACTTTTTCTATACATACTTTACAGCTCAATATGCTTATAAAAGAGGCATTTTTCTAGATTTCGGTGGATTTCTGGTAGCGATAATGCTAAATGAAAAGCTCAAATTACGATCATTGATCGTAACTTTACTCCGTTTTTTGGCACACGCAGTACATACAATCGCGTCATCTAGATAGATTTATGTCTGTGGTACATTGCCTCTCTCAGTAGTCCCAAGATTTGCCAAATGCAACGCTAGTTTCTTCACCTCCCGCATCCAGTTAGCCCTTATAAATTCATCGATTCAATTTAGAGGGTTTTCCACTTCACTTTGCAAATCGCGATCTCCATTTCTAACGAAGTACTCTTCTACTTCAACTGTCATTTATCAGCTAGGTTAGATCGCGGTCATATTATTGTCTAACGCTTCGCCAAGTGAGTGCACGGCTTTAACTTCAGCCGGTGCTCTATTTTAAGAGACAAATCGTTTATTTTTATACCCCGACTTGTCCTACCAATAAATAAACGAAAGCACCATTTTACTTTTTTATTTTAACCTTCGTTTCCTATAGAAGGATGTAGGAAACGTTGACAGTGTCTATAAGAGCGATATTTATTGCTTTTATATTAACATAGTATAAAGGTTTAACTATTTCATTAACTGCTGTATGTGTCAGAGTAAAGAATGCAGGAGTGCTTTATAAAGATTTATGTTCTTATTTGGTTTGCTTTGGCATTCAAGTATAACCCTTTTAACATCACTTTTCTTCCTGGTACACAACTGAATACTCTTACAGTCTTATGTTTTTAGGGTTCCGTATCCGAAGGGTCCCAAAGGCGCCTTATTACTGTCACTCAAGTGTCCGTCGTCTGTCACAAAATTTTGTTCCGAAGAATTTTCTAACTTCCCATTGACCTAAGAACTTGAAATTTGGTGATAATGTTTATTATTACGTATATTTTACTAACACATACTAATTTAATCTATATTTGGTACGAGACCATAAATGTGCGTAGTCCGACATGCATTTGGCCGGTGTTTTCTTCTACATTTTTCTTCAGTGTCTCAAGAACTCCACTACGCTTTACCAAGCGTAACTTTTATCAAGCGCAACGTGCAGCATGCGTGTGCGTATAAAAATATCATGCGTTACATAATATGATAACGCATAAACATGCGTGTTATTGTTTACATAATAGTTCGACTGAATCGAACGAGAACTATCGACTCGGCAGATGCACCGGCTTGATTGGAAGTCACGTAATTTTGTCTATAAACTCGGTAACGGACAAAGGCAAGCATTGTTATGTTTTTTCTCACAAGGGGCTTTGGAACCTGGACACAGAATAGGTCAAATAGCACTTGTAGCATTGAGGATAAAGGCGAATGGCAGGCTTGTATGGGCATTTCGTACCGCTAATAAAATTTCGTGTTTTGGGATATTTTTTGTTTTAATTGGTAGTTTATATGATAGATAATCCCTTTTTAAATTCTTAGATTTTTTGAACTTGGGTCTTATAAGTAATAACCAGTTTTATTTTTTTAAGGTTATGTACTGGTGTACCAATGTTACATATACATAAATGTCACATATTGTTATATAATGTGTAAAGTAAATGTTCTAAATAGTTTTTTGCTATCTTTGTAGTGTTTTCCTTACCATTAAGTACCTAGGTAGATTGAGATGAGGATTGTACCTACTCAGGGCATTATAAGATACCTATGTCCAACAGCGGATTGCAACAGTTTGATAATGATGAGTTTGATTATTTATATTTAGTGTTATTTGTATTTTTAAATAATTAATTATCATTTCAATATTTGTGTTATTTTACACAAAGCAACTTCTAAAACATAACTGCGTTTAATGAACGATTTTAGTACGTTTATTTATTAAAATCTTTTCACTGATATTATTAATTAATCCGAAGTTCTAAAAATAGTTAAATTGCACAAAAATAAATGGCTTAGTTGCCTTAATAAGTGGTACAAATTCTATAACCGAACAACAAAAAAAGTATGCGGTACGAAATCTGCCATTAACCTTTGAAAGAGAGACCGCGGCCCGGGCACAAGCTCAGATCAAATAAATAATCAAGATGGAATGTTACAAACAACAAGGTGAGGCCGGTTAAAACTACGCCTTGCCGTATACATACACAATTACAAGCAATCACGTACAACAAAACTACGCCTTATCTTGTCAGTCGAGTTTTTTATTTGATCTGAGAGCTCGACTGACAAGCTAAGGCGTAGTTTCTTTGTACGTGAGTAATTGTGTATGAGATGTATACGGCAAGGCTTAGTTTTAACCAGCGTCACATTTTTGTTTGCAACGTTCCATCTTAACTTTTTATTTGATCTGAGGGTACAAGCAACTGAAGGAACACGGGTAGGTTTTAGTCAGTGAAAGTCTGACACGCCCTGCCGCTTCACCCAGAGCGGGAGAAGTCATTGGATGATTTCACACACCCAAAACATTGAGGTATTGACTTATATATGATTCTGAAAGCATGTCACTACAGTCTGTACAACTATAATAAACTCATAATATATAATTATAAAAGAGAGAGATCCGTTTTGTTATCTATCTATATATGTGATAAGTTTTGAGTATCAATATTTGGATGGTTATAGGGGTAAGAAAAGCAAAGAAAGGATGTTTGACTGTGTAAAAGGGAGGAGACTACTGGAGGTGACAACGAATACAGATGAATGGCAAAAGATGAAGACATGCCGCGAAGACCCCACATATAGGGGCTAGGAGTTAGGATATGGGCAGGAGGAAGCGTGAGCTTGTGAAAGGTGGAAGGACTAGAGGGAGAAATGCCCACGTGTGGTACTTTTGGGATTTGAACCCAACACTCGCGGCCAACGCGCACTGTCTGGACATCGCACACTCGCGCGCGGCCCACGCCGCATCAGTGTGTGGTTGAGCGGCGCGACATCAACGCAGTGCAGCGCGGGTCGAGGGACACTCGCTACCACGGACTCAACCGCACCAGTCGACAGCGACTCCTCTAATCCTAAACTCGCATTGTTTGTCTGGGACAGTTAAAATTTGTAATATTAACGGCATTAAATCATTTGTCTAAAAAATACAGTCCACTAATTTCACCCACGAGCTAACATTGATCCGGCTCGAAGGACCAATGTGGCAAAATAAAACCGGCCAAGTGCGTGTCGGACTTCCCATATTTATGGTCCTGTACCAAATGTAGAATAAATTGGTACCTGTTTGTTAGTAAAATATTCGTAATAATAAACATTATTACCAAATTTCAAGGTCAATGGGAAGCACGGAGCACGCCACCTGGTTGTGTGCTCCGTGATGGGAAGTTAAAAAAATCTTCGGAACGAAAAAAAATGTGATAGACGGCGGACAGGAAGACGGACACGTGAGTGACAGCGAGTACTGTACTGTTCTGTACCCGTAGGCTCCGTTTGAACTCTTCGGGTGCAAAACCCTAAAAATGGCAGGAATGTCATAATTTTAAAGCATTTAGGAGCGGAGAAAATCAAAATCAAATGGTTTTTTTTTTCCAAAAAAACCTTAGAGGTACTTTTGAATTGTCAAACAAAAAAAAAGGGAATGGGTAGCAAATTCACCAGCGTCAATAGATCACAATGGAGAAGAATTTGCAAGAAACTCCACGGACATTCTTTTCCATCAGGTTAGTTACAAGTTTTTGGTTACATGATTCTTGTTGAAAAATACATATATGTGAGAATGATGTAAAATGACGTGCACGTAAAAGCATCTAGAGTAACAAACAATTTAAAAAACAAAAACAAAAAATTACAATAACAAGCCGAGGCAGCTAAGTTATGACCAATCCCTACTGATGGCGCCCGTTCACGAACTTGACGCAAGGATCGGCACCACTCAACTCAACCACCATGAAGGAACCGAATGATGCAACACATGTGCCACCATCAGAGAGACATTACAGAGAGCATGACACACTCAACTGCCAGGGCACACAAAAGTCAACGAACGACACATAGGTACTTACAGTGAATGGTAGATGTACATTCGGAACATAGTATTCTCACATGTGCTGTGCAGTTATATAATACTAAAAGAAATTGTGATTATACAATACAAATATATTCACACAGTCTTTAGCAGGTCCAACGATACTTCAAAACTTTTCTGCCTATCACTTGTTTTTGCGCCCTAGTGGCTGTAGTGGCTGCGGAGCAGGACCAGCATTGAGCCAAGCATTTTTATCAGCGATGTAATCCCCCAAGCAACAACATAAACTCCTTATAAATAAGAACAGGAACAGAAATTATAAACATAAATTGAATGCTGTATAAACTTTATTAACATCACAACAACAGAATATCGTACCTATGAAGCCCATCCTAAAAATACCCAGTACCGGACATCCAGTATCTCACATTATCGTGCGCCCGCGCTTCGCAACTTATCGCCAACACAGCGCCAGTACGCATTCCTCTCTGCGGTTTCAACGAGGATAATTTGTCACGCAAAAATATCCTATTATGGTTTACGTGGCTGTAATAAAATGTTAATACCTAGTTTAAGAAGTACCTATTGATCACGAGGCGTGTGCCTGATGGGGTTTCCTATCGAAAAAAAAAAACCACATGAGGTTCATCTCACTTCCATTCGCATTTTCATCACTATATCCTTTCACAGTCAGTTTAGTCCGTTATATCACGAACTAAACAACGTTAATTTTTTTTTGTGTTCCGTACCCAAAGGCAGTGGTGTCTCATCCCATACAAAGAAACCGTGCCGATGTTCTATACATATATTGTACATCGATCGCGTTCGGTTCCGTTCCGTTCCACGGATATAGATGGTGATCTATCTATCGCCGTGGAACGGAACCGAACGCGATCGATTTACAAAAAATAATCGGTATAATCAGATGAAAAACGCTAGTTACGTCGGCACGGTTTCTTTGTATGGGATGAGGCATCTGTATGCTAGTATTATATTATCTGTGCCATAGGGTAAAAACGGGACGTTATTACTAAGACTCCAATGTCCGTCTGCCTTCCTGTCTGTCACCAGGCTGTATCTCATGAACAGTGATAGCTAGACAGTTGAAATTTTCACAGATGATGTATTTCTGTTGCCACTATAACAACAAATACTAAACACAGAATATAATAAATATTTAAGTGGGGCTCCCGTACAATAAACGTGATATTTTTGCTGTTTTTTGCAATAATGGTACGGAACGTTTCGTGCATGAATCCGACTCGCACATGGTTTTTTACTTCTATAGACCCACTTGGTAACAGTATACTTCGTTCTAAAACACAAATTGCAAACGTAGGCAACACAGCCGCCAAACTAAAGTTGTATTGGGCTGGCCACATCTGCGGCATGTCGCAACAGAATTGGGTAAAAGCAGGCAAAAGTAGCCACTGACTGGATTCCGAATAACAGGAACCGAGGACCCAGAAAGAGATGGCGTGATGATTTGGACGCTTATCTTGGAGGATTGGCCAGATGCCGCAAGACAGGAAAAAATGGAAATACTGAAAGGAGGCCTTAGCCCTGCAGGGGGCCATCACAGGCTCATAATAATAATAATAGATCCACAGCTCCATAGGTTTAGGCTAAGTGTTTTGTTCGTCAAAAATCTGTTAGTTATCCGCACAAACTTGACTTCATCATCATCATCATCATATCTGCCGAAAGACGTCCAATGCTGGACATAGGCCTCTCCCGTGCGTCCCACAACCAGCGGATCCCCGCAACCTTCACCAGGTCATCGGTCCACCTGGTGGGAGGCCTTCCAACGCAACGTTTTTCGGTTCGCGGTCGCCACTCTAGAACCTTTCTGCCCCCTCGGCCAATGTGCCCTGCCCACTGCCACTAAAGTTTGGCAATTTTTCGGGCTATGTTGGTAACCCTGGTTCTCTTGCGGATCTCTACATTTCTGATTCGATCACGCAATGCAACGCCGAGCATAGCCCTCTCCATTGCCCTTTGAGTGACTGTAAGCTTTCTGATAAGGCCCATTGTAAGCTACCACGTCTCAGAGCCATATGTCATCACTGGCAACACACACTTGTCATAGACCGAAAACCTTGACTTCATGAAAGAAAATAATATTATTTTCTATAATACTGTTACTAAATCTAATTATACTCTGGCCAAGATGATAGTACAATATTTACTAACAAAGCACTTACAGCTCAATCAGCTGACAGCAGGAGTCAAAATGTTCGTTTCACTCTTAATCTAATCTTCTAGTTCTTAGCTTTGGTTATTTTATGTTCTCAATCTATATTTTTTCTCAGTTTAAGGTTGCCCTAGTCGACGGCACGAACTATTTTGTGCGCAGGGTTAAAATGCAGGCTATCTCATCCGACAACACGTGCGAAAAGGATAGATGCTGTGATGAGCAGTAATAAGCTAGTTCGCGTACGAATTAGCACTTTTGCGAATTTGTAGCGAAATGGATGATGATTTAGAACGAAAACGAGCGCACGAGGTTTTATAAACAGACCTTATATGGATATCATGAAAAAACGAATAACTCTCTTTCTAATAAACACGGAATAAAGTTATACCAGGCATAACAAAGGAATAACCATACATTTTCATAGGTGTTAATACCTGGTATAACTTTATTCTGCGTTTATTAGTAACAGGGTTAATGTATATTTTCAAAATAAAATTATTTGCATTGTTGAACTACTAATCTATCCCTGTATGGTGGCTGTTTTGAAATTTTCCTTCATCTTATGGTATTTATTTCAACCCAAAGATGCGTTAAAATTAGTGTTGAAATATGGAACTATCGACGCTCATAACTTTCAAATAGGTAATTTATGTTTTTACTTTTTTGTTTATACATAGCTTGATAATGATGAGACAAATTGATATCATTTTATATTTTGAACAGTTTAGTAATCGCCAGACTACGTGTGTTTGGAAGAATGATAGACTAGTGCAACCTTAATCGATGTACAAGGGATACAACATTCTATATCGAATTCGTTTTTTTTTTGTTGAGTAGCTGTAGAGGGTAGACCTAAAAAAACACCTACTGTTTTACTTCGTTAGTAAACAATGTATCTTCAAAATGGCTAGATCATAGATGTTATGTGGTTCAACAGAACATACCAGTCATGCCACCAACTAGAAAAATACAATGAACATTTCACACTTGTACAATAGATAACAAAATCATGCCGTAATGTCAATATTTCGTAAGCCTAGTGTAAAACTATTTCTATCGCTATGTTCTTTTGACCAATAATACTAGACTATCGATAAACGCACAAAATCACGTTCTATTACAAAATAAACAATATGGCGTTTTTAAATTGGTCTTGCCAGTCTTAGAGCTAAACTGCAAACCTTGAGGTTTCTTATTTGATTATAGTACTGAACTGGGTTTTTAGGTCTGAGGTTTCACTAATGTTCTTTGGAAACTAATTAATGTAGTACTATAAAAAATACATTTTATTTATTGTGTCTTTCTGGGTGCCACAGATCAGCTTAATCAGCTCAGCTATGGTAGAGAGAAGTAAAAATAGATATTCATGTAAGAAAATCTCAATGGGCTTAGTGGCAGAGCCTACTTATTTATTATTTTATTAAGTTGACATTTTTAATATAATAATATTTTTCATATTCTTATTTTTTTTTGTTCTGTCTTTCTAGAACGATAATTTTGAATTGTATTCTCATTATCATTTATATGACATTTTTAATTCATTTGACTAAACGTGACAAACTAGAACTGTAATTTGATTTAATATTTTGACATTTTTAATAATTTTATTGACATTCTAGAATGATAATATAACATTTGCACATTTTTTTAATCATTGATTGACATGACATTTAGGAATTATTATTTTGATTTGAATTTTATTATTTTGTTTTGCATTGTATTATTTTGATTTGAATTGTATAATTTTTATTTTTATTCTATTATTAATATTTGCATGCCATTATAAACTAAGGCAAACATGACGCTCAGTATTTAACTTTTTTTTAACATCTCTTACATATCGACAATTTGTTGTATGTACTGTACTCATGTTTGAGCAAATAAAGAATGATTATGATTACTCGTCCTGTATCATCTTCCATTCGGAAATTATATTCCGTAGACGTATTCCACATTAGGCACCCGCTTTAACGGCACCTGAGGTATTCCACATACGGCACCTACCGATATTTTTCACAGGTGCCAAATGTGGAATAATTTAGCATTTTTTTTTTTTCACATTTGGCACCTACGGATCAGTAGGTACTAGTATTGGGACGTTTATTTTTTTTAGGAAGTCAAAAATGTCCCCATTTGCTGTTTTAGTTAGACGTTGAACATTATAAGCATTTAAACCCAAACTACTAGGAGGCCAGAAAATCATAGAGAAGTCTTAGTATTTGCGGGACTGGAACAATTACCGATAAACACTAACTTAAGTACCAGGCGATTATATCCATGAGGCAGTATTACCGAAGCTGGAATCTTGAGATGTAAAACGAGGAGGTACCTGGCGATTTTAGATTCTGATGTCCTGGTACTCCGTTCCGCTTATGATTCTAGGCTCGCAAATTTTTCTTACCTTAGGTGCCGTTCATAATGGGTGCTCTATGTTGTATACGTCATCAGCACCATTATGTGGTCCGTAAGATTCTGCTGCTGAATATTGCCGTCGGTCTATAAGAACACAATAATGCTCGGTCGTTTGCAGACAATACTCAATCAAATTGACAGCAAAATATGTTTGTCTATGTCTTTTGAACATAATATATCCTTCCATATTAGTATTGGGTCGACAAGGTCGGTCCGTGGATGGGTGACCATTTTCAACATACCGAGTTTCCTCCGTGCCTCAGAAAGCACGTTAAGCCGATGGTCCCGGCTGTCATTTGGAGATCTTTGACAGTCGTTACGGGTAGTCAGAGGCCTGAGATCTGACACCAGTCTTGCCAAGGGGTATTGTGTTGCCCAGTTACTGGGTTGTGGAGGTCAGATAGGCAGTCGCTCCATGTAAAACACTGGTACTCAGCTGAATCCGGTAAGACTGGAAGCCGACCCCAACAATAATTGGGAAAAAGGCTAGGCAGTATAAGTATTGGGCCCTCTGCAAATTATGCCAAATCATCTCTAGTCTTCTCTCCAGGTACACACCGGTCATGTATGAGTTCTAAGACTAGCGTAGATTACAGCGGAGGTCATAAAAATACTTCACACAGCATTTAGATCTCTATTCTCGTTATGCTGTTAGAGAAAAACATCTGGGAATGCGTGTGACCGAATTATATTGCTTTGTATGGACTACGGAATGAGTCAGAACTTTTTACATGTGTAAATACTACGTCGTATTTTGTGTGACAAAGTGTTTTTAACCGACTGGCCAAAAAGGAGTAGGTTCTTAATTCGGATGTTTTTTTTTATGTATGTTCGGTCAAAACTTCGATATACCAGGCCCCTCAGAAAGTATTGCGAAAAAAAGTTTTTATATATGGGAGACTGGCCAGTTATAATGTTTTTCGAAAATATGATTATTTATAAGTAAAAATAAGTAAGTTCCAATTTCAAAATTTCCCTCCACATTTTTTGCGAGTTAATTCAAAGTATTGTGTCTCACTGAAATATGGATCTGCGCCGGGAACATTTTAGAGCTATGATTTTATACGATTTCAAGTGTCGCCTGAAACCGGATGAATCGTACGATAGACTTCAAATGGCATTCATGGATGAAGGCCCTTCCAAGGCAACCGTGTATCGTTGGTATAACGAATTCAAGCGCGGTCGACCAACTTTGGGGGATGACGAAAGAAGCGGTCGCCCTTTGACGGCTGTTACCGAAGAAAACGTGCTAGCAGTGAAAAATTTAATCCAAGACAATAGGCGAATTACATATCAGGAGATTCAACACATATTGAAGATTGGATCGGGAAGCGTTCACGAGATTCTACACAGCCATCTTCGCGTGAGGAGGATAGTATCACGCTGGGTGCCGCACAACCTCACCGATGCTCAGAAGCAGGCCCGGGTGGAATGGTGCCGTGATATGCTTAACAAATTTGAAGCAGGCTCGTCTCGGCGTGTTTACGACATCGTTACAGGTGATGAGTCCTGGATTTATCAATACGACCCAGAAACCAAGCGCCAGTCGACTGTTTGGGTGTTTCAAAATGAGCCAACGCCTACCAAAGTGAAGCGATCTAGAAGCGGGGGTAAGATTTTGATCGCTAGCTTTTTTAATTTGACTGGCCACTTGGTATCAATTCCCTTACGGGATCAAAGAAGCATTAATGCCGAATGGTATACTACCAAATGTTTGCCAGAAGTTTTCTCTGTTATAAGCAACAAGCGACCAAACACAGGGCTCCGCGGGCTACTGCTCCACCACGACAATGCACCTGCGCACACCGCACTCAAAACGAGGGACTTCCTGGACAGCACGCCAGTCAAACTCCTGGGTCACCCTCCTTACAGCCCTGATCTAGCACCGTGTGACTTCTTTTTATTCCCAAAAATAAAAAATCAGCTCAAAGGGATACAATTTTCGTCGCCGGAAGATGCGCTGGCTGCGTTCGAGCAGGCTGTAAACGAGGTGTCTGCGGCGGACTGGAAAAAGTGTTTTGAAAACTGGTTTAGGCGCATGAATCTTTGTATAGAGGCTGGTGGAAAGTACTTTGAAAAGATTTAATAAAAATATATGTACGTATAGAACAATTTTTTTTAGTTTCGCAAAACTTTCTGAGTGTCCCACGTATATAAACAGATTTGCAAAATTCTTTTTTTTTTCCTACAAGTTTATTCCGAAATGGTCCCAATTAAATTTGGTAAAGATCTGATGAAGAACTTCGGAGATATACAACAGATGAACAGAACTCTTCAATAAATAAATTACGGCAAATCTCTCGGGATTGCTGCAATCGCATGTTTATTGTTTACACAATTTCATAACATACCATCACGCCAGTACGCTCTAAACGGATACGCAGATGTGTACAGTTCACCCTAGTACACTCTCATTCCACCGGTTATGTTCAAGTTACATGTTCACCACTCAAAAATTAAAAAAAAAAAAACAAGTTTTCAAAAAAATACAACCGACTACAACAACACACAACTTAAATTTCGGAAGTCAGTGTCGAAAAACGAAGAAACGAAAACAGGAACACCGATATGCGAAATTGAAGCTATTTTCACTTTGTAGTGTTTTTTTGAAAGTCCAAGTAATGTTCCAAGCAGTCCACTTACTTGCAAGTGCTTGACACTCGCCTTTATCAATAAATATTATTTATACTCATAAAGCTAGACAAACGGTTTGACGCCCTTGTTCTTACCAATAGACAAGATGTTCTTATCACATCTTTCCCCTCTATATACCCATGAACAAAACGCCACGTGTTCTGATCCCTTACAAACCCCTTTTGCATCCTAACAGCATGTGCGTTTCGAGTACTACGGACATGACCTTTTCGAAGGCCATCCACTAAATTATCTTCCGTCTTGCTCATGGCAAAGAGGCAACGCCAAAAAAGTTCTGGCCGCAAAAAAAAAAGAAGTTTGCACCAGCTGCTCTTGTCAATTTTGCAAGCTGCTAAAGATTGGGCAGCCGAAAAAAGTGTGAGCGAGACATCTATCTTCTATACTATATAATATTAAAAATCTGAATTGTTTGTTTGAACGCGCTCATCTCAGTAACTACTGGTTGGAATTTAAAATTCGTTTTGTGTTGGATAGTCCATTTATCGAGGAAGGTTAAAGGCTATATACCACTTCGCTGTAACTAATAGGAGCGGAGCACAAATGAAAAATGTTACAAAAACGGGCAAAATTATTCCTTTTTGAGAGCTCCCGCTGCGTGCGCTGCGTAAACGGTTTAAGTTACGCAAATATCATGTATGATTGAATTGTTCCTCTTTAAAAGTTCTATAGAAAAGTCCCTGGCAGCGTTTGTCTATCTTTTAAGATTGACTCACTATAACCTTTTTTTATGGTAATCAAATTTGTTCATTTTCGAAGGAGTTTTATCAATGTCTATACTAATATTATTATAAAGCTGAAGAGTTTGTTTGTTTGTAGGGTAGGTAGGATAGTAGCGTAGGTAGGTATTGGTAGGTAGGTAGATAGCCAGTTGAAGAAGGCGAAGCCGCGGAGGTCCGCTAGTAAGATTATAAAGGAGACATACAAAATATTCAGATCAACGTAATGACTCTAAAATAAACTAAACATAAACAAAATACATACACAAAACACAAATAACTATAATTGAATAACACTCAACCAATAACGCAAATAAAATGGCGATTGAAACACATGAATAGATTCAATTACCTAATCCAACATTTATTCTCATTCAAACAAATCAATCTTCATTACACGAGCCGTCAATATAATTTACTATGAAAATAAATCGCTCTACTAATGAGAAATTGATTCCAAAAGTATTTTCATGGGCTATGTTAGTTTTATAAATAAACAATTGAACATTCCTAAGAAGCCCCAAGACGAAATGTATGCATGCAGGTGCTACATATTGGGGAACGAATATTTTATGGCGATACATTTTCCTGGTACTAAAATTAACATATTTATCCTTTACGGACATTGACGAAACGACCTAACAGGCTCAGTGTATGTTCAAATTAATTTAGTTGTTGATAACAGGGCCTAAATCTGGCTTTCGACACATCCTATGCGTATTGACCTAAAACAAATTAAGTATGGTCCAAATTATGGCTAATAAATTTGATAACACACGTGGTGAAGGGCGTTGACCCGTATGGCCGAAATTGTAACCCCCTCGGCGAACACGTGGGTATGCTCAGACAGAGACTGTGTTTGCACATACATAACTAGAGAGTCTTATGGTCTGGCTATTGATAGATCTCGTTACGATTTGTAGGTCAATTAACGTCCTATATTGGTTGTAAACTATTGCAAGGGCGTATTTGTTTGGCCAATGAGTACTTATCGAACAAGAATAGCAGCGGAAAGCATTGATGTATTAAAAAGAGGTAGATACGGGACTGGTCACAGCGGTTGGTCCTACTAATCTAAGTGATTGCCTGTAGTGGGCACTCAGTCGCGCACGGCACATGGTAGATCACACAGCTCAATAATTTCAGTGTTTTTATGTTTTTTTTTTTTGCAATAAATACGCATCAAAATGACTTCTTGTGTAGCTAAACAGTGTTTAAATAATACCAGAAAGAAAAATAAGTCATATGGGATCACTTACCACTCGTAAGTACAGTCAAAAATGTTATTTTGTTGAAAATTACAATAATATTGAATGTTTGCTTCGCCATATTTGTGAGAGCGAGATAGATATTACAAACATACGTGAGAGACACGATACGCACATATTGCAATGTCATTTCATTCGTAATAGTAAACATTCGGCCAAAATTCGGCGGCTAACGCGATTTCGCTCGCACTACAGTGCCGTCTCCTATCTCTGTCCTTGTCAATCGGTAACTGTAGGTTTGGGACTGGTGATGGCACTGAACACAGATGTGTGAGTTTCGGTGCATGTAGTCGTGCGCCGAGCCCAGGTTTTCTAGTCGCGATGTTAGCGCGTAACGTATCTTCCTCTTTTTAATACGTCAATGGCAGAAAGCGTCATTCGTACAAGCTGAGGCATGATTTCCAACGACCGTTGCTCACATTCCAGAAAGCTTATCGTAATAAAAAGGCGATCAAGTGCATCCACTAGGGCATGTGCAGGGTACTAGAAGCGTAGGAGAGCTCTCGACGCCATTACGGGTACCAGCACGAATGGAGCCACGGTTGACTCGTCAATTTCAGTCCGTTTTAATTCAGAAACACGATCCTTTGAAATTGGGTTGGCTATTCTGTGATATTTGGAAACGTTTTTAGGCATGAGTGAAATGCTAACGAACATCGTTTTATTCAGAATGGAGGATTAAGCGTTACTAATACCGAAAGCAATAAAGATTGTAATTGTGCTGCATTAAAGAAGAGACGTGCTGCAGTCAATACTGTCACCAAAAAGTGATGATCCATCTTCACGACCAGCATCGTTCGGGTACTTTTTTCAATTGTCTTGTCTTTGTTTACCTTTGTACTTCAATTATTTGGTTTTATTTTTCCTTTTAAGTTTATAACTCTCAATATTTATTTTAGTTTCTTCACTTTTTATTCTTTTGTTGTTATTTCGTGTAACCTAACACTTTACACGACGTTGACCAGTTGACAGCGGTCAGGTGTCAAGTCAATAGTTGCGTTCCAGTACCTTGATAAGTGTGACATTTTGGGCATGTGTTGTCTATGGTTACATAGACTACGCAGGCAACATTTTTCAATGTTATCTATTAACCCTTTAGTTTTAGGAATTAGATAGTATAATAATTATATTATTTTTTTCGATGCAAGTACCCGTGCGATGCACTTATTTTTGTTTTTTTTTTCCTATTTGTTTTATTTTTTTGTTAACACACAACTGGCGGGTGGACATAATTCTACCTAAGTACATTTTTATTTTATATTTATTTTTTAAATTTGTTTTTATATTTATTTTATATTAACGTGTTACTTATTATGGTTGATAGTGACAACGACAGCTTTTTATCAGCGTGTAGTGACAGCGACAGCTTTAGTAGTATCCCATCTCTTTCTGATTCGCTTGAGTCTCAGTTTTCCGATGTTCCAAAGAATCTTAATGTAGTCCATATTAATGCTCAAAGTATTCCGGCCCATTACCATGACATGCTGGCTAACCTGGACTGTAAGAATATTCATGCAATCCTTGTCTCTGAATCATGGCTGAAGCCATGCCTTTCTTCCACTTCCTACTCTTTACCCGGATACCAACTAATTAGAAATGATCGCACAAGCTGCGGTGGTGGCGGTGTTGCCATATATCTCCGTGCTAACATTCCTTTCTCAGTTGTTCATATGTCATCACAGCCACCGCCGCCGAATGCTGGTGAGCATCTCTTCTTGGAAGTCAATCTTTATCATACAAAGATTCTGCTTGGTGTCTACTATTGTCCTTCCTTACGTATCGACTATTTTTCCTCTTTTGAAAGTCTCCTCGTAAACTTGATTCCTTCTTACAGGCACACCATTATAATGGGGGACTTCAACACGTGTCTTCTCAAACAAGATTCAAGGTCTGCTGCCCTCCATTCTATTTCACATTCTTGCAACTTGCCTCTTCTTCCCTTAAGTGCCACTCACCATTTTCCTAACTGTACTCCTTCACTTCTTGATCTAATACTCGTTTCTTCTACTCAACATGTCGCTAAGCATGGACAAGTTACAGCTGATGCCTTCTCCTACCATGACCTTTTATTCCTTTCTTACAAAATTCGCCCTCCGAAGGCTAAACCTAAGATACTCCTTCGGCGTAGTTTTGGTAGTATAGATCTTGTGAACCTCCGTAAGGATGCTGACGACATTGACTGGTCTGATGTCATTGCTGCTGAGTCGATTGATGTCAAAGTCAATTTACTTAATACCAAGCTTCTCCAGCTTTATGACGTCCATGCACCTGTTAGGCCTGTAAAAATTAAGCACCTGCCGGCCCCATGGCTAACAGACGGCCTAAAAGACTTATTGAAGAGGAAAGCAGCAGCAAAATCAAGATATAACAGCAGACCAAACTCTTTTACTCGCGAGAAGTATGTTGCAATTCGCAATCGCAGCAACTTGGTGTGTAGGGATGCCCAACGCCGCCATATTCATAAGTCCGTTGAAAACGGTGATCCAGCCAAAGTCTGGAAATTTCTTAGATCAATGGGAGTGGGAAAATCGCGCCAAGATTCTATTCCTAAAGATATAGATCTTGAATTACTTAATCAACATTTTTCCACATCTTCTAACTTCAACGGCACTATCAAAGCAAAAACTTTAAATGATCTTTCATCTCTTCCCACTCCCGATTATTCACCATTCGTCTTTAATCAGTTCTCCGATTGTGATGTTAAGAAGAGTATAGAATCTATATCGTCTAATGCTGTTGGTAGTGACTGTATCAGTCGCAAGATGATACTCCTTATCCTTGACGAAATCCTACCTGTCATCTCCCATATCCTTAATCATTCTGTATCCTGTGGTGTCTTTCCCTCTTCTTGGAAAGAAGCCCAAATTACCCCTCTTCCAAAAAAGCGTAATCCTGTTTCCTTCACTGAATTTCGTCCTATTTCCATATTACCATTTCTATCCAAAGTCCTTGAACGCCTTATCCATAATCAACTTAGTACATTCCTGTGCAAGAACCACCTCCTTAATTTTTCCCAATCCGGGTTTCGTCCAGGACATAGTACTACAACAGCTCTTGTTAGCATAACGGACGATATTAGACTTGGTATGGAAAATGGAAATCTGACGGTACTTTCCTTATTAGATTTCAGCAATGCTTTTAACACCGTCGATTTTGATATTTTACTCAGCATACTCAGCTCTCTTAACATATCTCCAACGGTAATTGATTGGTTTCGTAGTTACCTGTGTGGCCGCCAACAACGTATTTGCATTGAAGGTTCTACTTCGTCATGGTGCAATACCTCTGCAGGCGTACCACAGGGGGGCGTTCTATCTCCTCTTCTTTTCGCTATTTTTATTAATTCTATTTCTAATGACCTTCTCTCATCCTACCACCTTTACGCTGACGATTTGCAAATATATTCTCAAGCTCCGGTAGATGAATTGACGGAGGCAGTTAATATGATCAACAAAGATTTAGGTTGTATTTCTAAGTGGAGTTTGGCCCATGGTCTCAGGGTTAATCCTGCGAAGACTCAAGTCATTGTTGTCGGCAGTCCTAGGTTGCGCTCAAGAGTTAACTGGTCGCAGCTCCCACGGATTGTTTTTGATGGCTCAGCTATTCCATACAGCGACTCAGTGAAAGACCTGGGTATTTTAGTTGACAAGGACTTTTCGTGGGGTCCTCAGCTGCAGGAGGTTAGCCGCAAGGTGTTTGCGTCTGCAGGGTCTTTGCGCAGACTGCGCAATTTTCTTCCAACTGCCACCAAAACTGCGCTTGTCCAATCCCTCCTTCTCCCAATCCTCGATTATGCAGATGTCAGTTATTTAGATCTAACTGAAGTGCAGCTAGATAAGCTTGAGCGACTCCAAAACTTTTGCATTAGATTCATTTTTGGTTTACGCAAATATGACCATGTTTCTGAATTTCGTACTAAGCTCAAGTGGCTGCCAATCCGCCTTCGCCGGAATGCCCACATTTTATCGTTACTCTACAGTGTTCTGTTTATTCCTACAACCCCCTTTTATCTCAAAGAACGCTTTAAGTTCCTTCATGACACACATTCTAGACACTTGAGATCATCGGAGAATTTGAGACTTTTGATGCCTGCTCATTCTACTAAGTTCTACAGTAAATCGTTCACGGTCCAGGCTGTTCGATTGTGGAATGAGTTGCCGATGTCAGTAAGACAAGCCCAGTCACTAGCATCTTTTAAAAATCTTGTCAAGAATCATTTCCTTTGTCTTTAATGCTTTTCTGTTTCTTCCATTTTTTTTTATTTTTTATTTCCAATCTTTGTTCAACCATTCTTTAATTATTATTTTTTAAATGTAATATTATGTATGTATATATATTTGTAAGTTTGTGTATAGTATTTTATATAGCTATATAATTTGTATGTATTAATTTTTTTTTTTTTTTAATATAACAGTACACCCTACCCCCTATTTTTTATCTTAAGTTCTTTAGTCCATCCAAAGGTTGTCTGGTAGATATCGCTGTCAGCGATAAGACCGCCTTTGTACCCATAGTATTAAGTTGCTGTATAATATGTGTTATTTCTTTTTTTGGTGTACAATAAAGTATATTCTATTGTAGTAACTTTTATTGCAGGTAATCTTACATCATCAGATTAAGGCGGTACCCCGAGCAAAACGCCGCGCTAGCCGTTTTTCGTGCTGTTTTTAGGAGCTATCTAGTCGTTATTTAAAAATAAATATCATCTAACGAAAATACATTAAATTTCTACATATTATTATTGATTCTAAAATGGTCGCATACTTTTTTTAAAGAGGTATATGTTTCACTAATCTCCTTCCAACAAAACCATAAAATGAGAAATTATTATTGATAGCATGCATCTCCTCGTAAAGTGTTCATTAATTATTTTTTGTACTAACACTAATGGATAGACAATTCAATAACGAACATTTTTTTCGTATTTTTTTTTTCAAAAGACCAACATTCGATTTTATAAACATTTTATTCTAAAATCTGTGCGTATTCAGTACTGTAATTCATGCGCCACCAGTGCCGCTAGGCCAATAGGAATGCTCATATCTCATGTAGATTTTTTGGTCAGGCCGCCTTAACAAAACACAATAACAATACTCTTGAGATAAAAAAATTGTGTCGTCAATCTGAAACATTGTAAGAATATTGTTTCAAAAACACTTTCGAAGCATTCCATTAGTTAATTCGTTCAGCTGAAACAAACGGTAATAAAAACAGTTTAATTAATTAATTACACTAATTTTCTCCGCGTTTCAGATTGAGTTTGAAACGATTTTGTAGTTCAATGTAGTGGCACTTCGTTGCTATGTTGTCTCGAATAGAAGTCATTGTTTCTACAAAGCTTTGTTCATCAGTCGATGTAGTGAATCGTAACATGCTTCTCGTTCGTGTATTAAAGTAGCTGATCGCAACCAATTCGGGTGGTCTCAACAATCAACAGAGTGATTCGGCAATTTTATCAAACACCTCGTTGATTGTGTCTTCAGCTATCATGTACTTAATAAGTTGTTACTCTGTTAGTGTAATTATCATAAGTACCGGTACTTTTTAGGGTTCTTTATCTCAAAAGGAAAAAACGGAACCCTTATAGGATCACTTTGTTGTCCGTCCGTCTGTCAGACACACAGACGGACGGACGGACGTCCCTTTTTCTCAGGAACGCGGGGAGGTATCAAGCTAAAATTTATATCAAATACTCAGGTCTACTGTCCCTTAAAGCTGTGAAAAAAACAAACTTCTAAGCCAACGCAATCAAAAGATACAGCCGTTTATGCCGCAAATTGTCGAAACTCGCAAGGGAATCTAAACCTACAGGGTACTTCCCGTTAACTCAAAATCTTGAAATTTGGTACGAAGCAACGTCTTATAGCACAGATAAAGGAATAATTGCGAAAACCGTAAATTTTTAGTTACATCATAATATAAAAATATTTTAATAATTTTAAACTTACTTACCCTTTCCTCATGAACGCGTATTGAAATTCATATCAAATACTCAAGTCTATAATACCTTTAAGCTGAGGTTTGTACGGAACCCTCGGTGTGCGAGTCCGACTCGCACTTGGCCGGTTTTTAATATGATACACATATTTCTTATAACTTTTTTTCTTTGCCATCAAGTAACGCTCTGACAAGTGCCAACACTTCGGTCGATCATACTTCATCAAAGTAACTGACGATATATTTCTTTCTGCGATGACGTACACAGCCTTTTAAGTGTTTAGGATTACTTAATCTAAGGTGTTTAAAACTGTCGTGAAACCGTGTGTTATAGAATGGCCCATAGTGGCGGCGTCGCGTGGCTCAAGTCCCGCTCCATGGCCCATAGTAATGGCGGCCGTCACGCAACCTCCTCACTATCTTACTATTTTACTACTACAAATACGAATCTTTACTTCCGAGTATGCGTACTAATTGTTACGTCAAGCTGTTTTTGCTATCTTCGATTTTAATAAGCTTCTCTCTTACACTTTTATTTGTTTTTTATTCGTGCACATCACGCGATGTTTGCTTTTTGCGCATTCAACGTGATCTTTCATAGCCATTCTAAGCTTGATGTTCGTGGGTTTTTTGGTCGCTTCTTTAGATCTTCTTCTTCTGTAATCCTTTAACTGTTTTGACGTTTGCTTGTTTTTTTTTCATTGATGAACACGCCATTGTGTTGACGGCTTGACAGTGGAATTGATGGGATAGGAGAGGAGAGGTGAGGAAGTACCGTTCGCGTTTGTCTTGTGGCTTTATCCAAATATCTGGCGCCCACGACTCGTGATCACAGGCCATCTACGCTCGGCGGTGGCGACCTCTCTGGTCCAGGCCATGGTACGGAGCGAGAGGGCATGGGAAGCTGTCTCCTCCTTCTGCGAAGCAGTAATGCTTGCAAAGGAGGAGGCGGAACGATTAAGACAGACGCAAAGGAGCGCCCTCACGCCCCCAGCCACCGCAGGAGACGCCCCGGGCGTCGGGAGTCGCAAGCCCGATACCCGGCCACCGTAGGCGCGGGCTTGCGTTGCGGACGGCAAGTTATGGGTAGCTTACCGTCCGATAAGGACCAAGCCCGAGTTTACGGCGCGTAGTGTTCCACGCGCGCCTCTTAGAGATGTCAGCAAAAGTGACGGGGCCTGATAGGGCCGATGCCTGTTTCGGTCGCGGATAAATTTGAAAGAGAGTTACCGCGGCCCTGGCACAAGCAACTGGAGGAACACGGGTGGGTTTTAGTCAGTAAAAGTCTGACACGCCCTCCCGCTTCACCCAGAGCGGGAGAAATCAAAAAAAAAAGGCCATCTACGCTGTGTTGTCTCGAAAAGCCGCGGATTCTCTCACATGTATTTGTCTGTTTGTCGATACATAACAGTTTGTTCTGAGTTCTCGTGTGTTTAGACTATTAATGCCTATGATAATGAGTTGTTACTATTTCTTAGGAATGATTGATGAAGCTGTATAGCTTGATAGTTTAACATTTTTAACCGACTGCCCAAAAGGGAGGAGTTTTCTCAATTCGATCGTATCTATATATATAAAAATCAATGCCACTTTTCGTTGTAATTTTATAACTCAAGAACGGGCTCACCTATCCAAACCAAATATATTCGGGCTATTTAGTTGATTATTTTTTCTTTTTTTTACCCGACTGCCGAAGGAGGGTAATGTGTTTAACAGTCTATGTATGTATGTATGTATGTTTGTTCCTATATGGCGTTCCAGAGACCAAACGCGTTGGCCGATTTTGATGATTCATACGTCAATCGATTCGTCTAAACCCTGCAAGTGTCATAAGCTACATTAAAATTGGACTATAGAAAAATGGGGGATTTTGGGTGCCAAATTATGTGGCCCAATTTTTTTTTTCTTCCAAAGCCATCGTGTGGGGTATCAAAATAAAGGGTTTTATTTAAGAGGTGATTTCAAAAATAAACTAAAAAGTTATAAATAAAAAAACTTAATTCAAAAAATCAAAAAACCCGACTGCTTCAAAAGCGAACTAAAAAGTCGTAAACAAGGCAAAAATTATGCTGTGCAGGCGGAGGATACACCAGACTATGGTCAGCCAGCCCGCGAATATGTATCCTCCGACTGCACAGCATGATTTTTGCCTTGTTTACGACTTTTTAGTTCGCTTTTGAAGCAGTCGGGTTTTTTGATTTTTTGAATTAAGTTTTTTTTCTTTTTTTTTCAGTAGGTTGGGTAGGATTGTTATGGTAAGTAGGTAGCTAGTTGACGGGGTAGCGAAGCCGCGGGGGTCAGCTAGTGTATATATATTTTTTAATGTACGTTCGCGGATAACTTCGTCGTTTATGAACCGATTTTGATGATTATTTTTTTGTTTGAAATGAGATGTCCCAAGGGTCGGGATAAGGAATTCAGGATCAGATGATGGGATCCTAGAGAAATCGAGGGAACTCCTCAAATATAGCGAATTTGGTATTTCTATCAATAATGCAATTATTTGCACTCAGAAAGAATCGTTTGGTGAAGTGGAACTGATGAAGAAGACCACAAAGGCCACTGGAACTCCGAAATAAAACAATGTATCCTAGTCGTGTTTGGGTTTAGTGGAATCGTCATGAGATGTACTTTGGCTAGAAATTTTCATTTTAATTGGAGGTCCCTACCAAAACTAAAACAACGCGAAAAACTTTCTTTGCCGATGTCGGTGTCGTATAACGGAAAACAATGGGTACAAAAGACACCGACTTCGGAAAAGAAAGTTTTTTTTCGCTTTGAAGTATTTTGGAAGTCGGTTTGATTTTTAGGGTTCCGTACCAAATGGTAAAACGGGACCCTATTACTAAGATTCCGCGGTCCGTCTGTCTGTCCGTCTCTCACCAGGCTGTATCTCATAAACCGTGATAGCTAGGCAGTTGAAGTTTTCACAGATGATGAATTTCTGTTGCCGCTATAAAAACAACAAACAAATACTAAAAACAGAATAAAATAAATATTTAAGTGGGGCTCCCATACAACAAACGTGTTTTTTTGCTGTTTTTTGGAACCCTTCGTGCGCGAGTCCGACTCGCACTTGGCCGGTTTGTTAAAAAGTTTTTTTGTGAACATGGAACAGAATGTAACTACTCTAACATTAACCTTAGAAACGGGCTATTTACCATGTTTGTTGCGAGTTTGGGATATTTCGGTGCTGTTGCAAGCACCATGATTACGTTTATCCGTGATCATGGTGTTTGCAACAGCGCCGAAATATCCGAAACTTTTTACAAACATTAAATATGGTAAATATCCCGTATCTAAAGTTTATGTTAGTGACCATGACAGTTTAAAAACTTGTAACTACTCTGTTAGTTCTGTAACACATCTTCTATAATATAAAAATGAATCGCAAAATGTGTTGGTAAGCGCATAACTCAACAACCCCTGGACCAATTTGGACAATTCCTTTTTTTAAATGTTCGTTGAAGTTCAAAGATGGTTTTTACGGGGAGAAAAATTCTAATAATTGCCGGAAAACAAATAAAAAAAGGCCTTTTCTTTTTCCCATACAAAAGTTTTCTAACTAAAACGTAGAGTCAATTTGAGCTTTATTGCTTTTGTATAAGCTATTTTTGATTTGTGTAGGGTAGGGTAGTTTAGCGTAGGTAGGGAAGGTAGTGTCGGGTAGGGTAGGGTAGGTAGGGTAGTTTAGCGTAGGTAGGGAAGGTAGTGTCGGGTAGGGTAGGGTAGGTAGGGTAGATAAATGTTTGGTGTTTTTATGGCAAAACAAAGTTTGCCGGGTCAGCTAGTTGTAAATAAAAGTGACTAAGTGACCCCACTTCGTTGGGTGTACTTAGTCGATCATATTTCAAACGCTTTTGAATGCAGACTAAACACTCGATATCCGACATTCAAGTAGGTACATGACTTTGTATAATAACACATAATATAAGAGGTGTTACTGAAATAAACAGCTACTTACTATGTATATGCTGTGGTTTTCCTTCCTGCATTATTATATTATATTATTGACTACAGAACGTACCTAAATGATATACCACACGTCATGATAATTAGGTAATTTCGCTACTGCGTCATTCTCTATTGCCTAGTTCGTGGTTGCCGGTCATTCCTAATTACAAAAAACCTATAAATTTGCAGCACCAAACCTAACCAAAAAATTCATAAAGCATGAAGCTGAAACCTTTGTTATTCTAAGAAATATCACACTCCACACATCCACACTCCGCATATTATACAGGCGAAAGTTTGTGAGTGTGTGTGTTTGTATGTTTGCTACTTCTTCACGCTCAAACAGTTGGACGGGGCTGGATGAAATTTGGCACAGAGATAGATTAAAGTCTGGAATAGCACATAGGATACTTTATTCATCTCAGACGTCGACGTATCACCATTTAATTCATCTCAGACGCGCTGGCTGCACGTTGATAAAAGTCATAATGGCGGAACAACGTGAAAGAACTTTTCTCATGATCAAACCCGACGGTGTCCAACGTGGACTTGTTGGCACCATCATCGAGCGTTTGAAGAAAGGATTCAAATTGGTCGGTCTTAAATTCATGTGGCCATCAGAGGAATTACTGAAGCAACACTACAGTGACTTGGCGTCCAGGCCCTTCTTCCCTGGTCTAGTGAAATACATAAGCTCCGGACCCGTAGTTCCTATGGTGTGGGAAGGCCTTAACGCAGTGAAAACCGGCCGTCTAATGCTTGGTGCTACCAAATTCAAATCTATTATTTGCAGAATATGGGTAGGTATACAGGTGTCAAAATTATAAAAAAAATATTTCGCCATAATCAGGCTCACGCCATGCAAATTTAAAAAGCATATTAATAAATTACAAATTAATTAATTATACATAGTATCAAGCAAATGTATTACAGCGCAAAATGTCAAGCATACAATACTTTATAATTATTATTACAATTAATAGAAATAGAAATAACAATACATGTCAAACAGTCCAAAAATAGTCATACAAATATACATAATACGATATACATTTACAATTATTATTATTATGTTTTTGCTTTAAAGTTTATCATCAAGAAACTCTTTTACCGAGTAATATGATTTATCTAACAGTATTTTCTTTAGTTTATTTTTAAAAATCTTATTGTTAGAAATTTCGAGTTAGTAATTGGGTAAATGATTATACACTCTAGGAATCATACAAAATACACTATTGTTCAAAAGTGCAGTTCTATAAGGAATAAAGCTTATTTTAAATCGGTGCCTCTGACTTTTTAATTTTATAAAAGAACTGCTGTTATTCCTGACAAACATAATCATGTCCAATATATATAAACAAGGTAGAGTTAACACTTTAATTTTTGGGAATATTGGTCTACAGCTTTCAGTCTGTTTCATCCTAAAAATCGCTCTAACGCATCTTTTTTGCGCTCTGAACACCATTTCTTTATCTGGAGAGTTGCCCCAGAACATGACACCATACATTAATAAGGAGGTATTAGTATTCTACCAACCCTGCTGATTCTCAACCCGGCACAATTCGTGGCGACCTCTGCATCCATGTTGGCCGCAACATCATCCACGGGACAGTGTGGAGTCCGCTAACAAGGAAATCGCGCTTTGGTTTGATGAGAAAGAAGTCGTCGGGTGGACACCAGCTGCCGAAAACTGGGTTTACGAGTAAACTATAACCTCTGTTATTATTCCGTTTTAGCCTTTTACCACGTTGTAATAGGTTATATGGCAGCTAATAATACTTTTGAGTTTAATCAGTGATATAATAAATCTTTATTTTTTTTTATACCGAGAATATGTCTCCTTGGAATTTTTTAACATTCACCCGGGCGAAGCCGAAGCAGAAGCTAGACTATCTAGTCTTCGTCTATCATGAAAATACAAAACTATAAAAAATACTAAAATGTCCCTTCAGTTCTTACAGAGAAAACTTCTCTTTTTACGTGCGTTGTTTCTTTTTAGGGTATCAATTTGAGGGTAGTTCACATAATATATTTAGCAATCTTGACCCCAAACACCGTAAAACCAGCCCAAGGGGGTAATTTTCTTCGCAACCGCTTTGCATCCCCTTCAACGACGAATTTAATGGGAAACGAGATTGTTTTAGGTCCCAATAAAATGATATCAGATTTTAAAACCATGTTGCGTGTTTGAATTACATATTTTTTTAACACGTTTTTATATTATGTATGTATTTATGTAACGGAATCTCTGAACGTGATTTTCACCCCCTTAAAAACGTCGGTTTGATTTGAAACTTTGCACAATTATCAAGGACCGATGACAATGCAATAATTGAAATAGTTTGTCCTAGTATCCTTAGCAGGATCATCAGGATTAGAGACATTAGTTCAATTTACCATTAAAGCGAGCGAGCGAGCGTTTTTAGTTTTTAGGGTTCCGTACCCAAAGGGTAAAAACGGGACCCTATTACTGAGACGCCGCGGTCCGTCTGTCTGTCACCAGGCTGTATCTCATGAACCGTGATAGCTAGACAGTTGAAATTTTCACAGATGATGTATTTCCGTTGCCGCTATAACAACAAATAAAATAAATATTTAAGTGGGGCTCCCATACAACAAACATGATTTTTTCTGCCGTTTTTTGCGATTATGGTACAGAACCCTTCGTGTGCGAGTCCGACTCGCACTTGGCCGGTTTTAGATTTATATTTGCTAAATTTTACACACACTCTGTACGTAACACATAGGTGACGAACCCTTTCACCATAATGATACAAAGCAGTCTTCCTACTGATATCTTTAATTAGGACTCATTGATTAACAAAAAAGTACAAATCTTTGTTCCCAATACTATTTACTCAGCCATTCCAATATCTAATACCACCAAATCAGTTGTATGTTTGTCTACTTCGCTTCTGGGCTTCGTTAGACGTTGTTTGCGTGTTAAAACAAAGCGGTTTATGTTTTGGTGGTGTACGTAACGTGGCCGTTGACCTCTGATCCAGGCTTGGAAGTGATCCAACTTACCGTTTTCGGCCAACGGAGCTCATTCTATGCTAAACTGACAAAGGATATGGTGAAAAGGAAAACAATTGTCGTATCCACCTTGCAGATGCTCTATTTATTTATTTCTATCGGCACAGATAATTAAAAAAAAACTTAATTAAAAAAATGCAGCATTATTTTTTCCTTGTTTACGACTTTTTAGTTCGCTTTTGAAGCAGTCGGGTTTTTTGGTTTTTTGAATTAAGTTTTTTTATTTATAACTTTTTAGTTAGTTTTTTTCGAATAAGATACATTTAAACATATAAGTGTTATATATTTTTGAAATCAACTCTTAAAACCCTTTATTTTGATACCCCACACGATGGGTTTGGAAGAAAAAAAAAATTTGTGCCCCCACATTATGGCACCCAAAATCCGCCATTTTTCTATTATCCAATTTTAATGTAGCCTATGACACTCGCAGGTTTAAGACGCATCGATTGACGTATGAATCATCAAAATCGGCCAACGCGTTTGGTCTCTGGAACGCCATATAGGATCAAACATACATACATACATACTTACATACATATATACATACTTACATACATACATACTTACATACATATATACATACTTACATACATACAAACGATTAAAAGAGCATTATCTTTCCTCTCAAATCTGATCTTTATAAGCATATGTATAAATATTCAGTATCTATCTATTTTAGAGTTATGTATTTATTTAAGTATATATCACTTATACTATAAGTGTATGTTTTTATATCTTAGGTTAGTCGTTCACTTTTCTACTCTTCTTGCTCTCACACACTATTTGTCTACATTTCTTCTTCATATCTCCTTTTCGCGGGTCTGCTGGTAGAAATTTCTAAAGAAATAAGCAGTACCCTTGTACTCCTCTGTCATGATGTGTTTTCTATGTGTATTTTCTGTGTGTACATTAATAATAAAATAAATAAATAAAATAAATACTTACATACATACATACTTACATACATACATACATAGACTGATATACACATTACCCTCCTTCGGCAGTCGGGTAAAAAAAATCGGCCAAGTACGAGAGGGACTCGCGCATGAAGGGTTCCGTACCATTATCGCAAACTAGTCCTCTAAATTGTATGAGCGCACATACAAATCAGAGGACTATCTTAATTGGCGTCAACTATGTATGTATGGGGAGGACACCCTTTAATTTTCAACTTTTTTTATTTATTGGAATTTTCCCTTTATTTGTGCTGTAAGACCTTACTTTTTGCCAAATGCCACAGAAATTTAAAACCGCGCCATCTATTAGCATCAATTTTAAATGATCCGTTCTAATAATCTTTGAAATGTGAATTAAGAGCAAAATATTCCATAAACACAACATTTTTATGTTCATTTCCAGAAAATGTTAATTTTACACACAATTCAATAACAAATCGGTGCTTACCGCGCCATCTAGTGAGATTTATTTGAACCATAATTTCTTACTTAGCGCTGGGACCCTGTGCTGTCGGCGAGTACGACACTACGATGACTCAAAAGATAAAAGTACCGAGAGAACCGTTTTCTTCCTCCGTATGACGTAATCGATCCCGGTTTCCGACTTCCTTTTGCGCCGGGGTTGACTAGGTCAAAGCATTTCCTGCTGACATACTCCTTCGGCTTGATAACACACCGACTATGTGGCCTTATGTAGGTCGTGTTCATATGCCGCCTTATCTCTAACTTGACCGTCAGCTTGGGTCCTGTTCAAACATCCACGCCACTTCCTTATGGCCCTGGCAATGACACCATTGCAGGATCGTATGCCAACAATTCGGCAACCGTTCATGACTCACGTGAGGTGCCTCTAGTGTATTTTGGGGATATGATGAAGATAAAGCTCGTGGCTAAATAATAACAGCCGCACTGGTCGATCGTCAAGGTTAAGCAACGCTTGCCGAGGTCGGTCCGTGGATGGGTGACCATTTCAACATACCGAGTTTCCTCCGTGCCTCGGAAAGCATGTTAAGCCGTTGGTCCCGGCTGTCATTTGAAGATCTTTGACCGTCGTTACGAATAGTCAGAAGCTTGAGATCTGACACCAGTCTTGCCAAGAGGTATCGTGTTACCCAGTTACTGGGTTGTGGAGGGCAGATAGGCAGTCGCTCCATGTAAAACACTGGTACTCAGCCGAATCCGGTTAGACTGGAAGCCGACCCCAACAACAATTGGGAAAAGGCTAGGCAGATGAAATCTTTTTCTAACCGTGAGGGAATTCTGCAGACGTTAAATTTGTGGGTGAGGCATGTGCCTTTGTGTAAAAGAATTGCGGATATCTCTCCAACAGAACACCAGTGCAATGAAATCAGAAAGATTCCTACGAGTATTTCTCTGTAGAGAGATATTGAAGTATAGTAGTCACAGCGGATCTTTCTGTCTCTGAAGTTGGCTCTGCGAACCATTTTGCAAGAAAGTCGTCGAGTATAGTTACTGTATATAGTAAGCGAGTGAGAGAGGCTGTTATACAATGCTATCTTCTTAAGGGTGTTTTTTTTAGAGGTATAGAACTTTGAAATGGAGTAAAAATGACAAGGATGATTTTTTTTTAAATGACATGAAATTGACTTTATTAACCGACTTACCAAAAAGGAGAAGGTTCTATGTTCGACTTCATGTATGTTTTTTTTTTTATGTATGTTCACCGATATCTCCGTCAATTGTGGACCGATTTTGAATTTGGTGAAGATCTGATGAAGAAATTCGGAGATATATAACAGAACTCTTCAATAAATGACGGCAAATCATTCGGGATTGCTGCAATCGCATGTGGGTTTATGGTTTATACCATTTCATAACATAACATCACGCCAGTACGCTCGAAAGGGGTACGCAGATCTCTCATTTCACCGGTTATGTTCAAGTATCGTGTTATTCGGGTAATCTATTCTGGCGTTATAGACACCTTTCTAAACAACTTGCCTATTTTAGGTAGGTACAACTAAAAAGGGAAAAATAAAAAAAACATTTTTGCAAGAAAATACTACCGACTTACAAACAAAAAACTACAAAGTGAATGTCGTCTGGACTCGTCAGTCCAGAGTCAGATTGCCTAATCGAATATTAATAATATCTATTCGAACTTAGGTCACCTTAACACTTACCGGGACAATTTTGTCCGTAATCATCAAAGAATGCTTAAACACAACTGATAAACACTGACACGTATTCTAAGAAGACACCGTGTGTTAATTTAATACAGTAATATATCGTATTTCCACACTTTTTTTTTAACTTTGAAAATTTTCCGTCTTTACCGGCAAAAATTTACAAACGCTATGAAGTTGACAGCTACCTGTCAGTGTCAGCGTCACTCTTAACGTCACACTCGCTGGAGCGAAAGAGACAGGTATAAAATCATGGACAATTTGGTAAGTTTTTACCCATAAATCACCATGTAAAGGCAATTACAAATAGCTTTCTTCTAACTCAACACCACGTGTTTTAGCATAGCACATAATAACTTAATTTTGTAAACTAACCAAACCAAACTAAACACAAATAACTTGACAGCTTACAAAATGGCCGCCAGTTAAAAGAGTGTTGCCAACTTAAAGTTCTATACCCCTAAAAAAAACAGCCTTTACTTCTACATTGACACAAAAATAGGCAACTGCGCAGGGTTTTGCGGTCAACTTCAGAGACAAAAAGATCCGCTGTGACTAAAAATAGCAACTGTGCAGGGTCTTGCGGCCAACTTCAGAGACACAAAGATCCGTTGTGACTACTGTACTAAAGTTTTTTCTTTACAGCATAACTGAATCGACAAGGCACTGATACGGCGCTACAATATGTTGTAAAAAGTGTGTATGCATCAAAAACCTTAGATAATTCGTTATTCGTGCAGTGCATCAGATATTTGCGTGTTATGGTGCATTCTTCTTTGTATCGACGCGGACTACCCGACGGAAATTGCTCATTGCTCCACACTTTTAATGAGAACTTCCTTAATGAAAGCTTTTAATGAGTCCGACTCCGCATGTGTGGAGAGGAATTGTTCACAATCATTAAGGTTTTTTGGTGTTGCTATTCTTGTATCATTGGTCTAACTCCAAGATCAATTTGCGGAAATATGTAACAAGGTATGTTTCCGCAAATCCGCATTTTATAATAGCACCTGGGCGACTGAGCTCTGCTCGAGTGAAAATAGACAAAACGTCGTTTTCTAAAACTGAAACCTAGATCGATTTATCGCCCTCGAATCAATCCCCTTCATACCAAATTTCATGACAATCCTTGGAGTCGTTTCCGAGATTCTGATACATACATATGTATATACAAGAATTGCTAGATTAGTTACATACGGGAAATGTAATTTAGGGCCGATTTTCAATAGTCTGTTAGCTTTAAACTGAGAAATAAAAAAACCGGCCAAGTGCCAGTCGGACTCCCGCACGAAGGGTTCCGTACTTGGTAAATTGCGGTTTACGATTTATGACGTATTAAAAAAAAACTACTTAATAGATCTTGTTCAAACCAATTTTCGGTGGAAGTTTACATGGTGATGTAGATCGTATATTTTTTTTAGTTTTATCATTCTCTTATTTAAGAAGGTACATGGGGGGAGGACACATTTTACCACTTTGGAAGTGTCTCTCGCGCAAACTATTCTGTTTAGAAAAAAAAATTATTAGAAACATCAATATAATTTTTGAAGACCTATCCATAGATACACCACACGTATGGGTTAAATGAAAAAAAAATTGTTTTGTTTCAGTTTCCAAGTATGGGAACCCCCAAAATTTATTGTTTTTTTTTTCTATTTTTGTGTGAAAATGTTAATGCGGTTCACAGAATACATCTACTTACCAAGTTTCAACAGCATAGTTCTTCTAGTTTCGAAAAAAACTGGCTGTGACATACGGACGGACAGACAGACAGACATGACGAATCTATAAGGGTTCCATTTTTTGCCATTTGGCTACGGAACCCTAAAAATGGCCGTTTGACATATTTTCTATACAAAAGCTGTCAAACCGCCATTTTTATTCCTCAGTTAAAAGTTATCAGACTATTGAAAATTGGCCCTTAATTGACATTTAATTCTACAAAGGTTTTTTCAAATCTACTTTGGTTCATCCAAAACAGACAGACAAGCTATTAAATGGCCAATAATGGCGTCCATTACTCGTTGGCGCCCCTTCATACAAACGACAGCAATAAATTATAATTTTCTTCCCGCGCACCTACGCATTCCAGGTTTATCCCTCATTTCCTGGCGTTCTACATTTCTGCGTAATCCTGCAATGGCAGTAAAAAGGAAAAAATATTATTGTTTCATATTAAATTCCACAGCCAACTACACAGAGGAAAACATGGCTTTTATATCAGAGCTAAAATACCTAGAAAAGAAATACTTTCTAGGTCTAGCAAGTAGATACATTATTTTTGTACTGTATAAATGAAGAGATTATTTTAGATAGAGCTCGTGGCTAAATAATAACAGCCGCACTGGTCGATCATCAAGGTTAAGCAACGCTTGACGAGGTCGGTCCGTGGATGGGTGACCATTTCAAAATACCGAGTTTCCTCCGTGCCTCGGAAAGCACGTTAAGCCGTTGGTCCCGGCTGTCAATTGAAGATCTTTGACAGTCGTTACGGGTAGTCAGAAGCTTGAGATCTGACACCAGTCTTGCCAAGGGATACCGTGTTACCCAGTTACTGGGTTGTGGAGGTCAGATAGGCAGTCGCTCCATGTAAAACACTGGTACTCAGCTGAATCCGGTTAGACTGGAAGCCGACTCCAAAATAGTTGGGAAAAGGCTAGGCAGATTGATTGAAATGAAGAGATTATTTTACATTACATACTTTTTAGGTACTTACATGTCATAATATATTACATAGCATATGTATTTATCTGTGTATAATATAGTATTTTAACTATTTTATTGTCACACAAATGATAACCCCACTTCATGTCCAGACAATAGGGTTGTTTCTTGGGTAGAAAAATGATAATTATGTTTAATCCGTCAGTGAGATTATCAAATAATATTGGACACGTATTTTTGCTTTACCAAATCAATAAAAAATTACAAAGTTAAGTGTATCAAAGTTCAGGAGTGGGGGCTTGTAACGTCACTAAGGCAGTATGAAGTGTACTAGTGGCATGACGTCACACGATATTTTAACGCATTATATCGTCGTCATAAGAAAAAATACGTGTACAAGATTTTTTATTAATCTACCTGACGGACAAAAAACAAATTTTCAGTAAATTACCCTATTACTGTCCATACCAGGTTGCGAGGAAGAGATCGCGGAATGCGATAAGGCTGCCCATTGTATGTGTATTAGTTTTAAGTTTATTTTTACCCGACTGCCGAAGGAGGGTAATGTGTTTATCAGTCTATGTATGTATGTGTGTATGTATGTTTGTTCCTATGTGGCGTTCCAGAGACCAAACGCGTTGGCCGATTTTGATGATTCGTACGTCAATCGATGCGTCTTAACTCTGCGAGTGTCATAGGCTACATTAAAATTGGATAATAGAGAAATGGCGGATTTTGGGTGCCATATTGTGGGGGCCCAAATTTGTTTTTTTCTTCCAAACCCATCGTGTGGGGTATCAAAATAAAGGGTTTTAAGAGGTGATTTCAAAACTAAAAAGTTATAAATAAAAAAACTTAATTAAAAAAAACAAAAAACCCGACTGCTTCAAAAGCGAACTAAAAAGTCGTAAACAAGGAAAAAATCATGCTGTGCAGGCGGAGGATACACCAGATTTTGGTCAGCCAGCCGGCGAATATGTATCCTCCGACTGCACAGCATGATTTTTTCCTTGTTGACGACTTTTTAGTTCGCTTTTGAAGCAGTCGGGTTTTTTGTTTTTTTTAATTAAGTTTTTTTTTATAATTGTATTTTAAGGTGTACAAGAAAGCATAAATAATACTTAAAATCTACAAAATGGAATATGCATTACCGATGCAAACATAGAGTGCCATAATCATAGCATTTCGTATGTATAGCTATACCTACGTCGGATATTATGTTATGAAGCATATTGCCCCCAAAACTAACGTTACATACATATTAAGTAATAGATCCTTCCGCACATTATTTCAATCATATTCAAATCAATACGTTTATAAGCGCACCACGGGCCCACGTTCGGAATCATCGGTTCGCGTGAGGTAATCAAATTAAAAATAAAAACCGGTCAAGTGCGAGTCGGACTCGCGCACCGTGGGTTCCGTACAAACCTCAGTTTAAAGGTATTATAGACCTGAGTATTTGATATGAATTTCAAATTAATACCTCTACGCGTTCATGAGGAAAGAGGTAGTAAGTTTAAAATTATTAAAAATATTTTTATTACATGACGTAACTAAAATTTACGGGTTTCGCAATTTTTCCTTTATCTGTGCTATAAGACGTTGCTTCGTACCAAATTTCAAGATTCTGAGTTCACGGGAAGTACCCTGTAGGTTTTGATTCCCTTGAAAGTGTCGAAAATTTGCGCCTTAAACGGCTGTATCTTTTGATTGCGTTGGCTTAGAAGTTTGATTTTTTCACAGCTTTAAGGGACAGTAGACCTGAGTATTGATATAAATTTCAGCGTCAAAACTAAATTAAATTTCAGCTTGATACGCGACAGACAGACGACCGTCTGTCAAGATCCTTTTTCTTAGGACGGACGGACGGACAACAAAGTGATCCCGGTTTGTGTGAGTGATAAGGGTTCGGTTTTTTCCTTTCCAGGTACGGAACCCTAAAAAAACCAGGAATACGTTTTGGATCCCGCTATTTTCCGGTGCCCGCCTAAAATGTAGTCGCGGTGACTAAATTTTAATAAAATTTTTGCTTAATAACTGTGTAATGAAGTTTTATTGGCACAATGACATATCGTGCATTTTAATAATGCATGTATGTATGTTTGCAAAATTCCTGCACGCATACCAATTGTGCGCCGTGTCGGTATTCCTCAATTATAAATATGAATTGTCCGATTAGAACTTATTATTTCCTAGTATGGAATCAATGTTTACAGTATTTTCCGGTACAAGCCGGTAACCTGAAACTATGCGGCAAATTGAGCAAATATCAAATAAACTGTAAACCTATGACTTCGACATACTTTTTGACCGAACTTAACTTTTCACTTTCAATATATTTGCGCCAACCACAACAAAAATCTTCGCTCTTTACATAACCGTCTTCTTCAATGTCCCACTCACCGCACTGACTTCATTCACTGTTCCTTCTTCGTTCAGTCTATTTCTCTGTGGAATGCGCTCCCTCAAGAAATCAGGATGGCAACCAACCGATTGGCATTCAAGGTGAAAGCTCGCGAGCATGTTCGTAAGAAGTTGGCAGTAGTATCGTCACAGCGATCATTTTCTCCAATTATCTGCTACCACTAATTTTTTAAGTATATTCGTGTATTTAGTTTATACGTTTGAGTATTTATTGTATGTATTTATAGTATGTATGTATAGCGTTGTATTTGAATGACCCTACCTTAGGTATCATGTTTACTTTAAATATTGCACCTACCACTATTTGTTTTCTGCATCACCCAAAGGTCGACTGGTAGAAAATGCCTAAGGCATTAAGTCCGCCTCTGTACGTTTGTGTGCATGAAGTATTAAATAAATAAACCGACTTTCCAAAAATTTGGAATTTCTATGTTCGAATTCATTTTTTTTTTGTGCATATTCACCGATATTTTTTGTTTGAAAGAGTATGTTTCGAAATTGGTCCCATTTTAATTTTGTGAAGATCTAATGCAGAACTTCGGAGATATGCAACAGAACTCTTCAATAAATAACGGCAAATCTCTCGGGATTGCTGCAATCGCATGTCTGTTTATTGTTTATACTCGTTCCATTTCATAACATAACATCACGCCAGTACGCTCTAAAGGGGTACGCAGATGTGTACAGTTCACCTTGGTACACTCTCCTTTCACCAGTTATGTTCAAGTTTCATGGTATACGGGTAATCTATTCTGGCTATAATGCCACTATGTATATGCTATAGTACACTTAAAAATCACTTTTTCAGAAAAAAAATACAACCGACTTCCAACTAAAAACACTGCAAAGTGAAAAATAACTTTCCTTTTCGAAGTTAGTGTCCATAACAAAAATATTGGTACCTACCAAAGACACCGACTTCGAAAAAGAAAAATATTTTTCACTTTGTGGTGTTTTTAGTTGGAAGACGGTAGTATTTTTTTGTAATTTTTTTTTATTTTTATTGTGTGATATTCGTAGCCTTGATTCTATTAACAGAACCTAATATTAATTCTGTTTTAGCTGATGCACAATTTAGTCAAAACTATTTTTATAACTACCTATTAAAACTATGCCAATCCTTACCTAGAACATGCACGGTGTATTTCGCCGATGTTGATAACAAACTTCTATGTAACACAAAAATTATTACAATAATTTGAAATCCCAGGCATGTCATATCCTACTGAAATGATAACGTTATCCTGAAAGTCGTATCCGTACGGAAATTACAATATGTTTTGGTTTTTGGCCACCAGTTTGTTTCTCCAACAAATTATCTAATATATAAAATTCTCGTGTCACAGTTTTCGTTGCCAAACTCCTCCGAAACGGCTTGACCGATTTTGATGAAATTTTATATGTATATTCAGTAGGTCTGAGAATAGGTCAAAATCTTTTTTTTTTTTTTTAATGGGTAGGGTAGGTATGTAGGGTAGGGTAGATAAATGTTTGGTCTTTTTATGGCAAAACAAAGTTTGCCGGGTCAGCTAGTATTTCAATATAAAATGTGAAATGCCAGTGTAAAGTAACGCCAAAGAGAATGTAAACGGCGGCGGTAATGATACCACAGATAATATAATGCTAGCATACAGATGCCTTATCCCATACAAAGAAACCGTGCCGACGACGTAACTAGCGTTTTTCATCTGATTATACTGATTATTTTTTGTAAATCGTTCGTGTACGGTTCCGTTCCACGGATATAGATGGTGATCTATCTATCTAAAAAATAATCAGTATAATCAGGCGAAAAACGCTAGTTACGTCGACACGGTTTATTTGTGTGACATCTGTATGCTAGTATTATATTATCTGTGGCTGAACTATTTATTTATTTTTTTCAGTTGTCGTAATTTTTTTCCCCGTAACATTCATTGCATCAACAGATGAATGCTGAAAAGACCTCCTTACTAAGCGAAGTTATTTCTCGTTTGAAAATCGATCTCCGCCCGGAACGTCATCTCAAAAGTAGGGCAAACTCAATTCCTTACCTCCAAACCTTTCTGCACCAATATTTCCACGATAAAGTTTAATACACTCCCTCTCTTATTTTTCTACTAGTGCAGAATTCACCACATATTTTTTTTTAATTCTATTGACTCGCGCTTGACCACTATCTCACCAAATAAACCTAAATAAATAATAATAAAAACCTAAAACCTAAAAAAAAACCTAAAACCTATAATTGAAACCTATTTATTTTTGTTTTTTAAATGTATTTACATGATAAACATGGATGATACTCGTAGGAACTTGATTGGTCCTGTTTGTTTTTATTGTAAGTATCTGATGTAATTTTATTTGATATTAATGATTTTATCTAATTTGATTTTAATGATAAATTTTAACTGATTATTTATTTTATTTTATTGTATTGACATTGTACCTATTTGAATGATTTTATTTAATTTTAATGTTTAATTTATTTTGTTTTTGATTTATTTATTTGTGTGATTTTCAATGCAATGGGTGAAATTATCGGAAAATGAATGAATTATTCATAATATTAATAACCTTTAGATCTATAACTATGATTTAATACGAGCGCTTATCCCGCCGACAAACTGTTACGCAGTTTGGTGGGTATAATTTAATGTGTAAAAATGTTTGATCCAAATAAACGATTTTTTTTTTATTATTTTTTTACCTGATGGTAAGCAATGATGTGGTCGACGGTGAAACACGCTTGCCTAAAAATAACCTATTCACTCTTGACTTAAAGACCCCCAGATTGTAGCTGTCGGGAAAAACAAGCTTGCCTAGAAATAACCTATTCACTCTTGACTTAAAGACCCCCAGATTGTAGCTGTCGGGAAAAACAAGCTTGCCTAGAAATAACCTATTCACTCTTGACTTAAAGACCCCCAGATTGTAGCTGTCGGGAAAAACAAGCTTGCCTAGAAATAACCTATTCACTCTTGACTTAAAGACCCCCAGATTGTAGCTGTCGGGAAAAACAAGCTTGCCTAGAAATAACCTATTCACTCTTGACTTAAAGACCCCCAGATTGTAGCTGTCGGGAAAAACAAGCTTGCCTAGAAATAACCTATTCACTCTTGACTTAAAGACCCCCAGATTGTAGCTGTCGGGAAAAACAAGCTTGCCTAGAAATAACCTATTCACTCTTGACTTAAAGACCCCCAGATTGTAGCTGTCGGGAAAAACAAGCTTGCCTAGAAATAACCTATTCACTCTTGACTTAAAGACCCCCAGATTGTAGCTGTCGGGAAAAACAAGCTTGCCTAGAAATAACCTATTCACTCTTGACTTAAAGACCCCCAGATTGTAGCTGTCGGGAAAAACAAGCTTGCCTAGAAATAACCTATTCACTCTTGACTTAAAGACCCCCAGATTGTAGCAGTCGGGAAAAACACGCTTGCTTAGAAATAACCTATTCACTCTTGACTTAAAGACCCCCAGATTGTAGCTGTCGGGAAAAACACGCTTGCCTAGAAATAACCTATTCACTCTTGACTTAAAGACCCCCAGATTGTAGCTGTCGGGAAATACAAGCTTGCCTAGAAATAACCTATTCACTCTTGACTTAAAGACCCCCAGATTGTAGCTGTCGGTAAAAACACGCTTGCCTAGAAATAACGTATTCACTCTTGACTTAAAGACCCCCAGATTGTAGCTGTCGGTAAAAACACGCTTGCCTAGAAATAACGTATTCACTCTTGACTTAAAGACCCCCAGATTGTAGCTGTCGGGAAACACAGACTCCGGCAGGGAATTACACTCCTTAACTCTTCCTTCCCCTCCTCCTTCTAACCTAGTTCTTCGTCTATATATTTAAGAAAGCACCCAATTTGCCAAAAGCTGGCTTAAAACTTCACTACTAAGATAATTTAATGTAAACACTGCCTAGTTTGTTTGAAATATTTCGACTGAAGTGGAGATGGAGACCCAAAGCCCAAGACGTCAAATTAGCAATTTCAAATCATAGCAACTGGCTGAAAATGTTTCTACCAAAGGCAAAGGCTTGAACTTTGTGTAACTCAACAGGAAATCTTATTAAATTCTTCATCTGGAATAGTATTTTGTCATCCAATATTACATGGTATATCCATTGAGATAGGAAATATATGGAGGCGCCGCGATGTTCTATACATACATTAGCTTATACAAATATGAGTGAAATACGATACAGAATGTGAAACATCGTTTTGTTTCATTCTTTCTAATGTAGTAAACGTATTTGATGAAAGAGACAACAATATTTCAGTTGTTGCTCATTATGGCAACATTTTGTTATGACTTAGTGACGGTTGTAGGTACGTGCCATATTCGCCATTTTATGAGACGAATTTTGTGGTTGTGTTCGTGGTAGTCCTGCTGTCAAATGGTTGTTTACATATTGTATTATTGAGATTTGTGAGTGTGTGTGTGTTGCTTGATTGACACAACCTTAGAATCGGCGGCCATTTTATGAGACATTTTCAGGTTTAGGTAGGCACGTTTTTTTCGTAGGTATTTCCAGTCCATATTATTTAGTATGTCTATGGGTATATCACTACTTCGCTAAACTGAACAACAACTTGATCCAAAATACCAAACGGGCTTGGGCGAATTTGGGAACTCAATATTGAACACCTACGACTAGTATCAGAATATGCACTAATTAATTATCAGAGTATGTACTATGTTTGTGCTATAGTTGGAATTATACTATTGAAACCCACACATTGTGTAGATTTACGTGATTACCTATTCGCTTCATAATGGTCTTACTTGTCTATGGATTGACTGCAGTGAACTAAATTGTCAAAATTTAAGCAAAGTGAGAAAGAACTTGGTGCTAAAATATTCAGTAGCGCAACCCAGACTGAGAACTTAGAGCTGAATTATTAAAAAACATACAGCCAAATATAATAAAAACCGGCCAAGTGCGAGTCGGACTCACGCACGAAGGGTTCCGTACTTGGTAAATTGCGGTTTACGATTTATGACGTATTAAAAAAAAACTACTTACTAGATCTCGTTCAAACCAATTTTCGCTGGTAGTTTACATAGTAATGTACATTATATATTTTTTTTTAGTTTTATCATTCTCTTATTTTAGAAGTTACAGGGGGGGGGGGGGGACACATTTTACCACTTTGGCAGAGTCTCTCGCGCAAACTATTCAGTTTAGAAAAAAATGATATTAGAAACCTCAATATCATTTTTGAAGACCTATCCATAGATACCCCACACGTATGGGTCTGATGAAAAAAAATATTTTTGGTTTTAGTTTCAAGTATGGGAACCCCCAAAATTTATTGTTTTATTTTTATTTTTGTGTGAAAATCTTAATGCGGTTCACAGAATACATCTACTTATCAAGTTTCAACAGCATAGTTCTTATAGTTTCGGAATAAAGTGGCTGTGACATACGGACGGACAGACAGACAGACATGACGAATCTATAAGGGTTCCGTTTTTTGCCATTTGGCTACGGAACCCTAAAAAGCTGCTTTTATTTGGAACTTCCGACTAAAAACTCATCACCACAAGACTCACCACTCACCATCAACTCAGACTAACCGAACCGACACCAGGCGACAGTTTCGTAACAAAAAGCGGAAAAATTTGGCCACATTGTGTACATGAGCGAATTTCACGTATGCCGGGAGGCGTATTGCCATAATGTATACTAGCACAGACAGGGGTTGCTCTGTAATCGCACGCAATATGCTCTTGTAGCTAGAGAGCATACTGCATATCAGTACAGAGACAGACTGAAATAAAATACACTTTGCTCTAATTCGTGAGAGCAAAACACATACGAGTACAGACAATTTGGCTGCCGTAGTATGTGTGTCTGTACTGATAAACACAATTTTAATGTTGACATTGGTTTTAACATAGAATAGGTGCAAGTACGATTAGAGTTAAAGCAACAAAGTCGACGTAGCCCCGCTGCGCGGGGCTCCTATTTCTGTCTGCAGGGTCAAAAGTAACCTAACACGAACGAGATGACGGGAGCTGCGTTCGCTCGCTTTGCTCGCTCACTTCAGCTCCCGTCATCTCGTTCGAACCTAACCTGTCCGTGTCGGGGTGCCCTAGGTTCCCGAGCTCGCTTCGCTCGCTCTTGTGCTGATTCGTTGACCATAACACGGTCACATTTTGCTTTAGACATATGCGAACAAACCGTATACTTATACAGACAGGTCTGTAGTCATACGTAGTTTGCTTTAGAGTATTTGTTATTTTTAAGAGCACAAAGTGATCTAGTACAGACTATGGGTGTCTGTACTGATATACACAATGGTAATACGCTGCCGGGAGGCTCGAAGCGCCACCGCCATGATAGAAAACTCAATTTTGTTACTTACTTGTTATCCGTTAACATGAAAATATTCCTATCCCAGTGCGACCTGGTTTCCGTTACGGGGAAATTATTGATATTTGATATCACAATACAGTGATAGGATTACATGTTTCTGAGAATATTTCTTACTAGAATCTGCCACCTTCGCCCACGTGAACATCGAAGATTAACCCAAGGGAACATACTTACTCCGGAGGTCCTATGTCCTTCTCCATGATTGAAGCTTAGAAAATGCGGTCCAAGACATCCGACTGAATTTCCTAAGTAAAAAGTCATAATTCGAGATTTGGCTCTCGCCTATTTCCTCCTCCAATATTGGACCAATTTAGAAGATATTCCATAAACTGAAAAAGAAAGATATATATATATACTGTGCCCCTGTGTTTTCCTTTTAGATGATAAACTATCTTAAGAAGCACTAGAACCCTCAAAAGATGCTCAAAATTGCGCTCTCATCAGAGGCCTAGTGTACAAATTGTACAACTATCAATGAATTCAAAATTTTAAAAACCCCCGACACATTTATCTTGCGAAAACACCCCGACTCAAACAGTAAAACGCCCATAACTTTTGAACGGCTGAACCGATTTTATTCAAATATAGTTAAGAACACTCTCGACAAAATTACCTGTCAAACAAAAAAAACTAAATCGAAATCGGTTCACCCGTTTAGGCGCTATGATGACACAGACAGACACACAGATACACAGCAACTCACGTAAACTTATAACACCCCTCTTTTTCAGGCGGGGGTTAAAAAAAGGATAACTTTGGAGCCGTATATATATATTTTTTTCAGTTTATGGAATATCTTTTAAAATGGACCAATATTGGAGAAGGAAATAGGCGGAACCAAACCTCGAATTATGACTTTTTACTTAGGAAATTCAGGTGGATGTCTGATAGATAGATAGATAGATAGATAAACCATTTATTCAGTGCACACAAAAGACACAGCACAACACACAAAATCACATACATGTGGGTATTTGGAAAAAAAGGTGCCAAAATACAAAAAAAGAAGAAGAAAAAACAACTTAATACAAATAAAAGTGACACAAGTAACATACTTACTTCAACTTAAACACAGTGCGGTGTGCGTCTCAAGGTTGCACCAAATGGGAGTCCAGCTCAGCATGTGTCAGGCAAATATACCTGACGCTGATATTCTGCTGGATCCCTGCAGTGACATACGGTCGCTGAGCAGTCGTAATATGTTTGTGTTATGACAGTGTGATGTGAGGTACATAGAAGCAATTGTTTTTTTATTGTCTGCGACCGCATTTCCTCTGTAAAATTTAGTTCCCCACCATATTTTATGCACGAGCAGTTTGCGCATGAAAGTTTTTAGTGTTTTTTTGTTCCGTGTTTATAAATATAGGCATCTTACTTGTATTGCTAGGTTGGGAAGATTAATGATCATATTATACGAGGGGTGCGCACAAGGGGTGTGCGGTACCCCCGCACGGATTTTGGAAACTGTAATAATCGAACCCCTAAAACACTGCTTCTCCTTCGCGAGATAAATTTTGACAGCTCCCAGAGTAACTCTATTATAAGACATGTTATTAACCGACTTACAAAAAAGGAGGAGGTTCTATTTTCACCGATATCTCCGTCAATTGTGGACCGATTTTTTATTTGGAAGAGTATGTTTCGAAATTGGTCCCATTTTAATTTGGTCAAGATCTGATGAAGAACTTCGAAGATATACAACGGAACTCTTCAATAAATAACGGCAAATCTCTCGGGATTGCTGTAATCGCATGTCTACTTATTGTTTATACCATTTCATAACATATCATCACGCCAGTACGCTCTTAAGGGGTACGCAGATCTTTCATTTCACCGGTTAACTTCAAGTTTGATGATATTCGGGTACTTAATCTATTCTGGCGTTTAAGGTAACTTACTAAACAACTTGCCTATTAGGTAGGTACAAATAAAAATATTTTTTACAAAAAAAATACTACCGACTTCCAAATAAGAAAACTACAAAGTGAACAAAAATGAAGTCGTTGTCCATAACGCAAAAAAATGGTACCTACGAAAGACACCGACTTCCGAAACTAAAGTTATTTTTCATTTTGTAGTTTTCTTATTTGGAAGTCGGTGATATTTTTTTGTTAAAAAAGTTTTCTTTTGTGATAAACTGTATTATTATTGCCCGTATTTCTCATAGGGAAATAAGATACGATGTTAAATCTATAAATTCAATCCAATTCATAAAAAAACATCCAAAGTAACAACAGAAGGTTTAATATGGGGCGCACGGTTGGCGCAGTGGTTGAGCGATTGACTGCTGCGCTGCGTGTCGCGGGTTCGATTCCCGCACGGAACAAATATTTGTATGGCCTACAGATAGTTGTTCCGGCTCTGGGTGTTTGTGTATGCGAGTTTATATGTTTGTAAACGCACCCACGATACAGGAAGAAATTCCTAGTGCGGGGCAACGTTTTTTGCCAAAAAAATATATCCAATTTACGAAAACTGATCGTAATGTTTTTGCTCAAAACAACAAAAAGTAAGTAAGTAAGTTCTTTCAGTCCATCCAAAGGTTGTCTGGTAGATATCGCTGTCAGCGATAAGACCGCCTTTGTACCCGTATAATTAAGTTTTTCTTATAAAATAGATGTGTAACTTTTATGGTGTACAATAAAGTATATTCTATTCTATTCTATTCTATTCTATTCTAACAAACAATAAATAAGGCCCAAACCTGTAAAAGGACGAAAGCACTTATGTGATTATTTTCTTTTCAGATCGTGAACGATGAGACGGCCGTAAGGAAGCTAATTCATCGCGACACGTAGCGACCGAACAGGTGAGTTCGTGGGTTCCTACGCAACACCTGCTTCTAAGAACCACTCGTTTGTTATCTGTGGCAAGTTCGCATTCAGCCTCTTTTAGAATTGACGTCTTTTTTTTAGTTTTGGTAATGCCTTTGTTGATATTAATGAAGGACCTTTGATAAAGTTCTATCAAGGTTACCATTCTAGGATGTTGTTGAATAAATAATGTGTTTTAAATTTACTGGTCGCATTCCGCATCACCATGCTGTGCTGTCGTAGGGTACTTATGGTTTTGGTCAGCCAGCTCGTAAATAAGTATGTATCCTCCAACTGCACAGCATGGTTTCATAATGTTGTTTGCTTCTTAAGCAGTCGGGTTTTTTGATTTCATATAATTTTTTTTTATTTACAACTTTTCAGTTGTAATTTTTTACGAATATATACATTTTTGTAATCACCTCTAAAAACCCTTCAATTTGATACGCCACTCGATGGGTATGGAAGAAAAAAAAATTGAGACCATTACAATATGGCGCCCAAAATGCGTCGCGTTTTATTTTTAACGTCACCTGTCTAAAAACACTTGGGCGGTCAAGACGTATTTAACGATATCTTAATTATGTAAATCGGTCTAGTGGTTTGCAAGATATGAGGTAATAAATAATATTACATACATACAAACATAAGTACACACAAGATACTCTCGAAAAACATAACCTTATCCTTGCTTGGTAATAAAAATAAATAATTGTTGGATAAAATTACTGGTCGCATTCCGCATTACTCACGAATGAAGTGCAAAAGGACTACTTACATTACCTACTTACATTACAGCCGCAAAAGTCCGTTATTAGAATATTCGCTTCCAATGCCATCACCATACATTGACGCAATCAAACTTGCATGCCCTTCTTGAAAACAAAGGCCCTAAATAAAGCTTCGCCTATCACCCACCTATACGGTATAAGGCCCAGAACTCAATGCATCAATAAGGCCATACTGGCGACTACAATAAACAATAGACTGATTGTAATTCCGGATGGCATGTCTTGAGGAAGTTGTACTATGTCGCGGTGACGGCGGGATCCATACTTCTTGTAATCGTTAAAGCACTCTAGCACACGCCGCTATGGGAAATAACTTCCGTTCAATCATTTCTAAATGGTTTTGTGATTCGTCATGGGAATGTTTTGATTATTTAATTGTTCTTTTTCTGTGGCAGGAATAGGTTATATCGAATGTGTGAAGTGAATTAAATAAGAGTAATTATTAAGTAAATAAGGTAGCACGTAGTGTTGGCTTTAGGGCTAGGTGGAGCCGAGGAGCGATGATATTCACAGGGTGGCTGGTGGAAGCCGGATGAGATTTTTTGATAATCAAGATAAATAGTTTGCGATTGGAGAAGTCAGTAGCATCCTATGTGCAGCTGTGGACTGCTATAGGATAATGATGTGCACTGTATTATATTTTTTGGCTTAGTAGGCGTTTCGGCCGCTGAGTTTGGTCCGATCCTGTCGAAACAGGAATTTATTTTTGCGTGGTGTTTCGGATGAACCATTTTTAAAAGTAACGTCAGAAAAATAAAATCAGTAGATAGTTCAATAACATGATAAAAATCCTCTTTTGCTTTTTTTGTTAGATGTTGAACATTTATACAACTGATTTTAATCATTGTTTTTTATTTTGACGTCATGCAAAAATTAATGTTTACTGTTGATTGTTGTAATGGTAGGTATATAAATTACACTTTATCTCTTTCCAAAAATTGCCTAACTTTTAGTTAAATAATAAATAACCCTAGGTTTTTCATTCTGAATGTACAAAATTTGCTTAAAAAAAAGGATAGTCCGAAACACTACTCAAAAATAATAATGATATTCCTGTTTCGACCAATCGGACGAAACTCAGCGGACGAAGCGCTTGCTAAGCCTATTTAAATCGCGACTTTTCATTCGCGCAACAATATTTAGGGAAATAAATCATGAACCTAATGAGGGGTCAATGTTTTATACTTACCTAAATTAAAAACTGATGTGCTTATTTTTAGTTTTAATTACAATTTTCCTTGTTATTGTTATGCCGCCGGTATTAAATTAAAATGACTCATCTAGTAACGATTCCACACAGGAAAAAAAAATACTGTTAACATTATAAAATATCACACACAATGGTTCTCAACCCTGCTCAATTCATTAACACACATTTTGAAGTCGCGCCTCTAAAAAATAACACACAAAAAATCACACGCGACATACGGGTTCACTAACCCTAAAATGCTGACGGGCATAATAGTCGCGCACGCCTCCTAGCTCCTCGACCACTTGAGTGCGGCCCAGATTTTTTTTCTTCTCCATTCATAACAAGCTGGTCTTTCTATTAATTATTAATTACGCTGAGACGAGTTATTTGTGTCGTTATTTCTAATGATTGCAGAGACTGTAATTTGTGGACATTTGTACATGTACATTCATAATACAATTAAACGAACAATGCTTTCGAATTTGCAAGCTGCAAATCCTTGGCATAAAATTAAGAGCGGACTCCAGTCAACAGGAATTTGAAAAATAGGTATTTTAATAAACTATTGCCGTCGCGTCACCTCCAACCTCACCCCGTAAAGTGCGAAAGGGACAACTGCAGCTCAGGCTGATTTTACCTACAAAAACTTTGACTAAAAGACGTTTCGTATTCTGCTGTTTTCTTCATGAAAACTGGTCTGATCTAAAAAATTCTTATATCAAAATTTAGAGGAAAAGTATATCTATGCTTCTAACATTTCCTTTTTTGTTAAAAACTTATAAATTTTGTCTGAAAGTCTTTATTATTTAAATATTTATTATTTTTGGATTGTCATATTTCTTTTTGTGATTATGTTTTGGAAAAAAGGAAATGATACAGGCACGTATTAATTAGACCTAGATTTTATGGAAAAAAAACATTGCTCTAGAGGCATTATCCACGAAGAAAACAGCAGAATGTGTTTGTATGGAGAAAGTCTCACTAGAGTCCCCTCTTAACAACCGCGTCATAAAAGAGTTTGACCAAATTCCAAAATTCTGAAGTTAAAATACTACGAATTGATTTAATTTTAAAAGTCATATTATTGTCCCAAAATGGTTTTATATTCATAAACTCCACCATATCTTTAAACTTGTACAAAGACAATGTAAAGAGGAAATATGGGCAGAGAGCGCCGAAAAAAAAACCTCCTTAGTCTATTTCCTCCTCCAATATTGGACCAATTTAAAAGATATTCTATAAACTGAAAAAATAAGATATATACTCCTATGTTTTCCTTCATTCATTTATATTTGTCAAAGGTGAACGGCAGATTTCGTACCGCATACTTTTTTTGTTGTTCGGTTATAGAATTTGTACCAGTTATTAAGGCAACTAAGCCATTTATTTTTATGTAAGTTAACTATTTTTAGAACTTCGGATTAATTAATAATATCAGTAAAAAGATATTAATATATAAATGTAATAAAATCGTTCATTAAACGCAGTTATGTTTTAGAAGTTGCCTTGTTTAAAATAACACAAATATTGAAATGATAATTAATTATTTAGAAATACTAATAACACTAAATATAATCAAACTCATCATTATCAAAATGTTGCCATCCGCTGCTGGACATAAGTATCTTATAATGCCCTGAGTAGGTACAATCCTCATCTCAATCTTTCCTACTTCTACTACTTTACTTACTATTAATAGTAAGTAAAACACTACAAAGATAGCAAAAAACTATTTAAAACATTTACTTTTCACATTATGTAACAAAAATAATGTACATTACATTTACATTAGTACATTTACGTATATGTAACATTGGTACACTAGTACATAACCTTAAAACTTAAAACTGGTTTTAACTTTTACGTCCCAAGTTCTAAAAATCTAAGAATTTAAAAAAGGATTATCTATCATATAAAGTACCAATTAAGGCAAAAAATATCCCAAAACAAGAAAATTTATTAGCGGTACGAAATTCCCATACAAACCTGCCGTTCTCCAGTACACTAAGTCTCTGTTGACAGCGCAATTTTGAGTGCTACTATCATCAAACAGGAAAACATAGGGCCATATTACGAGTATATATCTTTCCTTTTCAGATTTTGGAATATCTTTTAAATTGTTCCAATATTGGAGGAAGAAATAGACGAAAGCGAAACCTCGAATTATGACTTTTAACTAAGAAAATTCAGTCGGCGCTCTCTGCCCATATTTCACTTTTAACATACCCTCGGATTCTCGCTAGCAGAGCTTTCGAGCGTGCCTCAACCCTAGCTTGCCACTTAGGATCTTCACAGACCTAGTTGCTGAGCATCTTCGACCTAATTCTCGCAGTGTTCTTACCGTTTCCCGCCGGCTCGTCCGTTGATTAGTTTAACAGACTCGTCTGTCATGTAAATCGAGAAATTTCGAACGTTTGTGGTAAACTCTTTGTCTTTGACAACTTGTTAGCTGCATCGAGCAGTAATTTTGTTTTCTTTTGTAAGATTGTTTACTTTTCGTCCTGATTGGGCGTGTTCTTATTGTTACTTCAGAATTTTTGGTGGAAGCTTTTTCAATTAGCCAAAAATGAAAGAAAAAAGAGAGTGGTTTCTGGAATGCCTTTCGTTGCCATTAATAATTTAATTTAATGTTTTAATAATCTAATTTGTGATTCTGTTTTAATTTGTGTTTTAATTATTTAATATTTTGTTTTGTGTATGGATTTGACATCTGAAATAAAAGTATTAATAATAATCCAATGCCGAATTCCTCCAACGTTCCTTTTTACTGCTTCTGATACTGACTCTTTGAATTTACTGTGTTGCTCTTATGATAGCCACAAAATCGGTGTCCATAACGCAAAATAATGGTACCTCCCAAAGACACCGACTTCCAAAAATAAAGTTATTTTTCACTTTGTAGTTTTGTTATTTGGAAGTCGGTAGTATTTTTTTGTAAAAAAGTTTTTTTTTATTTTCACTTTTTTGTTGGTAGCTTTTTAATAGGCAGTTGTTACGTAAGGTATGCATGCATGTATGATAATGCCAGAATAGTTTACCCGGATATCATGAAACTGGACATATCCGGTGAAATGAGAGTGTACCAAAGTGAACTGTACACATCTGCGTACCCCTTTAGAGCGTACTGGCGTGATGTTATGAAATGGTATAAATTTTCCGTTATTTATTGAAGAGCTCTGCTGTATATCTTCGAAGTTCTTCATTAGATCTTCACCAAATTAAAATGGGACCAATTTCAGAACATACTCTTTTAATTAAAAAAATAATTTTCAAAATCAGTCCAAAATTGACGGAGATATCGGAGAACATACATAAAAAAAAATAACATACATGAAGTCGAACATAGAACCTCCTTTTTGGTAAGTTGGTTAAAAATGAGAGTGGTTTCTGGAATGCCTTTCGTTGCCATTAATCAAATGCCGAATTCTTCCAACGTTCCTTTTTACCCGACTGCCGAAGGAGGGTAATGTGTTTATTACTGCTTCTGATTCTGACCCTTTGAATTTACTGTGTTGTGTTGCTCCTATGATAGCCACAAAAACTTGATTACACATAAAAATGCAACAAATCTGTCGACATGTCGCCCGTTAGATCCTGCAGATGGTGCAAGTTTGCGGAACTAGGACACGCTTTGAGAGTGAAACCGAGTACACTGCAGGCTATCCAATGCGGGTAGCGTCAGTCTCTTTGATGCGTGTTTACGTGATGTCGTGTGGAACATTGCCCGACTAGCTGCTGCATGCAACCGGCAACGGTTCTTCATTCAAATTGTATGCTGATGTTCACATGTTTATTTCTTTCAATGTACCTGGCACTTCGCGGAACTTTTAGTTTGACAAACGCAGTTGGTCCAATGTAAAGCTGGAAACAAATTATCGGACGCGGCTTACGGACGCGACTGTCAGTCGCGACTGACAGTCGCGACTTATAGAGTATCTAGGTAATGAATGTACATTACATTGTGCAAACTATCGGACGTAAGGATCGGACGTGACCTTGGGCGTTCGGACGTCCGATAGAGATCTAGCTCGCTGGATGTTTGTGTCAGCCGAAAACGTCCGCGGACGGTGTGCACGGGGTCGGGACGCGTCAGCATCAGAACAACTCAGACTAAGCGATATCTCGCACGTGCGTGCGAGGTTATAAATAAAAATGAAGGAAACAATTATCGAGTGTGTTCGCAGCAGAGAATTGCGTCCTCACTTTTACTACTCGACATGTTTCTAAGTAAACATAATCTTCATTGAATAAGCTATATTGTCAATGGAATAAGCGCTCGGACGCGTACGCCAGCCGCGTCCCAAACGACTGTGCACACATATCATCCGCGGCTGTAAGTCGCGTCCGTCAGCCGCGTCCGATAAATTGTTCCCAGCTTAACGCAGCAGTCGATGCGCGTTTGTCGACCTTTTTTTTGTTATGGCTTTGCACGTTTTGTGCATTTAGCCAGTGTCACGTTTAGAAGTTCTAGTTTCTTTAGTTTTTAGTCCAATGTCCTAGTTTACCCCACTTTATTGGCAGCCTCCACGGAGTTTTGTCGACAACATGAACCTCATGGTCTACCGCTGTCTGTCTACTTACCCACACTCGTGCACGTTCACTAATATTATTAGAATCAAACGCCACCATTTTTACACTACTAATATTCAATTTAACACAATTTCAGGCAAATAAAACAGAGAAGCAACCACGCCATCACGTTCCCGCCAAAAACCCCTAGTCGATCATTTGTTACATTTCCTTCTTAAGGTTCCCCTAGTCGACGGCACGAACTACTTAGTGAGCGGGGTTAAAATGCATGCTATCTTATCCGACAACACGTGCGAAAGAGATTGATGATGTGGTGAGCAGTAAGAAGCTAGTTCCCGTACGAATTAGCACTTTTGCAAATTTGTATCGAAATGGATGATGATTTAGGACGAAAACGAGCGCGCGAAATTTTATAAACCTCCCAGTCCTTTGGGAGTCTAGATATCATGATTAAATAACTAAATGTATATTTATCAAATAACATTATTTGCATTGTTGAATTACTAATCTATCCCTGTATAGAGGCCGTTTTGTAATATTCCTTCTTATGGTATTTATTTCCGCCCAAAGATGCGTTAAAATTAGTGTTGAAATATGGAACTTTCGACGCTCATAACTTTCAAATATCCTTTTTTTTACATTTTTGTTTCCATACAGGACTAGCTAATGATGAGACAAAATGATATCATTTTTTATTTTGATCTAACATCATCAAACACTGGAGTAATCGCTAGACTACGTTTGTATGGAATAATTTTCGACTAGTGTAACCTTTAATGACAGAGATAGAGTTTGACAGATTGATGTCACGTACTATTTACTCGAATCACTTGCAATTTAAACTCATTGAAAAGTTTAATCGTTTTTAAATCGAGTCGCGTTGTAAGATTACCTTCGCTCGTTGAAGTTAAGGTTACACTAATCGATAATTCTTCCATACAAACGTAGTCTAGGAATTACTCCACTGTTTGACGATGTAAGTTCAAAATTAAAAGTAATATCAATTTGTCTCATCATTATCTAGCCCTGTATGGAAACAAAAATGTAAAAATATAATATATTTGAAAGTTATGAGCGTCGAAAGTTCCATATTTCAACACTAATTTTAACGCATCTTTGGGCGGAAATAAGTACCATAAGAAGAAGGCTAATTAATTTAACAGTGCACGCGGGTGTCCGCCAAGGCTGCCTCCTGTCACCGCTCCTCTTCCTGGTCGTTCTTGATGGAATTATGCTTCGCATCTACGATAACAGGTGCCGCGGCATAGAGTGGGGATTATCCAACGTCTTGGAAGACTTGGATTACGCTGATGACCTATGCCTGCTGAGTCATACCCACGCCGATATGCAAGCAAAGCTAAAAGATCTACGCCAGGAAGCGGCAAAAACGGGACTCAAAATAAACATCCGGAAGACCCAGGAAATGAGAACTGGTGTGAAGAACCACTCACCGTTGCTGATTGGCACAGAGGCAGTGGAACGCGTCCACCAATTTACATACCTCGGGAGTGTCGTGTCGGAGACTGGGGGAAGTGAAGAGGACATCGTTTCACGGATCGCCAAAGCCCGAGCAACCTTCGCGCAGCTGAGACCTGTTTGGCAATCGCGGAAACTGACCCGAAGGATTAAACTCAAAATCTTCGGGTCCAATGTCAAATCCGTGCTGCTCTACGGGTGCGAAACGTGGAAGGTCACAAAGGACATCTCACGCCAAATACAAGTCTTCGTCAACCGCTGTCTTCGTCGTATTCTCGGAGTTTACTGGCCCGAGACCATCTCCAATGTAGAGCTGTTGGAGAAATGCCACGAGAGCCCGATCGACCGCCAGATCAAGCGTCGCAAGTGGAGATGGATTGGCCACACGCTCCGAAGGGGTCCCGATCACATACCCAAACAAGCTTTGGACTGGAATCCCCAGGGGAAACGAAAGCGTGGCCGTCCCCGTCAAACCTGGCGTCGCACAGTGTTGGCAGAAGCGACGAGCATCGGAATGACATGGAGCGAGGTGAAGCGTGAAGCTCAAGACCGATCGCGATGGAGGACATCTGTGGACGCCCTCTGCCCCATCTAGGGGTTAAAGGACATTAAGTCAAGTAAGTCTCCATACAGGGATAGATTAGTAATTCAATAATGCAAATAATTTTATTTTGAAAGTATACATTTAGTAGTTTTGTCATGATGGCTAGACTCCCAGTCTGTTTATAAAATTTCGCGCGCTCGTTTTCGTCCTAAATCATCATCCATTTCGCTACAAACTTGCAAAACTGCTAATTCGTACGCGAACTAGTTTCTTACTGCCCATCACAGCATCTATCTCTTTCGCACGTGTAGTCGGATAAGGTAGCATGCATTTTAAACCCGCGCACAAAATAGTTCATGCCGTCGACTAGTTCAACCTTAATGGCCGTAGGTGGGAGTTTGCAAATACATCGATTAACTGTATTCAACAGCCTAATAACGTGTCGCGTCATTGAACGTGAAACAATCCAGCCTTAATTACTATTTAAGGGAGCAGTGAATTAATTGTGAAAGTGACGTAATTATCGTTTTTACTGATAATGAACATGGTTGATGTGTGAAAGGCCAGGATTTTGTGTACAGAAAAAAAATCTTAATTTAGTTTTATGGGTATTTTTTTCTAGAAATTAATGAGGCTTTTAATGTTGATTTATTCCGTTCTAATACCTACAATGAAAAATCATTTATGTTCTATTCCGAACGGATATCATTTTTAATCTAATATCAAAACAATTTCAAAGATATAAGGTACATTCAGTAATTATAAAACCTTTAATTGATAAATAAAACAGATAAATTCATATATTTTGTCGATACCTTTAGTTAAATAATAGAATATTTTGACTAATAATCAACTTTATTATAATTTTAGGTCCTCCTTTGTACCTATATACTATTTTATACAAAACCTCAAAACAAGAACAATTTACTTATAATCTAAAAATTACAAAATACCTCTTCAAATCGACTCATCATTTATATTAGAATTAACCTGACATAGTTATTATTAGATAAGTTCGTAATTATTTACGTCTAAGTACATATCTAATAATTGCAACGATCTGAATAATAGGTTTATTGAAACTGTTTTCGTCTACTCTGTTGTCGTGACGAGATCTTTGAGTTTTTTTTGAATGTATATCAATTGAATGTCTGTGTATTCACAAATATAAAACACCAAGAACCATTGGTGTAAAATAAATTAAATTCGATAACCAACGTCCATACTAAAAAAAATTGGTTAGGTTTGAATGAGTTGACTGTACCAAATTCAAGTTGTTAGTATTCGTTCGAACATTAAATTTAAATATTTAAAAAATGGTATTCGTTCGGAATAGAAAATAAATATGAGGTAAAACAAATACCAGTGGTAATTATTTACGTCTAAGTACATATCTAATAATTGCAACGATCTGAATAATAGGTTTATTGAAACTGTTTTCGTCTACTCTGTTGTCGTGACGAGATCTTTGAGTTTTTTTTGAATGTATATCAATTGAATGTCTGTGTATTCACAAATATAAAACACCAAGAACCATTGGTGTAAAATAAATTAAATTCGATAACCAACGTCCATACTAAAAAAAATTGGTTAGGTTTGAATGAGTTGACTGTACCAAATTCAAGTTGTTAGTATTCGTTCGAACATTAAATTTAAATATTTAAAAAATGGTATTCGTTCGGAATAGAAAATAAATATGAGGTAAAACAAATACCAGTGGTATTAGTTGTTGGTATTAGAACGGAATAAATCTTAATATTACATGTAATCTAAAATGTTTATTAGATTTTGTGCCTTATTCCTGGGCATGATAAACATGGTTGATTATCTAACATCAAACATAAGCATATGTCATAGTCATGTTACAGTTGGACAGAGCAGTATACAACTCTTTAACACGGCATGGTGGACAGTTGTATTGTCACAGTTCGTGTGGGGCCGGGGTGTGGTTTGCCCTTTATTATTTTTATAAAATTATGCGTAATCACTTTTCCCTGTTGACCTAATTATATTTGCGGGGAAGGTGACGTCATAACATTTACGTTGTAAAAATAAATAATATGTGGTCAAGTTTCGTTATTCGTATCTGACATAAACGGTCTGTATTTGTTGGAGATAGCCAAACCCTTTGTACTACAAAACGGTTTTTTTTTAGGTATTTCCTTCCGTGAGGTTAGTTTTAACAATGTTACTACGACTAATTTGGACGGCAAAATATGATGAATATTTTATTAAACCTTCAACTGTCCATTTCCAGACACAATAGAAATTACCATTGTTCTAATCCGATTCGGTCTAGCCGCGCTAGCCGTTTTTGTGCAGTTTTTAGGAGCAATATACTCGTTATTTAAAAAGAAATATCAACTTATAAAATACATTAAATTTCTACATAATATTGTAGATTTATTTTTATTTTATTTGAAGTATAAGTTTCATTAATCTCCTTCCAACAAAACCATAAAAATGAGAAATAATGACTGATAGCATGCATCTCCTCGTAAAGTGTACATTAATTTATGTTTGTACTAACACTATCTAATGGATAGACAATTAAATAACGAACATTTTGTAAGTTTTATTTTTCAAATAACCTAAATTCGATTTTATAAAGATTGTTGCTAAAATCTGGCTGTAACTTATGCGCCACCATGTGTGCCGCTAGGGCACTAGGAATGCTCACGGCGGTGTTTTCAAGTCAAGTCAAAGTCAAATATATTTATTCAACTAGGCCAATAAACGGCATTTTTGAACGTCAAATAAATTAAAATATACAAATAATATAAATTGATTCTACCGTGCATTTGGAAAGTAGATTGTTATGGAGAAGAACGCGCAAGAAACTCCAAACTTACTCTTATAAAAAAAAAAATAGGTGTTTTACAATATTTACATAAGTACATACATTAATAAATTAATATATGTGAGGACGATGCACCCAGAATAGCTTTACACACTATACTACGTACAGGTATAAAGTATTAAAAATCATTAATAGGAAAATTTATTAATTTGATAAGTAGGAACATGGTACTCACATACTTACAAATATTGCAAACATAGGTAAAATACCTATGTTTTCAACAACAACCCAATTCAATACCAATTCAACAACAACGGAACAGTGTGTGAGTCAATTTATAAAAAAAATAAACAATGAATCCAATAACTATGAATAGGAATATAAATTAACAAATTTGATTTTGTCTACACCAAAGATTGCCCTATGGAGCAGGACCAGCATGTTTCCAAGCATTCTTATCTTGAATATAATCATCTAATTTGTAATATGCTTGTTTATAAAGAGTGCTTTTAACTAAAGGTCTTTTAATTTTGGTCAGGGTATGGCCTTAACTTACAATGCTACAAATAATCATATTCTATGGTAGAACGTTCATTCAAGGGGTTGATTCACGGAACCTGTGTCAAAATATTGGCGTAATAATGTCGTTCCTTATTCGGGGAATCGGTAACGGACTGACGTCACAATATTCATTCCCAAAGCGAATGTAATGCCCAATTTTCGGAAGCCGAAAACCTAACAGAACTTCCTCGAAATATGTTGCAGTATCGACTGTTCCGAAAATATATCGCTGCTCGTACAGGAGTTTTAATTTTGTCTATTTTAAGACGACGACTAACGCCAACGACCTTGAGGGAACAAAACGCGCACTCGTTTCACACCCGCGCGACCCGAAATTTAGTAATTTTTTGTACTTTTCTTATTATTCTAAGACTTTAAAAAAAAAAGCTTCAGATCAAAATGTAGATAATTAAATTATCTTTGATATGGTGTCAATTTCATTAAAAAACGCCCAGCGGTTTTGTTGTGATTGTCGTGTTTTTGTCTGTTTTAGACATAACTTTACAAATTAATTACACTATGTTATACGAATAAAACTCAAAATTTGCTCAGATGAAATTATTAAGAAAATGGTCTAATATAACATATATTTTTTCCAATAAATTACTACTAGCCGTTTAGACGTGATTCTCATTTTAAAATCAGCTACTCAAGGGAATCGGCGCCTTAAATGGGGTCACAGGTCGTTAGGTAATGTTCGATAATATCCGAATCTGGAACGTCGACTGTAGGAACTTGTGACCTAATTCCGGCACAAAAAGGCAACACTATTAATATGATATAATGTGAAGTTGGGAGCGGCTTTTTAACCGACTTTCCAAAAAGCAGGAGGTTCTATGTTCGACTTTATGTATGTTCTTTTTTTAATGTATGTTCACCGATATTTGCGTCAATTGTGGACCGATTTTAAAAAATATTATTTTTTTAAAGTGTATGTTCCGAAATTGGACCCATTTTAATTAGGTGAAGATACAACCTAACTCTTCAACAAATAATTAATAATATCTCTCGGGATTGCTGCAATGGCATGCCTGTTTATTGTTTATACCATTTCAAAACATAACATCACACCAGTACGCTCTAAAGAGGTGCGCAGATCTCTCATTTCACCGGTTATGTTCAGTTTCATCATTCATGTTATTCTGGTTATAATCTATTCTGGCGTTATAGGTACTTACTAAACAACTTGCCTATTAGGTAGGTACAACTAAAAAGGAAAAATAAAATAAAAAATTGCAAAGAAATACTACCGACTTCCATATAAAAAACTACAAAGCGAAAAATAACTTTACTTTTGGAAGTCGGTGTCCATATCGCAAAAATTGGTACCTACGAAAGACACCGACTTCCAAAAGTAAAGTTATTTTTCACTTTGTAGTTTTTTATTTGCAAGTCGGTAGTATTTTTTTGCATAAAAGTTTTTTTTATAAAGCTCGCGTTTACATTAATATTTCGCCGTTTTCGTTTCCATCACTGTCCCTTTTGCCAACACGATGTTGAAAACTGACACAGCTGTTTCTGTAGAATCATAACTTTGTTTTGGCAGGGTCACAATGATAGTTTGTATTTGAGGTATCCAATGTTATATGGCAATTAAAACTGATGGAAAAGAGTGTCCGTGGAGTTTCTTGCACATTCTTCTCCATAGAGATCTACTGACGCTTGCGAATGTGCAACTACGAGTAGATTTATATTTTGTTTGACAATTCAAAAGTATCTGTCAAAGGTTTAGTTAAGTATGTGAGAACCATGTTCCTAATTATCAAGTGAAGGCATTTACCTGTTAGTGCTTGTTATACTTTATACCTATACGTAGTATAGTAGTGCTGTGTGCATCGTTCTCACGTATATGAATTTATGTAGGTATGTAAATGTGGTAACGCATTAAAAAAAAAGAGTAAGTATGGAGTTTCTTGTCAGTTCTTCTCCTTAACAAGCAACTTCTCCGAATGGACAGTAAAATCAATTATTATTATCATATTTTTTTTTACGTTTTTAACGATCAAAAGTGCCGCTTAATGCCGTAGTTGAACTATAGAATTTTTGTCTTTGTATAATTTTTTTTTTCTTTTAAATAGCTTTTAACATCAAAAACAAGCTTTTTTCTTCTCAATGATACTTGCTGCTAGGAAGATGCAAATTGATCTTGATTTCGCAATAATAATGGCAAAATGTGTCTACAACGAAGTACAAACTGCAATGCAGAACAAACAAGGATATGTGTCTAGTCCCCATCACCTTTGATATCTTACACGATGTTTATCAATTGTCCCGACAACTTCTCGCACATGCGTAATAGAATACACTCATTACTCCATCATTTCGTTTAAATTGATGCTGTTTATTTACCAATAGCTACCGCCCGCGGTTTTGGCCGCGTGGTACTATTCCCTATGTGTTATTCTGATGCTTTAAGCTATAGAAACTGGGCGATCGAGCTCGCTTGCTATGCGGCATTATGTTTTTGCGTCAAAATACAGAAAAAAACTAATTTTCCCAGATACCTAGAAGCCCTAGCTAGATGGATTTTTCGCCCCCGAAAACCCCTATATTGCAAATTTTATCGAAATCGTTAAAACCGTTTTCGAGAACATGATTACAAATCTATACCAATATTATAAAGAGGAAAGATTTTTTTGTTTGTTTGTACCGAATAGGCTCCGAAACTTCTGGACCGATTTAAAAAATTCTTTCACCAATAGAAAGCTACATTATTCCTGAGTGACATAGGCTATTTTTAAGCCCGAAAACGGGTCCTATGGGATGATCCACGAGAGTGTAGCCGCGGGGAACAGCTAGTATATTATACAAACAAATTGGTTTATACTATAGGATTTCTGTAAAGTTTCATCAAAATCCGTTTAGTAGTTTTTGCGTTAAAGTGACAAACATACATCCATCCATCCTCGCAAACTTTCGCGGTAATTATAGTAGTAAGACTAGATTTTGCCCGCGGCTTCGCTCGTCGGCGTCGCCTATCCCCCAGGGGCTGTGCATGTTTCCATGATAAAAGTCAATTGCTAACATTCAGGGATAGGTTCTGTAGCTTTCTTTCAGTGGAACAGCTTTCGAAAACGGAAAGGAGGAGTTTATCAATTCTCCTGTTTTTTTTTGTGTAGGCCGTCAAAAATTTTTAAAAAAAAAAAAAACTTATTTTTAGATTTGTAGTGTTTTGCTTTAGAAGTCAGTTTTATTTTTTTGTTAATAAGTTTTTACAAATAAATACAACCGAATAACAAAAAAAAAAAACACTACATAGTGAAAAATAACTTCAATTTCGGAAGTCGGTGTCAAAAAACGAAGAAACAAAATAGGAACACCGACTGCCGAAATTTAAGTTATTTTTCTCTTTGTAGTGTTTTTTCACAGAAACAATATTTTTAACTCTATATAATATGAATTTTAGATTTATATTTTAAATAGAAACACGAAGTTATACCGAAGCTAACAATTTTCATGACGGGTTTCTCTCCTGAAGCTGAAGTGTTTACGTAACAAAGTTACAAGTACAACCTTGCTTCTTCCGAGAATTCCGGCACAGAAGGCATCTCTAACTTAATTGGTTACACAGCTTGCTGCAGCTAAAGCATTGGCCTAGCAGCTTGCAACCTCGACATTCATTGGCTTAATTACTTCGTGGTCTGAGAATGCCGCACTCTAATTGGGTAACAAATTAAATCACACTTTCCTTCATAACTGAATTAAAATCCTGACATATTGCTTCATATTTCATGTGTGGCATAAATAAAACACCACCGGCTTCCAAATAAAAACACTACAAAGTGAAAAATAACTTCAATTTCGAAACTCGGTGTTCCTGTTATTGTTTCTTTGTTTTTTGACACCGACTTCCGAAATTTGAGTTATTTTTCACTTTATAGTGTTTTTATTTGAAAGTCGGTCAGAATAGTTTACCCGAATAACATTAAACTTCAACATAACCGGTGAAATAAGAGTGTACCAGGCCACAGATAATATAATGATGCCAAATCCCATACAAAGAAACCGTACCGACGTAACTAGCGTTTTTCATCTGATTATACCGATATTTTTTTGGTAAATCGATCGCGTTCGGTTCCGTTCCACGGCGATAGATATATCCGTGGAACGGAACGGAACCGAACGCGATCGATGTACAAAAAATAATTAGTATTGAACGTCGGCACGGTTTCTTTGTATGGGATGAGACACCACTGACTAGGGTAAACTGTACACATCTGCGTACCACGTACCAGCTTGATATTATGTTATGAAATGGCGTAAATAATAAAATCAGAGATGTGATTGCAGCGACATCTTTTGCCAGAATGCCGATTGCAGATGCTATTTGCCGTTGTTTATTGAAGAGTTCTGTTGTATATCTCCGAAGTTCTTCATCAGATCTTCACTAAATTTCAAATAAAGCAGTCGGTAAGAAAGAATCATCAAAATCTGTTCACCTAGTAGATAGATTTGAGGTAAAAAAGTACTGTCGAATGGAGAACCGCCTCCATATTAAAGTCGGTTAAAAAAAATCTGCTCGACAACGTAAAACACGCCATGAATACTTTTGAATTGATATAAAAAACTTTTTACAAACTAATACTACCGACTTCCAAATTAAAGCACTACAAAGTGAAAAATAACTTTCTTTTTGGAAGTCGGTGTCTTTGGTAGGTACCTAGGTACTATCACCAAAATCTATATGTGATCACCGTATTTATCACCGTGCCAATATTTTTCGTTATGGACACCGACTTCCAAAAAGAAAGTTATTTGGCAACATATTCTTTAAAAAAAAAAAAAAGATTTTTCACTATTGACGGTAAAAAAATACAATCATAAAGTCGAGCATAGAACCTCCTCCTTTTTGGAAAGTCGATTAAAACTGAAAGCTGTTTTGATCTATTGTGTGAATTTGTCTGTTACGCAAGGATCCAACTGTTTGAATTTACATCCTAAATTATCGCAGCACATGTTAATTCAGCTTTAATAGCCAAACAAATGTTAGATTTATGATCTATTAAACTTTTAATAGTCCACATGAGAGCTAAGCTAACCAGTAACCGGACAGTTTACGTTTCGTAATCGTTTATTGCCGACTTAACGTCCCGTAACCGGTAGTTAGGACAGCTGGACCGGTGTTAAGGTTACACTAGTCGAAAATTCTTCTTCATAAAGGTAGTCTGGCGATTGCTCCACTGTTTGACGATGTACATTGAAAATAAAAAAATATATCAATTTGTCTCATCATTATCTAGCCCAGTATGGAAACAGAAAAGTAAAATAAACAAGTAAAATTTCAAAATTTGAAAACCCCCGACCCATTTATCTTGTGAAAACACCCCGATTCAAACAGTAAAACGCCCATAATTTTTGAACGGCTGAACCGATTTTATTCAAACATAGCTAAGAACACTCTCGACAAAATTACCATTCAAACAAATAAAACTAAATCGAAATCGGTTTATCCGTTTAGGCGCTATGATGCCACAGACAGACACACAGATACACAGCAACACACGAGAAACTTATAACACCCTTCTTTTTCCGGCGGGGGTTAAAAATACAATATTTGAAAGTTATGAGCGTCGAAAGTTCCATATTTCAATACTAATTTTAACGCATCTTTGGACGGAAATAAATACCATAAGAAGAAGGAAAATTGCAAAACGGCCTCCATACGGGGATAGACTAGTAATTCAATAATACAAATAATTTTATTTTGAAAATATACATTTAGTAGTTTTTTCATGATATCCAGACTCCCAAAAGTCTGTTTAAAAATTTCGCGCGCTCGTTTACGTCCTAAATCATCATCCATTTCGCTATGAATTTGCAAAAGTGCTAATTCATACGAGAACTAGCTTCTTACTGCTCATCACAGCATCTATCTCTTTCGCACGTGTTGTCGGATGAGATAGCATGCATTTTAACCCCGCGCACAAAATAGTTGTTACCAGCAATAATTAAATTGTGCTTTAGGTTAACACGGCCACGTTGTTAGAGATAATAATGATAACTAGCTACCTTTATCAGGATAGGCAGTAAGACTACCTTCATAATTTCTTGCCGAAGGCTACCTATGGGTAAAAACGGGACCTTATTACTCCAAAGACTCTTAAGACTCCACTGTTCAGCCAGCTGTGCAGAACATGCATGGAGGAGGACGAGACAGCAGCGCACCTGTTCCTTAGCTGCCCAGTAATCGCCGGTTACAGGACCAAATACCTCGGTGAAGCAGGTACCGTACGAGAGGTAGTCAGCAACACGAAGGCGCTGCTGGCCTTGGAGTTGGGATGGATCGAGTGAGGAAGTTGATTGTAGGTTAATTCTCACCCGTACGCAAAATACGCGCTTGGTCGTGGAGTTGCAAAAACCTGCCCGTTTTAACCTAACCTAACACTCCACTGTCCGTCTGTCTGTCTGTCACCAGGCTGTATCTCATGAATCATAATAGCTAGACAGTTAAAAATTTCACAGATGATGTATTTTTGTTGCTGGTATTACAAAAAATACTAAAAACAGAATTGAATAAATATTTAAGTGGGGCTCCCATACAACAAACGTTATTTTTTTGCGATAATGGTACGGAACCCTTCGCGTGCGAGTCCGACTCGCATTTGGCCGGTTTTTATTTTAATTAAGACACTAAACGGCAGTTTGGATCCACGAAAATTAAAAAAAAAAAAATTGATTCTACTGCCCATTCGCAAAGGTAGATTAACTTTCTTGTCCGTTCTTCTCCATAAAAACGGACAAAAGACTTAATTTAAAAAAAAATATGTTTTTCAATATTTACATACATGCATTAAGTCATAGTACCCTGCCGACCGAGCTCTGCTTGGTTGAAAATAGAGAAAACGACGTTTTCTAAAACTGAAACCTAACTAGATCGATTTATCGCCCCCGAAACCCCTGCATACTAAATTTCATGAAAATCGTTGGAGCAGTTTTCGAGATTCAGATTACATATACAAGAATTTCTCGTATAAAAGTAAAATTTCAAAATTTAAAAAAAAACCCGGCAAATTTATCTTGCGAAAAACACTCCGATTCAAACAGTAAAACGCCCATAACTTTTGAACGGCTGAACCGATTTTATTCAAATTTAGCTAAGAACACTCTCGACAAAATCACCTTTCAAACAAAAAAAAACTAAATCAAAATCGGTTCATCCGTTTTGACGCTATGATGCCACAGACAGACACACAGATACACATATACACAGATACACAGACACACAGTTACACAGCAACACACGTGAAACTTATAACTCCCCTCATTTTCCGGCGGAGGTTAAAAAGTATTACATACGTGAGGAGGACGATACACCTAGTATAACACTTCTTATACTACATATAGTTGACCATATCTGCTAACAGCTTTCTTGTTTTTGTGTTGTTGTCGCTGTAGGCGTATTTAACCCCCGCCGGAAAAAGAGGGGTGTTATAAGTTTCACGTGTGTTGCTGTGTATCTGTGTGTCTGTCTGTGGCATCATAGCGCCTAAACGGATGAACCGATTTCGATTTAGTTTGTTTTGTTTGAAATGTAATTTTGTCGAGAGTGTTCTTAGCTATGTTTGAATAAAATCGGTTCAGCAATTCAAAAGTTATGGGACATTTTACTGTTTGAATCGGGGTGTTTTCGCAAGATAAATGTGTCGGGGGTTTTTTAAATTGTGAAATTTTACTTGTTTATCACCGTATTATCATTAGTTTATGGTGCCTTGTAATTTCTAATTAATTGGTCATCTTCAACCAACGAAGCATTAAAACAATATTTATTTACCGTTGGTCAATTAAAGCTTATTAAGCTCTTAATTTATTCGCGTGAACTTTATTGGATATATCCGCTAATCAATCTGGGTTTCTCTACTCTCTTGACTTCAATGTGTTAATTACCCGACTACGGCGAAAAGGAGGGTTATGTTTACATTGTACAATTAATGTCTTAATTTCCAAAGCTTTCCAAGCATTAAAACTGTCTTTATTCATAGATATTTCGATGAAAACTTAACGAAAGTCGAACATAGCGTTTTTCATGTGGGCGAGCTCTCTTAAGAGTCTGGTACCGTCGTCTAGGGCATTGTCTTCGAAGCCAGACAATGGAGCCCCCAGACCAGACCCGGCTTTTATCTAGACCTAGACTTGAATGATTACATTTAACTGTTTCGAAGTCGCTTTACTGAAAACAAACAAAAACAAACTTTTCTCTTGTTTGTATATTGTAACAATGGATTGAGTTTGGAATATGTAGTTGGAAATCTCAAAACTGTTTACGTAGCCAACAATTTTGTACAATAATATTTTTGTGTGAATATAAATCCATACTAATCCATACTAATATTATAAATGTGAAAGTAACTCTGTCTGTCTGTCTGTTACCTTTTCACGCTTAAACCGCTGCACCGATTTAGATGAAAGTTGGTATGAAGATAGTTTGAGACCTGGGAAAGGACATAGGCTATATAGGTAGGGTAGGGTATGGTAGTGTAGGGTAGAGTATTGTAGGGTCGGGTAGGTTAGGGTAAGGTAGGGTAGTGTAGGGTCGGGTAGGGTAGGGTAGATAAATGTTTGGTCTTTTTACGGCAAAACAAAGTTTGCCGGGTCAGCTAGTATTATTATAAATTCGAAAGTAACTCTGTCTGTCTGTTACCTTTTCACGCCTAAACAACTGAACGGAATTTTATGAAATTTGGCAAGGAGATAGATGTTATCCTGAGAAAGGACATGGGCTACATTATGTATCAAAAGAAAAATGTAGGGTATGGTAGGGTAGGGTAGGTAGGTTGGTGGGTAGAGTAGGGTAGGTAGGTAGGTAGGTACCTAGTCGACGGGAGCGAAGCCGCGGGGGACAGCTAGTCGTATATAAAAGTAGATAGGTAGTATAGGTACCTACTTACTTATATGTGTCAGGAAAATACAATTTAACGAGGAAACTAGCGAAATTCCGTAGGTAGTACATATTTGGATAACCCTGTAAATGTTACCGAAATTTACGGTATGGAAAACATGACTACATACAGAGCCAATTACGTCGACGCGTCGAAAATATCAAAACGTTTCTTTGTCAAACAAAATTCTCGATAATAATTTTGCATTACTTAATTGTAATAGTTAGATGGGTAGTGCTTACAAAATTATAATCCCCGGCACGTAAGTTGGCAAGAGTCGCAGACGCAGAAGTCTTTTTTTAGGTCTCTTTGGTAGTGCAGAAGGGCGCGGGGAACATTTAGGACCGTTCAGAACGTGTGGTTGGTTGATCAGTTGACACAAGGATCGACTGACCAATCGCGTCGCGTCCACGTTCCGTTCGCTATATATGGTGGTTGGTCAGTTCGCGGAATATGCGCGAACTTACTCCCACTACGCCAAAACCTTGAAAACTTACGTTCCGGGCACTACTATAAACTTTAAAACGTCAATTCCATCAATCTTCTTCAAGACACTAGTCACATTATCACTTAGAATCTTTCTAAATATATTCAGAACGAATGCTAGCAAATTAGCTCCATAGCTCTTAACCATAGATTTTAGTACATAGTACAGTAATTCAATGCTTTAAACCAATTATTCAATTCTTTGTTTTTCTTCTAACGAGCACTAAGTAATATTTGCTCGCAGAGGGAATTAAGAGGGGACTCTAGTGAGACTTTCTCCATACAAACACATTCTGCTGTTTTCTTCGTGGATAATGCCTCTAGAGCAATGATTTTTTCCATAACATCTAGGTCTAATTAATACGTGCCTGTATCATTTCCTTTTTTCCAAAACATAATCACAAAAAGAAATATGACAATCCAAAAATCCGAAAAAAATGCCCGTTTTTACCGCCATGTTCAGAAGACTTTCAGACAAAATTTATAAGTTTTTAACAAAAAAGCAAATGATAGCTAGCATAGATATACTTTTCCTCTAAATTTTGATATAAGATTTTTTTTAGGTCAGACCAGTTTTCATGAAGAAAACAGCAGAATACGAAACGTCTTTTAGTCAAAGTTTTTGTAGTTAAAATCAGCCTGAGCTGCAGTTGTCCCTTTCGCACTTTACGGGGTGAGGTTGGAGGTGACGCGACGGCAATAGTTTCTTCCAATACCTATTTTTCAAATTCCTGTTGACTAGAGTCCGCTCTTAAGCATAATGATTTATGCCAGCGGCTTCGCCCGCGCGGATTTCGGACGTATTCCCGGAATAAAAAGTACACTATGTGCTATTCCAGACTATAATCTATCTCTGTGTCAAATTTCATCCAGATCCGTCGAGCTGTTAGAGCGTGTAGAATTTACAAACATACAAACACACACACACAAACCTTCGCCTTTTTAATATTAATGTGATATAAATTAATAATAAGTGTAATTGGTTGAGTAAAATACGGATAAATAATATGGGCCTTAGAGCAACTCGAATAATTTACATTCAGATCCAATATCAGCGACCTAAAACAATCTTTCCATATCCTTTGTCAGTTACTCCTTAGTCCTTCCAGCCGCTGCCTATTATTATCGCGGGCGACTCTTCCACCGAGTACTAAGTAATGTTTTCCCGCAGAGGGAAGCCTTTGTACCACAATCGCGGGCCTATTCAAGCCGCGGGTTTTTTCTCCTATTCATCCTACAGGCTTCGCTCCGTCATTACTACGCATGCCACAGATTACAAAGATCTATTGTGCCGTATGAGACGAATCCGCACATGTTTGTAATCAGGAACTCGAAATAAGCTTAGGATGAAAAAGAAAACTTAAATAATATTTTGAATTGGAAACATGCTGGTCCTGCTCCATAGGCCTTATCTTTGGTGTGGACAAAATCAAAATGGTTAATTTGTATTATATTCATAATTATAGTAACGCTTTATTTTTATTTTTTCTTCTTTTTTGTTTAAAAAAATTGACTCGCACACTGTTTTGTTGTTTTTTAATTAGGTAATGTACCTATGTTTACAATATTTGTAAGTACGTGAGGACCATTTTCTTAAGATAATTAAGAAAATAAAAAGAATAAAGTAAATAATAAAGTAAATGAATTTACCTGTTAGTGCTTGTAATTCTCTCATACCTATATGTAGTCTAGTAGTGCTGGGTACATCGTCCTCACATATATGAATTTATTCGTATGTACTTATATAAATATTGTATGAAACTTTTTTTTAAAAGAGTAAGTATGGAGTTTCTTGTGCGTTCTTCTCCATAACAAGCTACATTTCCGAATGCACGGTAAAATCAATTTTTATTAAATGTAAATTTTAACGTTCAAAAGTGCCACATAATGGCCTACTTGAAATAAACACATTTGACTTTGACTTTGAATATATTTTTTCAGAAATGAAATTAACCCCAATTTTTACCCGGCAGCAAGGAAAGGGTTATGTTTTTCGCGCGTATCTTGTATGTATGTTTGTATTGTATGTATGTATGTAATATTATTTATTACCTCGTATCTTTCAAACCACTTGACGGATTTTTATAATTAAGACTATATTTAAGATTAACTACTATATTTTAATTATTTCCGCCCAAGTGTTCTTAGATAAGAGCCGTTAAAAAAAAACATGGCGTATTTTGGGCGCCATATTGTAGGGGTATCAAAATGAAGGGTTTTTAGAGGTAATTACAAAAATATATATACCACTTATAATAAATGTTCAGTCATCCGAAAAAAAATAAAGCGAACTAAAAAGATATAAACAAGAAGAAAATCTTGCTGTGCAGTCGGTCGGTCAGTATCCTACATTTGGTTTTGGTCAGCCAGCTCGCGAATATGTACCAGGCCCCTCAGAAAGTATTGCGAAAAAAAGTTTTTATATATGGGAGACTGGCCAGTTATAATGTTTTTCGAAAATATGATTATTTATAAGTAAAAATAAGTAAGTTCCAATTTCAAAATTTCCCTCCACATTTTTTGCGAGTTAATTCAAAGTATTGTGTCTCACTGAAATATGGATCTGCGCCGGGAACATTTTAGAGCTATGATTTTATACGATTTCAAGTGTCGCCTGAAACCGGATGAATCGTACGATAGACTTCAAATGGCATTCATGGATGAAGGCCCTTCCAAGGCAACCGTGTATCGTTGGTATAACGAATTCAAGCGCGGTCGACCAACTTTGGGGGATGACGAAAGAAGCGGTCGCCCTTTGACGGCTGTTACCGAAGAAAACGTGCTAGCAGTGAAAAATTTAATCCAAGACAATAGGCGAATTACATATCAGGAGATTCAACACATATTGAAGATTGGATCGGGAAGCGTTCACGAGATTCTACACAGCCATCTTCGCGTGAGGAGGATAGTATCACGCTGGGTGCCGCACAACCTCACCGATGCTCAGAAGCAGGCCCGGGTGGAATGGTGCCGTGATATGCTTAACAAATTTGAAGCAGGCTCGTCTCGGCGTGTTTACGACATCGTTACAGGTGATGAGTCCTGGATTTATCAATACGACCCAGAAACCAAGCGCCAGTCGACTGTTTGGGTGTTTCAAAATGAGCCAACGCCTACCAAAGTGAAGCGATCTAGAAGCGGGGGTAAGATTTTGATCGCTAGCTTTTTTAATTTGACTGGCCACTTGGTATCAATTCCCTTACGGGATCAAAGAAGCATTAATGCCGAATGGTATACTACCAAATGTTTGCCAGAAGTTTTCTCTGTTATAAGCAACAAGCGACCAAACACAGGGCTCCGCGGGCTACTGCTCCACCACGACAATGCACCTGCGCACACCGCACTCAAAACGAGGGACTTCCTGGACAGCACGCCAGTCAAACTCCTGGGTCACCCTCCTTACAGCCCTGATCTAGCACCGTGTGACTTCTTTTTATTCCCAAAAATAAAAAATCAGCTCAAAGGGATACAATTTTCGTCGCCGGAAGATGCGCTGGCTGCGTTCGAGCAGGCTGTAAACGAGGTTTCTGCGGCGGACTGGAAAAAGTGTTTTGAAAACTGGTTTAGGCGCATGAATCTTTGTATAGAGGCTGGTGGAAAGTACTTTGAAAAGATTTAATAAAAATATATGTACGTATAGAACAATTTTTTTTAGTTTCGCAAAACTTTCTGAGTGTCCCACGTATGCTCCGACTGCACAGCAAGATTTTCTTCTTGTTTAAATCTTTTTAGTTCGCTTTTTAAGCAGTCGGGTTCCTTGTTTTTTTATTTTTTTTATTTGCAACTTTTTAGTTATTTTTTTAGAATTAGGTACAATTAAACATGTAAGTGTCATATATTTTTGAAATCTAAATATATTTTTATTTTATTAACTTTTTGTTTGTTGCGTATTTGTCAATTTTGACAGTATGGAAACCTGTCAAAATTTGACACTAAAGTAGGTTTTGAAATGCTAACTCCGAACACTCAATTCAGAAAACCGCTCTTTTACGCTGCGTTAAGAGACGTGTGAGGATGCGTAGCGAGGGATGTGTTCGTTATGAATCAGTTCATTTACCTAGCCTCTCTCAGCGCAGCTCTATTGGCAACGGCTCAGCCGGGTGAGGTTTTTGTACATTCAAAACAATGGAAGAATACGTGCGAGGTATGTGTGCGTACTCCAGTTCTTTGGACACGTGTCCCGACGAGGCAACGACTCTATCGAGCGGCTTGTAGTTCAGGATTGAGTGGACGGAACGAGAGCGCGTGGCAGTGGGTGGCCCATTGCATAAGTGCACACGAATAACATCCGATAGAGAGGGTTGGAGTCGTATCGTAAGGCAAATTATGGCAACCCGAAGTCTCACTGCTACATGATGACCACGACCGCTCTGCCAAGAGTGTACCGACGAAGAAGAAGAAGCTGTGTGCTAGGGCAGAACGCTCCGCTACACATCCTCGCACCGCCCATCTGCGCACAGTTTCACAGCGTCGCTACGTATCCTTGCACAGCTCAGTGACCTAACACATCTCTGGTGGAAACACACACCGTTCCACAGCCTCCTTCTTGCACCTTGACCTAGCTTTGGTTAAAACAAAATATTCATAATATAATAACATCTATAGAGCAACCATACTTGTAACCATATTTTGAAAATTAAGAGTAACAAGTAAAGAACAATGGCAGAATAATAGTTCACAAAAATTAAAGCGTCTAGAAAATCTTATAATATAGAAAGAGTTTAATGATTTTTCTATGATTTTTCAAATTAAAATGTATTTCAATAAAAGCCACAGAAAATACAAACATTTATGGGAATGTCAAATGATTAAAATAATGATCAGCACCATTTTACACTTTCAAGTGTTGCCATTTACTAAAATCATACTATTTTCGTATATATTTGTAAGACCACTTAAAGGTTCAATATATTTTTCATAGGAAGTTATTATTACTAACTAGCTGACCCGGCAAACTTTGTTTTGCCATAAAAATACCAAACATTTATCTACCTTACCTTACACTACCTACCCTACACTACCCTATACTACCCTACCCTACCATACACTACCCTACCCTACACTACCTTCCCTACCCTACGCTACACTACCCTACCCAACACTACCCTACCCTATCCTACACTACCCTACCCTACACTACCCTACCCTACACTATCCTACACTACCCTAAACTACCCTACACTACCCTACACTACACTACACTACCCTACACTACCCTACACTACCCTACACTACCCTACACTACCCTACACTACCCTACACTACCCTACACTACCCTACACTACCCTACACTACCCTACACTACCCTACACTACCCTACACTACCCTACACTACAATACCCTACCCTACACTACCCTACCCTACGCTACACTACCCTACCCTACGCTACACTACCCTACCCTACACTACACTACCCTACCCTACCCTGCCCTACCCGACACTACCCTTCCCCACACAAAGCAAAAATAGCTTATACAATAGCAATAAGCTCAAATTGACTCTACGTTTTAGTTAGAAAACTTTTGTATGGGAAAAAGAAAAGGGCAATATTTTTTTTTTCCTGCAATTATTAGAATTTTTCTCCCCGTAAAAACCATCTTTGAACTTCAACGACCATTTAAAAAAAAGAATTGGCCAAATTGGTCCATGCGTTGTTGAGTTATGCGCTTACCAACACATTTTGCGATTCATTTTTATATAGTAGATAACTATACAATCAGTAAAAAATCAAAAATAAAAGTATTATGGTTGTAAAAAGGTTTCATAAGAAATATATCATGCAATTATTCCATACCTCAAACATAATAATAGTAACAATTACATTTAATGTTATGACAACTCTAAATGAAACACTAAAAATGAAATGTCACTGTCACGAAAAAAGTGGTCCGGTCTGTCACATGCTCCCGTGCTTTTCGTATCGGTTGTGTTCGTTTTGTATTGTTGCTATTTCTCTTATTTCTATTTGACTTGGCTTGCTTACGGACTGATATTCGTTTCGCTTTGTGTGACTTGACTTGTGCTTGCCTAAAGGATTCTGATCTTGCCCTGTGTGACTGTGCTATCGCCCCTTTGGACTACGATTTTGCCCCATCGTTTGGATTGTTGAAGTGCGTTTTATTTGAACCACTATGGGAGATCGTAGCAGATTAACGCGAATCCTATGTGTTAACTGCAACGTTTGGTTGGTCGGCAGACTTTAGGGTGTTGCGCCCATGTTATGACTCTGGTGTGGTATTTAGGATGGGCCAGACATCAAGATAATATCACAGAGCCAGCAGAATTCTTAGATTCAATAATTATAAGAGAAGATGATGAGGAGGAATAAAAATGTAAAAAATGTAGAATTGTTTCATTTTTTATTCATTACAAGTACCTATGATAAATGCTGTATACATATCGGCAAGTCACGCCTTTTTTCGTAGATGCAGGCAGAGAAATCATCCTTCCTCTTGGTACCTACGATCCTGTCTAACCTCTTTCTCTTAACCTTTAAGGCAACTATTGAGTGTTAAAGAAACCATACAAGCGTACTTTTGACCCAACGATGTAAGTACGCATAAATATTTTCCTAGAAGGTGCCCACTAATGGTTGACTGTTACAATTAAGCTAAAAAGGCAGGTACTTACATATATTATATAAAAACCTTACAAAGCTGTATTATGTAAGTACATTAAGTACAGAATTTACTAAACAACAACAGCATGCAGTACTTTATCCAAGTGACATAAGGCATAACCTAAAAAAGTTCAAAATGTTCAAGTCCAAATATCTTTTTTTCTAGGCCCTCTCAGGACAAAATTCTTTGACTAAGTTGCTCAGGGACTGACGCAGCGCATTTTAAGATTTTTTTTACGTCTAGACGCTACCATTTCTGTTCAACTAATTTTATATAAGAAAGGCTGCCATTGTTCTTTCAAAATTTAAAAAACCCCCGACTAATTTATCTTGCGAAATCACCCCGATTCTAACAGTAAAACGCCCATAACTTTTGAATGGCTGAACCGATTTGCTTCAAACATAGCTAAGAACACTCTCGACAAAATTACCTTTCGAACAAAAAAAAAATCAAAATCGGTTCATCTGTTTAGGCGCTATGATGCCACAGACACACAGCAACACACGTGAAACTTATAACACCCCTCTTTTCCCGGCGGGGGTTAAAAAATATCCGACCAAAAAATCATAACCCATGTTCGCGTAGTTTTATTGCGTCCACAAAAATGTCACATGTACTACACATCATACTAACGTAAAATGCGTGACGCCATTAAAAACTAACATCAAGCTGTATTAACACATCTGTCCGTAAAAAAAAACAACAAGCAGAGTGAATGAATGATGAATCTACTCTGTCCGTTTATCTTGAGACCGGAACATTTTTTTATCATAATTATAGATCGGTGTGATGTGTTAAAATGACTATAGTTAAGTTATTAGCTACCGTAGTGTTTCGTTTTAAATAGACACAATTCATCGTAGTGATACAGCACTATTATTTAATCCGACGATCATCAGGTAACGCACTGCCTTCGATACCTTTCCGATACTTTTTTCTGGTTTACATGAAACAAATTTTGAGTTTTATACAGCTTTCCCCAAAGGTCGTAAGCTCAGATATAAATCTTACTAGAAGACGCGATTGTATGTACTTCGCGTGTCAAACAACGGAGTAAAATTACGACAATGATCATAATTTGAGCTTTTCATTTAGCATTATCGGCCCCCGAAATCTAGGAAAATGTCTTTTTACCCGACTGCTGAAGGAGGGTAATGTGTTTATCGGTCTATGTATGTATGTATGCATGTTTGTTCCTATATGGCGTTCCAGAGACCAAACGCGTTGGCCGATTTTGATGGTTCGTACGTCAATCGATTCGCCTTAACCCTGCGAGAATCACTGGCTACACTAAAATTGGACAATAGAAAAATTACGGATTTTGGGCGACATATTGTGGGGGCCCAATTTTTTTTTATTCTTCCAAACCCATCGTGTGGGGTATAAAGGGTTTTAAGAGATGATTTCAAAAACATATATTAAGTACTTAAAAGTTATAAATAAAAAAGTTAAATCAAAATTCAAAAAAAACCGACTGCTTCAAAAGCGAACAAAAAAGCAGTTCGCGAATATATATACTCCGACTGCACAGCATGATTTTCTCCTTGTTTACATCTTTTTAGTTCGTTTTTGAAGCAGTCGGGTTTTTAATTTTTTGCTTTTTTAATCCGAAGATCATTTGTTAACACACTTCCTAAAAACACCGATACATTTTTCTGGTTGAAACAAATTTTGAGTTGTATACAGCTTTCCCCAAAGGTCGTAAGTGTTTTATTGTGCCAGACGGGGTTACTTACCTACGAATTGTTAACAAAACGATACCACAGTATAAATATGGACGAACAGTACGGAAACTACCTACAAACGCTCGAAACACACACTCACACAAACTTGCGCATCGACGAAACCCATTTTTAGGGTTCCGTACCCAAAGGATAAAAACGGGACCCTACTACTAAGACTCCGCGGTCCGTCTGTCTGTCTGTCTGTCACCAGGCACATGAACCGTGCTAGCTAGACAGTTGAAATTTTCACAGATGATACAATTATATATGATGTATTTCTATTGCCGCTATAACAACAAATACTAAAAACAGAATAAAATAAATATTTAAGTGGGGCTCCCATACAACAAACGTGTTTTTTTTTCGTTTTTGCGATAATGGTACGAACCACTAAGGGTTCCGTACCATTATCGCGTAGCGTGGGTCCGACTCGCACTTGGCCGGTTTTTGTATTTTTTGCTGGGCTTCTCGCAGTTCAACCAAATGATGTCTACTGCTTAACCGGACTTTCCCTGTGGAGACTAGAGTCTCCAGCCAGGCACAAAAACTTAACCCTCAGCGTGGCCGCTTAGGGCGACTAAGCTGAGGGCTATCCCCTATGGTATGGGATACAAGCCTGGGCTCAGGGTGTCGCTGGGGGGACAACTAGGGCTGGATCTTGATTAAGTGATTCTACCATCCGTTCGGAAACTACCTACGTGGAGAAGAACGGATAAGAGACGAGACCCATAAGCGGCTCGCACTACTGACAGCGCCGAGTGTGCCGTTTAGAGCTTTTGTAGGTAGTTTCCATACTGTTTGTATATTTATACTGTGACGATACTTTCATCCAGCCGTTCACATGCTCCGCGTGCACTGCATTTTTCACTCAGGAATTTACGTCCGATCAAAAATCAATCGTCTGTCCAGGACCGAGGGCATCATTTGAAAAGTAAAACAGAGCTGCAAAGTAAGCCTAAAAGTCATGGGTTAAATGCTTTATTCAATCTGCGGCCGCCAACGCAATTGTTTCTACTCGTTTAACACGACCACCCTTTTTGCTACCAAATTTGTGTATTCTAGTCCTTAACACCATTTAATAAAGTCCAATGAAACTCCCAAGAAATTTGCCAGCATTCCAACGTACAAGGATGTGAGAATAATCAGCTATTTCAATGTGTGGGTCCCTGAATGAACGTTAAGGTTGCACTAGTCGATCATTGTTCCATAACTTCCATACAAACGTAGTCTGGCGATTACTCCACTGTTTGACGACGTACGTTCATAATAAAAACTGATATCAATTTGTCTCATCATTATCTAGCCCTGTATGGAAGCAAAAAAAAATATTAGAAAGTTATGAGCGTTGACAGTTCCATATTTCAACACTAATTTTAACGCATCTTTGTGCGGAAATAAATACCATAAGAAGAAGGCAAATTGCAAAACTGCCACCATACAGGGATAGATTAGTAGTTCAACAATGAAAATAATTTTATTTTGGACAGATACATTTGGTAGTTTTTTCATGATATCCAGACTCCCAAAGGTCTGTTTATAAAATTCCGCACGCTTGTTTTCGTCCTTAATTATCATCCATTTTGTTACAATTTTGCAAAAGTGTGTATTCGTACGCGAAAACGTGCGAAACGATTGATGCTCATCACAGCATCAATCGTTTCGCACGTTTTCTCGGATGAGATAGCATGCATTTTAACCCCGCGCACAAAATACTTCGTGCTGTCGACTAGGGAAACCTTAATGCGTATATTTCGGGTCACGGGACAATTTTTCTAGATTAGAATAAATTAGCTCGCAGACTGACTCAGACACAATATAAGTTAACGTCCCAAATCTAGGACATCGTTATAACAAATGAAAATGGCAAAATATAAAAACTATTCAAACTAGGATAACTACATTTAGGCTGTCTGCTAAAACAAGGATTTTGATCCAAATTCCTTCGTGGTTTACATAATATCTGTGTCTCATAGTCAAGTCAAAGTCCAATAAATTTATTCAACTAGGCCAATAAACGGCACTTTTAAACGTCAAATAAATTAAAATTTACAAGTTATAAAAATTGATTCTACCGTGCATTCGGAAAGTAGATTGTTATGGAGAAGAACGCACAAGAAACTCCATACTAACTCTTTTAAAAAAAATTGGTGTTTTACAATATTTACATAAGTACATACATTAATAAATTAATATATGTGAGGACGATGCACCCAGAATAGCTCTACACACTTTACTACGTACAGGTATAAAGTATTAAAAAGCATTAACAGGAAAATTTATTAATTTGATAATTAGGAACATGGTTCTCACATACTTACAAATATTGCAAACATAGGTAAATTACCTAATTCAACAACAACAATAACTATGAATATAAATTAACAAATTTGATTTTGTCTAAACCAAAGATTGCCCTATGGAGCAGGACCAGCATGTCTGGTTTGGATATAAAGCAAATATTGACGTAACAGCTAGCTTTATTAGGTCCCGTCCCGACACTACGTCGAGACGGGTCCTTAGATAATCGTCTCCGGCGTTGACCCTCGAGAACGCGAAGTTCATTAAATTAGTCGCACAATATCAATGTTTTTCTCAGCTGATAAGTAATTGATTGATGTGCTAATCAACCTACGTGTTTTCCTTCGCACAAAACATTTGAATCCAGGCACAGTCCTTCCTTTTGTCGTATTTGAATGAGATGAGAAAAAAGAACTAGTACAATACCGACAGTTGGTTCAAGAATCCTCATTCAATGGTTCCTTCCGGATAAAACATTCGGATCAGCAGTCGGGACTTCTCGACTATTTGTTAGACTTAAAACCGCGTCTGACTTTAATCTCGGAGCAGAAAATAAGATTGAAAGAAATGATAGGGCTTAACATTTATTTATACAGGTTTAATTATCTCATTTCACTCAAAAACCCATAAAGACGATTCATTTAGGCCGGTGCATTTGTATATGGCTTCTATTTCAGTTGAAGCACGCGCCACTTTTTACGGTTATTAGATAACAGGAGATAAATTACGGCCGGCGCGCGCGCAGCCACCGCGCGTGCCTCGGGCGGGATATTATAAAAATAAAAATCAAACCTTTTGGACGGATGTTTGGGTTCACGTTACCACAGAAAGTTGACTAATCGACTGGTTAAATTAATGGTCACTTTAGCGAGGATGTTTTGACTACATTTGATATTATTATACGTCAGACTAATGAAGGCGCGGATTCCCTTGAGTAGCTGATTTTAAAATGAGAATCACGCCTAAACGGCTTGTCGTAATTTTTATGAAAAAAATATATGTTACATTAGACCATTTTCTCAATAATTTGATCGTAGAAAATTTTCAGTTTTATTCGTATAATATAGTGTAATTAATTTGTAAAGTTATGTCTAAAACGGACAAAAACACGACAATCGCACCACAACCGCTGGGCGTATTTTAATTAAATCGACACCATATCAAAGACAATTTAATTATCTACTATTTTTATTTTTTATTTTTTTAATTATTTTTTTTTAATTCTAATTGTTGACATTATTTTATTGTGATTTTAACTTCACTTCATTTAATTGCAATTAGAAATCAATTTGACTCTATTTTATTTTATTGTAATTTTGAATTTATTTTATTTTAATTTTATTGAAATTTTATTTGAAATTATCTTATTGTGATTTTTATTTTATTATTTTTTTGGAATTTTGAATTTATTTTGATTTTAGTTTTATTTAATTTTATTGCAATTTGGAATTTACTCTGACTTTTCTTTATTCAGATTTAATTTAATTCTATGTAATTTTAATCTTAGTTTGAGCATGTTATTAAAATATTTATTTTGTCATTACTATTGTAAACAAGCGTCAACTATGGGACTGACTTCTGTAACACAGGTTTTTACCTAGCTCAGAAGTCAGGGCTTCAATACTTCTGGTGTAAACAATTTATTTGTCAATAAAAACTATTTGATTTGATTTGATCTACATTTTGATCTGAGGTTTTTTTTTTAAAGTCGTAGAATAATAAGGAAGAACAAAAAACAACAAAATTTTGGGTCGCGCGGGTGTAAAACGATTGCGCATTATGTTCCCTCAAGGTCGTTGGCGTTAGTCGTCGTTTTAAAGAAGAACTGGCGCCCCTTAGTGCCATGACTTTCATCGCATTTCAGTTCTCGTTCATTATTTTTCTTTATGTCACTACTAAGATAATATTTTCTTTATACTGCCGCGTACATCTGAGTCAGCTCTACAACAAAAGAAGCAAACAGCGCAAAGGAAATGAAGTGTTTGTGCTACTTTTTTTACCCGACTGCCGAAGGAGGGTAATTTGTTTATCAGTATGTACTATAGGGGTCAAAATTGTAGGCAGCAGAAGTTCAACTTTTCGCGGTTAGTAGGAATACTCTATACTTTAATTTCTATACAAAATATTAAATCAGTTGTGGTTAATTTAACTTCTTCTAAACTAAAAAACTAGCCATATGAGTTTTGGGAGAATGATGACTGCACTTTTGACCCTTGACTGTATGTATGTTTGTTCCTATGTGGCGTTCCAGAGACCAAACGCGTTGGCCGATTTTGATGATTCGTACGTCAATAGATTCGTCTTAACCTTGCGAGTGTCACTGGCTACATTCAAATTGGAAAATTGAAAAATGGCGGCTTTTGGGCGCCATATTGTGGGCGCCCAAATTTTTTTCTTCCATTCCCATCGTGTGGGGTTTTAAGAGGCAATTTCAAAAATATATAACACTTAATGTTTATGTACCGAATTCGAATAATATGTGTAAGTAAAAAGTGTTAAATAAAAAAAAACCCGACTGCTTAAAAAGCGAACTAAAAAGACGTAAACTAAAAAATTAAATATGCCGTGCAGTCGGAGGATACATCTGGTTTTAATTTTTTTTCTTGTTTACTTGTTTTTAGTTCGCTTTTTAAGCAGTCGGATTTTATATATATATATTTTTTTTTTAGATTTGGACTGTTTCAGATCACGAAATAAAAATTGCTTTTCACCTTTTGGATTTCATCGGAAAATTATATTCTTCATCTGGTCAGAATGTTGATCTACCAGGACTCTAAAATGTTTATACAGGCTAACATCTTTGACTACACAAAAGGTACTTTACCCTGGCCGTAGGAGGATCAAATAAAACAATTATTGAATTCTGTGGACACATGAATGGCCAGACGCGGGCGAAATTTAGGTTATAAAGCCAAAGGACAGACATGTAGCGAATTTGACACAGCTAGAGATGGTTATTGTGACACAAATATGAAGCTGATGGAGCTCTGAAATATTTCCCAGACGCGACGCATGTTTGCGTACAAATTACCTGATGCTGAACGCAATCAGAAAACCAATATCGCGAATTCCCGGCGGCTGTAATTAACTTGTGAGACTAGCGTCCCTAGGCGTTTATTGTTTTGTATAGCCCACATCACCATGATAGCCTGTTTTAAGGCGGTACCACGCCGTGCAAGCCGTTTCGTGGTGTTTTTAGGAGCTAGCTAGGAAAAAATACATTAAATTTCTACATATTATTGATTCTAAAATGGTCGTATACTTTTTTTTTTTAAAGCGGTATATGTTTCACTAATCTCCTTCCAACAAAACCATAAAAATGAGAAATAATTATTGATAGCATACATCTCCTCGTAAAGTCTTCATTCATAATTTTTTGTCCTAACACTAATGGATAGACAATTTAATAACGAACATTTTAATCGTAAATATATTTTCAAAAGACTAAAATTCGATTTTATTCTAAAATCTGGGCGTATTCACTACTGTAATTCATGCGCCACCAGTGCCGCTAGACCAATAGGAATGCCCATATCTCATGCTGATTTTTTGGTCAGGGTACCGCCTTAACTTGTGAGACTAGCGTCCCTTGGCGTTTATTGTTTTGTATAGCCCACATCACCATGATAGCTTGTTTTAATAGGCTATCGGGCTGGGTTAAGTATTCTATAAATCCATTATGTGTTATACAAAAGTTATTGGATTTTTTTGAAGCGAATGTTATGTTTGTGCTGAATTTTGAATGGGTTTAAGTTTTTTGCTCGACCAAAACCGTTGCTAATCAAAAAAAAATTAAGAATAACAAAAAACCCGACAGCTTAAAAAGCCAACTAAAAAGACGTAAACAAGAAAAAAAACATGCTGTGCAGTCGGAGCATACATCTGGTTTTGGTCAGCCAGCTCGCGAATTTTGTTCTTGTTAACGTCTTTTTAGTTCGCTTTTTAAGCAGTTGGGTTTTTTTCTTAACACTTGTTATATATAATTTTTTTCGAATTAGGTACATTTAAACATATAAGTGTAATATATTTTTGAAATCGCCTCTTAAAACCCTTTATTTACCTTTAGATACCCCCACACGATGGGTTTGGCAGAAAATAAAATAGAGCCCCCACAATATGGCGCCCAAAAGCCGACATTTTTTTATTTTTCAATTTTAATGTAGCCAGTGACACTCGCAGGTTTAAGACGAATCGATTGACGTACGAATCATCAAAATCGGCCAACGCGTTTGGTGTCTGACACGCCACATAGGAATATACATACATACATAGACTGATAAACACATTACCCTCCTTCGGCAGTCGGGTAAAAAGATTACAAGAAAACTTATTTTTATTCAAATAAAATAAAATGCCTAATTTTACACCTGAGTCAACATTTGAGGGTTACACCAACTTTACACGAATTCCTAAAAAGGTCGAATTCAAATGTCGCTCTTTGACATTTAAATATTTTCTTTTTACTAACTTTATGGATTGCTAAAATAAAAGACGATCGCAAAATCATGTTGTTTTTGGAGCCGCTCATTTTCTGTTTCGTGAAATATTTTGTAATAAATGTGATATCTATTCTTGGTCAACCATAAATGTGTTTAAAAACTTTTCTAGAAGGCTGGTGAAAAGTGTAGAGTAAATTGCTTACGTTCCATAAAATTATTTAATGCTGATAAAGCAAGGCAGGCTGCATTGGCCGTGGTGTGTAGTTCTTTGTATACTTGTCGTACATAGGCTCCAATGTGCCGCACCGAGAGTCTTGTGACGGAGGAAAATCCACCAGTTGATGTGGCTTCCGAGGAAAATGGTACGTATTGTAGTATTCCTAGTAAACATTCGTTTGGTCGATTATTGTGTACAGGGGTGACAATCTTAATAGTGGCAAACGGGTAATTGTTCTAATATAAGTGTATAAAATTAGGTTGGACAGCAACATTGAGGTAATAATGTACTACGCACTAGAGAAGTCATCACACATCACTACTGCGTGCCGTTCAATTGCGGTTTTCTAGCCGCATTTCACTCATTTGCTTGCTAGATCTTGACAGCTTAAGTCATTTTTTGTTTTTAAACGAAAAAAACGTTCAGACGCATTAAATATGCCGTGGTGTGTTTTAAGATATTGCACTAATAATTTAACTAATACGGCGAAGTGCAAAGAAATAACTTTTCATCGGTGAGTAACTAGATAATCATTTTAAAATATAATTTGAACAATATATTTGGTGGACGTTATGTTGTGACATTTTTCATATAGACTAAAAATTAAGATGTGACAATGTGTGTAACAAGTGTAGGTAGAATTAGCTGACGTTTCTTTTTAAACAGGAAAATAATAATCTAACATATATTATTCCATTCCATCCATTCATTCTAATTTTAATTATTGTTCATTTTTTTTTTGTACTCCTACCACTGCTGTGTTCTTTTAAACCCAAAGGTTGACTGGTAGAGAATGCCTTGCTGCATTAAGTCCGCCTATGTATCACTATTGTACATGAAGTTTAAATAAATAAATAAATATTTAGAAAAAGAACTGACTGTGGTTATTCAATGAAAAAAGATAAAAAATGAAAGATGAAAAACAATTATTACATAATGTAAGACTTAATTTACATTTTGTTTATTTAAGGTTTATTATTATAATAAAAAGTACAGAAGATTCGTGTTGAGAATTAGATCCATTTATTCAAATTGTAAAATTCCCTATTCCGATTTGATATTTTTTAACTCATTGTAAGCGCATTTGACTTACAATTTTGAATTGGCGTGTGTGTATGACTAGATGTATGAATGTGTGTGAAGCAAAAGAAGTATGTAAGTATCGTAGCAGGTGGCGTTCTGTAGTTTCTGCCTACCCCCATGGGAAAAAGGCGTGAGTTTATGTATGTATGTGATTAGAATTTACATTTTGAAAAGTGTAAATTCTAATGAAGCTTGTTAGGTATAAAGCTATGTCGCTTCTGTAGTCAGTCAGCAAATTAGTCTATATGAATGACAAGGTGTTGCAGAACGTTGTACGAAACGCGTAAGCGCCATGAAAATCACGGCGCTTCCGTCTTTTTGGTCGCGAGAAAACTACACCTTAGAAGCGCTCTAGCGCTGCATGTTTATATTGTTTTGTTAGACGACTAATTATTGTTTCAGCGCTGCAGTGAATTTTTTGTTTAAACTCTTGTCAAAATTTACAAAATGGAGCATGTATTTTGCTTAGGATAGCTTCTCTAGTACGTAGTACATATTATCTCAATGGGACAGCAAAAGTATTGCCACTCCTTACATTTAAATGACATTTAAATTTGTTGTCATTATATCGTAAGTTAACTCGACAACCAGCACAGAGATGGCGGTATTCATAATGTACAATTAGAAATAAGTACCAGCAACTAATCTTAATTTTCATTTGCGTTAACAACGTCTGTGTAGCCGATACATACAGCTGGGTTCTGGTTCAATACTCGCGACCTGTGGCACTTTTTGTTTCCTATAATTTATTAAAACAAGTATGTTGGCAGTAGTTCCAAAACCTGTATCCAGAGGAAGGCACTTTCCGTTTCTCAATTTTGTCGCTGAGATAGACCTCTATTTCATATATAAAAAGACCTCTGTGATTGTGTAACGTGGCGGCCGTCAAAATCACGTACGATATAGTAGTCGGCACGTAACTTGGCAAGAATCTTTAGGCGCAGGCCACATAGAAATGGCGTCGGGCGCGGACTTGGCACGGGCAATTTTAGGACACACGATTTATCGTTGCTCGGACGTGGTTATGACGCGACATTTCGGCGCCGGCGCCTGATAAAATTGCGCTTTATTTCCATGCATTTAGTTTGAAATTAGAATGGAATAGGAAGCCGCCCGTGCCTAGTCCGCGCCCGACGTTTTTCATGTCTCTTTTGTTACCAAGCGGGACGCGGAGAACGTTTAGCACCGTTCCGAGGGCGTGATTGGTTGGTCTGTTGACACAAGGATCGACTGACCAATCGCGTCGCCACGTTCCGTTTACTCTATATAGTGGTTGGTCAGTTCACGCACTATCAGCGAACTTTCCCCTTCTTCGCCAAAATCTTTCCAAGTTACATGCCAGGGACTATATAATTCTAGACTAAATATGTATTGCCGTTCCGTAGTTTCTATCTTCCTCTCGTAGGAAAATGATATGAGTTTGATTATTATGAATGGTCCATTGTCAAGTCCATATCATTGGAAATCATCGACTTAAAAACGTTTTCAGTACAGCTCAAACATATACCTATGCATAATCCCCAAACAATCAATCTGCCTAGCCTTTCCCAACTATTTTGGGGTCGAGTTCCAATCTTACCGGATTCAGCTGAGTACCAGTGTTTTACATGGAGCGACTGCATATCTGAACTCCACAACCCAGTAACTGGGTAACACGGTACCCCTTGGCTAGACTGGTGTTAGATCTCAAGCTTCTGACTACCCGTAACGACTGTCAAAGTTCTACAAATGACTGCCGGGACCAACGGCTTAACGTGGTTTCCGAGGCACAGAGGAAACTCGGTATGTTGAAAGCATAATCCTCAAACATTTATAATTATGTCGGGTTATCACATCCCCTTGTTCGGTTTAGAACAGATTCGCTTTATGACGTGATTCGCTTTACGACAGATTTGCTTTACTACATATTCGCTTTACGACATATCCGCTTTACGACAGATTCACTTTACGACAGATTCGCTTTACGGCAGAAATTGTACAGTCGTGGTGAAATGATCTACACGTAGTTGTCCTTTATATATAGATATCTTTTCAAGCATAGAAAACTCCTTTAGTTTTCCTGTCAGTATCATGTCATTGGCCACTCATATCAACTTCGTCAGTGCGGTTTATCCACATTTCGAAGGCAAGAGGTAGAAAATTTAAGGAGTTCAAGGATAAACTTGAATATTGCAAGAACAAGATATGTCACAGTGAGAAAGTTTACGACCGCATCTTGTTAGGTCGTTTGTTCACGAGACACCGCCCGACACGATTTGCGGTCACGATTTTTAACACACGACACACTGCAGACGGTCTGTCGTCCGTTCGTTTGTTCACTAGACACGATTCTGCAACGACACTACTGTACACTTGTATTGTTTTATAAGCGCGTGAGAGCCGTGCGGTGCGTTGTGTCGTGTCGTCAAGCTCACACCGGTTTTGTTCAGCCGCTAAATCGTCACCGCAAAAAAAACCACGACGACATGTTTGAAAACCGTATGAAAATTATGTCGCATGGGGTGCGGTGTCGTGCAATCAACAAACGGTCCATACTAATATATGGAGCTCTGGATCGTGACCACATTTTGCGGTGTCGTGTGTCGCGTCGTGAACAGACGGCCTTAGAGGCTGCCAATCTGTAGCCGTGGATGCGAGGAATCGTATTCTATCTTGTTCGAGAACGAATTCTATTTTTTGTAAATCTGTCGATTTAATTTTTATGAGACACATGTGAGCTTCGGCAGATTCGATTTTTGGGTTGTAAAGGTATTTACAGGATGTCAATATGAAAAGCTTATGAGGATCTCGTGGCTAAATAATAACAGCCGCATGGGTCGATCTTCAAGGTTAAGCAACGCTTACCGAGGTTGGTCCGTGGATGGGTGACCATTTCAACATACCGAGTTTTCTCCGTGTCTCGGAAAGCACGATAAGCCGTTGGTCCCGGCTGTCATTTGAAGATCTTTGACTGTCGTTACGGGTAGGCAGAAGCTTGAGATCTGACGCCAGTCTTGCCAAGGAGTATCGTGTTACTCAGTTACTGGGTTGTGGAGGTCAAATAGGCAGTCGCTCAATGTAAAACACTGGTACTCAGCTGAATCCGGTAAGACTGGAACCCGACCCCTACATTGGGGAAAGGCTAGGCAGATGATGAATATGAAAAGCTTAAATTCGCAAAGTTGCAAAGGAATAATTTGATCTTCTTTCTTCGTCGCGCCGCTTTCTAACAAAAAGTCACATTTTTCCTTTATCATGGGCAAAGTTGCAAAAGCATAACTCAACTCGAACTAAACTATGTTGAAAACTCGCTGAAACGTTAGATCTTTCTGTTTTATAGAACATGGCACATAGCTGACTGTTAGATATCTCAAACTCAAAGCATTTATTTCAATGAAATTCCCTGCCGGAGTCTGTGTTTCCCGATAGCTACAATCTAGGGGTCTTTAAGACAAGAGTGAATAGGTTACTTCTAGGCAAGCGTGCTCCACCGTCGACCACATCATCGCTTACCATCAGGTGAGATTAAGGTCAAGCGCGAGCCTATATTAGATTTAAAAAAACTGTTTACATATACACTTTAGAATTGTGAAGGAGTCGGTCGATAAGAAAGTCAAAGTGTAGTAGGACGTAAGCCCAATTTTCTAATTGCGATGAAATTGGAATTATTGTACTGTTTCAGTTAAGGTTACTAGCTGTTGCCCGCGACTTCGTCTGCGTAGCATTAGCACTTCGAATAGCCTTTTTTAGGGTTCCGTACCCAAAGGGTAAAAACGGGACCCTATTACTAAGACTCCACTGTCCGTCTGTCACCAGGCTGTATCTCATGAACCGTGATAGCTAGACACTTGAAATTTTCACAGATGATGTATTTCTGTTGCCGCTATAGACAACAAATATTAAAAACAGAATAAAATAAATATTTAAGTGGGGCTCCCATACAACAGACGTGATTTTTTTGCCGTTTTTTTGCGATAATGGTACGGAACCCTTCGTGCGCGAGTACGACTGGAACTTGGCCAGTTTTTTTTATATCGCGCAATAATATTGTAGGTGTATTAGTTCACCATACAAACTTTCACCCCCGTTCCACCCCCTTAAAAGTGATTTCCTATATTGTAGGTGTATTAGTTCACCATACAAACTTCCACCCCCTTCCACCCCCTTAAGAATGATTTAAATCTGGATAAAACTGTCCTATGTCCTTCCCAGGGTCTCAAACTAACTCCATATCACATTTCATCTAAATCGGTTCCGCGATTTAGCGTTAAAAGGTTACAGACAGACAGAGTTACTTTTGCATTTATAATATTAGTATGGATTCTGTTTCCAAACAGAAGCTCTGGTGACAGAGACCAACCAACGTTTTTTATATAAATTTAAAAACAGAAACAAAAAATATGAATTTATCGCTTTAAAATAAAAGGTGGAACACGCGTTTCTTTCTCTGAACACAGAAAAGGATTCATAAATCAGATGACGGAAATAATATTTATGTCATTAAGCTAACCATGGTAAAGTTTTTAACATTTCGAGATATTTATGGTGTTGTTATTCCGTCTGTTTCCTTCATAGTACTTATACGTTGTTGTTGTTGATAGATAATGCACTTATACGTTGTTCCTCTCTCCACAAGATTATTTTCAACTTGAGATCCCGTATAGTATAGTATAATCTCAGTAAAATATACAAACAGTATGGCAATTACCTACAAACGCTCGAAACGGCACACTCACACAAACATGCGCATCGACGAGACCTCTGAGCGGCTCGTACTACTGACATGACAGCACTGCAGAAGTGCCCGAGTGGTCTCGTCGGTGCGTATGTTTGTGTGAGTGTGCCGTTTCGAGCGTTTGTAGGTAGTTTCCATACTGTTTGTATATTAAAATTTATTCAGTGGTAAGGGTCTTGTCGGTGCGTATGTTTGTGTGAGTGTGCCGTTTCGAGCGTTTGTTGGTAATGCCATACTGTTTGTATATTTTTACTGTGGTATAATCTTCACTGATTGGACAGAGGCCTCATCTCTTTTAGTGGGATTGGGTCATTATCCGCCACGCTACCGCGCTGGCCTAGTAGGAGTTGGTAGACGTCACATTACTTAAAAAAAAATGGTCTTAGTTCATCTCATAATATGTTTAACTTTTATAATATGGTTCTAAAGTTATCGCTGAAAAGACCAATGTTAGTAAAATAATAAAAAAATGTTTTTAATTCAACTAAACCATAGATACTTTTGAATTGTCAAGCAAAATATGAATCTAGTTGCACATTCGCAAGCGTCAGTAGATCTCTATGGAGAAGAACGTGCAAGAAACTCCACGGACAGGCACAATTATTTGGTTACATAGTGAGAAGGTTGTAAAACAAACAATAAAAAAAATATATATGTACTGTAATGTAATGTACTTAGTATGTACAAATTTTACACCTTTGTTTTACATATAATAAATATGTAAATAATTAATAAAAATACATTAAATTCCTAATTCAAAAATAAAATAAGTACGTAATTAAAAGCAGGAAAAGCAGATAAGTTATGAGTTATGACCAATCCCAACCGATGGCGCCCGTTCACGAACATGACGCATGCACTGGCACGACTCAGCTCAACCATCATGAAGGGAACTGAATTATCCAATACATGTGCCACCATCATATCGATTTGACATCATTGAATACTTGTCTGACTATTTGAAGTTTGAAATAGAAGTGTATTATACAAATTGTCTTGTTATTCTTTCAATGTTAGTTTGTATCGTGTAGTGGTTCTTGTTGCCAATTATGTTTTTTCTACACAATGTAAAAATTGTTTGGAATGAAATAAATACAAATACAAAAAATCAGAGAGACATTTGAGAGAGCATGATACAATCTCAACTGCCAGGGTATAATCAAGCAAAGTAGTCGCTCGATAAAAATACACGTGTCAAGTCCTTTTAATTTTAGCCTTGTTATATTATAATTTTAATCCAATCCTCGTCTTCATGTTGCTGTACAAGCGTACAACACACTGTTTCTCTGTTACTCACAATGTTCTAAATGTTCGTCTTTTTAATGTGACGGAAGAGCTTGTCACTTATGTGACTGAAAAGTGGCGACTTTATGACGGATATTATCAATGATTTATTTCTTTTTACCCGACTGCCGAAGGAGGGTAATGTGTTTATCAGTCTATGTATGTATGTTTGTTCCTATGTGGCGTTCCAGAGACCAAACGCGTTGGCCGATTTTGATGATTCATACATCAATCGATTCGTCTTAATCCTGCGAGTGTCATAGGCTACATTAAAATTTGACAATAGAAAAATGGCGGATTTTGGGCGCCATATTGTGGGGGCCCAATTTTTTTTTTCTTCCAAACCCATCGTGTGGGTTATCAAAATAAAGGGTTTTGAGGTGATTTCAAAAATATATAACACTTGTATCTTTAAATGTATCTTATTCGAAAAAAACTTAACTAAAAAGTTGTAAATAAAAAAAGTTAAATCAAAAAACCCGACTGCTTCAAAAGCGAACTAAAAAGTCGTAAACAAGGAAAATATCATGCTGTGCAGGAGGAGGATACATCTGGTTTTGGTCAGCCAGCTCGCGCGTATGTATCCTCCGACTGCACAGCATGATTTTTTCCTTGTTTACGACTTTTTAGTTCGCTTTTGAAGTAGTCGGGTCTTTGATTTTTTGATTTTTACTATAACAGCTTTACGAGCTGTTTGAATACTGCCTTGTAGCTGTAGTTATCGTTAAATTGTGCTAGAATGTTTGGAGCATATCAATCACACTTTCATGTCCTAGTTCTTGTTAATATATTAGTTGAGATCCATGTTTTAATTAAGACGACGACTAACGCCAACGACCTTGAGGGAACAAAACGCGCCCTCGTTTCTCACCCGCGCGACCCGAAATTTAGTAGTTTTTTGTACTTTTCTTATTATTCTATGACTTTAAAAAAAAAGCTTCAGATCAAAATGTAGATAATTAAATTGTCTTTGATATGGTGTCGATTTCATTAAAATACGCCCAGCGGTTTTGTTGTGATTGTCGTGTTTTTGTCCAATTTAGACATAACTTTACAAATTAATTACACTATGTTATACGAATAAAACTCAAAATTTGCTCAGATGAAATTATTAAAAAAATGGTCTAATATAACATATATTTTTTCCAATAAATTACGACTAGCCGTTTAGGCGTGATTCTCATTTTAAAATCAGCTACTCAAGGGAATCGGCGCCTTAAATGATTCTTAGTCCGTTCACACACACATTTATTTCATTTATGAATATATAGCGCAATAACTTTTACCACAAAAACCTACATTACTATCAAACATAAATTATAATTATATAAGAGAACATCACTTCATTCACCAGAAAATTTTCAAAACGAGTGCCATTAAAATTTTGTCTATCACAAATGTTAAGAACCAAAAGCTATAAATTTGAAAAAATCTTCCTTTTAAAACATAGACAATAATCGTAGACAATTAAAAATTCATCCACAATTTAGTGTCTTGGTAATCCTCCGTAGAATTGCTAAGAATCTAATAAAGTCTACGTCTATTCGATTCTTATAGCTTTTAGAGACATCTCTGATCGGAAGAGCGAAGCTGGAGCTTCGCTTCTACTCCAAAATCATCATTCTCTTGGCTTTATCCTCATTTATATGAGGCCAGGCAATATGTCTTCTTCTTCCATAGTTCTCTGACGTCATCGCAGCAGGGTTTACTAATGATAAGCATAAAATATATTTACATAATTTACATTGGCATAACGAAATTCGGCATAATGATCATTATGCATAATGTTATAAAGCATAATGATATTTACACATAATGTTCTATGGAATAAAAACAAACATGTTTGCGACTCAAAGATGGCCCAAAGACCGCCCCGAGTTCTTAAATCAAATATATTTAATTAGACATTTTAAGCTTAAGTTTTTTAATCGATTAAACAATGATCAATCTATTCTAATCGATATTAAAATTTTCGATTCTTTGAAAATTTACATTTTATTTTCCGACGTAGGTATTTTAATTTTCAACGTTCAAATATGTACCCATAAAATTATTATAGACGAATAAATATTATGCCTTAAATATTTATGCCACTCAAAATTATGGCAAAACAAATTATACCAAATGACAGTTATGCTAACCTATGCATTATGCCAAACAACATTATGCCTAAAAAATTATGCCGTGCGGGGGATTCCCTCGCAGCAGTTACCTCCTTTCTGGATATATCATCTTTCACGCAGTCCATCCGTCGCTTCTACGCAAACCTCTGATTAAATCTTTAGTTAATCCAGCCAGCAAGCCAGTGATGAAGTCCACGGCTGGACCTGTTTGCGCATTTACTGTGTAAATGGGTTCCGAAAAGTCACTCAACAGACGTTTGTAGAGTCAAACTGCACTCATCGTTCGAGCTGATCAATTAAATTAAATGGAGCCGTGTCGCGCCTTGTAAAGACAAACTTAAAGCCAATTGATCCCTAATAAAGAGCGATCGACGCGGTGAGGTAAGCCTTCACTAACAACGATAATCCGACGGCTCGGACAACTAATACGGGTTTGTTGTAAAGTGCCTCAACTTTTGTTTGGTATTGGTTACCTTCTGCTTTTAAAGGCCTATGAAACTGAATACGAGCAGCACATCTATTGCGTTCAAGAGCTGAAACTGACAGGTCTTGCCTAATTTGAGTGTGACTTTTCTTTTTAAGAGGGGACTCTAGTGAGACTTTCTCCATACAAACACATTCTGCTGTTTTCTTCGTGGATAATGCCTCTACAGCAATGATTTTTTTCCATAAATTCTAGGTCTTATTAATACGTGCCTGTATCATTTCCTTTTTTCCAAAACAACATCACAAAAAGAAATATGACAATCCAAAAATTCCGAAAAAAATGCCCGTTTTTACCGCCATGTTCAGAAGACTTTCAGACAAAATTTATAAGTTTTTAACAAAAAAGGAAATGATAGGAGCATAGATATACTTTTCTTCTCTAAATTTTGATATAAGAATTTTTTAGATCAGACCTTTTTTCATGAAGAAAACAGCAGAATACGAAACGTCTTTTAGTCAAAGTTTTTGTACGTAAAATCAGCCTGAGCTGCAGTTGTCCATTTCGCACTTTACGGGGTGAGGTTGGAGGTGACGCGACGGCAATAGTTTCTTCAAATACCTATTTTTCTAATTCCTGTTGACTAGAGTCCTTTCTTAACCTTTCGGCTTTATTCTCCTCTCTTACGACGTTCCAGAAAATCTTTGTTGCACCTTTTTTGCGTAGTTTGGTGATTGGCATTGTCGCCTTGTATGTTTGATACCGTATGATGACGGACGTAAAGAATTGCACCATCCCATATCTTCCCGTGGGTGTCGTAAGAGGCGACTGAGGGAAACACCAGAGAATGGGCAGCAGCGTTCTCTTTGCACTTAAAGAACAAACTGCGATCGCCAACCCGCCTGCCAAGCGTGGCAACTACGGCAAACCCCCCCAAACCATGAATAGCACAATTAAAAAACGGCCCCGAGTGTCCGGCAGCCCGTCTACCCTCGACTACGGTAGCGGAGGCGGTGCAAAGAATCCCCGGAGTAGACCCGGCTACCCCAATGCGTTGGAAGGCCTCCCACCAGGTGGACCCATGATCTGGTGAAGGTTGCGAGGATCCGCTGGTTGCGAGACGCACGGGACCGGTCAATGCTGCGACGCTTGGGAGAGGCCTATGTCCAGCAGTGGACGTCTTTCGGCTGATATGATGATGATGATGTTTGCGCCGCTACAGCACTAAGATGCTTGGTCCATCGGATTCGGAAGCATCACATGGTCTGTTATTCTATATCTGTAGTAAATTCATCATCATCAGCCTTTTATTGTTCCCACTGCTGGGACACAGGCCTCCTATCTGTAGTCAACTCAAGCAACGGTAAAACGTTATACGAGTATCCTACTTCGTTTCGCATTCTAATTTTACTTCAGCTTGCTTCAGCTATATACTGCATTTTTCCGTGTTGAGATAGATTTCCAATATCCTGTCATTGTTTTGCGATTAAAACTATATTTATGCCAAGGTTTCACGTTGGCTGTTATTTATTCTAGCTATATATATACGTGCTTCCTACCAACACGCGGCGAATGGAGTTTCAAATTCTGCACTGAGTAAAAATTTTAACGGAGCATGCAACCAGGCCCGTCCTTGCACGAGTACAATATCGCTGTATTGCAGGGAAATATGAGCTTTGCCGACGAACTATAAGCCTATGAAACTCGGCATTTTTCGCTTGTCAGCTACGCGTTTGGAGGTAGATACGAGTAGCATAAATGGAAAAGCTGTCAGCACAGGGATGCGATGTTGTGAAATATTTGAACAATGATGGTACTATTCGCAGTTTGTTGCCAGGTGATTTAAGGTTACACTAGTCGATCATTCTTCCATACAAACGTTGTCTGGTGATTACTCCACTGTTTGACGATGTACGTTCAAAATAAAAATTATATAGACTTGTCACATCATTATCTAGCCCTGTATGGAAATAAAAAGTAAAAAAAAACAAATCATTTGAAAGTTATGAGCGTGGCAAGTTCCATATTTCAACACATATTTTAATGCATATGTGGGCGTTAATAAATACCATAAGAAGAAGGAAAATTGCAAACAGCCATCATACAGGGATAGATTATTAGTTCAACAATGCAAATTATTTTATTTTGAAGATATACATTTAGTCGTTTTTTTTATGATATCTAGACTCCTAAAGGTCTGTTTATAAAATTTCGCGCGCTTGTTTTCAAACTTGCAAAAGTGCTACTTCGTAGGCGAACTAGCTTCTTACTGCTCATCACAGCAACTATCTCTTTCGCACGTGTTGTCGGATGAGATAGCATGCATTTTAACCCCGCGCACAGAATAGTTCGTGCCGTCGACTAGGGCAAACTTAACTAGCAAAATATTCAATCAGATGACAACAATATTTTTAGACTCCCAGAGAGACCTATGGAGTCTCTATTATGAATACGGTCGAAATCGAAATATAATTTAGTAAACATTTAATTTGCAGCTTCAATCAGCCCCCAGGCCCCCCAAACACATTTGGATTCCGGTGCTGGTTGGTTAGCGACACAAATTATGGTGTAGGGTGCGGTACCTTCACCTCTTTCGTTTTGTTTGTGAGACCCCATGACCGATTTCGAATTTTATTATTTTTTAGGGGTTTTCTGCATTTGGTTTATCCGGTCTGGAACACACTTAATTTATTTATGTTGGGTTTGCTCTTGACTCCAGTCTAAGTCAGAGGTGACAGAGACAAGGTCGACGATGGAGTGAGCTTACCCAGAAGAAGCCTGTTCACTCTAACTTTGAAGAGATTCGGGTTGTATGCGTTCGGAAACACAGACGCAGGTAGTGAGTTCCACTCTTTTGCTGTGCGTATTATGAAGGATGTTTGGAAGCGCTTGGTTGTATGCGATCGAAAACACAGACGCAGGCAGTGAGTTCCACTCTTTTGCTGTGCGCATTATGAAGGAAGATTGGAAGCGCTTGGTATGGAATGGCAACTAGGTGAGGATGTCTAGATGTCCGACGGTAGAAAGGGGCCGGTGGGATAGGATATAGATCAGAGTTCCTGTTTGCTGGCGTTTATTACGCTACACAACTAATTTTGGGCTAAAATCCTAAATAATCAAACCCGAGATAATGCTATAAATTCTTCATTCACTTACCTAGCGATTCGCACATTAGGCCGTCGAGTCATACTATCCAGTACTATGCAATTACTTTCAAGACAAAAGCTTAGAAGGTTTCTAAGAAACCATTTTCGACACGTCCCCCCCGTTGACCGGGCGCTCACACCTAACAGTTAACCTGACCAGCCACCCGTGTAAGAATCCACTACGGTTCACTAAACAATACCCCAGTAATAACACAAACAAAAAACTTATCGGCGAAGTACCAAGGAGTCTTAATAATTAAGGTTGAACTAGTCGACGGCACTAACTATTTTGTGCGCGGGGTTTAAATGCATGCTATCTTATAAAGAAATAGATGCTGTGATGAGCTGTAAGAAGCTAGTTCGCGTACGAATTAGCACTTTTGCAAATTTGTATCGAAATGGATGATGATTTAGGACGAAAATGAGGGCGAAATTTTATAAACAGACCTTTGGGAGTCTAGATATCATGAAAAAACAACTAACCCTCTTACTAATAAACGCAGAATAAAGTTATACCAGGTATAAACCTATGAAAATGTATGGGTATACCTTTGTTATACCTGATATAACTTTATTCTGTGTTTATTAGTAAGAGGGTAAATATATATTTATAAAATAACATTATTTGCATTGTTGAATTACTAATCTATCCCTGTATGGAGGCCGTTTTGCAATTTTCCTTCTTCTTATGGTATTTATTTCCGCCCAAAGATGCGTTAAAATTAGTGTTGAAATATGGAACTTTCGACGCTCATCACTTTCAAATATATTATCTTTTCACATTTGTGTTTCCATACAGGACTAGATAATGATGAGACAAATTGATATCATTTTTTATTTTGAACGTACATCATCAAACAGTGGAGTAATCTCTAGACTACGTTTGTATGGAAGAATTTTCGACTAGTGTAACCTTAATAGCCATCAATATCGAACCAGTTTGGGGACAAACAACTTTTTGTTCAGAAAATACCTATTGGATGGGAGCGTTATTCGCTCAGTAAGTTCCCAAAATAACATTGGCAGGTCCTTGAAAGCCGCATTGTCTTCCAGATTAGGTAAAGGCATGTTCCTCCCCATCCCTCTCTCTCCTGCGCGGAGTGCTCGTCGCCTCATCTTGCGGGCTCACGTGTCCTCAGACAGGTCTCTGTTAAGTATGGAGGCGGCGTGTAGCGTGTAGATGACAATGTTTTTAAAGAAGGTATAAAACTGTGGAAAGTGTAAGGATGCTGGCTGGTGTATGTTCGTGATCAGACCTTGCACTTTCGGCATCCTCTTTCGTAGTTTATTGTCAATTCGCTAAAAGCGTTTCAGTGTATCTCCGTATTCCCTGCATCATTTTCTTCTGTGTCATATTTCATCATCTTTAAAAAAAGTAAATAAAATACTTTTTATAAAAAAATACTACCGACTTCCAAATAAGAACTTTATTTGAACTTTATTTTTGGAAGTCGGTGTCTTTCGTAGGTACCATTTTTTTGCGTTATGGACACCGACTTCCAAAAATAAAGTTATTTTTCACTTTGTAGTTTTCTTATTTGGAAGTCGATGGTATTTTTTTGTAAAAAGTTTTTTATTTTTCACTTATTAGTTGTACCTACCTAATAGGCAAGTTGTTTAGTAAGTTACCTTAACGCCAGAATAGATTACCCGAATATCATGAAACTTGAACATAACCGGTGAAATGAGAGATCTGCTTATCCCTTAAGAGCGTACTGGCGTGATGATATGTTATGAAATGGTAAAAACAATAAACAGACATGCGATTGCAGCAATCCCGAGAGATTTGCCGTTATTTATTTAATAGTTGTTGTATATATCCGAAGTTCTTCATCGCATATTCATTAATTTAAAAAGAATTTTCAAAATCGGTCAACAATTGACGGGAGATATCGGTGAATATACACAAAAAATAAAAAAATATAATTTCGAACATAGAACCTCCTCCCTTTTGTTAAGTCGGTTTACAAATTCAACTCACACGTACGAATTTTATATAGTTTTCACACACAGAATCTGCTGCAGACACAAGAGTAATTAAGATGGCAGACAGGGGTTTTACGACGGTTGCTTCTTGTCCGCAACATCTTACATTTTAGGACATCGTAATTATTTTATGTGTGCTCTAAAACACAAAATGCTGTCTCGGCAACATACTTGAGTACTTGCTCCGAGCAGTAGTTATCATATTTAATTTACATAACAAACTTTTTTGCAAAAAAATTCTACCGACTTCCAAATAAAAAACTACAAAGTGAAAAATAACTTTATTTTTGGAAGTCGGTGTCCATATCGAAAAAAAATGGGAAAAAAAAGAAAGACGGAAAAAAAATAGATATCGGTGAACATACATAAAAAAAAACCTCCTTTTTGGTAAGTCGGTTAAAAAGGATAATAACAATAGGAAATTTAACTCTACAGCCAATATTATTTTACACAATATTGTTACAAGTACAACCAATAAAACTAATACAGTTGAAACGGAAATGCATGACGTAAGAACATAATTATCTGTTGTAACAGAAGTATCTACTGTAGCTGCAGAATTGATACGCGTAAACAATTAAATATAGCATAGTTTTTCCTTTTCTGCGTTTATGGAGTTCCTTAAGAGGGGACTCTAGTGAGACTTTCTTCATACAAACACATTCTGCTGTTTTCTTCGTGGATAATGCCTCTAGAGCAATGATTTTTTTCCATAAAATCTAGGTCTAATTAATACGTGCCTGTATCATTTCCTTTTTCCAAAACATAATCACAAAAAGAAATATGACAATACAAAAAACGAAAAAAATGCCCGTTTTTACCGCCATGTTCAGAAGACTTTCAGACAAAATTTATAAGTTTTTAACAAAAAAGGAAATGATAGGAGCATAGATATACTTTTCCTCTAAATTTTGATATAAGAATTTTTTAGATCAGACCAGTTTTCATGAAGAAAACAGCAGAATACGAAACGTCTTTTAGTCAAAGTTTTTGTAGGTAAAATCAGCCTGAGCTGCAGTTGTCCCTTTCGCACTTTACGGGGTGAGGTTGGAGGTGACGCGACGGCAATAGTTTCTTCAAATACCTATTTTTCAAATTCCTGTTGACTAGAGTCCGCTCTTAAGGCGATGTCTCACTGCGTTACTGTAGCCCAACTAATGAAAAGCACTAATTGTTTCGAGACACCCGAGACATATGCATATGAAATTGATCACACAAATAAGCGCTGTGATCAATCATATTGGCTCGTGAATGTCCGCTACCAAGCTTGGGCACTCTCTGTGGCGCTGCTATCGATGCTACGTGACTTTCACAAATGTTTTTAGCATTTTTCTGCCCTTTAGTGGTAAGATTAAGACGGTACCCTGACCAAAAAATCGGCATGAGATATGAGCATTCCTATTGGACTAGCTTCACTGGTGGCGCATGAATTACAGTAGTGAATACGCCCAGATTTTAGAATAAAAACTTTAAAAAATCGAATTTTGGTCTTTTGAAAAATATTTTACTACAAAAATGTTCGTTATTAAATTGTCTATCCATTAGTGTTAGTACAAAAATAATTAATGGTGTTCATTAATTGTTTTTGTACTAACTTTTTCAATAATTATTTCTCATTTTTATGTTTTTTTTGGCAGGCGATTAGTGAAATATATACAACATTTAAAAAAAAACTAAATCTACCATTTTAGAATCAATAGTATGTAGAAATTTAATGTATTTTTATTAATTGATATTTCTTTTTAAATAACGAGTAGATAGCTCCTAAAAACAGCACGAAAAACGGCTTGCGCGGCGTTTTGCTCGGGGTACCGCCTTAAGTTCTGAACAAGCTACCATAGCTACCTTTTCTAAATCTAAACTCAATTGTTTGGTTTTTGTTTGTAAAAAAATATTCCTGGCAGTACAAGTACAGTAACTATTACAACAATACTCTCACTAACAGAAACCATTGCCGAATGTGATAGGATATATATTTTGTGTTATATAATATAAGACCTGTCCCCCGCGGCTTCGCTCCCGTCAATTGGCTACCTACCTACCCTTCCCTATCCTATCCTATCTACCTATCCTACCCTACCTACCTACCTACCTCTCTAACTCTAACCTACCTTACCTACTCTTATCTACCTACTCCACATACCTACCTATCCTAACCTCAACTAAAACTCTACCCTACCCAACCTACCCTACGCCACCCAACTACCTACCCTACCCTACCTACCACCTACCTTCCCTGCCCTACCCTATCCTACCTACCTACAATTTTTAAATTATTTTTTGATACCGAAAGTAGCCTATGTCCTTCCTCTGGATGCCATCTATCTCCTTGCTAAATTTAATTGAATTCCGTTAAATGTTTTAGGCGTGACAAGCTAACAGACAGACCGACAGAGACTTTAGAATATTTCACGCAGTCTAAAAGCTTCGGCCAGAAGCTCTCTCGCTAGACAACACATCATCGCCTTAAATACATCAATACGTAACAAATGCTAGGTACAATAAAACAAGACAATTACACCTTCATTACTTACGAGCAGCCATCTTTCTTTAATGCCACGGTATGGTTTTGAGTCCGTGCACACAAATGCCAGTAAAATCATAATGCATGTATAATGGCAGTTTAATTGTTAGTACGTCTGCGCACTGGCGTGCCAGTGCTTGCCATTGTTTTCGTCTGAATCGCTGTATTTGTGCCAGGGCTATGAGTTATGATGTGTAGTCTCCGGTTTTGGGAAGCCTCATTGATAATTTTTCTGTAATTCCCGTGTTAGATTAATTACTAGATTGTTTAAAAAAGCTTCAATTATTATTTGTGTCAGATGTGTGTGATATTTTTATATAACCAGTATGCCAGCAGTATAGCCTTCCATTCTACCCGCTGTTTAGCCTTCTCAGGGGTGGGTAACCATAAACGCTTAGAGCAAGGTTATTTCGAGTGTGCGTAAGGGACTAATGTGTATGTCATGTTTATATCTGTCCCTTTTTCCCAGTCGCACCATGATAGTTTTGACACGTAATCATGGTACGGGGGCTGGTCAATCTTTCGTACACGCCACCACGCCACTCTATAAGTCGTCAAACCTCCGATCCACTTGCAAGTTATATCTAGTCATAAGCATAACCACAGATAATATAATACTAGCATACAGATGCCTCATCCCATACAAAGAAACGGTGCCGACGTAACTAGCGTTTTTCATCTGATTAATCTTCTTATTTTTGTGAGTACATCAATCGCATTCGATCCCGTTTCACGGCCATAGATGGTGTTAGCAACGCCTTGAAATTAAAAGGGTTTACTAGGTTCGTGAATATTTTTTTCTTTAAATACAGTAAAGGTTCGTTTTATAGTATTTTTTTGTACGTTGTTACAGTTTTTTTGCTCTAAAATGTGTTAAAATGCAAATTTTAACAATCGAGTTGAATACCTCAGTAATTTAAAAATGCGCCATCTATGGCATCGATTTTAAATGATCCGTTCAAATAATCTTTGAAATGTGAATTACGAGCCCAATATTCCATGATTTTGTACTTAGGAGAGTTGATTAAACAAGAACATACAATGTTTATGTTCAATTCCAGAAAATGTTAATCTTACACACAATTTATTGAATTGTGTGTACATGTCGCGCCATCTAGTGAGATTTATTTGAACCAAACAAGCGCTGTGATCAATCATATTGGCTCGTGAATGTCCACTACCAAGCTTGGGCACTCTCTGTGGCGCTGCTATCGATTCTACGTGACTTTCACAAATGTTTTTAGCATTTTTCTGGCCTTTAGTGGTAAGATTAAGTTCTGAACAAGCTACCACAGCTACCTTTTCTAAATCTAAACTCAATTGTTTGGTTTTTGTTTGTAAAAAAAATATTCCTGGAAGTACAAGTACAGTAACTATTACAACAGTACTTTCACTAACAGAAACCGTTGCCGAATATGAAAGGATATATATTTTGTGTTATACGTGGGACACTCAGAAAGTTTTGCGAAACCAAAAAAAATTGTTCTATACGTACATATATTTTTATTAAATCTTTTCAAAGTACTTTCCACCAGCCTCTATACAAAGATTCATGCGCCTAAACCAGTTTTCAAAACACTTTTTCCAGTCCGCCGCAGACACCTCGTTTACAGCCTGCTCGAACGCAGCCAGCGCATCTTCCGGCGACGAAAATTGTATCCCTTTGAGCTGATTTTTTATTTTTGGGAATAAAAAGAAGTCACACGGTGCTAGATCAGGGCTGTAAGGAGGGTGACCCAGGAGTTTGACTGGCGTGCTGTCCAGGAAGTCCCTCGTTTTGAGTGCGGTGTGCGCAGGTGCATTGTCGTGGTGGAGCAGTAGCCCGCGGAGCCCTGTGTTTGGTCGCTTGTTGCTTATAACAGAGAAAACTTCTGGCAAACATTTGGTAGTATACCATTCGGCATTAATGCTTCTTTGATCCCGTAAGGGAATTGATACCAAGTGGCCAGTCAAATTAAAAAAGCTAGCGATCAAAATCTTACCCCCGCTTCTAGATCGCTTCACTTTGGTAGGCGTTGGCTCATTTTGAAACACCCAAACAGTCGACTGGCGCTTGGTTTCTGGGTCGTATTGATAAATCCAGGACTCATCACCTGTAACGATGTCGTAAACACGCCGAGACGAGCCTGCTTCAAATTTGTTAAGCATATCACGGCACCATTCCACCCGGGCCTGCTTCTGAGCATCGCGTCGGTGAGGTTGTGCGGCACCCAGCGTGATACTATCCTCCTCACGCGAAGATGGCTGTGTAGAATCTCGTGAACGCTTCCCGATCCAATCTTCAATATGTGTTGAATCTCCTGATATGTAATTCGCCTATTGTCTTGGATTAAATTTTTCACTGCTAGCACGTTTTCTTCGGTAACAGCCGTCAAAGGGCGACCGCTTCTTTCGTCATCCCCCAAAGTTGGTCGACCGCGCTTGAATTCGTTATACCAACGATACACGGTTGCCTTGGAAGGGCCTTCATCCATGAATGCCATTTGAAGTCTATCGTACGATTCATCCGGTTTCAGGCGACACTTGAAATCGTATAAAATCATAGCTCTAAAATGTTCCCGGCGCAGATCCATATTTCAGTGAGACACAATACTTTGAATTAACTCGCAAAAAATGTGGAGGGAAATTTTGAAATTGGAACTTACTTATTTTTACTTATAAATAATCATATTTTCGAAAAACATTATAACTGGCCAGTCTCCCATATATAAAAACTTTTTTTCGCAATACTTTCTGAGGGGCCTGGTATAATATAAGACCTGTCCCCCGCGGCTTCGCTCCCGTCAATTGGCTACCTACCTACCCTTCCCTATCCTATCCTATCCTATCCTACCTACCTATCCTACCCTACCTACCTACATACCTTTATACCTACTTCTCTACCCTACCTAACTACCTATCCTAACCGCAACTAAAACTCTACCCTACCCAACCTACCCTACGCCACCCAACTACCTACCCTACCCTACCTACCTACATACCTTTATACCTACTTCTCTACCCTAACTAACTACCTACCTACCTACCTCTCTAACTCTAACCTACCTTACCTACTCTTATCTACCTACTCCACATACCTACCTATCCTAACCTCAACTAAAACTCTACCCTACCCAACCTACCCTACGCCACCCAACTACCTACCCTACCTACCTCTCTAACTCTAACCTACCTTACCTACTCTTATCTACCTACTCCACATATCTACCTATCCTAACCGCAACTAAAACTCTACCCTACCCAACCTACCCTACGCCACCCAACTACCTACCTACCTACCTCTCTAACTCTAACCTACCTTACCTACTCTTATCTACCTACTCCACATACCTACCTATCCTAACCGCAACTAAAACTCTACCCTACCCAACCTACCCTACGCCACCCAACTACCTACCTACCTACCTCTCTAACTCTAACCTACCTTACCTACTCTTATCTACCTACTCCACATACCTACCTATCCTAACCGCAACTAAAACTCTACCCTACCCAACCTACCCTACGCCACCCAACTACCTACCTACCTACCTCTCTAACTCTAACCTACCTTACCTACTCTTATCTACCTACTCCACATACCTACCTATCCTAACCGCAACTAAAACTCTACCCTACCCAACCTACCCTACGCCACCCAACTACCTACCCTACCCTACCTACCTACATACCTTTATACCTACTTCTCTACCCTAACTAACTACCTACCTACCTACCTCTCTAACTCTAACCGACCTTACCTACTCTTATCTACCTACTCCACATACCTACCTATCCTAACCTACCTACTGTACCCTACCCAACCTACCCTACGCCACCCAACTACCTACCCTACCTACCACCTACCTTCCCTACCCTACCCTATCCTACCTACCTACAATTTTTAAATTATTTTTTGATACCGAAAGTAGCCTATGTCCTTCCTCTGGATGCCATCTATCTCCTTGCTAAATTTAATTGAATTCCGTTCAATGTTTTAGGTGTGACAAGCTAACAGACAGACCGACAGAGACTTTAGAATATTTCACGCAGTCTAAAAGCTTCGGGCAGAAGCTCTCTCGCTAGACAACATATCATCGCCTTAAATACATCAATACGTAACAAATGCAAGGTACAATAAAACAAGACAATTACACCTTCATTACTTACGAGCAGCCATCTTTCTTTAATGCCACGGTATGGTTTTGAGTCCGTGCACACAAATGCCAGTAAAATCATAATGCATGTATAATGGCAGTTTAATTGTCAGTACGTCTGCGCACTGGCGTGCCAGTGCTTGCCATTGTTTTCGTCTGAATCGCTGTATTTGTGCCAGGGCTATGAGTTATGATGTGTAGTCTCCGGTTTTGGGAAGCCTGATCAATAAAGCTGGTGTCAAAATACATGGTTGGTTAGAATAGGAGCATAAATTTGAATTAAGTTTTTAGACACATGGGTAACCAAGTCTTTTTAAGGTTCCGTACCCGAAGGAAATTCGAAGATATGTGATATCCACTGGGCCCGCGTGGTGGAGTACGGCCCATTCCCTCTCACAGAGAGAAAAGGCCTGTGTCGCTAGCAGTGGGAACATGTATGTGTGATGTCATATTGATGTCAGTCACATGTCTATCTCTCTGTCCGTCTGTCTGTCCGTCGACTGTCACACAGGTTTTACAGACAAACGGTTTATATTTTTGCTTTGAAACTACCTCCTTATTCCTATTACAACCAACTTAATTTTGCGGTTTGGTTCGGAACCCTAAAAATGTGCGAAGTCCGACACGCACTTGGCCGGTTTTTTTTAAATAGGTATACACTCCCGTAGCCTTCCCCCCTTTCTACTGTTTGCCGTCTTCGGCCAATATCTTGGAATTCCCGCTAAGTTGTCAAAACTTGCATTACCTAGGCTTCCTTCAATACTTTCAAGTTGCCAAGTCATAACTCATAATAACATAGGTAAGTACTCATCATTCTTCACTCCGGTACTTCAAAAATGTATGCAGTAGACCAGGGATGGCGAACCTATGGCACGCGTGCCTTTGCTGGCACACGACAAAATATTTTGGGCACGCCAAAATGAGTTTATTTAGCATCTAGGTAATTTGCAGCAGCAGAAATGACACCAACTCCAACTTTCATTGTAATACTTAAACATAAAACATATAGTTTTATTTTTTGTCACAAAGTCAAAATTCTTTGGCGGCACGTCATTGACACATTCAAAAAAAATATAATTTAATGGCACGTTTTCTAATAAAGGTTCGCCATCCCTGCAGTAGACAGTATTATCGCTTGCGCTTTCTCATTTTCTACAAAAACTTATGGTGCTTTAAGAATTAAATCGGCCATGTTGGTTAGTTAGTTACTGACGTCCTATTGTACTCATTGAAGCAAGAAAGATGCCAGATAAGACAGTCGCCACGGATGACGTACTAGAGGCCACCCTCCCTGCATTCCGTGTTATGAGAAAAATGTATCAGGAAACCTAATAAATGATGATAGGACTATTCAGCCAGCATCTTTGCACTTCAGGATTACATCAACACTTCCAGGATTAGCTGGTCTTCTTTTGTGTCGATTAACTCAAACAATAAGGTGCTCCTTTGGAGCATTCGCCTGTAATGTAACTTTACAGAGTCGAGCATTACATCAGTGAGAGAAGAGAACCACCGAGCATTACAGTGCACAATCTCTAATGTTGCAGATTCGAGCATTACATGAGGGAAGAGAACGCTCGTCAGTCAGGGAGGCGGCAGTATTTTAACGAAATGCTCAATATCGTATCTGAAATTTTACGTTACCGGCGAATGCTCATCAAGTCAGGGAGGCAGTACTGTAATGTAACGCAAAAAATCGAATACGAAATGTTATATTACAGGCGAGTGCTCGTCAATTCAGAGAGGCAGTACTGTAATGTAATGCTTAAAATCTAATCTGAAATGTTACATTAAAGGCGAATGCTCGTCAATTCAGGGAGGGGCAGTACTGTAATGTAATGCTCAAAATCGAATCTGAAATGTTATATTACAGGCGAATGCTCGTCAAGTCTGGGAGGCAGTACTGTAATGTAATGCTCAAAATGGAATCTGAAATGTTATATTACAGGCGAATGCTCGTCAAGTCTGGGAGGCAGTACTGTAATGTAATGCTCAAAATCGAATCTGAAATGTTACATTACAGACGTACGCTCCAGATATACGCGCGTCTCGCATCCAGCGCCTTTCCGCAACCTTAACCAGGGCATCGGTCCACCTAGTGGGAGGCCTTCCAACGTATCGTCTTCCGGTTCGCGGTCGCCATTCCAGAACTTTTCGGCCCCATCGGCCATCCGTTCTGCGAGCAAAATGTGCCCTGCCCACTGCCACTTAAGTTTGGCAATTCTTCAGGCTATGTCGGTAACTTTGGTGCTCCTGCGGATATCATCATTTCTGACATGATCACGCAAGGAAATTCCGAGCATAGCCCTCTCCATTGCCCTTTGGGTGACTTTAAGCTTTCTGATAAGGCCCATTGCGAGCGACCACGTCTCGGTTCCATAGGTGATCACTGGCAACACACACTGGTCATAGACTTTTGTCTTGAGACACTGCGGTAAATTGGACGAGAAGATACCACGCAACTTCCCGAACGCCGCCCAGCCGAGTCGGATTCGACGGTTGACCTCTTTCTCGAAGTTGGACCTACCCAACTGGACCGTTTGTCCCAGCTAGACATAATCGTCTACAACTTCGAGTGTAGAGTCTCCGATCTTGATAATGGGTGTTACATGGGCATTCACCATGACCTTGGTTTTGTCCATGTTCATTTTAAGGGCGGGCGTACACGGACTGCTCGAGCAGTTAACGGCTGACCGACGTACACGGACCGCTTGAGCAGTCGGTTGTTGACTGATCGAGCTGTCTCTACCAACCGCTCGAGCAGTTGAATTTCTACCGCAGTCTGTCAGAGAAGGAAGGGGGAGGTCGTAGAGCTGTCGACTGCTCTAGAGCCGTCGACGGCTCGAGCAGTCCGTGTATGCCTCGCGACTGCTCGCGAGCGGTCGACAGCACGATGGAATTTCATCATGTAGTTGACGGCTTGAAGCGGTCGCGACTGCTCGAGCAGTCGTGTGTACGGCAGCGAATGAATGGCTATAGTTCACCGCGCGGTCGCGGCTTCAAGCAGTCGGTCATAACTGCTTGAAGCAGTCCGTGTACGGCTGGCCTAAGACCTACTCTTGGCGAAGTGATAACTAATTATTATTATACACCTTCAAAACCTCACACTTAATGAACATACTTGACAAGCGTGTAAACACAAACAAAAGCTAGTTTTATTTCTCATGTTTTGTCTACAAATGTTTGTATAATAAATGATGTCTTTATCTCTGTGGCTATACGTACTGATCTGAAGCCCGTGATTTAAATAGTTGGTTCTCAAGGGACCGGGACGCCTTGTTACGGTCACTGCCGTCCGTGTGAACACCGCCTTATTTTTACGCCCAACTCTATTAGGGCTTTGTGGCCCTCTAATACATGAATATGCACTTTTTATAGCGTCTGATAAAAAAAAACAACTCGACTGCTTAAAAAGCGAACTAAAAAGACGTAAACAAGAAGAAAATCATGCTGTGTAGTCGGGGGATACATGTTCGCGAGCTGGCTGACCAAAAAACCAGATGTATTTTTTGAAGTAACTATTTTTATTTATAATTTTTGTTAATTTTTTTTCAGAATTTGGTACATTTGACCATATAAGTGTTACACATTTTTGAAATCACCTCTTAAAACCCTTTATTTTGATACCCCACATGATGGGTTTGGAAGAAAAAAAAAATTGTTGCCCCACAATATGGCGCCCAAAGTCTACCATTTTTTTATGTTCCAATTTTAATGTATCCAGTGACACTCGCAGCGTTAAGACGAATCGATTGACGTAAGGACCATCAAAATCGGCCAACGCGTTTGGAACGAACGCCACATAGGAACAAACATACATACATAGACTGATAAACACATAACCCTCCTTGGGCAGTCGGATCAAAATACACTGCACTAACGCTTTACACAATTATGTATATTACATTTTTAATAATCTTAACAATGGCCTTATTACGAGCAGTTGAAGTGAATAACATGGAGATGAATATACATCAAACATTTTATAACAAGGCGTGTCGTGGTTACTAATTGGCGGCTAATCAGTATTCTGTGTTAGAACGATTAACACGTTAATAAACGTAGCCTAATAAACGCGCTGCTCATAAATTAAGCGGCGAAGAGCGCTTTAGTATTGAATATCTCGCAGTTTATTGGCGACGGGAACTATGACGGGCAGTTTTGTTGTTATGTGTGATACTGGTGTCCCCCCTGGGCTTCGCTCCCGTCTACTGGCAACCTACCTACTCTACCCTACCCTACACTACCTACAGACATTTTTCTTTTTACCCGACTGCCGAAGGAGGGTAATGTGTTTATCAGTCTATGTATGTATGTATGACCAAACGCGTTGGCGGATTTTGATGATTCTTACGTCAATCGATTCGTCTTAACCCTGCGAGTGTCACTGGCTACATTAAAATAGGAAAATAGAAAAATGGCGGATTTTGGGTGCCATATTGTGGGGGACCATTTTTAGGGTTCCGTAGCCACATGGCAAAAAACGGAACCCTTATAGATTCGTCATGTCTGTCTGTCTGTCCGTCCGTCCGTATGTCACACAAAAATAAAAAAAAAACAATAAATTTTGGGGTTCCCATACTTGAAAAAACTAAAAATATTTTTTTTCATCAAACCCATACGTATCTATGGATAGGTCTTTAAAAATGATATTGAGGTTTCTAATATCATTTTTTCTAAACTGAATAGTTGGCGCGAGAGACACTTCCGAGGTGGTAAAATGTGTGCCCCCCCCCCGCCCCCCTGTAACTTCTAAAATAAGAGAATGATAAAACAAAAAAAAAAATATAATGTACATTACCATGTTAACTGCCACCGAAAATTGGTTTGAACGAGATCTAGCCAGTAGTTTTTTTTTGTTAATACGTCATAAATCGTAAACCGCAATTTACCAAGTACGGAACCCTTCGTGCGCGAGTCCGACTCGCACTTGGCCGGTTATTTCTTTTTTCTTTCAATCCCATCGTGTGTGGTATCAAAATGAAGGGTTTTAAGAGGTGATTTCAAAAATATATAACACTTGTATGTTTAAATGTAAGTAATTCTAAAAAAAAAATAACTAAAAAGTTATAAATGAAAAAAGCTATTTGAAAAATTAAAATACCCGACTGCTTAAAAAGCGAACTAAAAAGACGCAAACAAGAAGAAAATCATGATGTGCAGTCGGAGGATACATCTGGTTTTGGTCCTTCTTTTCGATATACTTAGGTAGTACAAAACGTTGCCTACTGGCTCGCTGTAGAGTGCTCAGAATTATCTATTTTCGCTGTTTCCTCATCTTTTATTTTCTTTTCTTGCTTAGTTCATAAACCTGTTCATCCAATTTTCTCCCCTACTTGTTAAACATGTCATCGCCCGACGTAATCTGGCTGGCTTGGTCAACGCCCTAGACGTTTTATTCTTAACGCCTACATCCAGATCTGTCTGAACTAAAATAAGAAGTGCAGACACAGGTCTCCAGTGGCGCTAATTTAGAAGTCAGCTTGTGACTGCTGTTAGCTGTCTCAATCTGAATAGCATGCTCCCAAACTGTGATAAAAATGTGTGAATCAAGCCTGTTACAGAAGGCCGTGCTCGCCCGGCAGCGGTTGTGTTTATAAACGGTTTATACATAATATGTGCTTCAAGCATTGCACGCTTGAAGAAAAGTACCTGGGCGACCGAACTCTGCTCGGGTGAAAATAGAGAAAACAACGTTTTAGCTAGATCGATTTATCGCCCCTGAAACCCCCTGCATACTAAATTTCATGAAAATCTTTGGAGCCGTTTCCGAGATTTAGATTATATATATACAAGAATTGCTCGTTTAAAGTTATTAGATAGTAAATATTTATGTTATGTTTGTTGTCTACTTTGGAATTGGTCTTTTCTTCGAATCTTGCTAGAACTGACTAGAACCATTATCTTTCCGATTTATCATCATAAGACTACAGAGGTCCACTGCTGAACATCCAATCGTACGCCATTCAGCTGGATTCTTTTCAGCTCTTAACCAGCAACCCTGTGGTGATATTTTTGCATTTGTTAGGATTTTACATATTCTCGACACAAAATTATATTATTTTTTTCACTTTTCATTGAGCGTACAACTAATGAATAGCTTCGAATTCGCTGCCGGAGTTAGCTGACACAAATAGCTACAACCTAGGGGTCTTCAAGTTAAGAGTGAATAGGTTACTTCTAGGCAAGCGTGCTTCACCGTCGACCACATCATCGCACGAGAGCGACGGTCAAACGCGAAAAAATTTGGTTAAATTCTGGCCTTTATCAAAATTGTTAACATATATATACATACATATAGTCAGTGGCAGACATACAAGGACTAGTCTGCTGATGCTATTATTGGTTTGTAAACCTAGTTTCCCTTTAGTCTGTCTGTCTCTCTTACCGTCGCGCGTGTCACAGAATATATTATACGCAACTAAGTTCCAGTTTTTTTATCCTTTGTGGTCTTGTATGTCCTCGGAATTCCTAATGTGTTTGTTTAAAGAAAGAGGTACTCGTATTATATTAGGTTTTCTGTCTTAATATTAGGTACAAAGACAAGTAAAAGTTTCCAAAGCCCCCGGCAATTTTTATTTTATTTCATACATTTTTGCTACATAATTAATCTATTAGTAGACACGCTTCTATCAACAATCTATCGAACACGTAATTATGATACGATATCTTGCAAAAATACCCCGATTCAAACAGTAAACGACCATAACTTTCGAACGGCTAAACCGATTATCAACAAACATAGCTACGAACACTCCCAATACTGACACATTTTAAACAAAAAAAAAACAATCAAAATCGGTTCGTCCTTTAAGACGGTACCCTGACCAAAAAATCGGCATGAGATATGAGCATTCCTATTGGTCTAGCGGCACTGGTGGCGCATGAATTACAGTAGTGAATACGCCCAGATTTTAGAATAAAATCTTTATAAAATCGAATTTTGGTCTTTCATTCATTTCATTTCATTTATTTATTCTCAAACAATTTACATTGTGTCGAACATTACATAATAAAAATTAAAAAAATAATTATAATAATACACGTTGAGGTCAATTAAATTATTAGAAAATTGAGCCGCAGAAAATTAAAAATATGTTCCAAAAGAAAATTCCAGTTTCAAATTTATCCCATAAATGCCTCAAGATAAGATTAGGTACAATGTCAAGTTTATATTGTATAAGTAACAAAAAAATAAAAATTAAAAAAGACAATTCCAAATCAATCCGATGTATGTCACAAGAACTAATTACAATGTCAAGTTAATTCAAAATGTCTCAAAAAAAATAAAATAAACAAGTAAGTAAGTAAATATGTTCCTATAGGTACATTTCACAAGTAAGAAATATAATTTCAAGTTAATACAACATATGTTACAAGAAGATTATAATTTCAAATTAATACGATATATGTCGTATAAATATATGTCACAAGTAATAAACGTAATGTAAAGTAAAACTAATATATGTCACAATAAAAATAAAAATAAATATTATGTCAAGTTAACACAATATATGTTACAAGAAAATTATAATTTCAAATGAATACGATATATGTCACAAGTAATAAACATCGAGTTAAACCAATATATGTCACAAAAAATTATAATGTCAAGTTAATACAATTTATGTCACAAAAACATTGTGATTTCAATGAATCCAATGTAATGTCAAATACATAATATATATCTTTTATTATATACGACCAAAATGTTCGTTATTAAATTGTCTATCCATTAGTGTTAGTACAAAAAATAATTAATTAACACTTTACGAGGTGATGCATGCTATCAATAATAATTTCTCATTTCCATTTTTTTTTGGGAGGCGATTAGTGAAATATATACTACATTAAAAAAAAACGAAATCTACCATTTTCGAATCAGTATTATGTAGAAATTTAATGTATTTTTATTAATTGATATTTCTTTTTAAATAACGAGTTGATACTCGTAGCTCCTAAATACAGCACGAAAAACGCTCGGGGTACCGCCTTAACGAGCTATGATGCCACATACAGATTCATAAACAGGTACACACGTCTAACTTGTAGCATAGCTCTTTTTCCGTCGGGGGTTAAAACGTGCCAAGAATTAACGTTTTTTTTTAAAATAACCTTTCAATATATTGCAATGACAACCTGAAACATTTACAAAATTTCTTAGTGCCATACCATTTAGATCCTTACAAAATTCCTTGAACTTTACAAGTTTCTTCCAAAATTGTTCCTATTAACATCTTATTCCACTTGTTACGCCCCCAAAAATTCGGAGCCTTTTATAAAACTGCCTCTATCTACCGTCCAAAGTAATAACATCTTAAATCGCTTTGTGGAGTAAAAGTATCATTATATAATAAATAAGGAGTAGCTCCCGGCCTATAAACGCTGTTATTTGCCGCCCACGTTGCTGCCAGCGCCTAAGCTCCTATTTTTACACAAACTCTAGGTTTTCTCGCCCGGGCGCCCGCACAAGTCCGCCCACGGGTTTGTCGGGTCCTTTATTTCTTTTCAATTAAGCGAAATGTTGCAGTTGCTTCAGATATACTGGGCTTGTTAAGGTTACGTCGAGTTTTATTGTATTACTTTTACAACAGACGATACATTGGCGTTGAAAGGTGTTCGACGCAAATTGGCAAATGTAACCGATTTCCTGTTCTAGGATATAATTGGCAATCAAAAAGGATTTTTAAAGACAAATGTTTTTTTTCTGTAAGTTGGTGTCCCAAACACTTTTACATGTCGATCATATTTTTTAAAACTAGATGAGATCGGCGTTTCCTATCTGACTACTCTGAGAAGAAAGGCCGAAACAAAATCTTGGTTAGATCATGTGAAGACCATGTAGATTGATGTCTGAAATGTTCTTTTGAGGAAAGAACCAGCCAGATTGAGTGGACCTGTCCAGTCACTGCACGCATTTGTCAATAACCGAGCAGCTCCAACTCAGAATTAAAGGAGCTCATCGATTCAACGAACAATACCAAAGAAGGGACATTCGGGTAGGCCGCATAATCTGCCAGACCATGATTAAAAACTAACTGAGATAAATACAGTCTTCACATTCACAATAATTAAAATAAAATAATGTAATACTTTAAAAATCAAATATTCTTGGCAAGAAAAAAAAAAGAAACAAGATGCAAAAAAAAAGATAATATATTGATAATTAATTAATAATTAATTTATTGCTTATCATATTCCTCTTCATTCCACTAACCCTTTTCTCACACAAATTTCTCGCCCCTCGACTACCTCTCTGTAGCATTGAATTGATAGATCAATTGGAAAGCCTCAAAACTTTTCATAGAGATCTAACTCAACCAAATCAACATGATGAAAACGTATAATAATATCCAATTTCATTTCCCTTTTGGGTCATGGTTGGATGTTTGAATGGCCCCATTAAATCAGGGAGTTTGAATGGGTGCCCCCTCCGCGTCAGTCCGCAGGGTCCCTTACAGCGACTTGCGTTGTATTCGTCGTGGGTAGCGCCCGGCGCCACAGACCCGTTTCTTGTTTTGATACAAGTTGACGGCGATTGTCCCGAAAGTTTTCGATGTGGGTAGGTAGTATATTTGTTGACTTTACGACTTCTGCTACACTGGAGCTTTGTTCATGGAAAAGTAGGTTCGACGCTCGTGGCAATCTAGAATATAATATGTAAAAGTTAGTACCAACGAATCGAGTAATTTTGTTAACATAACAAACAACAAAACTTTCGTCTTTGATCAAGCATGTTTTCGTTATTCTGTACTTTGATTAATTTTAATTAGGGTTGCCAGTATAACTAGCTGATACAATTAATTCATCATCATCATCAGCCTTTTTTAATGTTCCCACTGCTGGGACTCAGGTCTCCTCTTGTAGAGGGAGTGGGCTATAATCCACCACGCGGGCCCAGTGCAGATTGGTAGATGTCACATGTCTTCGAATTTTTGGTTCTAGGACATGCCGGTTTCCTCACGATGTTTTCCTTCACCGTTTTTAGGGTTCCGTACCCAAAGGGTAAAAACGGGACCCTATTACTGAGACTCCGCGGTCCGTCTGTCTGTCTGTCACCAGGCTGTATCTCATGAGCCGTGATAGCTAGACAGTTGAAATTTTCACAGATGATGTATTTCTGTTGCCGCTATAACAACAAATACTAAAAACAGCATAAAATAAATATTTAAGTGGGTTTCCCATACAACAAACGTGATTTTTGTGCCGTTTTTTGTGATAATGGTACGGAACCCTTCGTGCGCGAGTCCGACTCGCACTTAGCCGGTTTTTGAGAGAAGTGGTGATGACATAAATTACACAAAGTAATGCGCCTGCACGGGTTCCAACCCACGACCTGCAACTCGGTATGTCGGGGCCGCAACCACTGCGCCACCACTGCTCTTATACTTACAATTAATCCATACTAATATTATAAATGTGAAAGTAACTCTGTCTGTCTGTCTGTCTGTCTGTTACCTTTTCACGCTTAAACCGCTGCACCGATTTAGATGAAAGTTGGTATGAAGGTAGTTTGAGACCTGGGAAAGGACATAGGCTATATAGGTAGGGTAGGGTAGGGTATGGTAGTGTAGGGTAGTGTAGGGTCGGGTAGGGTAGGGTAGGGTAGTGTAGGGTCGGGTAGGGTAGGATAGGGTGGATAAAGGTTTGGTATTTTTATGGCAAAACAAAGTTTGCCGGGTCAGCTAGTTTAAAATAATTAATTCACAGCCTGCTCGTAATCTCTTGTGCCTTGTACCAATCAGTGCAACAGTCCCTTCGGAGCCCGCGGTCTTTGAACGTCGTATACTCGTGTCACACGCCGTCTATAGAATTAATCGATTATACGCACTAGACACACAAAACGACACGATTATATCATGGATTGCGTAGAAAAATTGAGCATAATATTATGAAGCTGAAGAGTTTGTATGAACTCGCTAATCTCAGGAACTACTGGTTGGAATTGTTAAATTATTTTTGTGTTGGATAGTGCATTTATCGAGGAAGGTTATAGGCTATATAACATCACGCTACGACCTATAGAAGCGGAGCATAAAGGAAAAATGTTGCAAAAACGGGCAAATATATTCCATTTTGAGAGCTTCCGATGCGTGCGCTGCGTAAGCGGTTAAAGTTCCGCAACATTCATGTATGTAGGGTAGGATAGGTATGTAGCCAGTTGAAGGGAGCGAACCCGCGTGGGACAGCTAGTATAAAATATTATCATTCACACAAACAACAATAATTTTGGTTGCTGACTGGACATTGAGCCCCGATGACCTGTTGCCAAGAAAGTGCTAACTAATAACAGACTAGTGTGATTCAGGTCTATTCTTATAGCATATCTAAACGAAAAAAAAAAAAAAACATGAAACCCGACTGCTTAAAAAGCGAACTAAAAAGACGTAAACAGTGCACATTTTGTCGACGTTTTATAAGTGCCCATGTAGGCCTATGTGAAATAAAAATTATTGATTTTGATTTTGACGTAAACAAGAAGAAAATCATGCTGTGCAGTCGGAGGATACGTATTCGCGAGCTGGCTGACTAAAACCAGATTATCCTCCGACTGCACAGCATGATTTTCTTCTTGTTTACGTCGTTTTAGTTCGCTTTTTTTCGCAGTCGGGTTTTTTTTATTAACTTTTTTTTTTTTTTTTTTTTTTTAATGTTTAGTTACGTAAGTGTTATATATTTTTGAAATCACCTCATAAAACCCTTTATTTTGATACCCCACACAGTGGATTTGAAAGAAAAAATAAATTTTGTCCCCCACAATATGGCGCCCAAAATCCGCCATATTTCTATTTTCCAATTTTAATGTAGTCCGTGACACTCGAAGCGTTAAGACGAATCGATTGACGTAAGAATTATTACAAACACATTACCCTCCTTCAGCTGTCGGGTAAAAATAGCAATAACCTAAACTAAAATAATCAAAGGAAAGTGATAAAACCCTCAAGCTTCGCGAAAGAAATCCCCAGTCGAAAGAATTTGATTAGGCACATTTTTCAATGGCGGCTTTAAACGCGCTGAGTCATATCGGGTGATAGATTTACGTAACAAATATATTAGGGGGAGCTCCCCAGATTAATGAAATGACATAAAAAGCAGCGCAGCGGCTAAGCACGCGAGTGCGTGTCGACAGTACTGTCGTAAGTACTTAGATGTAGCTGATAGGGTTATCAGACATCCTGGCTGGGATAGTTGGAAAGACCTAGATTTCTGTACAACTTTTTCTAAGTTAATCTCTTCTAATGAGCTGATTGGAATCCGGACTGCCTCATTTCGAACCCTTACTTTTCAGGGTTCCGTAACCAAAGGGTAAAAATTGGACCCGATTACTAAGACTGTATCTCATGAACCGTGATAGCTAGACACTTGAAATTTTCACAGATGATGTATATCTGTTGCCGCTACAACAACAAATACTAAAAACAAAATAAAATAAATATTTAAGAAGGGCTCCCATACAACATACGTGATTTTTTTGCCGTTTTTTTACGAAAATTTTACGGCACCCTTCGTGCGCGAGTCCGACTCGCACTTGGCCGGTTTTTTTTTTCATTTATGCTCCGCTCCTATTGTTCGTAGCGTGATGTTTTATAGCCTATAACCTTCCTCGATAAATGGAATATGCAACACAAAAATAATTTTTCAAATTCCAACCAGTAGTTCCTGAGATTAGCGTCGCATCGGTGGACGATAAGTGCTTTAAAATTCAGTTGCAAGATTTGACCCGAACACACCAACAGACATTGCAGGTTAATTAAAAGCTTGTAATAAATAAGTACACATGTATCGTTTTTTTGATGAACAAGAACTTTCCATTACTTATATTATGGAAGCGGTTGACAACCCTATCTGATAAGAAGCTTTTCATTCATCAATATTTGTTCAAAGCTCCATAACCGGTAAACATGGCGCCGCGGAACGATTGCCGCCATTGAGCGTACGATTCAATAAAATGATCGGGTATTTAGGGTGGTATAAATACTCAGTTTAAAGGGTAAGGGATAAATAAGTAAAATGGCAGAAGGAATTGAAAGTAATGCAGCAGTAAATTTAGTAGAGCCGACTGAAATGGTGAATGTAAAACTAACTATTCGATTGATTGTTGATAATCAAGAAAAACATGATAATATCAAACATTTGGTAATTAAAAATCATGTAGAACAAGATGCGATTGTTAAGGTTGTCCTAGTACAGGGATGGCGAACCTATGGCACGCGTGCCTGTGGTGGCACACGACAAAATATTTTGGGCACGCTAAAATGAGTATTTAGGATCTAGGTAATTTGAAACAGCAGAAATGACACCAACACCCACTTTTATTTAAATACAACATAAAACTGTATTATATATTTATTGATAGAATTGCTATAAGAATTTCTGGGTGCAAATAAAGAATTGATTAATTCATAGCATTGAGAGTTTTTTTTTTTTTGTCAAGTCAAAATTTTTTGGTGGCACTTCATTGTCACACAAAAAAATGTACAATTTTAATGGCACGTTTTCTAATAAAGGTTCGCCATCCCTGCCCTAGTCGATCATTCTTCCATACAAACGTAGTCTGGCGATTACTCCACTGTTTGATGTACGTTAAAAAAAAAAATGATATCAATTTTGTCTCATCATTATCTGGCCTTGTATAGAAACAAAAAAGTAAAAAAACTAATTTGAATGTTATGAGCGTCGAAAGTTACATATTTCAACACATTTTAACGCATCTGTGGGCGCCAATAAATACCATAAGAAGAAGGAAAATTGCAAAACACCATACAGATTAACAATGCAAATAGTTTTATTTTGAAAAGATACATTTAGAAGTTTTTTCATGATATCCATATTCCCATAGGTCTGTTTATAAAGTTTCGCGCGCCCGTTTTCGTCCTAAATCGTCATACATTTCGCTACAAATTTTCAAAAGTGTGTATTCGCACGCGAACTAGCTTCTTACTGCTCATCACAGCATCTATCTCTTTCGCACGTGTTGTCGGATGAGATAGCATGCATTTTAACCCCGCGCACAAAATCATTCGTGCCGTCGACTAGGCCAACCTTAAAAAAGACGAAGATTATAAAACTGATCATGTTGACAAGAACAACGGAAATGATGCACCATCTTTTCGACGCCAGCGCATCGTTATCCCGCTTTCCATCTCAACGCATATATTGTGATCAAACGCCTCTCTACTAAATCCTCAAGTGCAATGAGCCTAATCTAAATAAGGAAACGAAGGAAAGCTAAGCGCTCTGCACTATGTTTTGTAAATAAATTCGCTCGAAGATTGAGATCTCTTTGTCTGTGCCGGTACAATAACTTGTATCACAGCATTCACAGCTCTGGTACTAATATGGCAACATGTTTTAGTTATGGACACTGCATATATGTTAACTATACCATCCAGTTTATCGGCTCACCTTCGTACACAAGATTACTGAAGCCGCTCTGCTTATATTGTTGTATCGCAACTGGATCAGAAAATTAGGATGAAAAAGACTTCATGTATCTGTGTTGCATATTCTCTTTTCTTTATTTTGTTCTGTGTCTTTGTCTCCAGTACTCGCTGATTCCTGTAACTTCTTTCTTTCTCTTGCCTCTTCCTAAATGAATTTGAGCTATACAATTACTAAATCATTAAAAACACTTTATGAAAAAAGCTTCTAACCATTTAATTGTGAACAAACAAACAATGCTTTCAGTCCTTCCAGCCTAACAACAATACAGTCTACATTAGCGATATCACAGGAAGTTTTGTCATCACTGTCACAAACAACCTTGTCATTACCCATGTTAGTCATATATGTACCTATAACACAATACCGCCCAGTTTCATGGGCATAGCCGTATCGATCACGCCAATAATTATCTTAATTGATACAGGAGTTGTTTTTCCTTCGATCAAGGACTCTGGCCAGGATTTTTGTCTTTTAATCTCAATTGTTCGATATAATCCTTCGTTGCTATGGAAAATGTTGTAGCTATATAATACGGTTATTGTCTTGTTGCCCATGAACATCTAATTCTAGTGATTCAATATTGTCGACGAGTGTCAATAATTTCGTCTTGACATGTTCAACAACTAAATCTGATGTACCTATATCAATGTATCTCAATTGACACAGGACTTGTTTTTCATTCGTTCAAGGACTCTTTGGCTAGGATTTTTGCCTTTTAATCTCATTTCGTTCGATATAATCCTTTCGGTGGAGGTATTGATTGCTGTGGAAAATGTTATACCTATATATACGGTTATTGGCTTGTTCCCCATGAACATCTAATTCTAGTGATTCAATATTGTCGACGAGAGTCAATATTTTCGTCTTGACATGTGCAACAACTAAATCTGCTGTACCACTATCAATATCGATACGAAATTCATTGTTTTCCTCCATGTCAGCATGTGTTTTCCTTATTGCTTTGGGCTGATTAGAGATTACTTGCTAGATCCACAGTTTTCTAGTCCCACCATTATACGGAAGATTTTATTTGCACTATAGGTAATCCTGAGTAGAATTCTTTGCTCTTTTATATAGCAAATCAGCACGAAAACGATATAAAAGCGGACATAATCGTAAAAGTATCCTCGCATCCTGTTCCTATTGTCTTCAATCTTCAACTGCCGGTCGCGATGAATCACGGCCATATAGACACTGTGGCAGTGGTAATTGTGCAAATAATGTGTAATATTGATAAGTAGCAAGTGCGAGGGCCCAGTGACGTATTTATCCGCAAGTGATATTTCCGTCCGATAAGTTGGTGGGAACATCCCATCCATCGCGCGTAGCTTCAAGAATACAGTGTTGTTATCGGCTTTTGTTGTAATAGATTGATATGTGAGGAATATCATTGAAATCTATACTGAGGGCCTCGTTCACCACCTGCATTTAAAGTGTCGAATAGGCTAACCGCCAGTCAAAGTCACCCGTAACGTCATGTGTGAATTTCACGACGTTCGAGTAGGACTTATTATAAGATTAACTGACCCATATCTTACTTGCCACGACATCTGCCCATTAGCGAGTTTACCCATCAGTTTTAAGTTGTCCGTTGTCATTTTGTGTAGATTATTTTACAATTTGTGAACAAAAATGGATTTATTTGACTTGATTGATCATCAATTGGATGAATTAGAACATTCTACGACGCAACGAGTACCTAGGATTGGTGTATTTAAATGCTGTGTTGATTATTTTACGGGCCTAGATGTCACTCATTTTTGCTAGAATTCGTCTATTGAATTATGCAGTAAACCAACATAAAATAACCCATAAATCGCAATATGATTGGTATTTTTTATTTTTCAAGTGGTTTTACTAATAAATTATCAAATCTACTGAACTTCTGAACAATAGGCTATTATAACATATTTAAACCACATGCATACCAAACCAGACGAAAAAACACCATAAATATAAAAAATAAAGATAGAAAAAGTGTTTATATACGCCAGGCACGACGCATACCCTAAAAAAATGTACAAATGACTATTGACATCCGTCAATGGCATTTGCCGAGTAACATTGACGTATTATTGAACGAATGTAACGCAAGATTTGTTAAGGCATTCACTTAACCAGTACGTTGTTACTCGAACCTATAATTTCGTTTGTGAAATTGATAAAAGATACTCGCAACTTTTACGTGCCACATAACGTTATCCTGGACATAACTAATCAACGCTTTACTTGGAGATGGTGAACGAGGCCCTTATATAATATTATAAAGCTGAAGAGTTTGTTTGAACGCGCTAATCTCTGGAACTACTGGTTGGAATTGAAAAATTCTTTTTGTGTTGGATAGTCCATTTATCGAGGAAGGTTATAGGCTATAAAACATCACGCTATGAACAATAGGAGCGGAGCATAAATGAAAAAAAAACCGGCCAAGTGCGAGTCGGACTCGCGCACGAAGGGTTCCGTAGTATTTTCGTAAAAAAACGTCAAAAAAATCACGTATGTTGTATGGGAGCCCTCCTTAAATATTTATTTTATTTTGTTTTTAGTATTTGTTGTTGTAGCGGCAACAGATATACATCAGCTGTGAAAATTTCAACTGTCTAGCTATCACGGTTCATTAGATACAGCCTGGTGACAGACAGACAGACGGACCGCGGAGTCTCAGTAATAGGGTCCCGTTTTTACCCTGGCGCCACTTTCAAACTGCCTCTAATATACTCATTTCTCACTTTATCCAATCTCGTCACGCCGCATATCCATCTCAACATTCTCATCGCTGCTGCATGCAATCTCCTTTTATCCATCTTTTTCACAGCTTAACATTCTGATCCATACAGTATGGCAGGTCTAATCACGGACTTGTAGATATTACCCTTTAACTTAAAAAATTCGCAAATTCAGATCCTGGAATTTATTCAAGCCACGGCAAAGAGTGATTCTTGGAAGATTGTTTCCGTATGGACTCTTGTTTCACTTCAATAGTATCGTAACCGTTTTACTTAAGGTTATCAACTTATAATTCTATCAACCGTAATATGATATAGAAAAACCACTTTGTTTTCGTTCAAAGTGTAATTGAGAGTTCTTTGGTTCGGTTCCAAATTGTATTGGGAATTAACTCCGGCCGGACTCAGAATTCAATTTGCTTGTAAAAATATGTTTTTTTATTTATGTACGGTGTATATTCATTTGGTATTTTTACTTATATTATTATTGAATACTTAAATAGTTAGGTACATTGTAGTCTTCTTTTTTACAATTAATTGGAATGTGTTTGATGTTTTGGGGGATATTTGTTCACTGTTTTTTTTTTTTTTTTTTTCTTTTTGTTCGCCCTTTCGGGCAGGCTAAGGTCTTGGACCATACCGCCTCGTCTTCAGTGCAATTTTAACATTCTTTAGTATGCATTAGAATACGGGTGTAACAGATTCTAATGGTTTTTGGAGTATTTGGCAGCAAATTGTATCGAGTCAGCCTGCCCAGTAAGCTTTGCGGAGGTAGTCAATACTACAATAAAATTCTCCGCTCCACTATCCTGAGATCGCTTCTGTCAATGATTTCACATATTGTCCAGTTGCGTAGACAGTTGAGACACAAAACTACACCAATTTTATATCACAATATCCACTAGGAATCAATTTGCAAATAATATTAACAGCCGCTGAACTTCACTCGAAAAAATCCCGCCAAAAACTCCTTGTTCACTGATTGCTGACTCCTCTGACACGGGTTAAGCACATATCACAGGATTCAGGCACTTGATTAAATGTATACTTTCCTTGTTCGTTGTATCGATGATTCCTAATATTCTTCATCGAAGTTCCTAATAAAGTGTTTTGTTTGATTTGTTTTTTTTTTTTTCAATAATCAGCTTACTATTTGCAAGCCAGTTCGAAATTTAAATAAAACCTTTAATAAGTTACCTCCTTGGTTGCCATGTTTCGGAGTAAAAGATCGTTCCATTTTTAAATTACACGACAGATATGAGTTTAATATGTAAGTTATTTAGCCGCTAAACCACGACAGACATGGATTTTCATACAACTTTTGCCGGCCTCTGCTCGCATTTATTTGGCCAGTAATTACGATTTATCTCAAAGAAGGTTGTCAAAATAATGCACAATTTTCCAAGCATGTTTGAGAAAAAGATATTTGTTACCTACATCAATATTATTGTCTTCTGTTTGCTTTCGTAAAGCACTTCCACTTGTCATAACATTTATAACTCGTCATAAAGTTGTCATGAACCCGTTTATTGACCAAACATATTCGTGTGTTTGATGTAATAAAAACAGTTATCAATCGTTCAGACGATAACATCGTACTTAGGGAGCCCGGGGGTGCAAGGGCGAAGTCTGGTTGATGTAAATTGATAAAGGCGCTAGGGCTATCTTCAAAACCGTTCTATAAAAACACTACAAATCGAAAAACAAAATTTTTTTCCGAAGTCGGTGTCTTTGGTACCTACTGTTTTTAACCCCCGCCGGAAAAAGAGGGGTGTTGTGAGTTTCACGTGTGTTGCTGTGTATCTGTGTGTCTGTCTGTGGCATCATAGCGCCTAAACGGATGAACCGATTTTGATTTAGTTTTTTTTTTGTTTGAAAAGTGGTTTTGTCGAGACTGTTTTAGCTATGTTTGAATAAAATCGGTTCAGCCATTCAAAAATTATGAGCGTTTTACTGTTTGAATCGGGGTGTTTTCGCAAAATAAATGTGTCGGGGTTTTTTTTTTAAATTTTGAAATTTTACGTATCCCAAGATAAATGTGACGGGGGTTTTTATATTTTAAAATTTTACTTGTTCGTTTTTTTAGAGTCACCTACTTCGGCTTTTTTTTTCGATTTTAGTGTTTTGTTTTAGAAGTCGGTTTTATTTTTTTGTTAAAAAGTTTTGTATTTTTCACTTTTTAGTGGTACATAAATGGACAAGTTCTATAGTAAGGTACTTATAATGCCAGAGTCGATTACACAAATAACATGTAACTTGAACATAACCGGTGGAATGAGAGTGTACCAGGGTGAACACTGAACAGTACACATCTGCGTACCCATTTAGAGCATACTGGCGTGATGGTATGTTATGAAATGGTGTAAACAATAAACAGACATGCGATTGCAGCAATCCCGAGAGATTTGTCGTCATTTATTGAAGAGTTCTATTGTATATCTCCGAAGTTCTACATCAGATATTTACCAAATTTAAATGGGACCATTTTGGAATAAACTTATTTTAAACAAATTAAAAAGAATTTTGCAAATCCGTTCATATGCCCGAACACACATAAAAAAAATATGTAAAGATCCGAATTGAGAACCTCCTCCCCTTTGGGAAGTCGGTTAAAAATGGTGACAACTTAGAAAAGTCGAAGGGCTTACCTCAAGTTCTCTCTTGATCGAATGTTAACCACGGTTCCATCTCAACCAGCTCACATGCATTACATTGCGAGCTACCGAGATATAATATGATTATTCGCTCGACGTGCCCACAGCCCCACAGAACGCACTTATTTGTGGCTTATTAACCCCCGCCGGAAAAAAAGGGGTGTTATAAGTTTCACGTGTGTTGCTGTGTATCTGTGTGTCTGTCTGTGGCATCATAGCGCCTAAACGGATGAACCGATTTCAATTTAGTTTTTTTTGTTTGAAAGGTAATTTTGTCGAGAGTGTTCTTAGCTATGTTTTAATAAAATCGGTTCAGCCTTTCAAAAGTTATGGGCATTTTACTGTTTGAATTGGGGTGTTTTCGCAAGACAAATGTGTCGGGGGTTTTTTAAATTGTGAAATTTTACTTGTACCTACCAATCTTGGGTTGAGTCGGTTTCTTGTATTTTGCCGTCAAAGTTATGACACTCTCGTTTTGGGTTTTAGCAATATTATTCGATAACGCAAGCATGTATGCTTTTGAAACTTTTTATGGTTATTACAAGCGTATCTTGACGCTTGTAATAACCATAAAAAGTTTCAAAACAGAACAGAATACAGTTTTCAGCGAGCTTATACGTTTTGTCATATAGGCGCTGCGATTGTTTTTCGGGTTTTCAAAAAAACGAACGGGTTTTGAAAATTATAAATATTTTCTCTTTTTTCAAATACGTAAATATCCAGAGCTACTCGTGTATGTTTATTCAACAGGCGCACATACAGTGGTTTTAGAGATACACGTTTCTGCAAAACGTTACTCGAGCAGGAAATGCAATATCTCGAAAACCTGATGACGCACCAATTTATATTTGGTTTTGGTTTAGTTCGATTGCGCATATTTTTGCACAACCTCTCTGCCCATGCACAATATTTCTCACTCCGATCATTTGTTTAAAATTTTCCTGCTGGAACAATGTTACTCCAGCAGGAATCGTTTTTTTCCGTTTTATTCAAAAACGACAACACGCACTAATGTTTTATGTGGCGCACATTCACAGCAGATTACGTAATTATACGTTCCACTCATATCATCCTAGGAGCCACTTTCTTGTTTGGGTAACGTACACATTAAGACGACGACTAACGCCAACGACCTTGAGGGAACAAAACGCGCACTATTACTGTACTTCCCTTATTATTCTATGACTTTAAAAAAATAGCTTCAGATCAAAATGTAGATCATTAAATTGTTTTTGATATGGTGTCGATTTCATTAAAATACGCCCAGCGGTTTTGGTGTGATTGTCGTGTTTTTGTCCGTTTTAGACATAACTTTACAAATTAATTACACTATGTTATACGAATAAAACTCAAAATTTGCTGAGATGAAATTATTAAGAAAATGGTCTAATATAACATATATTTTTCCAATAAGTTACGACTAGCCGTTTAGACGTGATTCTCATTTTAAAAACAGCTACTCAAGGGAATCTGCGCCTTAAACTTGAATGCGTCTTCCTTACAGGTGGAAGCTAAGCCTCTCTTACAAAGCTAATCGAAGCATTAGTTGGTAGTAAACAAGCTAATGGAAAGTTAAGCTAAGAATTATCTTTCTTTCATGCAAAAAAACAAGGCCTCTTGTATAATTTTTTTTGTATTTACGAATTCTGGCAAGCGCTTAAAATGTCCGACCGTTGACTTTGGTCTTGAAACCTCAATTCTTTACATTTCATAAAAAAATAAACTGACAGATTGTTAGCACTTAAAAAGATTTTACTTTGTTTTTTTTTTGTTCGCCCTTCTCGGGCAGGCTAAGGTCTTGGACCATACCGCCTAATCTTCAGTGCAATTTTAACATTCTTTAGTATGCATTAGAATACGGCGGGTGTAACAGATTCTAATAGTTTTTGGAGTATTTGGCAGCAAATTGTATCGAGTCAGCCTTCCCAGTAAGCTTTGCGGTGGTAGTCAATACTACAATAAAATTCTCCGCTCCACTATCCTGAGATCGCTTCTGTCAATGATTTCACATATTGTCCAGTTGCGTAGACAGTTGAGACACAAAACTACACCAATTTTATATCACAATATCCACTAGGAATCAATTTGCAAATAATATTAACAACCGCTGAACTTCACTCGAAAAAATCCTGCCAAAACTCATTTTACTTTGTTTGAAAAAAACATAAATAATTTTAACAAAAGAGATTTGAAAAAGAGTCTTTCATTCAAGTAGATCACCGGCCGTTACAGTTCAGTTTTCGCACCTTTTAAAAGTCGAGCAATGTCGACATAGTGCCCTCTGTAACCGTCGACTTTCAGACAACATTGGAACCCTCTCAGAGGATTATCTATACTTTTATTGACGTAATCATATTAAAGATGGGAACATATTTTACTTAGAAACTGGGCTCGTTAACGCGATTTGGAGGTAGAAATTGTATGTATATACAATATATGTATATACTTTTATTATGCGTACAGCTAAGGAGTGGAATTCCCTACCGAAGTCTGTGTTTCCCGATAGCTACAATCTAGGGGTCTTTAAGTCAATTGTGAATAGGTTACTTCTAGGCAAGCGTGCTCCACCGTCGACCACATCATCGCTTACCATCAGGTGAGATATTCGTCAAGCGCGAGCCTATAACGAATAAAAAAGAAAAGTATATATTTTTCAAAACCTACGGCTGATTGAATAATCTAGCTAGGATTTTGTTTAAATGTGGATCAACTGCTAGCTATTTGGGAAGTCTTAGATTGATATACACATAAATGCAAGTAACGTCGTGTCGAAAAGGCAATGGCAGACGGCTTGCTTTAGCCCCTAGAGTGTAAAACCAGGCCGGTTGTAAACGTTTAAAAATGTTGGTTGTACTTCACTATTCGTCAGAAGACTCGCTAGGCTCTAGGCACTGGGCTGCCAGTGCGTTTCCAGCCTTATGTTACGAAAACAAAGGCCAGCAGGCTTACTACGTATCTTTTGCAAGAGCAAAACGATAGCGATCAAACGCTTTGTCATAAAAGTCGGAATTACCTGCAGTGTAGGTATGGTAGGTCCTACAACAATCGTTTGCTAATCGTTCGCTGTTTGTCAAATGTACTTATTTAAAATAAAAACCGCCAACAATTCTAAAACTCCTGTATTGAAGAGCAATTATTGCGCAAAAATCGCTACCGTTTTGCTCTTGCAAAAGATACGTAATAAGCCTGCCGGACTGGCCCGGAGTGTTTCTAGGAAAATTGCAGGGGCGTTCATCGTAGGTGTTTTAATTTTATCAACATAGTACACCCCCTCATTTTAATAGCGGGTAACATTGCCCTTTTTAAGAGTCAAGCGTGACGGCCTTTTAATTTAATCCAGGGCAAAGGTAATTTATTTTAATTAAAACGATTATGTAGCTTGTTACCTTTATGAATGTAGCACAAAGAGCTTATTTGAATATTTAATAAGCTGTCTACAGAACCCTCGACAAATACTAAACCCGTCTGAAAACTAGAATAACGTTACTCTCAAAGATTAATGGTCTTGTTATACTAATGACCTCTTTACACTTTCACCCTTAAAATACGATCCCTTATTCTGACTCACTTACTCATTTCATTTAGATGCTGAAACTAAGATATTTCTTTTTAACCCCCGCCGGAAAAAGAGGGGTGTTATAAGTTTGTTGCTGTGTGTCTGTCTGTAGCATCATAGCTCCTAAACGGATGAACCGATTTTGATTTAGTTTTTTTTTTGTTTGAAAGGTGGTTTTGTCTAGAGTGTTCTTGGCTGTTTGAATAAAATCGGTTCAGACGTTCAAAAGTTATGGGCGTTTTACTGTTTGAATCGGGGAGTTTCCGCACGGTAAAATAGGTCGGGGGTTTTTCAAATTTTGATATTTTACTTGTTGAAAATCAAAGTTGCTCATTTGTGATCAATATCATCAATCAATATACATTATATATAAATGATTTTCGACGACTTTTCTACAAATTCATTAATTTGTAGAAAAGTTGTCGAAAATCATTTCCAAAAAAAATTGCCAGGGTGATGATAACGAGCAGGGCCCGCCCACATCTAGCATAATTGGATTTAGTTGTGCACGCATGACGTAAAATGTACGAAACCAATGTAACTAACGTGTATACATAAAAATAGTGCGTAACTTGAAGTATTTACTTAGTTTTTGTTTCATCGCAATCGGTTCACTCTATCAAAAGATACATGAATTTAAAGTGATCAAGAAGTAAAATATCACAACACACAATTCAGATACTCGGACAGTTGAACTCCATATTCGATAGATGGCGTTGTGCATGTGACGTCATTTTCTGAATGACGGTGTTAAGATTCTCTGCGGCAGAATGACCTTAGAAAAAAACAGGTAGGTTAGGTAAGTCCTGTCTGTCTGTCCTGAGTAAAACTCAGTTTCAGAACTATTCAGACTCAATTTAGGTCTTAAAAGCAATAATAGTAGAAATAACTATTCCGTAATCTGGAAATGCTTTTACCACTCTATAGATCCTAGACATTAGTGATGTGCCAACTCGGGATAAACACGACTCGAGTTAACCCGAGTTGAAATGCACATAACTCAAGTTGAACTCGAGTTAGCAGAACGAAGCTAAGTTAGAATAAATTATCTACTTGATAAAATCCACTTTTTACATATGTATTTGACAGACAAATTGGATAACTTCCTCGAGAATTGACGTGATGAGGCACAACACCGAGGAAAATGGAAGGAATGGGGGAGGCCTTAGCCCAGGAGTGGGACAAAACAGGCCAAGAAAAAAAATACATTAGTAAACTCTAGGGCTCACGGTTGGCGCAGTGGTTGAGTGATTGACTGCTGTGCTGCGTGTCGCGGGTTCGATTCCCGCACGGAACAAATATTTGTATGACCTACAGATAGTTGTTCCGGCTCTGGGTGTTGTGTATGTGAGTTTATATGTTTGTAAAAAAAAAACTTATACCCTATTCGTTGGGGGACAACTTTTTTTTCACTTAAAACGGTTTAAATCCGACTAATTTAAAAAATACAACCTTCCATCGCAAAATGGTTACTTTTGTAGTATTCTTTAATTTGTCATCACAATAGTTCCAAACTCAGCTTTCGTGTTCCATGCTCCTTGCTTTTTAATGTTGGTTATTAGTTTTGGTTCTACCTTTTTTTTTTGGTTCAAACTTTAAAAATATTGATATTGTTGTAAAAAAATATTTTAGAAATAACAGTATAAATGTTTGACATTTGTGTATTTGGTTGTTCTTTATTATATTTTATTTTAGATTTTGGTAATAGCAACTCGAGTTCGGAAGAATTCACTCTAGTCAACTCGAGTTAGCCGCAACTCGAGTTGCACATCTCTACTAGACATAAATGGGTTCGCCAATTTAGTTAGTGCTTTCTATTTCAACCACGTCTTAAAAGGCTAGACTAAAGTAATGAGCGAGCGAAGAAAGGGTCTGTCTGTGAAAAGTGTTGCAGTTAAGCGCTGGGAATATTGCCTGTTAGCACTAGTTACGCATTTATAAGGAGTTACTGAAGAAATTTGTAAAGGAGATGTTCGATTTTGGGCCATCACTAAGTACACTACATAGATAAATAGGAAAAAAAATAGAGGAATACCATAAAAATACTAACAAATTAATTTGAAGAATGGTACATGCGTAAAAAATTATCATTTGATCAATTTTTTTACTATGATAACCCTATTTTTAGGGCAGCCATGACAGTTGTGTTTGACATGACGTTCGACGACTTTGACAGTTTTAGGAAGTGACGACTTTGAGTCATTCTTTGCTTTGGCTTTGAATTGGATATGTTTCGGCGTTTTTAGTGGTTGTTTTAGTTTTGCAACTCATTTCGCTACTACGGATATTGATTGATTGTTTCTCTGTTGCAATTGAAATCGTGTTGTTTTTTAACGCAGATTTTACGATGACACGTCAATCAAATGTCATTGTCAAAATGACATTTTTCGCATACTACTGATCTGATCCACCATGTTTAATAGATGTTGTGTTGCTCTACTTGATAAAGGTAATATAAGTTTACATTGAAATGAAGTAAAATTAAAGAAAATTAACGATAAAAACGGTTACTATAAAATATAGCAATATTTACATAAAGTGTACATAGACCTGGCCCAGGCTCTTTATATTTCTGGAACATCTCCTTTTGTCTGTCGGTCTGTTTGCTGAGCTCGTGGCGAAATAATAACAGCCGTACGGTTCGATCTTCAAGGTTAAGCAACGCTTGCCGAGGTCGGTTCGTGGATAGTGGACTTTACATAGCGAGTTTTCTCCGTGCCTCGGAAAGCACGTTAAGCCGTTGGTCCCGGCTGTTATTTGAATATCTTTGACAGTCGTTACGGGTAGTCAGAAGCTTGAGATCTGACACCAGTCTAGCCAAGGGGTACTGTGTTGCCCAGTTACTGGGTTGTGGAAGTCAGATAGGCAGTCGCTCCATGTAAAACACTGGTACTCAGCTGAATACGGTTAGACTGGAAGCCGACCCCAACATTGTTGGGAAAAGGCTAGGCAGATTGATTGATTGATTGTCTGTCGGTCTGTTCGTGCCATGCTTTCACGCCTAAACCACTAAACCAATTATGAAAAATTTTGGTATAGACGTAATTGGATCTTGGAGAATGACATGGAATACTTTTATCCCGGGATTTACATTCCCTTGGAATAATTTTCAACCTTCACGCAACGTAATAAACTGAATAGGTTAGGACTGAATTTTGGAACTGAACCAAGATTACAGCAGATTCCGGAACTGTTGCTGGTGATGACTATAGCACCCGGCAGTGTTTAGAGTTCCGTACCCAAAGGGTAAAAATGGGACCCTATTTTCACAGATGATGTATTTCTGCTGCCGCTATAACAACAAATACTAAAAACAGAATTAAATAAATATTTAAGTGGGGCTCCCATACAACAAACGTGATTTTTGTACCGTTTTTTGCGATAATGGTACGGAACCCTTTGTGCGCGAGTCCGACTCGCACTTGGCCGGTTTTATTGTTTGCCTGTAACGAAAATACGTCATGCCATGGAGTGAGTTTCTCGAGAACTCCTCCCCTTTCAAATATACGCTCATGTTTAGCCAAAAAGACAATTACGAAGTTGGGCAATTCCCACGCAGGCTATTCAGCGTCGGAAGAATGTATGTATTCCTGAAATTAGTTCAAGGATTCTTTAGGTCTATTCACACATATCAGGGCCGTGCCCGGGACGTGACAGGGCCGGGCCCAGGCATTGAAGATTCGAGTTCATATAAAATGTACACAGCGATATTTTTTTGAGCCCCTGGCGGGGCACGGACCGTCCACGTCCCGGGTACGGCCCTGATACGTGTGGATAGTTCTTCATTTGATACTTTTAGATAGAAAAGTTTGCTGTTGACGTAAGTTGGTTTGGTTATTTTTCAAATCTCTCAGTACCTACTTAAAAACAAAGTGATAAATTACTGTGGTATTCATTTACTATTTTTAGCATCATTAGTAACATATTATATTTGCAGTTTTCCGGGTTTGAATGTGGCTTCTGCCATATAAAGATAACCGCATAGGAAAAAATCCAATAAACATTAAATGATGGAAATTATAACCAACTAGATTCTGCAGCGGCTTCTCTCGCGTGAAAAGTGATTTTTCATCCCAAGGGAACATTAAACCGGGATAAAAAGTAGACTATGTGCTATTCCAGACTTTGCTCTATCTTTGTGCTAAGATTTATACAGATCCGCAGGCCTTTTGCAAGAGCAAAACGATATCGATTTTTGCGCAATAATTGCTCTTCAATACAAAAGTTTTAGAGTTGTTGGCGGTTTTTTTTTAAATAAGTGCATTTGACAAACAGCGAGCAATCAGCTAGCGATTGTGTAGGTCCTGCCATACCTACACAATCGCTAGCTGCTGGTAATGCCGATTTTTATGCCATAAAGCATTGATGTATTAAAAAGCGGCAGATACGTTACGTGCCAACATAACGACCAGAAAACCTGGGCTCGGCGCACGACTACATGCATCGAAACTCACACATCTGTGTTCAGTGTCAGCACCAGACCCAAACCTACAGTTACCGATAGACAAGGACAGAGATAGGATACGGCGCTGTAGTGCAAGCTTAAAATCGCGTTAGCCGCCGAATGTTGTCCGAATGCTAAATGAATGAAATGACATTGCAATATGTGCGTATCGTGTCTCTCACGCATTTTTGTAATATCTATCTCGCTCTCACAAATATGGCGAAACAAACATTAAATATTATTGTAATTTTCAACAAACTAACATTTTTGACTGGTAAGGAACTTACGAGTGGTAAGTGATCCCGAGTGACTTATTTTTCTTTCTGGTATTATTAAAACACTGTTTAGCTACACAAGAAGTCATTTTGATACGTATTTATTGCAAGAAAATATAAAAACACTGAAATTATTGAGCTGTGGGATCAGCCATGTGCCGTGCGCGACTGAGTGCCCGCTGCGGGCATTCACTTAGATTAGTAGGACCAAGCGCTGTGAGCAGTCCCGTATCTACCGCTTTTTAATACATCAATGCTATAAAGCGTTTAATCGCTATCGTTTTGCTCTTGCAAAAGATACGTAATAAGTCAGCCGTTCAGCCGTTCTGGCGTGATTGAGTAACACACTTAGATCCATCCAAACTTTCGAATATATAATACTAGTAAGATAAGGAATTATTAATTGTATCTATGTAGTATATTTCTTGTTTTTCTAATGATTTTCGTTCGTCAATAAAGTGTGGGTAACGTATCACATTGATAGTAAAACGAACGTTCATCATCATCATCATCATATCAGCTGAAAGACGTCCTCAGCTGGACATAGGCCTCCCCCAAGCGTCGCCACATTGACCAGTCCCATGCGTCTCGCATCCAGCGTATCCCCGCAACCCTTACCAAGTCATCGGTTCACCTAGTGGGAGTCGTTCCAAGGCAACGTCTGCCGGTTCGCGGTCGCCACTCCAGAACCTTTCTGCTCCATCGGCCATCCGTTCTGCGAGCAATCTGCCCTGCCCACTGCTACTTAAGTTAAACTAACGTCCATTTTTCTTTATTTCCAGACAAGATGGAGGAGCGGGAGAATTCCGCGGACCATGGGGTCCCCGACATGACCATGATGCCGCAGATCACCGAGCAAGCCATCAATGACAACCTCAAGAAAAGATACATACACGACCTCGTTTACGTATCCTTTGAATGAAAATATGGGAGTAGAATTTCACATAGATATAGAGAATGGACTGAGCGGTACCCTCCAAAAGTCACCAGTGCGTAGAAAGAGACAAAGTGACTGCGGTCTATTCTGTCAACACCTCAACTTGAAAACTTAGGAAGAGTGAGCTTGAATTGAACTGCCATTCCATGTCGATTGGATGGATTGAAAGCGCACCTCATGTAGACAAAACGCGCACTCGTTTCACACCAACGCGACCCAAAATTCAGTAGTTTTTTGTACTTTCCTTATTTTTCTAGGGCTTTACAAAAAATACTGTATTTCAGATGGTGTCAATTGCATTAAAATACGCCCAGTGGTTTTGGTGCGAAAGTTCTTTTTTTTCGTGTTAGACATAACTTTACAAATTAATTACACTACGTGTTATACGGAAAACACTCAAAATTTTCTTAGATCAAATTATTAAGTAAATGGTCTAATGTAACATATATTTTTGCCAAAAAACTACAACTAGCCGTTTAGACGTGATTTCATTTTAAAATCAGCTACTCAGGGGTATCTGCATCTTAAGATTTTACAGAATACCACTACGTCCACTACTGTTTCGGTTTAGTAGATTATAGTGACGAAAATAGACACTCCCTCCAATCCTGTGATGTGGTCCAATCAGTATTCTAAAAAAAACAATACTGGCCGTGCGATCGTTTTATCTCTCTTACACTTTCTTGTTAAGGAAAAGCTCAGTCCATTCTCCATGTCTATGAAATTCCATTTGACAGCCAGTTTTGCCACTGCCAGACAGGGTATGATGTCTCGCCATCAACAACCTCGCAATAACGTTCCAAGCTGCCGCCAAGTTCGACACACTTCATTAGAATTTCTGAAATCACGCTATTTCGTTTTACGATACGTCTACGCTTGGAATGGGAGCTTGAGACGCACTTCCGCGGCTAATCTACTTGAGGAAGTACTAAAGTTTAGCACTGAATTTTCATGTTGGTATATTTGTGCTGAGATTTTCTCCTTAATATCTTATACAGACATACACAGGATCCATTCTAGTCGCAGTGAATCCTTATAAGGAGTTAGGATGCTACACCACGGTAAGTTTATGTCAATGTGTATTATTTTAGTTTTTAGCATCATGGAATAAACAAGAGTTATGGAAAAATATTCATTTACTCTGCTCGACTCGAAAAATACCAACTAAAAAGTGCCGCTATGCACGAAATTCTCCGATTCTAAGTAAACAATGAAAGGTACAGTTGGAAAGAAAAGTGTTTGAATTTAAAAAAAAATGAAATTAAACTAAAAACATTGAAATCTTAGTTCGAAATATTTGTTTTTCACAGTTCCATCCTATGGAATGGATGCCGATGGATACATAGTTTTTAAAATGAATGACGCGACGTGTTGAGTGGCGGCGAGTCGAGTGTGCGTTAGTATGATGAAACAGAACGTTTATTAACTTTTTTTTCGCAAAAGTAACGGAATTTACATTGTTTCGGGATATTTACCATGTATATTTTGATTTTGGTTGAGAGCTCTATATTTTGGCACCGTTACCTTACAAACTTATAGGTTTTCTTAATAACTTTTTCAATAGTTAAATAAAATATTAAACTGTAACACTTTTCTTCATCACTGCCCGCAAATTTGATTTCGTGCATAGCGGAACCTTTTAGTAGGTATTTTCAAGTCGAGCATAGCGGGACTAGAGCATAGCGGAACTAACCGCGTTTGTCACCTCAATGATTTATTGGGATGCATTGCGCATATAAAGAAGACCACATTCAAACACAGATACGCATAAAAACATAACCTTATCTATGCAGTTGCGCAGTCGCGTAAAAAATTAATGCTCATGTTAATAGCATCAAACACTTGTCATTACCAGGTAATAAATACAAAAAATCGCATTAAAGTTGACACAAAAATCGCAAAAATCGCAGTTCCTCACAATTGTTAACATTTCTTCTGGCACCGATCGTTTGCTCATGACAATAGCCGTCAGTTTCCATCAATTTTCTTTAGTAGATAAACAAGAGGAAATTATACATTATTCAGCAGTTTAATTATCTATTATGTATGAGGACTGCATACATTACCGTGGGTAGTAAATTAGTGATACACTTGACTAGATGCCAATTATATGGTAATCGACAACGTGATACACAAGATGGGCTGTTTACACTCGATCGTGTTTTTATGGAACGAAAGATTTAAATAGAGATATATTAATGAAGATGGACGTTTTCAAATTCAGTTATGATGTTAATCCAGGTTCATCTTGTAAATCGGAACGGATTATTCTAATTTGTATGAAAAGGTAATCATAAGAATTAGACATTTTAGTTCCAGTGATCATATTTCAAAGTCCATGAAACAAATACCTAAACGTACCTTCAAATACCTAATACCACAGATGCCTCATCCCATACAAAGAAACCGTGCCGACGTAACTAGCGGTTTTTGTCTGATTAAGCTGATTATTTTTATAAGTACTTCGATTGCGTTTCGTTCCGTTACACGCCTATAGATGGTGTTGTTAGCAGCGACTTGCAAGTAAAAGGATTTTCTCGATCCGTGACAATTTTTTTCTTGAAATACACTGACGATTTGTTTTATAGTATTTTTTGTACGTTTTTACAGGTTTATGGTACCAAAATGTATAACAATACAAATATAAAAAATCGAGTGCCTCATCATGCCTCAGAAATTAAATACCGCGCCATCTATTGAATCAATTTTAAATGATCCTTTTAAATAATCTTTGAAATGCGAATTAACAGCCCAATATTACATAATTGTGTGCTTATAAAGACAATTTTTATGATCAATTCTAGAAAATATTAATTTTACTCTCAATTCAATAAGAAATCGATGCATATCGCGCCATCTAGTGCCATGTATTTAAACCAAATTTTGTTGTCAGCTTTAGGAGTTGGACCCCGTGGTAATACTTAACGGATTTCCGATCACGGTGGCCAATCTCAACGTAGATTAACTAATTAGGTATGCAGGACTAACACTACATGCTTTCCGACACACTGGGGTTGTTTCTCACCACCAACGTCCAAAGTCCGGGTTGTTGAAAAATTCCTAATGTGGATATGCCCACCAGGCAGTCCTTGAAGCGCTTACCCCTTGACCCGGCAATGGGTACCAGTGGTAACCAGGGTCAATCAAGCTTCATTTGGCCAGGAGTGGCCAGCCACCACCTGGCCGCTACCTGGCCGCAACCGAAACGGCGCGACGGGTCCGCCGGCTCGTTTTCTAAGCAAACTATATTTATGACTACCTTTCTGAGTATTTTGTTAACATTTGATTTTTTTTATAATGCCAATGTATTTTTTTTCTACTCCTCCGTTATTCTTTTCTGATTAATTTCGTTCCGTTTTATTGGATCCCCCAAGACAGTTAAATTCATTCTCCGGGACTTCGTCGAGCTTCATTGCCTCGGCGCTTTTCTGGTGGTCGCCACTGTTGATTCTGGCTTTCAGGAGTTGCAGTGGTTTGGAAATAGTGTGTTAGGATTGTTGCCTAAAAAAAAAATGCCAATGATCAGGCCTTTTGAACTGTGTATAAATTGTTTCAAAATATGATTGTCTTAATTAACAAAATTGGTTGTAAATAGATGTTGCAAATTTTGCATGCAAATTTGACAGTAATTTCGTGATCGTAGTAATTTCGTGTTACAAGGCATTGTTTACAGGGTACTTCTTACTACACAGGTACTACAGGGTACTACTTATTACTCCCGGTACCCAAGGCCAGACAACTGCTCTTTTATTTTGGGTATTACTGGTATCCATGGCCAATTGAAACAATAATGCAGCACGCTTCTGGCCATCATACCGGTTACTCATGAAACTCTGTTTATTTTTGACAGGATCATATGCAGGACTACCGAGGCAAAGCCTTCGGTACACTACCACCACATGTATTTGCACTGGCTGAGTCAGCATACAGCTCATTACAGGTATGACAAACAACTCATTTTTTATCTTGTTAAAAATTGTGCAAAAAGACCATTATTTCAAACTAAAGACACACCTAATTATCTCCAACAGAAGGTCATATCATTCACAACGTTATGTATTGAGTTTTTGTTAGCATTATGAATCAGTTTACAAGAGATCTGTATTGTAATTTTATCTATTCATGATTCATCTAAACGCAATGCTGGTGATATTTTTTTTTGTTGTTTAAGAAATTGAGTCACACACAGTTCCGTTTTACCTATTTTTGCAATATTTGTAAGTATGTGAGAACCATGTTCCTATTTATCAAATTAATGAATTTACCTGTTAGTGCTTTTAATTCTTACCTATACGTAGTATAGTATATAGTGCTATTCTGGGTGCATCGTCCTCACATAATGACATATACTTATGTAAATATTGTAAACCACCTATTTAAAAAAAAGTATGTGTGGCGTTTCTTGTCCTTTCTTCTCCATAACAAGCAACTTTTCCGAATGCACGATAGAATCAATTGTAAATTTTAATTGTTGACGTTCAAAAGTACCACTTGGTCTAGTTAAAATAAATATTTTTGACTTTGTCTTTCGCTTTATAATATAATTGTTTTCTTACAAGCTTGAGGTTATCTTTACAAGACAATAAAAATATATTACAATATCATTGCTGATGGCGGATTCCCTAGCCCATTAGTGTCAAAGCATATTGAGTACTTAGCATATTAACCCCTATCGCCACAAGGTAGTGCAAACATTTATATCCAGACTAGTTGTTGCCTGCGACTTCGTCTGCGTAGCAGTAGTACGTTAGTAAGAGGCTATTTTTTATATCGCGCCATAATATTATAGGTGTGTGGGCCGCCTTACTTGAGAAATTATTACTTCACCATACAATCTTCCAACCCCCTGTCCACCCCCTAAAGTATGATTGCCGGGATAAAAACTATCCTATGTCCTTCCCAGTGAATCAAACTATCTCCATACCAAGTGAAAAAGTAACAGACAGACAGAGTTACTTTTACAATATTAGTAGTATGGATAAAAAAAGTCGATCGTATTCGGCAATTCAGTCGCGCGCATACTCTTTTTCTATTCTGTTAGAAATCTGTGCAGAAATTATGGAAATAAGGGACAATATGCTATGTGCAAACATAGAAATTTATTTCAACTCTGCGTCAATAAGCTTTAATCAAATCATCATATCAGCCGAAAGACGTCCACTGCTGGACATAGGCCTCCCCAAGCGTCGCCACATTGACCGGTCCCGTGCGTCCCGCATCCAGCGGGTCCCCGTAACTTTCACACCACTTTGGTCATCGGTCCACCAGGAGGGAGGCCTTCCCACGCAACGTCTTCCGGTTCGCGGTCGCCACGCCATGGTCTTTTCTACCCCATCTTCCATCCGTTCTGCGAGCAATGTGCCGTGCCCACTGCCACTTAAGTTTGGCAATTCTTCGGGCTATGTCGGCAACCCTGGTTCTCTTGCGGGGATCACTACATTTCTGATTCGATCACGCAAGGACACTCCGAGCATGGCCCTCTCCATTGTCCTTTGGATGACTGTAAGGTTTCTGTTGAGGCCCGTTGTGAGCGACCACGTCTCAGAGCGATAGGTCATAACTGGCAACACATACTGGTCATAGACTTTTGTCTTGAGACACGCTTTCACCTCGCAGAATCGTAAATCGACCTCCTAAACCTCCGCATCAACATACCTTCTATAATTTTGATGACCTTACTTAATGTACTTTCGTCTTCTCTGAACAGAATGGAGAGAAGAACCAATCTGTAGTAATATCGGGCGAGAGTGGTGCGGGCAAGACGGAAACCACCAAGTTGATTCTGCAGTACCTCTGCGCGGCGGGAGGACAGGCCTCGTGGGCTGAGCAACAGATATTGGAGGCCAATACAGTGCTTGAGGCCTTTGGTAAGTAAGATTCAACTAAAAAAGTCTGTTAGAAATTGTCGACGGAAAAGTTCAATTATTTTAACAATATTTACATTGTGTTTCTGGAGGTTAGACAGTCGCTCTATGTGCATCCGGTTAGACAAGAATCTGAGCCAAACATAATTGGGAAAAAGCTAGGCAGATTGATCGAGACCGAAAAGTTCTTGACCGACGAAAGCGACAGTGGACTTCTTTTTCTTGAGTGACGAAAGCGACAGGGGACCTCTTTTTCTGGAGTGACGAAAGCGACAGGGGACCTCTTTTTCTTGAGTGACGAAAGCGACAGGGGACCTCTTTTTCTTGAGTGACGAAAGCGACAGTGGACTTCTTCTTCTTGAGTAACGAAAGCGACAGTGGACTTCTTTTTCTTTGTTTGGCCCTGTATAGTTCTCACCAAACTTCTTGGCCGCCCTGAAGTTGTCTTTTCGATGCGCAAGGCACGGATCAGTACTGTTTTGTATAAGATTTCATATTGCGCAGCTGGTGTAGCCAATTTCACGGCGGCCAAGAAATTTGGCGAGAACTATATTCGGTTACGGCATAATTTGACTAAATCCGCTAGAAATTAACAGCGTACGAACATTCGATGTATCCTTTGGAATGGCCCATGTCCAGCTATGGAAGTTTTTCAACTGTGATATTGATAATGAGAGGAACGATAGAAAGATGGTGATAATGTTCTTCAGAAAGGTATGAACGTGAGTGAAGCAAAAGAAGTATGTAAGGATCGTAGCATGTGGCGTTCTGTAGTTTCTGCCTACTCCCATGGGAAAAAGGCGTGAGTTTATGTATGTACATATGTATAATAAAAAAAAGTATATAAATATACATAAATAAAAAATGTATATAAATTTCCGAATACAAGTTATAATATATTATTTTGTACCCTATCACAATGTTGTCCTATTTAACTCAAAGGTTGACTGGTAGAGAATGCCTATGTATCACTATGTACATGAAGTTTAACAATCGCGCCTAAACGAAATAAATAAATAATAATGAGAACTATATTACACAGCACATTAAAATGTCATGGTACATCTTTTTAATTCAGATTTCTGAGTTGCCTTCCAAGCTATAATATAATATCACTATCCACGCCCCCTCACTAATAACGTCGTGAGCCGTGTCATCAACTTATCAACCTGTCATGTAGATATTACCCCTCGTTTTGTGTAAAAAGGAGGGGCTGACAAACTAAATCATAAGTTCCTTCAACCGCACCTACATTTGAAACATACAAACGAAAAAGTTGTCGTTCGTAAAAACTAATTTGTAGGTTCAATTCAGATACTTATGGCTATATATCTTGGCTATAATATATATTTCTGCTATATATAATAGACTAGCTGTCCCCCGCGGCTTCGCTCCCGTCAACTACCTACTATACCTACCTGCTCACCTAACCTACCTACCTACCTTACCTATCTAGGATAGATAGGTAAGGTAGGTAGGTAGGTTAGGTTAGGTTACCTACCTACCTACCCTACCATACCCTACCTAACCGAACAATATTTTTTTTGATACTAAAAGTAGCATATGTCCTTCATCAGGATGCCATCTATCCCCTTGACAAAATTCATTGAATTCCGTTCAGTGGTTTAGGCGTGAAAAGGTAACAGACAGACAGACAGACTTATTTTCGAATTTATAATATTAGTAAGGATTATGACCAAAAACCAAATTACATAGAAATGTATAACTATTCAATTTCATTCACTTTATTTAAATTGAACGATAAAAGTGCTCTTCAATCTGACATTATTTAAGCATGTAGGCACTGTGTTTAAACTGATAGCAACCTACCTAAAATTGCTTATCAATATTTGCAGGAAACGCAAAAACAGTTCGCAATGACAACTCGTCCCGTTTCGGCAAATTCGTGGAAGTCCGGTTGGACCATCGCGGCGGGATCAAAGGCGCCGTGCTGAGAGACTTCCTGTTGGAACGGGCCAGGATCACGGGACCTGCCCCCAGGGAAACCAACTACCATGTCTTCTACCAGCTCGTTGAGGGGGCTAAGGTAAGCCATAAGATTTTAATGGCCTAAAATTTGTGAAGGAATGTCGGACATTGGAAGAAAGCAAATCTTTCAAGTAAAACAGTATAAGTTTGAACTTGAGAAAAGCCTTATTGATAATCATTTGAAATTTGAATTAATTGAAGTATTTCTTCTAATTGAATTACTAGTTTCCTGTAGCTTAATAATGATCTTATTGTAAACTCATTTTGAAACTGTATGAGAATTTTAGATTCCAAAGTCTGCAAAGTGTCCTTGATACCATTTTCCAGTAGGTATTTCACGAAGGTTTTCCAAGATCTTATTCACTATCAGACTACCGGTCTTCGTCAGTGGTCTATTTTCGTCAACTGCTATTCACGGCCACTTCAAAGTTGTTCAACCTTTACTAAACCCTCTTTACCCTCAATTCCAGCACAACGCAGAACTCCGCAACATCCTCCGTCTCCGCGAGGACGTTCAATACAAATACCTGCGTCCCGAGGACGAGGAGGCTCACAGGGGTCGCGGGGGGGAGCAGGGCAAGCTGGAGGCGCTACAACTGGCCTTAACAGTGCTGCAAGTGCCACCGCACATGTGCGAAGGGCTGTTCAAGGTGTTAGCTGCTATACTGTGGCTGGGGAATATACAGTTTCAGGTAACTATGGCATTAGGATTCGAGAGGATGGATGGAGTGTGTGAAAGATGGGTTACTATGGAAGTAGGGGACTTTTAAATAAATCGGCATAAAAGCAAGAGAATGATAATGATGATTTAGGATTTCTCGTGCAAAATGAAAGACCCTCTTGCTTGACCCTTAACAATATTTTGATGATGAAAATGCTTTTAGAGATTGTTTTGGAACCTCTTTTGCTTTTCCGAAAACTTATTTCACTAAGCCCGATTTTAACCCCCGCCGGCAAAAGAGGGGTGTTATAAGTTTGACGTGTGTTGCTGTGTATCTGTGTGTCTGTCTGTGGCATCATAGCGCCGTAAACGGATGAACCGATTTTGATTTAATTGTTTTTTTGTTTGAAATGTGATTTTGTCGAGAATTTTCTTGGTTATGTTTGAATAAAACTCGGTTCAGCCGTTCAAAAGTTATGGGCGTTTTACTGTTTGAATCGGGGTGTTTTCGCAAGATATCGTGTCATAATTACGTGTTCAATAGATTGCCGGACGAAGCGTTTCTACTATGTACTAGACAAATTATGTAGCATGAAATAAAAATGGGCCGGGGCTTTTTTAAATTTTGAAATTTTACTTGTTCAATAGTCTGATAACTTTTAACTGATGAATAAAAATGGCGATTTGACAGCTTTTGTATAGAAAATAATGTCAAATGGAATTTTTTATTCCACAGTTAAAAGTTATTAAGACTATTGAAAATTCGGCCCTAAGTTAGATGCTTAAAAACATAGTTTATTTCTAAAAGGCTTTAAACCTGACTGCCTCAACCCTCAAAAAAAAATGTGTTTTTGTTTTTTTAATGCTTTGACACTTTTGTCTTCAGGATGTGGACGGTGAGCGCTCAAACCTGGCGGGAGAGGACGCAGAGGCAGTGGACGCGGTGGCCAACCTGCTGGGCTTGCCGCTGCCCACCGCCAAGCGAGTGCTGCTGGAGAGGCAGATCAACGTGCGAGGCAATGTCACCGACATACCGCTGCGATTGCCTGAGGTACATAACTGTGCTTTTATTTGGGATCACCTAAATCGTATTATTAAAATCCAGTTTTCGTAAGGCTTACCCAGTACCAGTCAAAAGAATTTCGTGCTTTTAGGCGAATAAATAGACGTGTTTCTTGGCTTGTAAAAAATGTCTCCCAGCCAATAGCTTAGACATGCATGTACCTTTTTTATTGGCTTGCCTTTGATTACTATTTAAATTGAAGGACATTGACCGGGTGTGGATCAATTGCTGTCCAGACATGGGTACTTTCAAATTCTTGTTGCCATCAATTTATACATTAAAAAAAATCGGTCCCAGGGTTAAAAGTTATGGTCAGATCAGTTGTGTACCTAAACGTGACGAATTCAAACAGGACAGCACTATCAAATAGTCTTTTTTTTATTTATTTTTATCTCCCATGTCTGGACTGGACAGCATTTGGTCCAGCGCCCATAATTTGGTAGTTTATTGAAAATTTATTTTTTGTTCGTCAGGTAGATTAATAAAACATATTGGACACGTAGTTTTCTTTTGACACGTAAACATAAAGTGTCGACGATATAATGCGTTGAAATATCGTGTGACGTCACGCCGCTAGTACACTTTATACTGCCTTAGTGACGTCACAAGCCCCAACTCCTGAACTTTGTAATTTTTATTGTTCTGGTAAAGCAAAAAATACGTGTCCAAAATTATTTGATAATCTCACTGACGGACTAAATAGAATTATCATTTTTCTACCCACGAAACACCCTTATAATATATTTGACCAATGTCCTTTAACGTGACGCTAGATACCTCCTGACTTGCTAGTTTCGTTCTGCACCATGGTCAATGCAATCTGGTTGGAGGCACGTTTTGTATAGAAACTGATGTAGTTATTCAGAACTTCTTTCTTGTATCGACGTCCCAATAAGCTCATTTTATGCAGAACTCATTGCCGACAAACTGTAATACAATTTGACAATCTGTTAGATTAACACCCGGTTTCTCAACACTCGATTATAGTATAGGGCTGTTAACGTAATCTACGCATAGTCGCCGGTTGTCTGCTGTGATTGGCAGTTGGAAATTCCTTCAAACAATAACAGCAGATAATGCGTGGTTGACAATTTGTCGCGTTAATTCTGCGATAAGTTTGCGGCAAGAAACCCGTCTGTCTAATTTTTAGAAAGAATAAATAAATAAAAACTAATATCCCATTCTCCTTTACAGGCTCGCGAGAACCGCCACGCGATGGCTCGCGCGCTCTACTCGCGAACGTTCGCGTGGCTCGTTCGCCACGTGAACAGTTGTTCGGCGCCCGGCCGAGCCGCTCGGGCGCTCGGTGTCCTCGACATATTTGGCTTCGAGAACTTCGCCACCAACTCCCTGGAACAGCTGTGCATCAACTACGCGAACGAGAAGCTGCACATGTTCTTCAATAATTATGTGTTCGCGTTGGAGCAGGATATTGTAAGTATGCTACTACATTTTGGACTATTTAACTATGGAAACAGCTCGTCAATGACTATCAAAGCGTTCCTAGACAGGCACGACCGACAATGAAGACAACAAATAAGAACTATGGAAGCTTGGAATCAAAATCAAAAAATCAAAATCAATAATTTTTATTTCACATAGGCCTACATGGGCACTTATAAAACGTCGACAATGTGCACGGTTCGGGTTGGTCGATTCCTATGGAGAAGAACCGGCAAGAAACTCCATGGTTACTCTTTTAAAAAATTGTTTGGTTTTACAATATTTCCATGTTACAGCAGTACTTAGATGGGGGGACAACGCAGGCCCGATAATAAGTCGTAAGAAACTTAAACAAGAAGTGATTATATAATAAATAAACTAAAATTAAAGAATTTCTAAGATTAAAAAAAAGTAATACGAGATAAAATGTTAACAATCTAGAAGTCTATTTATCTGTTTGATAAATAGGAAAGCACAAGATCAGCAGCTTGTCCTCGAATTCCGTAGTGGTGTAATTTACAGATCAGTGTGTTATAGTCGACGCAGTCGAACGCTTTTGAGAGATCACAGAAAATGCCAATGGCATCCTGGGACTTCTCCCAAGATTCCAAAATGTGACTGATGAGTTTTACTCCCGCGTCCGTAGTCGACCTACCTTTCGTGAAACCAAACTGCTGACTAATGACTAAAGAAGATATGGCTTGGTATACCTAAATAATTCGTAGGTCCAGGGCGATATAAACTTAATGACCACTGCAAAGTTCACTTTTCGAAAAGAATGAAAGAAAACTAGTTTATTTGGCACACAATGTAGGTACAAATAAAAGGGAACTTAATTTTTAACCCCCGCCGGAAAAAGAGGTGTGTTATAAGTTTCTCGTGTGTTGCTGTGTATCTGTGTGTCTGTATGTGGCACCATAGCGCCTAAACGGATGAAACGATTTTGATTTAGTTTTTTTTTGTTACAAGGTGATTTGGTCGAGAGTGTTCTTAGCTATGTTTGAATAAAATCGGTTCAGCCGTTAAAAAGTTATGGCGTTTTACTGTTTGAATCGGGGTGTTTTCGAAAGATAAATGTTTTTTTTTTTTTTTTTTATATATTATAGGCTCGCGCTTGACCACTATCTCACCTGATGGTAAGCGATGATGTGGTCGACGGTGAAGCACGCTTGCCTAGAAGTAACCTATTCACTCTTGACTTAAAGACTCCTAGATTGTAGCTATCGGGAAACACAGACTCCGGCAGGGAATTCCACTCATTAGCTGTACGCATAATGAAAGTATTTCCAAAATGTGTCGGGGTTCTTTAAATTTTGAAATTTTACTTGTAAAACAATTACATACATAGTGTGCCCCGCGGCTGCGCCAAAGAGGTCAGCAAAATGCCAGACAACTGGGAGTTGCCTGACGCTGGTTTTTAACTGAACCTTATGTTGAAGTGTACGGATGTGCTTCAGATTTTACGGTTTTAAAAATGTGGTTTACGCTATCATGTGAATTTGCTACTGCAGAGTGGAGACCAGAGCCTTCATTACGTTTGATTCTACCTGTAGTACCTACTTATATTTATTTTTATTTTTGTGTATGAATGAATTCAATTTCAAACCCAAAGGAAAAACTGAGTAAGACACAATTTTGATTTTTCTTTCCAGTATCGCCAAGAAGGCATCGTGTACAATCAGATCCAGTTCACCGACAACGCGGCGTGTCTCGAACTGCTGGAGAAGCCGCCCAGGAGCTTGCTCAAGCTGCTCAGTGAACAATGTCATATGCCCAAGGTAGGTGGTACACTTTTATAAGAGGAAAACCGGTTTCTGAATTTTCCGGGCTTAAACAATATGTATAATAAAAGTAAAAATAACTAAATTAAAAATTAAAACTCATTTATCGTTTCGTTTATTTATAACAAAAGGCACATTTTACAATAAAATATCTTTAAAATATAAAAGAACACAGTTGCTTATTTGCCTGAACAAGGTTGAACCTGTGTTTCAGGCTAGAAAGTGCTTAAAAACTTATAATAATAATAAATTAACAATTAGTATAACTTGTATATGAAGAACTTAAAATAAATTAAATTAACTAGCTTTTTTCGTATTCTTCTCAGCAAACCCTTTCATTTGATACCAATATCATGGCAGTACACAAAAAATAACTAGTCCGCCATCTTGGGCCGTCCGCCATATTGGATTTAGAATGACGACACTTAGCTAACTATGCATTGTCATCCAAACTAAATGTGTATGCAAAATTTCATCTTAATCGGTGGAGGATAACTGCTTTAGAATTCAGTTGCAAGATTTCACCCAAACACACTTACATACATCACATCGTCAGCCTATTAATGTTCCCACTGCTGGGACACAGGCTTCCTCTCTGTGAGAGGGAATGGGCCGTAATCCACCACGCGGGCCCAGTGCGGGTTGGTGGATGTCACATGTCTTCGAATTTTTGGTTCTAGGGTTTCCTCATGATGTTTTCCTTCACCGTTTTAAGAGCAGTGGTGATTAAATAATTTACACAAAGTAAAGCGCCTGCCTGGGCTCGAACCCACGACCTACAACTTGTATGTCGCGGCCGATACCACTGGGCCACCAATGCTCTCATACACTGCAAGTTAAATAAAAGCATGTAAAAAGAGGAAGAGATCGGTACAGGCGTTTCGGAAATTCTCCTTCCTTTTTACGAACTTTACCACTATATAATTTACAATAGAAATATCAAAATAAAAATTTACTTATTCGTCGTTTTTCCAGGGCTCAGACGGCGCCTACCTAACAAACATCCAGGGCGAGTTCGGCGAACACCAGTCCTTCGTGAAGGGGTCCCGTCGGAAATGGGAGGAGGAGTTCGGAGTCCAGCACTACGCTGGCACCGTCAGCTACAGCGTCCACGGCTTCGTGGACAAGAACAGAGATACCCAGCAAGATGCCTTCATTGACCATCTCAGTCGGTCTGCGAACCCCTTCGTGAGGGAGCTGGCTGATTATGTGCAAGACTTGGCACCGCCTGGACAGGTAATTTTCGACCTTATATCAAGCGTTTCTAGGTTGGTTTTCCTAATTCACCGGTCAGCTACAGCGTGTAAGACTTCGTAAATAAGAACCGGGATACACAGCAAGACGCCTTAATAGACCATCTCAGTCGGTCTGCAAACCCGTTTCTAAGAGAGCTGACTGACCATGTGCAAGAGTTACTTCCTCCTTTCGGGTGAGTACAGCTTACTGTGACAGGCTGAGACGCTCATTTTTATCATAGTTTGGGAGCAAATACTGTGATAAAATGCGTGACTCAAGCCTATCACAGAGGCCGTGCTCGGCCGGCTGGACAGGTAATTTTCGATCTTATGTCAAGCGTTTCTAGGTTGGTTTTTCATAGACCACTGTCAGCTATAGCTTGCAGAGCTTTGTTGAGAAGAACCGGGATACACAGCAAGATTAGTTCATCTCAGTCGTTAGTTAGTTAACCCGTTTGTGAGACAGTTGACAGATTATGTACAAGACTTAATAGCACCGCCAGGACAGGTTATTTTCGGTCTTATATCAAGCGTTTCTAGGTTGGTTTTCATAGACCACTGTCAGCTATAGCTTGCAGAGCTTTGTTGACAAGAACCGGGATACACAGCAAGATTAGTTCATCTCAGTCGTTCAGTTAACCCGTTTGTGAGACAGTTGACAGATTATGTACAAGACTTAATAGCACCGCCAGGACAGGTTATTTTCGGTCTTATATCAAGCGTTTCTAGGTTGGTTTTCATAGACCACTGTCAGCTATAGCTTGCAGAGCTTTGTAGGCAAGAACCGGGGGATACACAGCAAGACGTTTTCATAGACTATCTCAGTCGTTCAGCTAACCTCTTTGTGAGGGAGCTTATTGATTATTTACAAGTTTTAGTGCCGCCTAGACAAGTATGTCTAGCTTGGTTTTTGTTAGCCCCTCTGTGAGGGAGCTGGCCGCGGACTACTCATTTTGAATCTTACTCTAATAGGAATAAGTAAGATTATTGTAAACAGCTTGCCTTGGACGTTAACTACAGTTTCTATATTTCATTCTGTTTTCCAGGACACGTCGCTGTCGAGTCCTAACTCCACCGGCACCACTCAGCGCGGCACCTCCAAGGGCCGCCCGACGGTGGTGGACACTTTCAGAGCACAGCTGCAGTCGCTCGTCGACATGCTGCAGGCTACTGACGTGTGGTAAGTGTTTTATGAACTGCATTTATTGTAAAACTAGCTGTGCCCGCGTCTCCGCTCCCGTCAACTGCCTAACCTACCCTACATATCTACCCTACCCTACCTATCTACCCTAACCTACCAACTACTACCTACAGGGTAGGTTTGTAGGTAGGGAAGGTAGGTCCTTCCCTACCTACAAACCTACCCTCCCTACCTACATACCTACCTTCCCTACCTAAATACCTACCCCACCTACCTACCTACCCCACCTACCTACCTACCCCACCTACCTACCTACCCTACCTACCTACCCCACCTACCTACCTACCCTACCTGCCTACCCCACCTACTTACCCACCCTACCTGTCTACCGCACCTACCTACACTACCTACAATACCTACAAACTTACCTGACCTACCTACCATTACTTTTTTATTCTTAATTGTTGCTTTCATAAGAACCTTCTCCTAACAATAACAAACGCAACAAAAACGAATTAGCGAAATCGGTCCAGCCGTTCAGGCGTAATGCCGTGACCAATGGAAATAGGGATTCATTTTTATATATTCGTGTGGTTTACTCCATAATCTTCCTGAATTGTCACATGCCTATGAGCTCAATATGCAGAAGCATGACGGCTCAAAATCATAACAATAGTAGTTCTCCCATAGCACATAAGATACCTGAATATCAGCTAACCCAAAGGTCAAAGAAGAGAAAAGTTACAACATGAAAAGTAAAAAAAACAAGGTTAAAAATGTATGCCAAAAATTATGGGATGGTATTTGGGATCATCGTCAAAGCAAATAAACTAATCAGCTCTAATAATATCAACAAATAAATGTATGTTTAACATAGAAAGTTAGTCAAGGAGATTGCATATGCTTAGATACTCAAACCGAAAAGTTGGTTTATGACAGTCTAGTCTATTTTTTTCCCTCTTTAGTTCAGTAACTTTCCACCCCATGAACAACAACATAAAACAATCACTCCACCCACAGGTACGTCCGCTGCATAAAGCCGAACGAGAACAAGGAAGCGGGCAAGTACTCGGACCAACTGGTGACGGAACAGCTGAAGTACCTCGGCATGAACGAGATTGTGCGCATCCGCCGTGACGGCTACCCCATCCACCTGCCCGCGCCGCACTTCCAGGCGCGCTACCGGTGCCTGCTGCCGCACCCGCGGCCCAAGAACCCGGACATACAGTGAGTGTTACATCAAAGAAATTTGACCACTTCAGAAGTTCTAGATAATCCATACTAATATTATAAATGTGAAAGTAACTCGGTCTGTCTGTCTGTCTGTTACCTTTTCACGCTTAAACCGCTGCACCGATTTAGATGAAAGTTGGTATGAAGATAGTTTGTGACCTGGGAAAGGACATGGGCTATATATGTAGGGTAGGGTAGGGTATGGTAGTGTAGGGTAGGGTAGGATAGTGTAGGGTAGGGTAGTGTAGGGTAGTGTAGGGTAGTGTAGGGTAGGGTAGGGTAGGGTAGGGTAGGGTAGTGTAGGGTAGGTTAGGGCAGGGTAGTGTAGGGTAGGGTAGGGTATAAATGTTTGGTCTTTTTATGGCAAAACAAAGTTTGCCGGGTCAGCTAGTTGTCAATAATTGTCATTCGATGTCAGCTATGGCGATGATCGTAATGACAAAATTTAAGGGATTAATCACGTGAAAATTCGATAGCGTTGGACATTCCCATAAATTTTGATGGTTGAGCTGAGTGGTGCCAATCCATACGTCATATTCGTGAACGGGCGCCATCAGTTTGGATTGGTCATAACTTAACTGCTTCGGCCTGCTTTTAATTACGTACTTATTTTATTTTTGAATTGTTTGTTTTACTCTAGACGCTTTTACGTGCACGTCTTTTTACATTGTTTTTTCAACAAGAATGATGGAACCAAATGAATGTAATTAAAACTGATGGAAAAGAGTGTCCGTGGAGTTTCTTGCACATTCTTCTCCATAGATACCTACTGATGTAAATGATATGCAACTAGATTCATATTTTGTTTGACCATTCAAAAGTACCTATCAGGTTTATTTGAAATAAACTATTTGATTTGATTTTATATCTCTCTATCTATATTAAAAAACAGGTTGGTTGCGTGGGTCTAAAATATATGCATCTTGGCCATGTCACAACTACGTAAACGTAAAGTCGAGTCAAATTCTGTGTCAGTGTGCTTTGACCCTTAAGCTCTGATTTCCTACAATAGCGGTATCGTCACATAGCGGCCGTAATATTACGGACGCTAAAATATTGACTCTTTAGATAGCGATGACGTATTAAAATCTCAAATGCAGCTTCTGTACCACGAGCTTTAAAAATATCATTATCCTATAACCGACTATTTTACTCTTCTGATAGTTCATCCTCCAAGTAAATAATTAATGCTAAATCAAGGTCATCCAGTTTCTCTCCTAGATAAGTTTCGTTTGAGGTTTGTTTTTAGGGTTCCGTAGCCAAATGGCAAAAAACGGAACCCTTATAGATTCGTCATGTCTGTCCGTCTGTCTGTCCGTCCGTATGTCACAGCCACTTTTTTCCGAAACTATAAGAACTATGCTGTTGAGACTTGGTAAGTAGTAAGTAGTATTCTTGGTAAGTAGTATTCTGTGAACCGCATTAAGATATTCACACAAAAATAAAAAATAAAACAATAAATTTTGGGGGTTCCCATACTTGAAACTAAAACTAAAAATATTTTTTTTCATCAAACCCATACGTGTGGGGTATCTATGGATAGGTCTTCAAAAATGATATTGAGGTTTCTAATAATTTTTTTTTTCTAAACTGAATAGTTTGCGCGAGAGACTCTTCCAAAGTGGTAAAATGTGTCCCCCCCCCCCCCCCTGTAACTTCTAAAATAAGAGAATGATCAAACTAAAAAAAATATATGATGTACATTACTATGTAAACTGCCAGCGAAAATTGGTTTGAACGAGATCTAGTCAGTAGTTTTATTTTTAATACGTCATAAATCGTAAACCGCAATTTACCAAGTACGGAACCCTTCGTGCGCGAGTCCGACTCGCATTTGGCCGGTTTTTTTTAAAAAGGTTGTCGACGCTATATAACGGCCGTGGAATTTTCCACATGTCGTCATCGTAAAGACGGCCGTCGTTTTGCGTCCGGGCCGCTATGTGACGGCACTGCTATTGTAGGAAAACGGAGCTTTAGTCCTGAATATCCCCAAAATACTCGTATGTTGCTACTGTACTTCTTTTAACACTTTCAATATCGTTAGCAGAACCCCAAATGCTCCTGAACAATGGAAATTATAGTAACTTTAGCGTTACTCTTAGTAGCTTCAGCACGAAACGTAGAAGTAAATCTCATTTGTTTACTCCACTTATTCAAATTTTTAGAGCAATCACGGCGATAGTCAATGCGCCAAAGGACGACTGGCAGATCGGACACACGAAGATCTTCATGAGGAGTTCCGTGCATGCACCGCTAGAAGCCAAGAGGACTGCGCTATTGCAATCTTCGGCTTTGCGCATACAGAAGGTAAGTGAAAGAAGACTACTTACCAGAAAGTTCTAGATATATAATACGGTGCAAATTTATTTTGCACATGGAACGTTATTTATAACTTATTTATAAAGCTCATCATTATCATCATTATCAGCGTTTTAATGTTCCCACTGCTGGGACACAGGCCTCCTCTCTGTGACAGCGGGAACTGGCCTTAATCCACAACGCGGGTCCAGTGCGGGTTGGTGGATGTCACATGTCTCCGAATGTTTGGTTCCAGGACATGCCGGTTCCCTCACGATGGTTTTCTTAACCGTTTTTTAGAGCAGTGACGATGAAATAATTTACACAAAGTATAACGCCTGCCTGGGTTCGAACCCTCGACCTACGAAAAGTTTAGTAAAGTTATAAAGCACAGTTAAACGAAATAGCGAAAGCAAGGATTTCTAATTTGTTAGTCAATTATGTAATTATATCTTTAACTTGTCCTATTTATTTAACGCCATTATATGTACTTTGCTATATAAAACCATACCCGTTTTCTTGCTAAACTTCGTTGTCAAAACTATTGCGTTAATAATATCACTTTATAACCCAGTAAGACGGATCTTGACCGTACTTCCGTGATTGTCCTGATAGCCGTGGTATACCCCTCCACTCCTTAAGCACCTCCGGATATGTTGCCCATTTGGCGCTACGTCACTAAAACGCTAGTGACCCGTTATGGGGGCCCATTAATTGGTGTGCAAGTCAATCCCTGCCATTTTATAGCTGCAGTTGTCAGGCAGGGGCCAGTAGTCTTCCTATAGTTTTATGCAATCGATCCACTAAACCTACCAAACCCATAGCCCAATATTTTTCTCAATATTTTGCAATAGTCCTGCACCAACCGGGGATTAGACTTGGCTGCATTTGTGTAGTGCATACAGGGATAATCGTCGGTTGGTGTCACATTTCTTGATACATGTCTAAAAAGGCCTCTGCGAGTTGGCATCAGCCCCTCGCACGCCTTGCAAAGGACCGGGATCCCAGGGCAGGGGGTCTCACTCCGCAGTTTAGGTACGATCGACCTGCACTCCGTGTGGGACGGTGTTTCGCAGGTGGTTGACGCTTACCGCTCGGCTCGCACACTAGCTTTTTTTTATCCTCTATAGGCTTACGCTTGACCAGCTATTATTTGTGCTGTGATTTTTGCAAAGAACGATGACTTCTAAACGATCTTAAAACGAGTCCTATATAAGATACAGTTGTGTTTACGGGTCTCTAAATAAATGAGAGAACGAAGCATCGATATTATCTTTTTTTTACAGTTCCGAAAGATGTTGAAGGTTAAGCTATTTTGTTGTATTTAAAACATTACATAAATACTCTTTAACTGTCGGTAGTAGGTGCATAATAAGAAAGAGATTAAAAGCATTTTTGGGGTGTCTATAAGAATGAATGAAGCAGCAGCAAGCCGACAGCTCTAGCGCGTCACTCCGCGCCAGACAGCATTAGATTTACGCGTTAGAAGAGAACGACAACTTTTAGGTGAATATCGCGTTAGTCATTAAGCGCTTATGTGAGCTGAATTGCACTTTGTTGCTTACAGGCAAGAGTGTCTATTTCTATGAATTGTTGCGCGAAGTGACTCTTCTGTACTTGTACTATTATTTATTCTGTGCCCAGGGTCCCGAGATTGTCAAATTCTAAACTTATATCTGGACCTAGGGACAGATGTTTACAAATCATTTACATCCTTTACGCACAATGGAAATAACCTTGCTCTAAGAGCTCTTGTTCCAATGCCAGTCTCATCATCTCCATCACAACTAACCCTCCCAAAACTCCACAGTGGTACAAGGGCTCAGTGAAACGCCGTCAATACTTGACGTGGCGCAATGCAGCCGTGGTTTTACAAGCGGCACTGCGCGGCTGGAAGGAACGCGCCGCCTTCCTAAGGCTACGTCGCGCCGCTCTCACGCTGCAGAGGCACCTGAGAGGAGCCTTCGCCAGGGAAGTGGCCGCCGCGCTCAGAGAGATGAGGAGGGTCAACCAGGAGATCAAGCTGAGGGAGGAGAGGAACAGGTAAGGAATTTGTTTGATTTTCCTTTAGTTTGACTAGGGAATTGAGCAAAAAGGGCAGCGAAAGTAGAATAGACACCGTTTTGAAAGCCTGACGTGCGATCAGTAAACGTACTATTTCCAATAGACGTATTGTTTCAAATGTTTTGAGAACAATTTTATTTAGGGTACAGCAAAGAAGTGGAATTCCCTGCTGGATTCAATCTATCTATCTGCCTAGCCTTTTCCTAACTATGTTGGGGTCGGCTTCCAATCTTACCGGATCCACTGTTTTACATGCATATCTGAACTCCACAACCCAGTAACTGGGTAACACGGTACCCCTTGGCTAACCTGTCAAAGATCTTCAAATGACAGCCGGGACCCACGGCTTAGCGAGCTTTCCGAGGCACGGAGGAAACTCGCTATGTTAAAATGGTCACCCATCCACGGACCGACCTCGTCAAGCGTTGCTTAACCTTCTAGATCGACCTTTGCAGCTGTTATTATTTAGCCACGAGTTCCTAATAGTTATATCCTGGGGTCTTTTAATCTTGAATGAGAATAGGTTACATCCAAGAAATCGTGCTCCGTTGTCCACCATATCATCGCTTACCAATAATTAAAAGAATAATCTACTTAACATCATGCAGTATTTTTCTTCGTGCAAAGCCAATATTCTTGACATTTCCTTAAAGCATACCATCCTAAACCACCAACTTCTATTCCAGTCTTCAAGAAAAAGCGAACCAAGAGCGAGCAGAACTGGAAAACATGGCCGACCAGCTCCGAGGTCTGTCGTGCCCGACCAGCACACGCACCGAGTCGGTCAACTTGGACAATCTGTTCGACTTCCTAGCCGACGTGCCGACACAGAGGGGCGCTCCCGATGGCCAGCCTGACACGCACCAACCGACCATCGCAGAGATCGGGGACTCCATGGAGAGGCTCGCTGATGATCTTCATCAAGAGGTGAGTTGTTATTTTTAAATGGGATATTATAAATTGCATATCAAATAAATAATCGCCTATCAATACATACTCATCATTTATATTCTTATTTACATGTAATAACTTACTTCACTACAAATAAACTAAATGTTTAACAATACTCAAACTGCAGATAAAACTAAATTATACATCAATATAACATTACTTTTTCCTCATAATGCAATACTGTTAAATTTATTTTTGTACAAAAATACTACATACATAGCATAAATACTGACTGCACAGCAAATTTTCCATATTTCATAGTCTATTTTAGTTGATCTACTAATAAATTATGGTCAAGAATCAGTCCAAGAGCGAGCGAAGCGAGCTCGGGAACTTAGGGCACCCCGACACGGACAGGTTAGGTTCGAACGAGATGACGGGAGCTGAAATGAGCGAGCAAAGCGAGCGAACTCAGCTCCCGTCATCTCGTTCGTGTTAGGTTACTTTTGACCCTGCAGACAGAAATAGGAGCCCCGCGCAGCGGGGCTACGTCGACTTATTCGAAAAATCGCTGTACGCTGCGAAAATAAATTGTAGTGTGTTAAGTGATATTTTGAGTTGAATATTTTGCTGTGCAATCAGTAATTTTGATGGGAATTCGGAATCTTATTGCGTAGAAAAAGGATATTTTTTGATTTGAGTTTAAATACTACCCTTTTTAAATGGATGGGGTGGGGGAATATTTGTATAATACTCACAACGGATCTTTGTGGCTCTGAAGTTGGCACTGTCAACTATTGCGCACGAAACAGATTAACTGCATAGAGTAAACGAGATAGGATGATGCGACAAACGTATGCGAGTGAAAGAGACAGTTATACAATGCTATTTTCACTTTCAATATTGACACAAAAATAGCTAGTGCGCAGCCTTTTGCAGCCAATTCAGAGCCACAAAGATCCGTTGTGAGTATTATAGATTGGATATTATAATCTTGGGGCTGACTGATGGACTGTCGCGCACTAACAGGGAATAGAACAGGCAAAAGAAAAAGGGAGGCCGTTGCCTTGCACTGGAACAGCATAGACTCGTCAAATAAGGTTACATTAGAATAGAATATACTTTATATACACTCACATCGTAATGTTCCAAATATGAATTCAAAAAATATTGTATAAACACGCTCCTTTTTTTCGTGGATCTGTAAAATTTAAAATAAAAACCATAACAGTTCAACATTTTCCTTCGATTTTCAAACTGCAGCATAAAATATTTTCTTATTTTTTATAGCACAATTTTAGTATAAACAAGCAAAAATCATTAATACGAACTCTTTGATTCACAGTTGGAACACGTCCTAGCCGCGGAAATGAACGAGCTGAGCAAATCTCACACTGAGGCGCAGCGCAAGCCAGACGGCGCACCATCAGAGTCCATCCCTCCGCCGCCCCCTTCGACCCTCAACATCCAGCCCTGCGTGCCCCCCGCACCACCACCACCGGCATGTATGACGTCATCATTCAACGGTGTGATGAGCACGTCGATGAATGGCGTGTCTCCGATGTCGAACGGCGACACGATGACGTCATCGCTGATCCTGCCGCCTCCTCCGCCGGTGGAGCCGCTGATGGAACAGTCGCCGGTGTTCCCTCCGCCCCCTGCGTGTACGCTACCGGAGCCCGCAGGCCCGCCACCGCCGCCGCCTCCTCTTACTAAAGGTAATACTAAAAAACTTAGCCCTTATGGATATGTAGAGTATTTCTACAAAATATTTTAGCCCCTTTTTAAATACACGCCATCTAGTGGTCAACTTTGTAAACGTAGGGAATACTTCTGTGTGTGTAAAAGACTGTATATTCAATGACAGATTAATGGCTGATTTTCAACCAATCATAGCAACTACCAAAGACAATTTGTCAAATTAGTTTTGCGATAACTATCGGTCTAAAAAGTTTGTCTTAGAGCTAAATTTATCACCACAGAGACATGACCTCATAGCGTAGTGTGTATCAAAGACCTTAAAAAAATAAAAAATGGTACTTGTGGATCTTAAGTCAATTATTAAATTAATGAGTTATGAAGGCAATCGTCAAATCATCATCATCAGCTTTTTCAATGTTCCCACTGCTGGGACACAGGCCTCTGTGAGAGGGAATGGGCTATAATCCACAACGCGGGCCCAGTGCGGATTGTTAGATGTCACATGTCTTCGATTTTTTGGTTCTAAGACATGCCGGTTTCCTTCCGAGAGCGGTGGTGATGAAATAATTCATAAAAAGTAATGCGCCTGCCTGGGTTCGAACCCACGACCCACGACACATAGTCAGGGCCGTTACACTGGGCCACCACTGCTCTCAATTGTCCAAACCATTTAAAAAAAGACCTAATTAATCCATTATCATCCTATCCCACAGACGCAACACCACCAGAGCTGACCAACGGCATCATCCCCAACGGGAAGCTGTCTGTAGTAAAGAGCAAGGAGCCGATCTACGAGTCAGTGATTCCGCGGCCAGCGCCAGAGAGCAGCGACCCTTCGCCACCACCCCCGCCGCCCCCACAACCCACACCACCTGACAATAACGGGTATGTTTATGTATTTACTAGCTGAACCCCGCAGCTTCGCTCCCGTCAATTAGCTATCTACTTGTCTACCACTACCTACCTACCTTACCTACCCTACAAACGATTGTTTGTTTTTATACTAATATTATAAAGCTGAAGAGTTTGTACTCTTCAGCTTTATAATCTTATATATAAAATTCTCGTGTCATGAAATTTCTTATTGCCAACGGCAACGGTACCTACACAAATTCCGACTGCGAAATGGGTAGCCCGCAACTTAGTTTCACTCTCAATCGGGCGTTATTCAATAATAAAAAACCGGCCAAGTGCGAGTCGGACTCGCGCACGAAGGGTTCCGTACCATATTCGTAAAAAACGGCAAAAAAATGACGTTTGTTGTATGGAAGCCCCCCTTAATTATTTATTTTATTTTGTTTTTAGTATTTGTTGTTGTAGCGGCAACAGATATACATCACCTGTGAAAATTTCAACTGTCTAGCTATCACGGTTCATGAGATACAGCCTGGTGACAGACAGACAGACAGACAGACAGACAGACAGACAGACAGACGGACCGCGGAGTCTCAGTAATAGGGTCCCGTTTTTACCCTTTGGGTACGGAACCCTAAAAAAGGTTTATTTATTTTATTGCAGACTCAAAGATCCATAGTTTTGTTAGTATTACAAACTAGCTGACCCGGCAAACGTTGTCTTGCCATAAAAGTAACAAAACACCAAACATATTTTTTTTGCATTCATTGTACTTTTATCCTACCTACCCTACCAACTCTATCTACCCTACCCTACCTACCCTACCTACCTATCCTACCTACCTACCCTACCCTACCTACCTACCTACACTACTCTACCTACCTACCCTACCTACCCTACCCTACCCTACCCTACCCTAGCTACCCTACACTACCTATCCTACCCTACCTATCCTACCCTACCTATCCTACCCTACCCTACCTACCTACCTATCTAACCTACCCTATCCAACCAACCATTTTTTTTTGTTTTTAATCCTTCCCCGTATTCTGTCGAACATAACAAAAAAAGAATTATTCAAATCGGTCCAGCCGTTTTTGAGTTTTAGCGAGACTAACGAACAGCAATTGATTTTTATATATATAGATTACTTAAAAACTATGTTAGTAACACACTTAGACACAACATTGCATTTATACTGTTAGTACACAATACTTACAAACTGACAAACCATAGTTTTTATGAATGAGTATTATACAGGGTCAATTTAATTAGCAATCTTCATTTGACCATAGATCTACCACCGCCATTTCGCAAACTATTGAAGAGAAATCACAAACCTCCCATCGGAAACGGATCCCATTAAAGAAGTGCAAGGCCTCGAAACGTGTTCCATGGTATTGAAATTGAAAGATGTCAGGATAACACTACTCTACGCACTACTGATCTTTGTGTCTGTGAACCTAGCTACGGTTAGTCACATTGAGTTTATACCAGGGCCTGCAGTCTCGACATAGCTAACGATCGTTACGTTAAGTAACATTCGTTAACTCTTACCACAAAATAGTAAGTATACAGAAGGACCACTCCCGCCGTTTGGAAAATTGACAGCTAAACTTGACAGATTCACTAGGGTTGTAGTGTTCGTGATATTAAATGGATATTTGATGCCCTGTCTAGCCTCTAAGGCATGTAAGCATGATATGATGTATGTTTAGACGAATCTATGTATTTATGTTTGTAACTTGGGCAACCTACCCTTTTTTTTTTAATTCGGAATCAATATAGTAGCAACCCTAGTGAATCTGTCAAGTTTAGCTGTCAATTTTCCAAACGGCGGGAGTGGCCCCTCTGTATACTTACTATTTTGTGGTAAGAGTTAACGAATGTTACTTAACGTAACGATCGTTAGCTATGTCGAGACTGCAGGCCCTGAACTATTCCTAAAATTGTATATCAGAGTGAGTTCCATATGAGACAATCCATTTTTCGGTGAACACAGACACTCAAACTCAGAAAAATCCGTGGCGCGTAGCGAATTTTCTAGTGTAGTAGTAGCTAGTATTATATTATCGGTGGTAGTAGAATACAGTGAAAAGAACGTAGAAACTTTTTAGACGGTGTAATTTTTTTTTTGTTGCCTAAACTTAGTCCCTTTGCACAACGCTCCGGTTGCCGGGTAGCCGCTACCCGGAAACCGGAGCGTGTGAAAAGGGACTTACTGTATGCGATGACAAAATTGAACCTTGTAAATCAATAGGGTAATTGTGTAACACACTTGCAATATCTTTGTTTTAAAAATTCAATGATATGCATATCGTAATTTAATTTCTCGAGCAGACGAATTATTTAAAGATACGAAATAATGTATTAGAAATTTCTCTCAAAAGCCTTCTGGTTGTAATCGAAAGTTTTTGAATTTCTTCTTAACGGTGATCAGAATCGAGTTGCGAACATGTTCGCAAAATTCTTAACTTTTTCTAGCTTCGATTTGAAAAGCTTCCCATCACCTATGATCAAATTTTTCTCTGCAGGTTCACCCAGAGAGAGATTGAGATAGAACCGGAACCGTCAGACGCACCGCTGCCTCCCTTGCCTCCCATAGACAATGGACCGTCTCCTCCACCGGTACCCATGGACACCTGCATCAGTCCGCCACCTATGATGAACGGGGACTCCACAGTAAGTCTCGTAACTCTAGCCAAACTCATTTTATCTAAAATATTCGAAATGTATGTTTTATTTTATGTATGGTACAGTCAGCAACAGCAGTATATTCTTTTCAGCATTTCGTGAAGGTTTATGTATAATTTGAAATAAATAACTGATCCAATAATTTATAAATATTTTGAAAATTCATGCGATTGTAATTGATTTTTTAGGCAGACTTTTTTTTGTTCAGTACTGCTGAAGTGAAAATGTCTGTATTACTTCATTCAGCGGACAGCTATCAGCATAGGCTTTTGATTGAACTGTCACTGAATATTTATTCTGATTTTAAAATTTCTGTCAGCCTATAGTAAAAAAAAACTTTCTCCCAACAGGGCGTAGATCGCAACGCGCGTCGCAAAGAGCGCGTAGAACGACGCCTACATCAAATAGAAGCGCAAGCGACCACGCTACCGCCCACCACACCGCCTGCTGACGTCACTAACGACTTGTCCGAGTTCGCCAAGTTATACTTCAACGACCACCCGCGTTCGCCTGAAGGTAAACTAGACCATAACACTTTAGATATAAGGTTGATAGTTGTGTGTCAAATCATCTTGGGAATGCAATCACATAATTAGGAAGCATTTACAGTAATTTCACTCATATGAACTCTTGTTATAAGATTCAAAATAAAATGTCTTGCTACAGACAACTTTATATTCATCAGGTACTATCATGGCGACGTTAACACGCAAGAGCAAGTCGATGGAGTTGCTGACCAAGGAGGAAATGATCACGTATCACAAAGGGAACAACATTCCGACCTCGCACATACAGCTGCATGATCCCGACAGTGTTACTGCGGCCGTTAATATATTTAGAGTAAGTTTTTGTATTTTTCTCTTTATATTAGCAGTTTTTCACTATCAAGCAGAAAAAAATATAGATAAGCTTCTCAGCAGAAAAAAAACCCAAAACCATCCAAACCCCAAAACAGAAAAAAAACAAAAATAGGGTAAAAATTGATAATCACACAAAAAAAACCTCAAAAAAACCAAAAATCTAAAACCCAAAACCAACCTAACCCCAAAAAGAACGAATAATAAAAAAAAAGGAAACATCAGGCAAAAATGAAAATTGCCCAAAAAAATTATTTAAAACCAAACAGTAGTGTTTTATAGATATTAATTACGGGAGCGAGCAATGATACTACAATTCCAAGTGACAACTGGTTTATTTTCATATACCCACATCAAAGTATAACATAAATACCCCACACAAACAAACCTAAAGTGAATCTCCGAACAGTGAAGTAACTGATTGACGAGATTTTCAATAGAGAATTTGTTTTATCTTTTTCGGTATCCCTAAAAAAGAAAAAATTCGCCCCATTCCAACAAGTGTGTCATTGAACAGGCATTTTAAAATAAATGCAGGCTTTTGTACATCATTTTTTTTTACATCTCTCATGTTCGGTAAGTAGGTTCTTATTACCTCCAAATGGGGCTTGTAGGTGATTAATTAGCGCTCTAGGGTAATAATGTAGCTAGAAAAGCCCTAGGGCGGTAAGTAATAAAAAAAAAACACTTCTTTCTTTCAAAAAGTTAGCGTACATCTAACCATCATACTGGCAATAGACATCATGCATTCAGCCCAATGACCAAAGAGGTCGCTTTGCTATTCAGCCTTGTCTTCGTGTGAGTATAATAGTCATCAAGGAGTTTTTGGCGGGATTTTTTCGAGTGAAGTTCAGCGGTTGTTAATATTATTTGCAAATTGATTCCTAGTGGATATTATGATATAAAATTGGTGCAGTTTTGTGTCTCAACTGTCTACGCAACTGGACAATATGTGAAATCATTGACAGAAGCGATTTCAGGATAGTGGAGCGGAGAATTTTATTGTAGTATTGACTACCTCCGCAAAGCTTACTGGGAAGGCTGACTCGATACAATTTGCTGCCAAATACTCCCAAAAACTATTAGAATCTGTTACACCCGTATTCTAATGCATACTAAAGAATGTTAAAATTGCACTGAAGATTAGGCGGTATGGTCCAAGACCTTAGCCTGCCCGAGAAGGGCGAACAAAAAAAAAAAAAAAAATAGTCATCAATTTTAAATATCGAACGGCGAAGCTCAATTTCGATCTTGAAAAATAAATATTTTTTTAAATGTTTTATTCTTGTAATGCCGGTTTTTTTCTACTTACCTCACAATCGAGATGTAAAGCAGAATAGTTAGCTCGGGTGTAATCATCAATTGCACCCTCGAACTATAGGCGCCCTCGCTGCGCTCGTGCGCCTAAATATCTCGGGCTGCAATTGATGCCTTACAGCCCTTGGCTACTAATCTACTATTACATCTCTCATGTTCGGTAAGTAGGTTCTTATTACCTCCAAATGGGGCTTGTAGGTGACTATTTAGCGCTCTAGGGTAATAATGTAGCTAGAAAAGCCCTAGGGCGGTAAGTAATTTAAAAAAAATCACTTCTTTCTTTCATAAAGTTCGCGTACATCAAACCATCATACTGGCAATATACATCATGCATTCAGCCCAATGACCAAAGAGGTCGCTTTGCTATTGAGCTTTGCCTTCGTGTGAGTATAATAGTCATCAATTTGAAATATCGAACGGCGAAGCTCAATTTCGATCTTGAAAAAAAAAAAATTTTTTTAAATGTTTTATTCTTGTAATGCCGGCTTTTTTCTACTTACCTCACAATCGAGATGTAAAGCAGAATAGTTAGCTCGGGTGTAAGCACCAATTGCACCCTCGAACTATAGGCGATACTCGAACTAGAGATATATATAAATATCTCGGGCTGCAATTGATGCCTTACAGCCCTTGGCTACTAATCTACTATTAAAGCGTACCGTTTGCGAGAAGTATCCCACAAATATCTAGAGGTGGTACAAAGCAATCCACACTAAGCAATACCTGAAGTTGCTAATCTGCTAGAGTTGACCCTGGTCATTATCGGGCAATTTATAGGTACTTTTTCTTTTTTAATTTTTACGTCACACGGATTAATATGGTTTTCCTCTATAGGATTTATGCCGCTACATGCGCGGCGAGTTGACGGCTGAAAAGGAGACGCAAGTGATACAGTCGGTAATCGGCAAGGGCATAGAGCGAGAAGAGTTGAGAGATGAGATCTTAGTGCAGTGTGTTAGACAGGTAAGTTTATTTTCATTAAATTCGACCGTCAATGGTCTGTCAATAAATACTACAGGTTTGTTAATTAGCCTGATTCCGACGAAGATTAAAAAAAAACCGGCCAAGTGCGAGTCGGACTCGCGCACGAAGGGTTCCGTACCATTATCACAAAAAACGGCAATAAAATGACGTTTGTTGTATGGGAGCCCCACTTAAATATTTATTTTATCCTGTTTTAGTATAGCGGCAACAGAAATACATCATCTGTGAAAATTTCAACTATTTAGCTATCACGGTTCATGAGATACAGCCTTGTGACAGACAGATTTTCATTATAAGGACTAGGGTTTGAACAAATTGGACCCGAGTTGCATTAATTTCACTCTTTTTTCACAACAAAAATTTTTACATCCCGATGTCCATGTGAATGGTATATTTCTATCATCAGAATCAATTAATAATTTGTTTATTGTCAAATGATTAAGTACTCATAATTTAATTATGGAGTTGGCACATTTAGCATGCGAGGAGCTCGTGGCTAAATAATAACAGCCTCACTGGTCGATCATCAAGGTTAAGCAACGCTTGACGAGGTTGGTCCGTGGATGGGTGACCATTTCAACATACCGAGTTTCCTCCGTGCCTCGGAAAGCTCGTTAAGCCGTCGGTCCCGGTTGTCATTTGAAGATCTTTGACAGTCGTTACGGTAGTCAGAAGCTTGAGATCTGACACCAGTCTTGCCAAGGGGGGTACCGTGTTACCCAGTTACTGGGTTGTGGAGGTCAGATAGGCAGTCGCTCCATATAAAACACTGGTCTACTTAGCTGAATCCGGTAAGACTGGAAACCGACCCAATGTAGTTGGGCAAAGGCTAAGCAGAATAATTTGCACATTTAGCATGACATTTTTTTTGTCTAGATAACGGAATGTCCAAATGAAGAATGGGCGGAGCGCGTATGGCTGGTCCTCTGCTTATGCGCGGTGGCGTGGCAGCCGAGCCGCGGCCTGGCGCGCTACTACAGCGCATGGCTGCGAGCTCGTGCGCGTCTGCTGTCGCCGGGCTCACCGGCCTCGCCTGCATCGCCGGCAGCCAGGGAAGCGCACTGTGCGCAGTGGTGTCTGGACAACTGTCGTGGAGCCGCCCCCAGGCAGCTGCCACCCAGTACTGTGGAGATCGCTGTGAGTATTAGATAAATATACAAAGACAGTATATATTTTTTTACTATGAGCTTTGTCGAATTCCTCTCAGCAAACCCCATTTTATATCCATAATAGCTGACCCGGCAAACTTTGTTTTGCCATAAAAACACCAAAAATTCATCTATCCTACCTACCCTACCCTACCTAATAACCTATAACCTTACTACCTAAATATATGGACACAGGCAATCAAAATAGTGCTTTTACTGTGGAAGACTCTACAGTGTAATTTTAAACAATCATTAACCAACTTTTTAATGTTTTTAATAACGATAGTATTTAAGTAGACCAATATGCTTTTAATTTTTGCTTTTATTATGCCTTATCAATGCTGTTAAGCTTACCAGATAAGATCACTAGTTTAAGTAATTTAATGTTATATACACACCATATCATCATCCCGCATTTCTTCTCGCTCTTGGGAATATGTTCGAGTTTAAACCGAACACTTAGCAAAAATGCATAATTGCATCAAACGCAAATATGCACCTTCGCTCGGTTACCAAAATGTGGGCCAGTTCGCGTTTAGATCTCGTCAGAGACACCACGTACTCGTAACCAAACCATAACCATTTTACCATACTATATACCATTAATTTAGTCATATAGTTTACCATAATTTACCATTTCGTGTATCTAAGTGTTATATAGTGTTTCAATATAGTTATTTCCCTTATAATCCAAGACTTTAACTTTTACCATATCCTATCATTACAAGAAAGGTGTGTTAGGTCACCATAGCACCAAGCACTACTTTCTACACACCCTATCTACCCTACTATCCTATGTCCGTCTCCTAGTCCTAAGCTACCTCCCTACCAATTTTCAGCCAAATCGATTCAGCCGTTCTTTTTGTTATTAGTAGTGTTTTGGAGGTATGCGGACAGGGTGTAAAGTCCCACAAACCTCCATAGAAAAGGGAGGATCCTCCGACCTGCGGGTGTTGTCTGGTCCGGGCAACTGCCCAACGGTTGTGTCGGACTGTTGTATGTGTTCAAATCGCGCCGAAAACTTTGCTTGCGCGATGCAGGATTTGTGTGACGTCATGTCATTAGTTAGAGACCGGAGGTCGATAGCAGGTTAGGTTGAGTCGTCCGTACATCTTGTGATGTGTGCCTGGCCAGTGGAAGGTTGGTTCCAGTGAGTCGGAACTGGAAGTCGCAGAGTTCGCGGTGAGTCGGAACTGTATACGGTTGTGCCCCAGTAAGTCGGGGTGATGATATCCCAGTGAGTCGGGATAGTGTTGCTGGCTCCAGTGGGTCGGAGCGGTGATGATAGAAGCTGGGGGTGATGACCCCCAGGGAGGAATGCGCGTCCGCTGCGTGCTGGTGGTCAGGATACCCCCGTAGATGCCGTGGGTACTGGCTGGCTGTGTGACTCGCTGCTCGAAAGCTGAGGAAGTGATGATGACGTCACGATGAAGTAGCTTTGCACGAAGGCTGCGCTGATGTTCATGTTCGAGGGTCACCAATTTGGAGGTATGCGGACAGGGTGTAAAGTCCCACAAACCTCCATAGGAAAGGGAGGATCCTCCGACCTGACGGGTTTTGTCTGGTCCGGGCAACTGCCCAACGGTTGTTGTCGGACTGTTGCATGTGTTCTAATCGCGCCGAAAACTAACACTACTTTATATTATATATATAGATATCATGCAGGTGTATAAAAAAATATTGGTCCGCCATCTTATGCAAAATTTCAGCTCAATCGGATAATGTGTATACAAAATCCACTTGCAAGGTGTGTTTTCATTTACATCTTGTATCCAACAGGCAATGCGTCGCCTCGGCACCATAGTCTGCCGCTTCTTCTTCCTGGACGGCCGCACGAAGGCCATCGACGTGCACCCCGCTGACACGGCCGCGGCCGCCGCCGCGCGCCTGGCCGACAAGCTGGGCCTAGCGCCGCAGTCGCGCGCCGGCTGGGCCGTGTACCAGCAGCGCGCGGGCAGCGAGGAGCACGTGCGCGCCACGCACTACCTGTACGACGTCATCGCGGCCTGGGAGATGTGAGTACAGACTGTGTGACAAGCTGGGCCTGGCGCCGACTCGGCTTCGCTCCCGTCAAAATTATAGCCTATGTTACTCGGGAATAAAGTAGTAATAATAATGTTCCATAGGTGAAAGATTTTTTTAAATCGGTACAGTAGTTTCGGAGCCTATTCGGTACAAACAAACAAACAAAAAAATATTTCCTCTTTATAATATTGGTATAGATTAACCGGTCAACCTCACGAACAAAACCGCTGACCGACTGCTACGACATAGGCGCTGTCAATGTTGAGCAATCAATCAATCTGCCTAGCCTTTTAACAATTTTATTGGGGTCGGCTTCCAGTCTTACCGGATTCAGCTTAGTACCAGTGTTTTACTCGGAGCGACTGCCTATCTGACCTCCACAACCCTCAACTGTCAACTGGGTAACACGGTACCCCAAGACTGTAGTCAGATCTCAAGCTTCTGACTACCCGTAACGACTGTCAAAGATCTTCAAATGACAGCCGGGACCAACGGCTTAACGTGCTTGCCGAGGCACGTAGTAAACTCGGTATGTTGAAATGAGCACCCATCCATGGACCGACCTCGTCAAGCGTTGCTTAACCTTGATGATCGACCAGTGCGGCTGTTATTATTTAGCCACGAGTTCCTCCGTTGTAAATGTTGAGCAATTCTATTTTTTTCTTTCGAAAACTTGTGTAACAATATGACTGTTTCTATCAGGCAACAAGGTCCGGGCGGCGGCTCGGCAGACAACCGCTTCGTGTTCAAGCGGCGCCTGTTCCGCGGCGGGCGCGAGCTGCCGCACGACCCCGTGGAGGTGGCGCTGCTGTACGCGCAGGCCGTGCACAGCGTCGTCAAGGTAAGACGACATGCTACTGTACACGCAATATGATGATATTTGACTTGAATCAAAAATCTAAATGGTTTAACACCTTAACTGCCAGATGCCCGACAAACAATACATTTTCTATTGTGTCTCGTTCTCTGGCAGCCAAACTGTTAAGCACAAAAAATCGCAATTATGCCAGCCAATAGCCAACTATGTTGTATAACAATTTTTAATACAGCTAATATATAAAAGAGCAATTTTAATACAATTAACTATGTAAAATGGGGATTTTGATTGAAGTTAATCATGTAAAACAGCAATTTTGAATGCAGCCAACTATGGAACACGGCGTTGTTTTATATTTTTTATATAGCTAACTATATAAAACAACAATTTTAGTACAACCAATTATGTAAAACAGATTGAAGCTATGTAAAACAGCAATTTTGAATACAGACAACTATGGAACACGGCATTGTTTAATACAGCCAACGATGTAAAACAGTTGCTATTATAAATGTTCGTATGCGCCAGATGGACGAGTTCCCGGTGTCGGAGAAGGTGGCGCTGCAGCTGGCGGGGCTGCAGGCGCAGGTGTCGCTGGGCGAGCCGCCGCCCTCCCCTCCGCCGCCGCACACGCGCGCCTACTACGCGCAGCCCGACCAGTTCCTGCCGCAGCGCATCGCGCGCGCCAGGCCGGCGCAGCAATGGGTCGGTGCCTTTATACTGTTTAACACTTGACCCATCCACCGTCGGTCTCACAGACCCTAGCCATATTGTGCTGGTGTAAAATAAGTGCATGTGCATTTTTGTTTCGCTTTTGTTTTCTTTTTTTAATTTACGTCTTTCTATATATTTTTTTTTCGTCTGCAATATTTTTGGGCTCTCTGAAACTGCCTCAATAAACCACTGTTTTTTAAGCCTAATTTTGTGAACTATCTGACTTAAATCGCTTTTTTTTACCGCTACCTCAAAAACTGCCTAGCTAATAAATTGTCTCAATACTAATGGTAGGTCAGTCCACTAACAACTCATTTATGACACCAGAACAGATTCAAGCTTATATCGAACTTAGAGGGTCAAGATGACAATTACGAAGACTAAACGTGTTTTCCTCCAACCAGGCAACCATCCTTGCGCAAGCGCATCGCCAGTACGGCGCGGGACGGGCGGAGCTTACTGCGAAGGCGCTGTACTTATCGTGCGTGATGCAGTACCCGCTGTATGGAGTCACACTCTTCCCCGTCACCTACAAAGGCTACTGGGCACATGGTAAGCACACATAAGCGAAAATAGAAAAAATCCGACTCGAAGGACCAAAAAGGTGGAGTCCTGCTGCTGATTTGAGATGTGTACCTGGTATTCTTATGTATAATGTGGAAGAAAACACCGACATGTGTATTCACCAAGCAGCTTTATTGAACTAATAGTAATTGCAGTATTGCGCATGTAATAATGAATAAAAGTAAGTACATGTGATCGCGGGCGCCAGCATAAAATTGTCGAGCGTAGTTTCTAAGGTTAAACTACCGAAAGCAATGCGATTTAAATAAGTCACGACCGGTGCTTCTCCAGTCGTCCACACACAATTGACTTCTTCGGTGTAAGAATCTTTACGAATACTTCCTGAAGTAAAACACGATCGTGCTAGATAATGACTACTTTATTTTCAATATAAGGTATAACAAAAAAACATAAAATATGCATGCAGTTACCCACATTACACAATAATGTTAAATATACTACAGTTCCGAAACGTTATCCATCAAGCACAGCAAACCCTGAAACCCCAAAGACCTAAGTGTTGATTCTAACGGCCGTTCAACTCAACGGCGTCCGTAAACTGACATAATAACTGATCTACTCAGGTCCCAACGTCCTGCTCGGCGTGGGCTCTGAAGGCGTCGTCCTGGTCCGTCCTACTGACAAGGTGGTTCTGGCGGAGTACCCCTACAGCAACATCGCAGCCCTGCTCATGGACCCCGTGGACAACGGCCTCACCATCAGCCTCACGCACCACGGCCAGCACGACGGCCACCGGTATGTTGTTAGTGATCCCGACGTGGATAGCACGCAGTATGGCACGGACGAGGGGCATCGGTATGTTACACCTTGTTAGTACGCTTCAACGTAACGAAATATCGCCTGCTGCCGGCAACAAACTAACGATAGCGAACCTGCAAGGTCAAATAGCTTGTCTTTGAAATAAGGCGTTTTTCACTGCTCCGTTCGTAGCTCATTTACACCACCCGCTCCAAAACCGCTCCCGCACAACACCGCCTTAAATTTCTACGCGCCGACAGCTAGCAGGCCACCAGCTGTCCACGCGCCGACCGCTTTTGCCTTACCTTTTTCGACAAGCTAGCAACGTGCTTCAAGCTCAAAGTCTGCGTGCGTAAAGCGCGTGGTAATCGAGACGTCAGCAGGCTGTCGAGTGGTACGCTGCTCGCTTACAGCAAGCTGTCTGCTAATATGTGTTGTCAATGTAAAGTATGTCTACAGAAGACGTCCTGAAGCTCACATTTTTCAATAAAAAAATTGCCGGGTGGATGCGGTGTCGTATAAGTCGGCTACGACCTTAAGTCCCTTTTCACACGCTCTCCGCGGTTGCCGGGTACGTGTGAAAGCTAACGTACATGGCTATACACTTCGCCGCCGGTTACCCGGCACTGGCTATCCGGAAACCGGGGCGTGTGAAAAGGGACATAAGGTCGTAGCCGACTTATACGACACCGATCAAACCCGACAAAATGTTTATTGAAAAATGTGAGCTACAAGACGTCTTCTGTACAAGGGACTGTGTCCCTTTTCACACGCTCCGGTTGCCGGGTAGCCGCTACCGGGTAACCGGCGGCGAATGTATAGGCATGTACGCTGGTACGTGTGTAAGCTTCTATACATGGCTAAACACTTCGCCGCCGGTTATCCGGCACCGGCTACCCGGGAACCGGGGCGTGTGAAAAGGGGTTTAGGATGGGCTATCGAGAGCTATTAGCTACTTTACTGCCAAACCAGTGCAGTATTATTTTATCCCCAATGTTGGAGATCTAATTGCAGTATAGCTCTTCTTGAACTGCAAAACCTACTAGTTGATAGCTCTCAATGGGACCCATAACTCGCCAGTTCAGCGTAGCTTTCAATCAACGAGCTGCAAGAAGGCTTCTCTACGTGACTGCTGATAAAATGACTGCTAAAAACATCTGCTCTGTAGCCAACGCTCCATGTGCCTTTGTGTAGTTGTCGCATTTCATGATCTCGCGTCGTTAATTCCAATCTAAGCCTTATGTCATTCGCATTAAAGTCTGACACGCGCTCATGATTCGCAACGATTATACCTAGCTATTAGTACGCGAAAGTTTATTGTTTTTCCTCTTGACGACACAAAACTGAACTATAAATTGATGTGTAGGTGCATCGTATTGGAGTCTCCTCAGAAGAACGAGGCCGCGTGGCTAATGGCTGCCTATAGCCCGGTCCTGGCTAACGGCTTAGCTGATGAGCCCCCCAGACGTGCAGCGCCTACTTCGGAGAGGTCCCGCTTAGCTGCTGCGCTGAAGAGTGCACGACGAGCTCTGGTTGACTCGGGCATGCTCAGAAGACCCACCGAAGCTACCGCTGGGAACTTCTTGAGGAATACTCTGAGGAGGTGGGTAGTCGAAAGTTATTAAATTATGTTGTATACCTCGTAAGAAAATATTCAATCTGATATTTTTTGCGGCTGTTAAGTCAATGCTCTTGTTTTTTTTTATAGGTTGTTTTGTTTGAAACATGAAATTTTTCTTTTCTTTTTTGCCTATGGGATTAACTCTGCCTCTGTACATTTGTGTGTGTAAATTAATGTTTACAAATGAACCAATGTCGATGAACCAATTAATGTTTGAACCAGTGTCGAACCAAAATATTGTTGTATTTTTGGTATTCCCTCAAAATTTAATTAATTACCTATATTGACCTACCTCTGTATAAATTTATTAGGGCGCACGGTTGGCGCAGTGGTTGAGCGATTGACTGCTGCGCTACGTGTCGCGGGTTCGATTCCCGCACGGAACAAATATCTGTATGACCTACAGATAGTTGTTCCGGCTCTGGGTGTTGTGTATGTGAGTTTATATGTTTGTAAACGCACCCACGATACAGGAAGAAATTACTAGTGTGGGGCAACGTTTTTTATAAAAAAAAAAAATATTAAATTAAACTCCCCAACAATAATTAATCTACCTACTGTTATTTTTAATATTCACATGTAAGTGAATTATTGTGTTCTTATGTGAATAAAGATTTCTCAAACCCCACAAATGAGCAGAGGTTTTCATACAGTACATAAAAAAATCTCCAGTTATTTTTAAAGCCCATGTAATGGCGAATCTATTGTGTTCAGCTGGGCTGAAATCCAGGCTTTTAAAATTATGAATTCTTCAAAAATATTAGTATCATCTTAAAACAACATAACCTACATATTAATATTTTGTCAATATGATTTATATCTCTAAACGTTATTATACCCAGGTTAAGCAAGCACAGACTGGAGAAGATGCGGCTGGACATGGCGGCGGAGAGCCAGGCGGAGAGCTACAAGAGCTTCCCGGCCGGCTACTGGAGCTGGTCGCGCAGCCTGCCGCACTCGCTCACCAAGCTCAACGAGGCCGAGGAGGTGGCCGCCATGCAGATCTTCAAGGTAAGCTCATCATCATCATCATCTGCCTAGCCTTGCCCGAACTGTTAAGGTCATCGTCTAGTATTTGACATGGAGATCTATCTGAATTCCACACAGAGCCCTTGGTAATATTGGTTGGCAGGTTATAGGTAAAAAAAAAACTACAAAATATTGTAACAGGCGAATATAAAAGCATTTAATTCAGCTAGGCAGGTGTATTATTTCCTGCATTTCTTTCGCTCTTCGGCTGCTTCAACATTGTACAACCCTAGCAAGAGTTATTGCATATTGTCTGCACTTCGAATTCAGATCGTAAGCTAGAGTACAAAAGTACCTTATATAGGTACTTTTGTTGCACATTCGCAAGCGTCAGTAGATCTCTATAGAGAAGAATGTGCTAGAAACTCCACGGATATTCTTTTCCATTCCATTTAATTACAAATATTTGGTTACATCATTCTTGTTGGAAAAATACATAAGTGAGAACGATGTACAAAGACGTGCACGTAAAAGCGACTAGAGTAAAACAAACAAGTATGTAATTAAAGGCAGCCCAAAGCAGTTATGACCAATCCCAACTGATTGCGCCCATTCACGAACATGACGCATGGATTGGCACCACTCAGCTCAATCATCGTGAAGGGAACCGACTGATCCAACACATGTTCTACCATCAGAGAGACATTAGAGAGAGCATATTATATTATTTTATTTTAATTATTGTGAATGTGAAGACTATGTGGATCATTATTTTGTTTTTTAATTTATCTTAGTTTTTAATCATGGTCTGGCAGTTTGAGTAGTTTATGCGGCCTACCCGAATGTCCTTTCTTTGGTATTGTTCGTCGAAACGTTTCCTTAAATTCTGAGTTGAGCTGCTCGGTTATTGACAAATGCGTGCACTGACTGGACAGGTCCACTCAATCTGGCTGGTTCTTTCCTCAAAAGACCATTTCAGACATCAGTCTACATGGTCTTCACATGATCGAACCAAGATTTTGTCAGGACTTTAAAAGAGACTGTGACCTCTGAGTTTGTTTCGGCCTTTCTTCTCAGAGTAGTCAGATATGAAACGCCGACCTCATCTAGTTTTAAAAAAAAAATATGTTAGACATGTAAAAGCGTTTGTACAAACCAACTTACAGAAATAAAATCATTTATCATTTATCATGACACGCACTCAACTACTGGCCTAACTGTCCCCACTCTCTAACCATCAGCTAAAATATTAAACTATAAATTTCTCCACAGGACATAATGAGCCACGCCGGGTTGACGGCCACCCACGATGGCAGCACTACCAACCTCGCCAACAACGGCAACAACAACGTGACGCCGCAACACGAGGACAGTGATGACCGTGTGGCGTTGGCGCAGGCCTTGCTACAAAGGTGTCTGCAGAAGGATACGCTGCTTTGTGAGCTGTATATGCAGCTTATTAAACAGGTGAGCTTGGGAGTGATAATTGATTGTTCATGTGTGTTCGTTACTATCAAATTTCAATTTAGATTATACGGTGTGATTGCCAAAGGTCCGTACTAGTCCAGAAAAAGATCCTGTGGTGGTTCCCAAGAAGTCTGTAAGTGTATCTTCTGTGTACGTGTTGTTGGGTGTTATGAGTCATGTAAATAAAACAACTGGTTTCGGTGAGCACTAGTACACAACTGCTATTTATAATTATTTATTTGACCATTATAATATTTGCTGTGCATGCGACATGTAATGTGTCGATGCACCACATTATTTCCCCCTTTTAAAAACAAATAAAAATCGAGTACACTTACATAAAAATAATTAAAAAGTTTACATAAAAAATAAGACAAAAGAAGTATTCTTTCTACACAAAATATAGTCATACACGAACAAAAATAAAAACGAACTTAATACTACGCGGTAACACTTTTCTTCTGTTCTCCTTTTTCCCGATTGCTGCTGTCTTAAACGTTTTGTGGTCCCTGTCCTCCGTTTGGGTGCTGACAGCAACGCATGGAGACTGTTGGAATCTGAGCTGGTTGCGTTTGCCTGGCGTCGACGTGCCGTGTCACGTTCTTGTATAACCGCTTCCTACACTTTCTGTACATGCAGTACAGTAGCACTGCAACGGCGATGATGAAAATGCCCCCCATAGAGATTTCCGTCATTGAGATGCTGGATCCCCCTGACCCAGCGGCAGTTTGTGCCACCACGATCTCTTCCTTGGAGCCCCAGCTGCCCATGTTTCCGAATATTGCAATTGTCTTGATCTTGCTTTACCAGCGTGTTGCTGCTGCGGTAGTTTGGTGGTTTGTGTGGCCGAAATTATGCTTTGCTTTTTTCCGTGTTTTTCTTTCGTTGATCTGGCGGTATTGTAAATCGTACCACCGGATGTATGACGCGGCCTGAGCGTGTTGTGTTTGGTGCGGTCTTATTAATTTCTGCTGGCTCAACATTTTTGTCGTCGTTCACTTCGCTACTGCTACTTTTCTGGTGTTCTAAAGGTTCATTTACCTTTCCGTCCATTAAAATGTATGCTGGTTTTAATCTGTCCACCGTTACTATTGATGTTTTCTTTGGCAATTGAATCTTGAAATGTTTCTCTTGCTTCTCTAACACTTTATATGGGCCTTCGTAGGCTGGGGTCAGTGGTTTTTTCACAGCATCCGTTCTGACGTATACGTATTCGCAGCTTTTCATGTCTGGATGTATGTACGATTTGTGACTGCTGGCGTGTTGGTTGTTGCTAAACGGGCTTAGCTTTGCCATTGTCCTCTGGAGTGTCTGTGCAAAAGTCTCTGGTGATGTTACTTGCGTTTTCGGCTCGATAAACATTCCTGGCAGACGTATGTTAGTTCCGTATAACATCTGTGCTGGACTTGTATTCTCTTTCAGTCGTAGTGCTGCTCGTAATCCTAGTAGCACTATGGGTAGTTCGCTTGACCAGTTCGTTGTATTTCCGCGCGCGACTAGCGCGGTTTTCATTGATCTATGCCAGCGTTCAACCAAACCATTTGACTGTGGATGATAACTGGTGGTTCTGGTCTTCTTAATACCGAGTGACTTGGTCAGAGTGATAAATAAGTCTGACTCGAACTGTCGTCCCTGGTCCGTTGTTATGGTGTTTGGGCATCCGAATCTCGCTATCCAGGTGCTTATGAGAACTTCCGCTACAACTTTTGCTGTTATCTCTGCTACTGGTACAGCTTCCGGCCATCTCGTTTCTCTGTCGATCATTGTCACGATGTATCTGTTTCCGTTGGATTCTGGTAGTGGTCCGACAATGTCTACGTGCACGTGGTCTAATCGTGCTGTGGGTGGAAAAATTCCGATTGGGGCCGAGTTGTGCCTATGTGTCTTGCTTTTCTGGCATGCCTGGCATGTTTTCGCCCAAATGCCGACGTCAGTATTCATGCGGGGCCAGAAATAGTGCTCGGAGATAATTTTCTTCGATAATCTTATTCCGGGATGTGTTATGTTGTGCATGGTGTCGAATACTTGTTTTCGAAGTGATTTCGGCACATACGGTCGTAAACTTGGTTTTGTATTTTCGCAGTGTAGTTGTCTTGTTCCTGATAATGTCGTTGTTTTCCAGTTAAGGTTGCAATTTTTTAACAGCTGAGTGAGTTCAGTGTCATTGCGTTGCATATCTGCTAACTCAGTCCAATCCACAGGTGTGGGGCAATCTATTTGTTCGAGTCGCGATAACGCGTCGGCCACCGGGTTCATGTTACCGGATAGGTGACGTATGTCTGTCGTGAACTGTGCGATGAACTCGAGGTGACGTAGCCGTCTTGGGGCTATCGTTTTACTTGTGCAGGTTTGTTTTGTAGTGAAAGCATGACATAACGGCTTATGATCGGTGTAAACTGTCAACTCTCTTCCCTCGACATAAGGTTGAAAATGCGTTACTGCCATGTAAATGGCTAGCAATTCCCGATCATACGTGCTGTACTTTGACTGCGTTTCACTCAGTCCCTTTGAGAAAAAGGAGAGTGGCTTCCAGTTTCCGTTTTCATACTGTTGTAAAACGGCGCCCACGCACGTTTGAGATGCGTCTGTCATTAGTGATAACGGGCAATGCGTTGTTGGTGAAGACAATGTAACGGCGTCGCTTAGACTTGCTTTACATTGATCGAATGCTTCTAATGCCTCTGGAGTCCATTGTATTTCGGTTTTGTCATTTTTCTTCGATCCAATGAGGTATTTGTTTAACCGAGCTTGGTGTTTGGCTGCTTGTGGTATATTGTTCCGGTAGAAGTTGATCATGCCTAAAAATCTTCGCAAATCTTGTACGGTTTTTGGTATAGGGTATTTGGTTATTGCTTCGACCTTGTCTGGTAATGGTTTGATACCATCTTTTGTGATCTGATATCCGAGGAACTCTACTTGCTGTTTGCCCAGTATGCATTTGGCCTGATTTATTGCAATGCCATGTTCGTCTAACCGTTTGAACGTTTCTCGTAAATGTCGACGGTGTTCGCTGGTTGAAGATGACGCCACTAGTATATCGACTATATATACGAATACGAAGTCAAGTCCTGCTAAGACTGTGTTTAGGAATCTGACAAAGGTTTGCCCTGCGTTTCGTAGTCCAAACGGCATTCTTGGAAATTCGAATAGACCGAACGGGGTTATTACTGCAGTCTTTTCTACGTCTTGTACTGGAATCTGATTGTAAGCCCTTTTTAAATCGATCGTTGAATAAATACTGGTTCCTGGTAGTAGGTATGTGAAATCTAGTAGTCTCGGAATTGGGTATCTGTCCGGTACCGTGATCGCGTTCAATCTCCTGTAGTCACCACATAGTCGCAACTCGCCGTTTTTCTTCGATGTCACGTGCAAAGGACTTGCCCACGGACTCTTGGAAGGCCTGCATAACCCTGTCTCTAGCATGTGTTCTATCTCCTTCTTCACTCTTAGGTATTTGTCCGCTGGCAAAGGTCTTGACTTGGAGTAAACAGGATGTCCATTGGTGATGATTTGGTGAACAACGTCGTGCTTCGGTCGTGACTCTGTATCGAGAGGTTTCAAAATGTTCGGGAAATCTGCTAAAATGTCTGCGTAGTCTTCGGTTAATTTTACGGTCCGAAGTGTAGGCGTGCTTGACTTCATTAACTTTGCGTTACTCTGAAGTCCAGTTGTGCCATCAATCAAACGTTTATTCCGAACATCCACCAAAATGTTGTTTCTTTCTAGAAAATCGGCTCCAAGTATTGGTTGCGTAATGTCAGCTACGATGAAAGTCCAACGGTACGGGCGTCTCATATTCAGATTCAACGTCAGCGTTTTGTCGCCATATGTTTTTATTTGTGTACCGTTTGCAGCGTATATTTTATATGTGTCGTCAGCTTTTAAACGATTCCCTCTTCTAGGTATGGCTGAAATGTTAGCGCCTGTATCTACCAAAAAACGATACCCACTTTTTCGGTCGGTAACGCATAGGCGGTTTGACGGTATGATAGCGCTGACGACCGCCTCTGTCAACGCTGAATTTAGTTTTCCGACGGTTTCTTCCAATTGCATGGATTTTCACAGTTCCGAGCTCGATTCCTGTACCGATGATGATACCTACATAACCAGTTGGGACTGTCGGGTGTAATCCTCGTCCTGGAGTGTGATCTTGTGCGTGACTGGCTTCGGTTGCGCCTGTAACTACGGTGTCTACCATTATTTGCATTGGATTTCAAAGCTGCTATTTCTATGGTTAGCTTCTTCATTTGGTTGACCATCTCAACCATAAGCTGTGTTTGTCCGCTTGATATTTCCGACACTTCGCCTGATCGTCCTTCCAATATCTTGTCCGCTATGGCGGCGAGGTTGTCAAGTTTCTGATCTTGACTGACCGTTAACACTGCTCGAACGTGATCGGGGAGTCTTGATATCCACAAACCATGGAGGGTTTTTTCGGCCACCTGACTCTTACGTGCCAATTCCCTCATTCGTCTCAACAGTTGCGACGGTTTTTGGTCGCCTAATTCCACTTCACTGACCAGCTTTTGAAACTGCCGCTCCTCCGATTCTTCGTACACGGCTAGGAGTCTTTCTTTAATAGCACCATATTTATTAGTGGCGGGGGGTGACATTATTATGTCGGCCACTTGACTTACTGCGTCTTTGTGGAGCTTGGACAGTACGACTCCGTATTTTACTTCGTCACCCTGTTTTTGGGGAGCCATCATTGTCTCAAACTGCGCGAACCACACCCTGGGCATCTCTATCCAAAAATCCGGGATCTTCGAGGATATTCCTAATGCTGCGACTTCGGCCTGACTGTTGACCGTCGCTCCGCATGCTGGTAACACACCACAATTTCCACTTGTGCTCATGTCTTCGGTAACTATATGCCTCTTGAAAACCAAAACCAGTGAGATCCGCTTGTGGAAGGCTGGTAAGGTTGTGCAGTGCAGTTACCACGACACGAGGAAATCACTTTAAATCGCGGCGCGTGTTAATTCAAATCGGGGTCACCAGATGTAAGTGTATCTTCTGTGTACGTGTTGTTGGGTGTTATGAGTCATGTAAATAAAACAACTGGTTTCGGTGAGCACTAGTACACAACTGCTATTTATAATTATTTATTTGACCATTATAATATTTGCTGTGCATGCGACATGTAATGTGTCGATGCACCACAAGTCTTTATTTATTGTACCGTGTAGCGTGCTGTTCGCTGAACGTCATGCGTTCCAATACCGACTTTCTTCCATGTAAATTATTCATTTTTGGGGTTCCGTACCTCGAAAGGAAAAACGGTACCCTTATAGGAGCTCTTTGTTATCCGTCCGTCTGTCTGTTTGTCAAGACCCTTTTTATCAGGAACGCGTGGAGGTATCAAGTTGAAATTATATCCAATACTCAGGTCTACTGTCCCTTAAAGCTGTGAAAAAATCAAACTTCTAAGCCAACGCAATCAAAAGATACAGCCGTTTAATTTTCGACACTCTCAAGGAAATAAAAACCTACAGGGTACATCCCGTGAACTCAGAATCTTGGAATTTGGTACGAAGCAACGTCTTATAGCACAGATAAAGGAATAATTGCGAAAACCGTAATTTTTTTGTTACATCATATAATAAAAATATTTTTAATAATTTTAAACTTTCTACCCCTTTCCTCATGAACGCGTAGAGGTATTAAATTGGAATTCATGTCAAATACTCAAGTCTATAATACCTTAAGCTGAGGTTTGTACGGAACCCTCGGTGCGCGAGTCCGACTCGCACCTGGCCGGTTTTTTTTTTGCTCAGAACCTTTTCAACTAGTTTTGAACTTGTATAGACTGTTGACTAAGTTTGATAACGCATTTTAACTTAAGCAGATAATGTGGTGCATTTGACAATGCCTCGTATTGTTTTAATAGCGTTTGCAGTCTGTGGAAATACGTTTTTGGACTGTTTGGAAAGTAGTTGGGGCCCTTAGGGATTGGCGCATCTACATGGCTGATTTCGCCCCTGGCAGCTGGGCCAGGGTTGTCATACATCCCATTTTGAAGACGTCCTGAAAACGCGAAGTATGAAAACACTGAGGCTCCCTCCTCATATATGACGCCCTAGTGTATTGCACCACTTTGCCCCTTTGCTCTTCAGCTTCAGAGTGTAATCTCCCTTGTCCCCGCAGACGACGGAGCACCCGGAGCCGTCGTCCCGCGTGTCGTCGCGGCACTGGGCGCTGCTGTGCGCGGCCGTGGGCGCCGCGCTGCCGCCCGCCAAGCCGCTGCGGCGCCTGCTGCTGGCGCACCTGCGGTACCGCGGCACTGCGCTGCACGCCGGCGAGGAGGGCAAGTTCGCCAGGCGGGCTGAGCAGGTGTGTAGCACTTCAATCTTATTCATTTTAACCTCGTGTACATAGGCGGATTTAACCGTTCGTGTGGCCGTATTTATCGAGAAAGGTTGTTTACTGAAAATATTTTTTTTGTCCGTCAGGTATAAATCAAAAAATTTGGACACGTATTTTTTTTTGACACGTAAACATGAAAGTGACGACGATTAAATGCGTTGAAATATCGTGAAACGTCACGCCGCTAGTACCATTTATACTGTCTTAGTGACGTCACAAGCCTCACTCCTGAACTTTGAAGCGCCTTAACAATTTTTTTTTTGATTTGGTAAAGCAAAGAATACATGTCCAATATTATTTGATAATCTCACTGGCTGACTCAATAGAATTACCATTTTTCTACCCAGGAAACATTTCTATTAAAAAGCCGTGTGTCTCGCGTGGATCCACGTTTTAGGCACTCGCACTTAGGGATTAATGGCAATGAGCCATTCTGTACCTTTGGATAAAAAGGATAACATTCCAACCTTTTAATATTATGTAAATATAAGTGCTTACTCGTGTATAATATACCCAGTTAAGTTTAGAAATGTGAATAACCCAAGCAGATTTCGCCCGAAAGAATTTTTTAAACCATGATAAATATGTTTATTCATGCTAAAGCTGGCTGTCACCGAAAGTGCTAACAAATAACTTCAAAACTTCTTCCATTTGTACTTAGGCAAAAATCTAAAGAAAAATTGCATAAAAAATAACAAGAGTCAAACTTATAATTGCTTTTAATCAAATCCTAGCCATAAATCAAACATATAATGAACAATTTTCTAGTTAGGTGGCTGGGAGACGCCTTACATCTGCCCAAACTGCCTACCACTTCCTATAGCCTACCGCTTTGCTTGACCTTAATAATTGCTCAACAGATAGCCCATTGGCCCCCGTACCACCCTTTACACCAACCAGCTTACAATGCTGCTCACAGTGCCCACACCCACCACCCCTTGTGTAAATATTACCGCTTCAATGTCTGACGGACGCGTCCGTACGACGGTAAGACCACCTCCAACATTTATACCAAACAAAATTAACACTAAAATATGAAAAGTTGTTCCTTTTGCGCACTAACACTATTGCTGCATTTTACTAACAGGCAGGGCAAAAAATGCCGTGTATTTTGTAGACACGTCTTGACTTATAAAATTCGGTTACAAGATTTGACCCGAACACACTTGCTAACATACTACATATATACATTGTTGGTTAAATAAAAGCTTGTAATAAAAACTCCCGAAAACACATTCGGAACTATTGCGTTTCTGTGTGGCAGGTTTTTTGTTTCTGATAGAGTACTCTTAAAAATTTATAAATATTTTTATCTGCGAATATGAGATAGCAATATGCAAAAATGTTAGTGTAGTCCCCAGTTTTTCGAACGAAAATTTACGCAAAATTAATGTAGCAAATTTTCAAGCGCACGTTCTTGGTCAATTTTCTGCACGCGCGCAATTTTGCGCACGTTCTTGCATTATCAGCAGCGATCCATGGCAGTTTGCGCGTGCTTGGCAATTTGGTATATTAATCTTGCGATAATTTTTCATCAGAAACAGAAGCTGATTGTTGCACACCAAATAGAGCGCCTAAAAAAGTCGAAATAGTCATCTTTATATCAAATAAGTTCTCTTTTAAATTTTTGTTTTTCTCTCGCTTTCAAATATTCTTTGAGCCGGTCACTGATTCTATTCTCGTGTCCACCAGGTCGCTCTCAGCATAGCACAGGTGCCCCGGCGCCTGGCCGCCCCCTCCAAGGAGGAGGTGCTGTGCGCGGCGGCGCGGCGCCCCATGCACGTGCGCGTGCTGCTGCTGGACGGCAAGCAGCACGGACTCGTGTTCGGGCCCGCCGCCACTGCCGACCATCTCGTCGCCATGCTGAGGGAGAAGATTGGGCTCAGCGATTCTGCAACAGGTCAGTACAAAAACTCTGTAAACAGAACTTAAAGTAGCTGGGAAACATCTATAAAGGTAAATGGAACAAGGTATAAAGTTCTGCAACCTCCATTGATAATAGAAGAAACTCCTACCAAGTGTTGTTTGTTTTTTTTTCGGGATGTTATATTTTTTTGGGCTATTGAATCGCTATGGAAACTTTAGGATAGGCTTCAAGTATAATAGGATGAATACCATCACATGGAGCGACTGTTTATCTGACCGTCATATCCCATTAACTGGGTAACACGACACACCTTGGCAACACTGGTTTCAGTTTGCTAGCTACGTATAATACTCGCAACGGATCTTTGTGTCTCCCTACCCTGCGCAGTAGCTATTTTTGTGTCAATGTTGAAAGTGAAGATAGCATTGTATAACTGTCTCTTTCACTCGCTTACTTTTGTCGCGTCGTCTAATCTCGCTTACTCTATGCAGTATACTCGATGACTTTCTAGCGCAATGGTTGGCAGAGCCATTTTCAGAGACACAAACATCCGCTGTGACTACTATACTACCCGCATTCTTCAATTTTTTTTTTACGTTTGTTGTCCTTAGGTTACGCGTTGTACGAGGTGTGCGCGAACTCGACGCCAGCAGGCGCGGGCGAGCGCGCACTGGCGGGCAGCGAGCGAGTGGGCGATGTGCTCGCGCGCTGGGAGAAGGCTGGAGCCACTGCCGCAGCTTGCAGGTACGCTAGTCTTTATCGCGGACAATTCATTTTGTCGAAATTTTCTAGGATATTCGCGAAGTAGTTCGTAGATACCCATGAGTTCGTACAACTGCGCATGCTCTGCTCTTCGGCTGGCGCAGATGTCGTTTACCTCGATATGTCTAACCACAGACATAAATCTAACTAGGTAACGCAAGTCCCTCCATCTGTATAAAAAACCAAGCGTGCTACCTTTTAAAACACAATTTAAAAACAAATCTACTTACCAATGAAAGAAAACATTTCCAATGCATCGGCCAACTTTTTCTATACAGTCGTTACACCTCAATATGGCAAAATTAGGCATTTTCTATTTCTAGATTTCGGTGGATTTCCGGTGCCGATAATGCTAAATGAAAAGCTCAAAGTACGATCATTGATCGTAATATTACTCCGTTTTTTGACACGCGAAGTACATACAATCTGCGTCATCTAGTTAGATTTATATCTGTGTGTCTAACGTTGTGGAGAATAGGGGTCAATATGCTATGTACATTTTTAGACTGACGTGTCACTACGCTTCGATTCTGTCCGAGTGTACCGTTTCAATAAATCGGTATCTGAGTTACTTAACCATCTGGGTCATTCACCACAACCAACGAAAAACTCGTTTGTAGTTCTATAACTTTCGGCAACATGTAAATTGTCTTACAGTTTGTTAACTGGACTAACTGTGTGTCAGGCTGGTGTTCAAAAAGCGGTTGTTCCTGGGCGAGCGTCCGCTACAAACATCTTGCGCCGCTGAGATGGAGCTGCTGTATTACCAGGTGCTGCACTCCGTGCGACACGACCGCCTGCCCATCGAGACCGACGAGGCTGTGAGTATCATCACCATTCTCTTACTTCCCTCCAGCAATTCTCACATACTCTTTCTGCTTCGTTAATACATAATATGTATAAACGAAGTAGTACTCAAAACCCGATGTGCATATTATGCACACGCCCGTTTTGAGTCTTACGTGTTCGGTACAATATATGCAACCGAACAGCTCAGCACTATTGCCTGCGTCCATTTCCATAAATGCATGTATCGCAACTAGCGTCTTTTAGTGCTACTTTAGCTTAGATTTACCATTATTTTAACTAGTATTCAATATAGCTTTTAAAACTATTACTATTCTAGTATAAAGTCAACCAAATAAACCAACTCGAGAGTTTAGTGCTAAACCAAGCAGGCGCTAAATCCTACATGGTCCTTCGAGCCGGATAACAGTATATCGATAATAATACAGATAAATCTTTTTGAATTAACTATGCCAATTTATTTGGGGTCTGTACAACACGTCTTCTTTTTCCAAACCTTTCTATTAGTCGCCATAGTCATCACAGTAAAACTCGACGCTGTGAGTAAACGTGTTAATTTTGCCAATTGCGTGTGTAATAATCAGGTTATACTGTAGGGACGATTCCATTTCATTCCATTCCCTATTTCCTTCTCCAACAAGGACAAATGCGGTAATAGATACATGTTTTTTGGGATACCAGACTAGAAAAGCGACACTGTTTTATCTATAATATAAAAATGAATCGCAAAATGTGTTGGTAAGCGCATAACTCAACAACGCCTGGACCAATTTGGCCAATTCTTTTTTTTAAATGTTCGTTGAAGTTCAAAGATGGTTTTTAAGGCGAGAAAAATTCTAATAATTGCCGGAAATAAAATAAAAACAGCCCTTTTCTTTTTCCCATACAAAAGTTTTCTAACTAAAACGTAGAGTCAATTTGAGCTTTATTCATATTGTATAAGCTATTTTTGCTTTATGTAGGGTAGGGTAGTGTAGGGTAGGGTAGGGTAGTGTAGGGTAGGGTAGAGAGGGTAGTATAGGGTAGGGTAGTGTAGGGTAGGGTAGGGTCGAGTAGGGTAGGGTAGGGTAGTGTAGGGTAGGGTAGGGTAGGTAGTGTAAGGTAGGGTAGGTAGGGTAGATAAACCTTTGGTGTTTTTATGGCAAACAAAGTTTGCCTGGTCAGCTAGTAGTTTATAAAGTTAAATATAATCTGTATATATGCAGGTAATGCTGGCAGCGTTGCACGCGCAAGTAGTGAAAGGCGAGTGCGCGGGCGGCGGCGAGGAATGCGCGGCCGCGGCCAGCGCCGTGCTGCCCGCGCGCCTGGCGCAGCCCGCACTGCCCGCCCCTGCGGTGAGGCTGCACCACCTGGCGCTGCGCGGGACGCCGCCCACAGCCGCCATGCAGAGGGCGCTGACCCTCGCGTCGTCCTGGCCGCTCACTAGGGCCACCATCTTTGATGTTATGGTAAGTGTATCATAGGATTATTGGCTGCGCTGAACGATTTTGTGATTGAGATTTCATGTATTTTCTCATGAATAATGGTACCTTTTTACCAGTAATAGTACATTGTGATACAAGGGTGGAAAGTAGGTTATTTCAAACGAGTTAACAGTCAACAAGCCCGAGCCGAAGGCGAGGGTTTTTAATGACACGATTGCAATAACCTACACACCCGTGTATCACATGACGTTTTTCAATACAGTTGTGAGAAATAGTAAAAACAAATCAAAGAAGAGATTTGTTTATACCCAAAAAATAAAATTTTCAAATAATGGCGCGTTTTTGGAACAGGTTTTTTTTTACGACGAAAACAGCCAATACAGTCTGTTCGATTTTTGACAAATGTGGATGTGAAAATAATTAAAACTGATAATTAAATATATTAAACAACCATTTAAAAGACTTGAGAATTCAATGCTAAAACGTTCGGAATCATTATTTTTTCCTCGTATAAAATATCCTTTTTATTCTATGTATGAAAACTCCTTGCTACTAAACTTTTTTAAATTGAAATTTAAAACTCAACTGCAAAACTAATGATCGAGCGCGTAAACAAAAGTCACGACCGCGTAACAGAAAGATGCCTGTGCAAAAGATTTTATTTTCGCGAATCATAATTATAGCCTCTAAAAGTATGCCATGTTTAACAACTGTATTGAAATAGTATATTATGCAACTAGTGAATAAAGGACGGATTTAAAACGAGGGCCATAGATGAATCAAGAGCAAGTGAAGGATTCTAACGACTGAATCACGACCGTAGGGAGTGCTTCATGATGATTGAATCACGAGCATAGCGAGTGATTCAAGTGTTAGAAATCTGAGCGACGTGAGTGATTCATGGTCCTCGATATAAATCCGTTTTATTCAAGAGTTGCATACTATATTTTATACCATGACTAAGAGGAATAGAAAGATTTAAGCGAAAATCACAAGGAATAATAATAAACAAATAAATGGTTTATTACCTTCAAAATTTACGAAAAATGTAAAACCCTGACCCCTGAGCTAGGTAACAGCACCTGTGTTTCAGGGGCCAGTGACCACCTCCGTTACGTTACATAATTATAATTGATTAAACACCAATGCAATTAATATTAGAATTACAATCCAAATAATATTCAATAAATATCCTAGACTGAAATCAAAATCATTATTAAAATCCTAAATATAAATAAATTCAAAATTAAAATCGAAGAAGGAGTTTGAAAGTCGAGTATTCTCTGCATAAAAAGTTTGTATCGAGTATTTTTTGCGGAAGGAGGCGCGAGTCGGTTATATAGCATTGACATGAAGGTCGAGTACATTGGTGTGTTCCAAATTCAAACTCCAAAACAGTGATTAAAAGTGCTTTTTAGGGTTCTGTACCCAAAGGGTAAAAACGGGACCCTATTACTAAGACTCCGCGGTCCGTCTGTCTGTCTGTCTGTCACCAGGCTGTATCTCCTGAACCGTGATAGCTAGACAGTTGAAATTTTCACAAATGATGTATTTCTGTTGCCGCTATAACAACAAATACTAAAAACAGAATAAAATTAATATTTAAGGGGGGCTGCCATACAACAAACGCGATTTTTGTGCCGTTTTCTGCGATAATGGTACGGAACCCTTCGTGCGCGATTCCGACTCGCACTTGGCCGGTTTTTATTCACTGTTTTCAGTGAATAAAATAAGCTTTTTAGAGGGGGAATGGTATTAATGTACTTTTTTATAATCGAATCAGTATTTCTATATACTTCTTTTTCACTAACTATAACCAAATTGTCCTACAGCTAAACAAAGAGCCTCCCTTAAGTTCTCCAGCTTTCTTAATCCCTGGCCTCCTAAAACTATCATTATTCTGAACAATATCGTTTGCTTGCAGCAATCTTTCACATCGAACTGGCCACGCGCGCTGTGGCTGGCTGTGGACGCGCGAGGCCTCACTCTGCTGCGGCGCGGCACGCGCGCGGCGCTAGTGTCGCACGACCACGACCAGCTGCTGGCCGTGTCGCCCGCGCCGCGCGCCTTACTGCTGGTCACCAGGGCCGACCGCAAGCACGCCAAGCTCGTGCTGTCTACTGATCAGGTATGTCACTCACTCTGCTGCGACGCTAGTGTCGCACGACCACGACCAGCTGCTGGCCGTGTCGCCCGCGCCGCGCGCCTTACTGCTGGTCACCAGGGCCGACCGCAAGCACGCCAAGCTCGTGCTGTCTACTGATCAGGTATGTCACTCACTCTGCTGCGACGCTAGTGTCGCACGACCACGACCAGCTGCTGGCCGTGTCGCCCGCGCCGCGCGCCTTACTGCTGGTCACCAGGGCCGACCGCAAGCACGCCAAGCTCGTGCTGTCTACTGATCAGGTATGTCACTCACTCTGCTGCGACGCTAGTGTCGCACGACCACGACCAGCTGCTGGCCGTGTCGCCCGCGCCGCGCGCCTTACTGCTGGTCACCAGGGCCGACCGCAAGCACGCCAAGCTCGTGCTGTCTACTGATCAGGTATGTCACTCACTCTGCTGCGACGCTAGTGTCGCACGACCACGACCAGCTGCTGGCCGTGTCGCCCGCGCCGCGCGCCTTACTGCTGGTCACCAGGGCCGACCGCAAGCACGCCAAGCTCGTGCTGTCTACTGATCAGGTATGTCACTCACTCTGCTGCGACGCTAGTGTCGCACGACCACGACCAGCTGCTGGCCGTGTCGCCCGCGCCGCGCGCCTTACTGCTGGTCACCAGGGCCGACCGCAAGCACGCCAAGCTCGTGCTGTCTACTGATCAGGTATGTATACGTTACTGGATACTGCGTTCGCTTTTCATTTTCAAACATGTAAGCAAATACACATTTTAATGAAAAAAAATACTTTAATACCCACACGTAAAGTTAATTTTGACTAATATTGACTTGAAACAAGGTTTTGATTGATGGAATACTCTTCCAGTTGCAAACGAATTTGGAGTTATTAGCAATGTTGCTTTAGCCAGCAAGCCAGCATTTTTCTTTTCTTTGTGAAATGCTCATGTTTACTGCACTGCCACGGGGAGATAGTAGTGCAGTTTTGTGGTACTCCAATCCACTAAAACTCCAGTGTCCTCTTGTGCCGCTTATGTCGAGAACACGGGCACGCGTTAGCACTCACCGCGGCTGTCCGTCACCGGACCATCCGCGGGGGAGTACCCCCATCACCGGTGCACTAGAACACACTGTACGCCGTGACCGCCCCAGGAACCAAACCAGCACATGGGCGTCAGACGACCCCGTGTATAGCACCCGTGGTCCCCTTGTGACGGGTTAAGGTCAATGGCCCCGCCACCTACCATTTTCAGCCGCAGGGGATAGGGAGAGCGGCCAACGCTATAGCGACACTCCTCCTCTGCGGCCCCACCACGTCCGCCATCAGACGGTGGCGACCCCGTCCAGGCCGCGGAAGGTGGGGAGAGCGGCGCACCGGAATACGCCCTCAGACGCGTTATCATATGGGTATGGGAGGTCCCATACGACATAGCGGCCTGCTTCACTTGCGATGTCGCCCAGGTGGCACCGCAACCTACTTGTTGGCCGATATGTCGTCGGCTTATCGGCAAAAGTCCTGACGAGCGGCTCCTGCTCGGGTTCCCCTTCGCTTCACCGTGGGTGACCAAACCACGGCTACTAAGCCCCTCCGCCTAGACAATTTCACTGGGGCATCAGCAGCTAGCTAACCTAGAGAAAAGACTTTTTAATAATTGTGCATAAAAAATTGGTCTCAAGCAATTGGTGTGCTTACAGAGCTTTGTGCGGTTTGATAACTGTAGGCAATACTCGTAACTATGACAATTTTGCTTATGAACGTATGTTCCGCAGGCGTACCAGATCGCGACGCTGATCAAGGACTACATCGAGGCGGTGCGCGGGCCGGTGTCGCCGGCCGTGGCGGCAGCCGGCGCGCCGCCGCCCGCGTCGTGACACCCGGCCGCCTAGTGCCAGTGCTTCCACGTCAGGCGTTGAGCAGCGCTCAGCCAGCTCAGCCAGGACTACACAGGAACGTTCCACACGCGACCGACACTACACACCCACGTGATTTGAACAAACATCGATTTTTATAACAATTAGAAACTTATCTCGAATTCAAAATAGAACTCAATCAATTCAACAATGAACTGTACTTAAAATATTGATGACCAATATAAGTTCGAGAAGTTTAAATTAGAATATATATAATTCGAGTCTTCCACTCAGTTTTTTTTTGAGTTAAATCTAAATGAAATCACGTGATTGTCGTAGTTGAAGCTTAAATGTTGATTCCACTACAAGGATACGTTAACATATATCTATTAGAGATGACAATATTGTATCTTTGGAGTAGATACGCTCGCGGGTCGGACGAGGGAAGGAATACCAGTCACAGAAGTGAATGTTGGCGGTGACGAGTACATGGATCTGAATGCGGAAGGCAATGCTCAAGTGCCCGAGCGCGGAGCAACGAACGGGCCACGCACTCTTTTAAGTTTATTTACACTAAGTTAAATATAATTGTGAACGAATAAGCATTTACTTCACAGCAACAGGTCTGATCAAGGTGGTGTTCGGTTTCGAGTGACAGAATGGACGATTTAAGTTGCCAGAAAAAGAGAAAGACGGGGAAGCAAAAATAAATTAATCCACATACCTTCATAGTCGTAAATAAAACAATTTTAACCCATTCTCGTGTAATAGTTGTTATATTCCGATCTATTAAATTCCTCAAAATAAATTTATGCCAGTATTATTATCATTACTGTTAAAGTGTTAGAACTAAATGTTGCAGTTAGATGTATTGACCGTTGATGTTAAGATTTGTCTGGTAGATAATTCCCCTTTATTAGTCTTTGGTCTGTATTGACATTTTTGAACTATAATGTGTTTGATGTGAACTCTGAACTAAGTAAAATGTCGATGCAAGCGGCTAAGCCAACCCACTGTAAATCATTAGTGTTATAATACTCGAATATGACATTATATCTTTGCTGTAGAAATACTATATGTACGTAATAGTTATATGTTGATGGTACATACAGTTAACTGCAGGAGCAAGAATACAGCGAGAGTGAAATATGATGGAAATTTATTGTGATGTAGTTCCACTGGAAACTCATGAAATTGGGTACTGTCAAACGGGGTAAATAGGGATGCAGGGGTGAATAGACACAAAATTATGAAGGGCATTTTCGCGTAAATTCAAAATTGTTTTCAGCATTTCATTAAAAAAACTATGCTTTGTTGGAAACCATTAAAGTGGTATCACAGTTAAAATGCAAATCAAAGTTTTGTCCCTATTCACCCCCTGCATTCCTATTTCACCCCCGTGTAATGGTACCTCTCAGACAATCTTGTATAGTGAAGTGTGCTAAGTGACTTTAGTAGGTAAGTAGTATTCTTACTCCTCTTGACTGTACCCCCACTATATATCCGCTAACATTTCAGATTCCTACTGTGTATCCTATTTAGTGTATTCGATCCAAATATCGTCCCAGTAGGTGGGTCAGGACCAAATTTTTGACGTAATTGCACAACGGAAATCAAATGTGTCACACTGGAATATAAATTTTCGATAATAAATCGCACAATGGAATGAAAATTATTCACGACATATCCTACAATTTGCAACAATTCACAAATTTAAAAAAAAATAGCGGCAAAAATATTCTTAGGTAGTCAAGCAAGGACATGCGTATTTTAGATAGCGTAAAAAGACACCGTTATTATAAGTATATTATAAGTTGACACCAATTATTATTAGCAAATATCCAAAATTATTTTAAGGCGTTAAGTTCGCAATATTTTGTCACTTATGAGTCGGAAACCACAGTGTCTTTATCCGTCAAAAATTTGGACCTGACCCAGATACCAATTGTATGGAAAATGATATTATCTTGTAGAGTCTGCCTGTAATGCATATATATCCTGAACTCTTGTTTTGTGCCTTGTATAAAGCTGACATAATGATGCTGATAGAAGCCTATGAATCTCTATCAATTGTATTTATCAATTAAAATATATTTTATTGGCTAACAGCATTCATTATTAGGCGTATTTAATATCAGTGAGCGATTTGTGCAAATTTATTGTGACTGCAAAATAATTACTGATTGTTTCAAAATATAACTTCTATTATGCATATTACACTATATTGCACAATGTTATGTCTCAATATTTTATTATAATAAAAAGTATATTTGGTATAGTAGAGCTAATTGGAATGTAAGTAACGACTTTGTTAGTAACACTAGGTTTTAAGATGCTGCGTGTTCTGTTCCTTTACAGAAAGTGGTCGATTGTCCGGCTATGAATATAAATTGTGTTCAAACTGAACTGTACATTATGTTCATCCATGGTAGAATAAGACATGGTAGTCTCTTCCCGTGACAGCTGGGTCACGTGATTGGCCTAAGACTACGTCATCGAATGTTTGGGAGCCACAGTATTTTGCTCACCGAGCGAAACAACGCTATAGGTGTGAGCGACACGGCAATAGCGATGAAATGGCTAGTTGTCAGTATGACACTTGTCAATTCGATGTGTTCGATTGAATTAGCCGAGCTACATGCATTTTTTATCCTTAACAAAGCAATTATGAACTAATAATTCAATATACAAATTAATTTAACACTAAATAGATGATCACAAGAGTTACTAAATAGTTCAGCTAGTAAGTAATTAATTTTCATTAACTACATGAGAAAGTACCAAAATTTTCTAAAAAGGACAATCAATGGTAACACTTATCGTGACGTAGTCTTAGGCCATCTTGGGAAGAGAATACCAGGCGAAGTATACGGAGTATGCTATTATACCACGTGTTCATCAACATCCTTTTTCAGTCTCATTGTATCCGGACTCGTACTGTTCAATAGGATTGTGCGTGTTATTTACACAACATTTAAAGGAGCAGAATCGTAGCGAAATAAATTCGATTGAGAAAAGATATCCCTTTTTTAAAAACGGACGCGTTTGTCGCATAATATTGATATGTCTATGATACCTCGGTCTTATTTAAATATAGAGGACACGCGTTATTTTGAACTTCTTTGGTGCTTTGATATCCAGAAGTTGCTTAGCTTGTGTTTCTGATCTCATATTGAGTATTATTTATTTAGATGCCATATTTTGATTTACGAGCAATATTTGATTAGGTACTATTTATTTTTAATTATTATGTATTTCGATATCTTGTATATAATTGATGAACCAAAGACTTCGATTCATCCCTTTGGATAATTTTATCTTAATTATTTTCAATTCGACATTTTGTAAATAATTATATAGACATAGCATACTCATTGACGTGAAATTCTCGTAATATCATAGAGGCTGAAATTATATTAAATTATTGGAACATTTGGCATTCGGTATTTTTTCGGCTTTCGGCTTATTAGTCAATTATTTTATGTAATTAATAAACTAACACTTGGGTGTATTTACAACACAATTTATCTACTTTAACGCTCGTGATTGATATTGGATCTGTAACTTTTGGACGCTACCCGAAATCATAAAATAAAATCGGTAAATAATATAATATTATTTAACCAAGTATTGTAGTAATATAATATAAACAGCGGATCTTTGTGGCTCTGAAGTTGGCTCTGTCAACTATTGCGCAAGAAACAGTTTAACTGCATAGAGTAAGCGAGATAGAATGATGCGACAAACGTGAGTGAAAGAGACAGTTACACAATGCTATCTTCACTTTCAATATTGACACAAAATAGCTTCTGCGCAGGCTCTTGCAGCCAATTTAGAGACACAAAGATCCATTGTGTGTATTATAACGACTGGGGGTTTTCAGCAAGTTGCACTCATTTCTGTGTCAACCACGAGTGGTTATACTAACATTGAGCACTAATCTATAGACAATATTTCAAAATAATTGTAATTGTTTCTCATAGGAAGTAAGTTATTTTAATATAGGATAATGAACGTCAGTGAAACATCGAGACGCACATCACTACGAGTTTCATTGCGTACCAACACTCACACTGCCCAAATAGACTGAAGGTGTCCAAATATTTTGTCATTATTGATGGATTGTTTTTGTTACATTGTGTATGGAATTTTAACCTATTATTTGAATGCCAAATAAATGATTACAAAGTGATTTTTCTGAGTTTTATTTGAAAATAGTTTTGTACACTTATATATTACAATATTTATTAAAATTACTGTGTCACTAATCCTAGGTAATCGTCCATCAATGTTCCAATGGCGAACTGGAAAAGAAACAAAAAAAAAATTAATAGTACATTGAACTTGTGTCATTAAAAACCCTCGCCTTCGGCTCGGGCTTGTTAATGACAGCTCGTTTGCAATAATCTACTTTCCACCCTTGTATCACACGACGTTTTTCAATACAGTTGTGGGAAATAGTAAAAACAAATCAAAGAATTAAGTTTGTTTTGTCCATAAAATAAAATTATCGTAAGTCGCCATGTATCTTTCTCAAAATTTCATCATGCGCAGTTTTTACCTCAGATAAAATATCGGGCAAAGTTAATTCTATTTCATCACTTGTACTTGACCTCATTATAAAAATAATCAATAAAATCAATTTATCACACATGAGAAGGGAATCCACATCGCGTCATTCATCTCGATGTGATTGGTCGATTTGGTCAACTGGATTGCGGTCAAACTCTTTGCGTTGCCGTATCCACTTACGCAATTAGGCTGTAGGTTTAACAGTGCTGAAATGATTTAAAAAAATGTTATCTAAAATTAATAAAAAATATATATAGAATACTCACAATGCCGGTTGCGTCCACCCTGGTGCCGACTATCTTGAGCCGGATGACGTCCTCCTCCTGTATCACGTTGTCTTCCTGTTTGCTCTTGTAGCAAGGAGGGTTCACGTTTGGACAAAACTCCATATCAGCTGGGATGGACTGAAATTAAATATCGTAAAGTTAATAATCGTTAGAAAACCAATAGAAGTATTGCAGAACAGCAACCAGGCGACCTTTGTGTGTGGTGGACAATTGCACAATAGTTGTTGTCTGTCTGTTGGATCTGTCCAAATCGCGCGGAGAACTTTGGCAGCGCAACATAGGATTTGTGTGACGTAAGGTCCATGGCGTAGTTCGCATTTGGTGTCAGAGATGCCACTACAAACCTTTATAATAGCTACATGCGCGTATACAAGTCAGTAGCAATACCAAACCATAGGATCATACATATCCCATACCATAGGACTATAAAGTCCATACTATAGGACTATATAGTCCATAGCATAGGACTATATAGTCCATACCATAGGACTCTAGTCCATACCATAGGACTATATAGTCCATACCATAGGACTATATAGTCCATACCATAGTACTATATAGTCCATACCACCATAGGACCATAGTACTTTTTTATTATACAGACTCGGGCAAGGAATTCCACTCCTTTGCTGTACGCATAATAAAAGTATTCCCAAAACGTTTGGTGCGTATGGGTGACCGATGGCGCGTCGCCGTACGTCTTGTAGTCCGATGATGGAACGGGCTATGAGGAATTAGATCATGCAATTCCATCGCACACTCCCCGAAATGTAACCGTTAAAAAACCGACAGGCTGGCAACTCGGCGACGATGTTCAAGGCTCTGGAGCCTATACTCGAGTATCTCATTGCCGATGAGCCTTTTGGCCCGTTTTTCGATTGACTCAAGTGCATCCAGCTGGTACTTAGCAGATCCGTCCCAGAGATGAGTGCAGTACTCCATGCATGATCAAACTTGCGCTTGATACAAGTTGAGCAACTGTTCTGGCGTGAAGTACCGACTCACCTTTGCAATGATTCCCACCTTTTTGGCAGCCATTTGAGCTTGTGCCTCATTGAATGGACCAAAATTGAGGGTCGATAGAATAGAATATACTTTATTGGACACCAAAAGTCGATATCAACGTAACGCCAAGCTCAAAATGGTCCGTTTTCAGCACGGTCACACCTCGAAAAGAAGTAGCCGGGTGGATTTGGCTCCTTTTAGCGGCAAAAAGACATGTCGAGTCCTAGCAGAATTGAGATTGTCATCGCCCCATTCGGAGATTACCTTCAAGGACTGATTCAAGCGCTCAAACCATAGGCCTCCCGGAAGAATCGGATCTAAGGCCCAGTAGCACGTGCATCGGATATGTATCTCTCAGCAACAGTGCTGTCGTCTGCTAACCCAAAGCTTTTAGTAGATCTTTTATGTGCAGTAAGAACAATGTTGCTGAAAGTACCGACCTCTGAGGGACCCCGGCGTTGGTCATACGAGCGGCCATCAATAACCATTCGTATAGACCGGTCCCTCAGGAAATCTTCAATCCAATCGCACAGACCGAATGAAGGAAGCTTATCAATATTGCTCTCGGGCCAGACCCTGTCAAAAGCTTTCGAGCTGTCGAGGGAGACGGCAAGCGCTTCCCCGTACCTCTCGATGGCCTCACTACAGTTGTGAATAGCATACGCTAGAAAAGCCCCAGTTGACCTGTTTTGGCGGAAGCCGTATTGGCGATCACTGAGGATGTTGCCAGCTTCTAGGTATACCAGAAGCTTAGAGTTGAGCACCTGTCCCATACTCTTGCAGAGGATGGACGTAACTGAAATGGGTCTGTAATTGGCCGGGTCATCCTGTCTGCTCTTCTTGGGCTGAACATTAGCTTGCTGCCAAGAATTCGGTACTTTTCGCAATACCTTCTTGCAGGACTTGGCAGCCCTATTGAAGGCTCTCTTCCGCTGACTCACGTCGTTTGTTTTGCGTGTCCGAGCGTCGACCCATGCCATGTACGCCTCGTGTTTAAGCGTGTTGGCACGATTGCACTCGGCCGGTCAACGCTCGACATTGCTACGTCAGAGAAAGGAACCTATATCAGAGGATTTACAGAGTTCTCGAGCGGCAATACTGTGACTTACCCGACTAAACAAATAAGAGCGTACTAAAAAGCGCGCATTTACCAGCTTACATAAAAGCTCTCTTACGTGCAGGTGAACTGAAACATTTTCACTATTGGCAACATTATAATTGTTTTAGCGTGACGTCAGCTGACGTTTTGCCTATGTTCATACGATGTGGCTGAATGCTACGGGTCGATAGGTGTTGCCAGTGCGACACTGACGAGACAAAAGTTATTGATATTTACAAGAATCCTATTTGATTGCTGCAAAAAAAGCCTGGCTCTAACTTTTCTAAGCCCAATTACTTCATTCTTCAATTTCTCATATTATTGGACGGATTTTAAGTAAAAATGAATGTTGATTGAATACTTACATGATGCGAAATGAAACAGCTCAATGGGCCAATTTGTGCAAACATTCCAACCTGAAATAAAAAAAATACATTGTATGTATCTTTTCATAAAGCATATGTATGTATTTGTGTTTCTATTAAGTTTTATTGTATCTATATATTCATTATTGGTATTGTTGCACCACTGACAACCCCATGTCACAGTATTAATAGGGACAAAGAGTATGGCTACTACCCACATACGCTCGAAACGGTACTCTCACACAAACATGCGCATCAACGAGCACGCACTACTGACAGCATCGCGACAACTGCAAACAACTTTAGTCACACAGTATTATATTATTTGGGTTGGTTCATTCTTCACCTTATTAACTTGAGTGACAATAGCATCAAGAACCTCTCCCTTGAATGGCCGGAACACAATAGCCTTGTACTTGACAGGGTAAACCACAAAGCCCTGCCCTGGCTGGATCAGACCAGCACCTATGCTGTCTATTGCAGTCACTGCTATTACGAAACCATACCTGAAAACAGAATAGCTTGTGTTTAGAATGCATTGTATAAAAGTTTGTCTCAAATCTCAATTAGCTGTAAAACTGTATCTACCTAATACTACGACATAAAAAACCTAACCAAAATTCTGTGTTTGGACTTAGCCAAACACAATGTGATGATGTGTGATGTGTGTGTGATTGTGTGTGTGTGTGAGTGTGTGAATTTAGCCCGCACATAAGTTACAGCTGATAACTGGACATTCTGTTCAATTCTGGTTCAATAATGTTTAATATTGTTAAGGTAGGATTTTAATTCATATGTACTTTCTAAGTTTATCTTAGACATCACAGGCAACGGTGAAGGTAAACATCGTGAGGAAACCTGGACTTATATAGTTAATGTAAGTCTGAAATAGCCAAGTCAGAGGCCTGTGGGGTTCCCAGAGGCGGCTTTATTAACTCTGACACCAGAGATGGCCACACCTCACACGAAAAGAAGAAGAAGGATTTTAATAAAGATTCTTGCTGTTTGAATTAATATATTATTAACTATAATAATAATACCAGCCTGTAATTGTCCCACTGCAGGGCAAAGGCCTCTTCTCTTACAGAGAAGGCACAATCATTAATCACCAAACTTGGTTGTTGCAGGTTGGCGATTTTAGACTTATATTAACTACAAGTCCAGGTTTCTTTTTATAAAGTTATTTAAGCATTTTGAAAACTAAATATTGCAACTTTCTAAAATAACTGTTGAAGAGTAAGTGTACTCTTATATTTAGTTAATTTAAAAAACATTAGCCGCGGTACATAACCTATTAAATTCAAATTCTATATTTTTACTTACTTTCCTGTGCACGTCCCTTCGACTTCTGTATATAACTTCTGCTTAACAATATCTAGCAACTGCGGCCCAAAATACCGAGGGTGCAAAAGAATTTCGTGTTCTAAAGATATCTGAAACATTTGTTTACAAAACAATTTATCACAAAAATGGCGAATTTATTGTGCGATTAGAAAATTTAAATATACACTCACATGATAAAACATTGTGGAATTAAAGTATGTACGCTTTTATTTATCTTTACTTCATAATACAAGGTAATATAATCACAAAACTAAATTCGTCCGCAAATCCAGTGAACGAAAAGCGTCTCCCTCGCAAACAAAATAACTGTCAAATAATAAGTGACATTGACAGTGACACACGGTTGTCAGTGTCAGTGAACGTCACTGGTATTGCTGTAGTAAAAAATTATGCCACAAGTCTGACGTGTCACATGTTCACAAAATATATCACCTTTTTAATTTTTGCGTTTGTTTCATTGCTTACTATTTTGATCTATTTATAAACGCACTTTTCGTTTGCTTCTTGTTAAAGTATTCCTGAAATGTCATCGATTTTCCGGTTGATTCTAAAAATCGAACAACAAATTACAACATAGTTACTTGACAACACTGGTGATTACTCAAAAATGCCAAATGAATGGCAGACTTGTGTATCGTAATCAGATTGTTGTAAAAAATGGCAAAAACTTACGATTATTTATTTAAATTGCTTTTGATAGGTGATTCTGGTGTGGGAAAAACATCTATATTATTCAGATTTTCAGAAGATGCATTCAATATTTCATTTATATCAACAATTGGTGAGTACTTTGATTCAAGTCTTTATATCAAAGGTTATTGTCAGATAATTTTTTACGTATATTGTCATGGAACAGGATTTTTTGTTTCCATGTTCATTGTGTCTATTTTTTATCGTCACACATATTTATGGCGGATAGGGCGCGGCGCCTGGATAAATGGAGCCCTTATCGAATTAAATGAATCGAGAGTTCATGACATCATACACACTAATTAATTAGTTGATTCCCGAATAACTGGACGGTTGGTTGCAGGTATCGACTTTAAAATTCGTACGATAGACCTCGACGGAAAAAAAGTAAAATTACAAATATGGTAAGTTGATTTTTAGTTTTATTTTTGTGTTCTTTTTCATAGTGAGACAGACCTGTTATGAGGCGCGGTCAAGTTAAAGCTAGCCAGTTTTGAAATCGTAAATGAGTAATGAGGCTAGCACAATGTACCCACTTCCTTTCTTCAGCCTATCAACACAATGGCTCAAACTGTTGTTCTGTAAGACATTCAGGGAACAAAACAACAATTTACATTTGCACTGCAATTCTAGACTCACAGTCTTGCTTGACCTCTGTGAATTTATGAGTTAATTATATAGTGCTAGTTATCTAAAAGTTATAATTATGTAAATGGGAAAACATTTCCAGCTTCTTGTGGTTTAGAATGTGTGCATACCTAATATTATTATATCAATTGAACAATAACATTTATTACATACAATAATAATTAATCTTTAGAATTTTCTATTGACCTGTAAACATGCTTGTGTTCCAGGGATACCGCAGGGCAGGAAAGATTTCGTACAATCACAACAGCATACTATCGGGGTTCAATGGGTATAATGCTGGTATACGATGTTACAAATGAAAAGAGCTTTGAAAATATAAAGAATTGGATCAGAAATATTGAAGAAAATGCCAGTGCTGATGTCGAAAAGATGATTCTTGGAAACAAGTGTGATTTAGAGGCTAAGAGACAGGTAAGAACAAATCTGATAGATGCTGTTTTATACCTTCTCTCATTATCGTCATCATATCAGCCGAAAGACATCCACTGCTGAACATCGGCCTCTCCCAAGCGTTGCGACATTGACGAGTCCCTTGCGTCTCGCAACCAGCGGATCCCCGCAACCTTCACCAGGTCATCAGTCCACCTGGTCCATATTCTCTGGCCTACATATAATTAAACCATCTCAGAATAAATTGTATTAAAAAACAAGTTTAACTTTTATGTCATACCTCTTCAGAGGTCAATAGAGTACATTGAACTTTATATCTTCAAAATCAATATATCAGTAAGATTTTGTTGTTGTCTACATGTTGTCTCATATTGATTTGAAACTTTAACAATGTAGAGTTGATAATTATCCCTAATCCTAACAAATTAATTGTTTATAGATTGATTGAGTTAAACAGGACAGAAGCGCCAGTAATTGTATAAATACACATAGGATAAATTCATGAAAGTAATATGGGTTTTCCTACTGTTTCAGTTCTATGGACACATAAATCTGTTATCAATAATATTATGTTGGTATTGATAAGTGGCAAATGGAACTGTAAATGTTATTCCAATCACTATTGTGAGTCATGCTTTTGACGGTACTTTATCTACATGATAAGAATAACTGAGGATTAACTGGGAGAACTACAAGCCAGTTAACACAATATTCATGTCAAATTACAAAATCATCAACTCTAATCCATTTAAAACCATTATGTATTTAATCCAACTTAAACTTATTTATTTTTCTAGGTTTCAAAAGAAAGAGGTGAACAGTTAGCCGTAGAATATCAGATTAAATTTGTAGAAACCTCAGCGAAAGACTCCTTAAATGTCGAGTCAGCGTTTTATACCCTAGCAAGAGACATCAAGGCGAAGATGGAGAAGAAACAGGTACGGGACCTTTTACAGTTAATTAAAAATAGAATACACACACACACACAAAGAAATTCAAGTATTTTGCACAAATGTATGAGAAATTAGGATATACTAGCAGTCCCCCGCGGCTTCGCTCCCGTCAACTACCTACCCATCTACCCTACCTACCGGAAGCTCTCAAAAAGGAATATTTTAACCCGTTTTTGCAACATTTTTCATTTATGCTCCGCTCCTATTGGTTGTAGCGTGATGTTATATAGCCTATAACCTCCCTCGATAAATGGACTATCCAACACAAAAATAATTTTTCAATTTCAACCAGTAGTTCCTGAGATTAGCGCGTTCAAACAAACAAACAAACTCTTCAGCTTTATATTATTATAGTATAGATAAGACTGGACAAAGGAAAAGATGTTAGAGAATCTTATTATGAAAGAGATTGTAGTGTGTGTACACTGCCACAGAAACATTATATATAAAAATATTGAGTAAACAAAATGGTTTTCTTTATTTACTGTATGATTGATTAGCTCTGCCAAATATAATTATACTTCTATATTATTTTGTTATGACATAATATTAATTGCCAACTACGCCATTTGAGGAAAACTTGAATATTATACTGTAGAGGACATACTGACATCACATGGATATTTGCTTATCAGTAGGGAAGTGAACCATATTACAAGCTGAGTAAGTGATTGCTTGTAGCACAGACTTATTACTTCAACAATCATACATTTTTATTGAGCCAGGAATGTAAAGCAATGATGGGCAGACATGCTTTGTCATTCAACATTGCACGTTATGAAGTAGTTGTAATACTTTGTAGAATATGGCTTGATATGAATAGCCTTGTCAAATGAAAGATGCGGATTGCACCTGTCGAACATACTTGTCTTATGTATGTATAGCTAAGTATAGATGATTCACCATGTAAAGTAGTTATTGGGTACTTCCTGAATCAATTAGTCATTAATTTACGCATTAGTTGATTCGGTTATTTTTAAACGGCACGATTGGGGCTGTGTCTGAGCGATTGGCTGCTGTGCTGCGTGTCGAGTGTTCGATTCCCGCATGGAACAAATATTTGTATGGCCTACAGATGTTCCAGATCTGTGTATTGATGATATCTTTGTGTATGTGAGATTATTTTTTTCTAAATGCTCCCAAACTTCAGGAGTCATTCCTAGTGTAGGACATCATTTAAAAAAAACCGGTCAAGTGCGAGTCGGACGTAAACGGCAAAAAAATCACGTTGTTGTATGGGAACCCCACTTAAATATTTATTTTATTCTCTTGTTATTATTATTTGTTGTTATAGCGGCAACAGAAATACATCATCTGTGAAAATTTCAACTGTCTAGATATCACGGTTCATAATATACAGCCTAGTGACAGACAGACGGACCGTGGAGTCTTAGTAATAGGATCCCGTTTTTACTCTTTGGATACGGAACCCTAAAAAGAGTTATTTTAAACTTATATGTATATTTTACAGAAAGTACAGCAATCTTGTTAAAAAAACCATTGCTCAATTGTGTATCCTAAAAATAACTGTAAAACTTTCACCAAATATGCTGCACTATTTACATTTGTCTGTGTGGAACAATTGAACCAAGGCCTTTTTCATAAGTGTGAACTATTTGCGATCTCGTACACCACCTACTAAATAAATTACAATGATGAGAACTGAACATCAACGTGTCGTGACTAACATGTCCAAATATATGCTAAATGTGGAATTTACAAGTTGCCCTATTTATTACTGCTAGTTGTTAGAAAGAGATAGATTCGGTAGTTTCCGTATTAAACAATTTAGTTCTCTCTCCCTCTAGTTCTAATTGTTCTGAAATCTTTGATAGATTTTCCTACATGGATACATTTATTTCACCCTGGCGCTTTAAGGTTACACTAGTCGAAAATTCTTCCATACAAACGTAGTCTAGAGATTACTCCATTGTTTGACGATGTACGTTCAAAATAAAAATGATATCAATTTGTCTCATCATTATCTAGTCCTGTATGGAAACCAAATTCAACAATGCAAATAATGTCATTTTATAAATATACATTTAGTTGTTTTTTTCATGATGTCTAGACTCGCAAAGGTCTGTTTATAAAATTTCGCGCGCTCGTTTTCGTCCTAAATCATCATCCATTTCGATACAAATTTGCAAAAGTGCTAATTCGTACGCGAACTATCTTCTTACTGCTCATCACAGCATCTATTTCTTTCGCACGTGTTGTCGGATAAGATAGCATGCATTTTAATCCCGCGCACAAAAAAGTTCGTGCCGTCGGCTAGTTCAACCTTAAGAAGGTTTGACCAAAGTAAAGGCCAAAATACTGAGCAAAACTGTTGCCCAACTCTCAAATAATATGCATAGTATCGATACATTTTGAATTGATGATGCATACAACAATCACTGCAGTCTTTTCAATAAGTGTTCAACCTCCTTTAAAAGTTCAAACATTGCTGACCCTGACAATTGCAGAGGTATGAATGCGTTCGACAAAACAAATCAACTCAAGGGTCTAATTAACAGTTCAGTAGTTGATGTAATAGTGAGCACAAACTTATATTTATCTATATATATAAAAATCAATTGCTGTTCGTTTGTCTCGCTAAAACTCAAAAACGGCTGGACCGATTTGAATGATTCTTTTTTTTGTTATGTTCGTCAGAACACAGGAAAGGTTTTAAAAAAAAAGGTAGGTTGGATAGGGTAGGTAGGTTAGATAGGTAGGGTTGGTAGGATAAAAGTACAATGAATTCAAAAAATGAATGTTTGGTGTTTTGATACTTTTATGGCAAAACAACGTGCTCCCGTGGGCACCACATAGGACCAGTTTTCGGGATCAAAAATAGCCTGTATCTTAGAAAGAATGTAGCTTTCTACTGGTGAAAGAATTTTCAAAATCGGTTGAGTAGTTTTTGAGTTTATCCATTACTCAAAAAAGTTACATTACTAGTTCACCCACGGCTTTGCCCGTGTGCACACATTATGCGTTTCACGTAATATTAGTGGGCTATGCCGCGCGTACGGTTGTATGGAGTGTCGGAGGCCTGCTATGACACTCGGCCCACATGCACGAAAAACTTAACTCAGAGTTGGTTGCTAAACGATGTGAAATTGACAATATTGTATAACAAACTGGCAATTTAACCTCGTGTTAGCAACTACAGACCGTTCACTATAACTTGTCCCTTGCCGTCATGTAGCAGTTGCTTCTGTCGACAGCTGCAGTTGCTTCTGTCGACAGCTGCAGTTGCCTTTGTCGACAGTAGAAGTTCGCTCTGTTGACTGCAAAGTGCTGCTCGTCTGTTTGACGCCTTAGTTTCAATATTGAGACTTATAATATCTCGTAATAACAGTGCTACCAATCGCGTCACGGGACAAGTTAGATTTGGACGGGACAAGATAATGTAGATTTCTATCAGAAAAACATTTCTTATTCGGAGCCCAGCCTTATTGCGTAATGAATGCGGCAATAAGGCTGGTACTTTCAGAGATTACCCATTACAAACAAACATACAATTTTACATCTATTATTAGTTAAGAATTGAAAATTGGTTTCTTTCTCTTTAACTTTACTTCTTTTGTTTCATGCAATTCTTTACGAAAACAGAAGGTAATGAATCCGAGTATACGGTACTAGTTTTTTTGAATGTCGTCTTTTTTTGTTCGCTTCTCAGTTAAAATGGCAAAACAGTAAACATTATTGAGTTGAACTAATTAGGCGCTCGTTTTTTTGTACCGCTGTGTATATTGTTTAGCATTACTTACTTTTAATATTTTTATCTACTAAATAAGTGCATGATGTTTTTTCTACAGTTCGCAATCATTAAGAGGAAATATGGGCAGAGACCGCCGACTGAATTTCCTAAGTAAAAAGTCATAATTCGAGGTTTGGCTCTCGCCTATTTCCTCCTCCAATATTGGACCAATTTTAAAGATATTCCATAAACTGGTAAAGTAAGATATACACTATGTCCCTATGTTTTCCTTTTTTCATTTATATTTGTCAAATTTGTACACTAAGCCTCTGTTGACAGCGCAATTTTAAGCATTGTTTGAGGGTTCTTGTGCTTCTAAAGATAATGTATCATCAAAAAGGAAAACATAGGGACATAGAATATATCTTTCATTTTCAGTTCATGGAATATCTTTTAAATTGGTTCAATATTGGAGGAGAAAATAGGCGAGAGCCAAACCTCGAATTATGACTTTTACTTAGGAAGTTCAGTCGGCGCTCTCTGCCCCCGTTTCCTCTTAAAAGCTGTATTTCTAAAAACGAGATTTAGGTCTTCAACTGACTTCTCAGACAAGATCACAAGACCTCTTGACCAGTAAGAAGGAGCGAACAGTAGGGCTTTCAATAATATCCTAATGGCTAACCCCCGGTTTCCCAGCTTAAAATTATCGTAGAATTAATGTGACAAATTGTCAAGCACGCGTTATCTGCTGTGATTGGTTGAATGAATTTTCAACAGCCAATCACAGCAACTAACGCGTGCTTGACAATTTGTCACATTAATTCTCCGATAATTTTGAGCTGGGAAACTGAGGGTAAGTCAGGGCATTCTGAGATGCATCCCATCTCGCGATTTTAAGTCCCAAGTTCAAACCATCACGCCAGTTTTTGTATTATTTTTGTATCAAGAACTTTATCTAATTTGGAATAAGGTTCGAAATACAATAACTGATTTGATGGTCAAAGATAAGCCTTGGTGTGTCATAAGATTGATCTTGTCTGTGAAGGCATGTGTTATTAACACGAAACAAAGGTCAATATGGCGTACAATTTTTGGTAACGTTGATATGAATTTTGGAAAGAACTAAAATGCTGTTTGTTATTGCTGACTTAAACTCAGACTACACTTTCCCTGAATTGTCGCCTACGGCCTTTATCAATATTCATCGATCTAGGTACCTACTACCATCAATTCAACACACCATCGATAGTTTTTTTTTTTTACTTTTTAATCTGATTTTTTTTTGTTACCTTGAAATCGCTTTGATAATATTGTACAGTATGTGTGCCACTAACGCTCTATACAAAGTTCCTTATTGGCCATTTTATTTGGTGTTGTAATACGTTCGCCATTTTGATTGATGGGTGTTTCATTTCTACCCACTAATCAAATACTTACCAATATTTTTTTGTGTAACCTTCTGCGGCTTATTTCAAAAGGAGGGTACAGTCCTGGGTTAGGGGTCATATGGCCCACTTTGAAACTGGGACCAGTGCCCAGATAAAATGGCCCACATCTCTTTTGATTATTATAAATGTTGAACATGTTTAATCATTTATAGCCAAACTACCAGGAGGCCAGAATTATGAAGAAGTTTTTGCGGGGCTGGAATCATTAGCGGTTTACAGCATACTGCCTCATTATTATAATCTCCTGGTACTTTGTTAGTCTTTACCGCTAATGATTCCAGCCCCGCAAATACTTCTCCATGGTTCTGGCCTCCTGGTAGTTTGACTATAAATACATCTCGCGAAACTTCTGGGCCGCCCTGAAGCTGGCTTTCCGGATGCGCAAGGCACGAAACGGAGCTGTTTTTGTATGAGATTTCCTACTGCGCAGCCATTGTAGTCAACTTCGGGGCGGGCAAGAACCGAGAATTATACTACAGTATACTCTAATGATATGAATGTGTGTATCTAGGAGGCGAGTAACCCGGCGGGCGCTCGGTCGGGCGCTCACCAGATCCGTGCCAACGAGCAGCAACGCAAGCCCACTTCGTGGCTGTCGCGCTGCACACTGCTCTGACGGCGCAGCGCCCCTGCCCCTCGCACCGCTCCATGTACAACGCGAGCAATATCAACAAGTATTAAGGCATACATGCAGGCCTACACGCTCTATCTATCACTATGAGTTATATCAGGATTGCTATCCATATATCAAGCGTGTAGCGTTCCCTATCAACACCCACCAACTATATATTTTTCGATCTTTTTAATACTGGTGCGTCAACTCCATTGGGGAATCAGACTTGCTTTTTGTATTTTTATATCCGCGACAATGATACCTACTTCGACGTTTAATTGAAACGAAACAGTATTTTTTCGTAAATTACCTTGTACATTTGTTTACTGAAGTGACGATTTATTTTTTATATTAGGGCGAAATTTAGGTGTTACATCATTACAAATAATGGTTGGAAGGTTAATTTCAATAGATTGTTTAGCTGTACTTTTCCTTTTGCTATTTTAATTAAGATATATATTTTAATGTAATATATAATATTTAATTTGAATAAAGTGCTTTTTTACATATTGCGTTTTTGTTTTTAACAATAATACTACAGTGAATTAACAACAGTAACATTTTATTGCCAACATTATATACAAAAGAGATGAATATTTTGGACATTTTTAGAAAATGGAAGTATCACCTCTAGTCTCCGAGTACCTAAATAGTTACCATTATTGTGTAATGCATTTGGTACAAACTAAATAGATTTAAAAGTAATAAGGCTCGTAAATAAATGCTTTCATGTAGTTTGTACTTGTTTCCTTGTAGCTCTGAAGGGCCGGAGGGCTAATTTCTTTGCTCCGCCGAGGACACCTTGTGAAGCCATTAGAATTAATTGAAACAATTTCTTTGCTGTGACAGTTGCAACTGCAGCAGTAAGCTGTGATCCTTTTCTCCAGTACACTGTATAAATAGGTAGGGGTGGAAGAGTGTCGGACCAGATACCTTGCCTGTACTTCATAGCCCGGGCTTCAGCAGACAATAAAACTGGGGCCAACTTTGACTCAATAGTATTTTTCTTTATGTCCTTGGGCACCAATGCTTTGGCAAATCCGAGTTCTACAAGCCTTTCTCCAATGTCTATGGTCTCAACCGTGTTTTTCTGCAATAAATTGTAACATTATTATTATTTTGACTTGGCTTGTGAGGTTGTCGACATGTGGGATGTGGACACAGAGATCATTGTACCGATTGTCGTGTCGGCTAATGGCTTAATAGCCACGAGCCTTGACCAACATCTTAGGAGGCTCTCATTAGGCGGCTGGGTCAAGGGCCTGATCCTGAAAACAGTATTGCTGGACACGGCTCGTATTGTTAGGAGGTTCCTCTCTCTGGAGCCCTGACCGCCGGTAGCTTGGACCCTGGGCCCGATACCGGTGGTAAAGTTATTAATATTATTATTATCGAAAAATTGCCACTACCTCAATAGCAATATTTAAGGTTTAAAACTTAATCATTGCTCTAGAAATCAAACTAAATATGACTTGGTATATGCCGCTCAAAAAAAACCGAGTTCAACGAACAAGTATCTACTATCAGATTAATTTCTTTAAATGGTCACTGTATTACCAATGAAAATCCTTACCCTTGGTTGAGGTAAATGCAGCAACACTTTGGAGACTATCTCATCTTTTTCTCTTGTGACAAGGGTAAATGTAACTTTCTGGTTCTTAGCCACACACTCCAGCCAGTTCACCGCATTCCCACTTGAAACCTCTACTCCCCATATCTAAACAAAACAGATACATTAATTCTTAAACATCTTGGCACCAATCCAAGTGAGTAGTATCAAATGTATTGTTGTAAACATATACGAACCTTCACTGGAAGTGGCGGTTTCCCAGAATGCCATAATGGTAAGTATATTGGAGCTCTATGATTTATCAAAACACGGAGTGGTGAGTGCTGCACACCTGCATAAGATCCCTTCAGCGTCTCATGTTTCTTTAAGAAATGTTCAGGAACTGCGCTTGCCTTTGAAAACTTGCTAACCTAATTAAATTTAAATATAAATGTTATTATGTAATATCATCATAATAATAGACTTAAGGTAAGCAAGGAACGTACCGGACGAATCTTATGTATGGATGCTGCTAAGCCAGCTGTCGCCAGAGCGTAAACAGCTATCTGAAAGTAATAGTTAGGTGATAATCATCACTTCATCGGTATTTTTAAATGGCATTTTCTCTAACCGCACTTACATTCACTCCACGATAGTCTTGTTTTAATAGATGTTCAATGTTGAAAAAAAACCCTTGATCATTTACAGACATCTTGTTAGTTTGTATATCGACTAGTTAACATAATTTTCGTTTGTTATCTCGCTATTATTTTCAGATTTGTTGAGAACTTTTTTATGACATTTATAAGCTAAATGTTGCAAACTTATGAAACTTAAATACATCTTACATGGATTTTACGTCTGTGTTATTGTTATTAGATTTGTGTGAAGAAAGCGTAAGAAAGATACAAATTATTGTTATTTTATTAGTAATAGCAAAAATAATGTATTTAAAAACATCTAATTGTATTCGCCCTTGACAATAAAACACACGGCTAGGTTCTTTTTGAAACAGTCGAAGAATACTCCAGTCATCGAATTATTTTCTCTTTTCTTTTCTGTGGCATTGGCAATGGCAACCTCAATTCCACGTCAACCGTTTGACAGCTGGTACGCCACTCGCGGTTAAATTGTTCATTTTTGTGTTTTTTGATAAATATTTAAAAAATGATTACTGTTCTAAACACAATCGATACGGGTCATGAAGACATGATACACGATGCCGAACTGGATTACTACGGATTGAGGCTTGCAACGTGTTCATCCGATAATTCGGTAAAGATTTATGACATCAAGAATGGTACACAAACCCTCGCTGCTGATCTGAAGGGTCACTTCGGGCCAGTGTGGCAGGTAGCTTGGGCCCATCCTAAGTACGGCAACCTGCTGGCGTCATGTTCTTACGACCGCAAAGTTATCATATGGAAGGAATCCGGCGAGTGGACGAAACTGTATGAGTATACCGGACATGAGAGTTCCGTGAACTCTATTGCGTGGGCGCCCGCTGAGTACGGCCTCATTCTAGCTTGCTGCAGCTCCGACGGCTCCGTATCCATCATAACATACTCGCAGGACGGCGGCAACTGGGATGTGAAGAAGATCCCAGGAGCACACGCCATTGGAGTAAACTCTGTCAGCTGGTGCCCTGCCATCTCTGCTGACCTGAACTTGGACCCTCTCAGCAATAAGGAGGCATCAAAGAGGATAGTAACTGGAGGATGTGATAACTTAATCAAAGTAAGTACAACTGTTTTTATTTGGTATACTCTTAAGACCCATAACAATCTAATTAAGCTAATAAGCTTATTATTTCATTGTTTTTACTTGGTCTAAATAATATTGGGTACTCAAAGCTAAATTTCTATTGCAGATTTGGAGAGAAACAGGTGACCAATGGGTAGAAGAAAATAGACTGGAAATGCACATGGACTGGGTACGAGATGTCGCCTGGGCTCCGTCTCTGGGGCTACAACGGTCTATGATTGCCAGCTGTTCCCAGGACAAGAGGGTTGTTATTTGGACAAGTGACGATAATGTGTCCTGGTCCCCTACAATACTTAATACTTTTGATGATGTTGTTTGGAGCGTCAGCTGGTCTCTCACTGGTAACATCCTTGCTGTATCTGGGGGTGACAACAAAGTCAGTCTCTGGCGAGAAGGATCCGATGGACAATGGTTATGCATAAGTGAAGTAGCTAAAGGCTTGGGCCAAACACCAAATGATGAGAGGAGCACACTTTAAATTCATTTATTTATGTTTTTGTTTATTTTAATTAACTTGTGAATAATTTCCTTATAGTAATATACATGATATCAATAATACTGTTTTGTTTTTTTTTAACAAAGTCCATCTGCCCAATCTGTAACAAGTTTACTAAGTTTCTTATAAAACTTATTTAGGCACTACCTACCTACCTACTTGCTTTTTACCTGATGGTATGCAATGGGGTTGATGATGACGAAACTTGCCTTGAATAGGTAGATTAAAAGTTAATGGCGGCTCGGAAAACGATGAGAGTCTGGCGACATCTATTTGGTAAGGTAATAAACCACCATACACAATAAATATATGGTCAGAAGATCCTTTTCTATGGAGGATGAGGAACCTCCCCATTCCTCAAAACTATATCTATAGATCTATGTTAGGGGGGTTTGGTTTCCGCACTTAGTTCTTCAGGTGGACCATTGTGCGTGGGCCATGGCGGCCGTTTGGTGGTTATTCTAACCAGCCCACCTCCCTCCACAAGTTAATTAGAGCCCTTGGTATTTTGAAGAACAGAACGTCTGTGACCCGAGGGTTAGTGTTCTTATCTAGGTGACACCTGTGCATTCAAAGAGCACGTGTGCGACGATTTCCTCAGCCTACATGTACACCCTGCACAGAGGACTGTCCGTTATGCCTATACCTATAATAGATACCAGGAAACTCAGCATATCTAGGGAGTAAATGAGGCCGCCCGGGATTGAGCCGCCGGCTTTGGTGTGTACAAGATATAATTATGTAATAATGGTTGTGGGTTCAAATCCTAGCAAGTATAATACTCACAACGGATCTTTGTGTCTCTGAATTGGCTGCAAGAGGCTGCGCAGTAGCTATTTTTGTGTCAATATTGAAAGTGAAAATAGCATAGTATAACTGTCTCTTTCATTCGCTTAAGTTAGCCGCATCATCCTATCTCGCTTACTCTATGCAGTTTATCTGTTTCGTGCGCAATAGTTGACAGAGCCAACTTCAGAGACACAAAGATCCGCTGTGAGTATTATACCAATGTGTCTTTTTCAAATTCATTTGTACTTTCTAAGTTTATTTTGGTTGCTGACAATGGTGAAGGAAAATATCGTCACTGTATTAATATGGACAGTACGGCAACTAAGCCTAGTTAATGAAATAATTACTTACGCTCCATTGAAGCAACAGGGTTGTAACTTTTGATATTGCTATTTTTATTTAAACATTTTTGTTCTGTAGTGATCAATCAATCGAATTGAAATAGGTAACTAGCTTACAAATACAATTTAAATAGGTAATCTCATGGCGTCGGAAAATCTCAGCAAAATACGATAGTTTAAAACACGGCAAACAGTTTAATACTACCACACAACAACTTGTAGAACTATAAATCTTAAATGTCATTACGGCGTAACCTTTTAAAGGTTTTCGCGGAAGCGTACGCGAGCCGCGGTTGGACGAAAACGTTTCGTGCGATCGTTCGGGCGCGCGGTAGACGCGGAGATAAACATAAACGTAACCATCAAGCGAGTCGGATTCGCGCACCGAGGGTTCCGGACAAACCTGTAGGTATGTAAAAGTGCCCGGTAGTTGGCCGGTTTTTAGTTTTTTTTTTAAATATATCGCACACCTAGATAAAGAGTAGCACAACTCAAAATACCTCTTTTTTCAGGTGTCTTTGGAGTTTATGTAGTTTTCGGCGCTGATTCCGATAATTGCAATAACTCAATTTTGGATTATTTTGAGTTGTGCTACCCTTCATCTAGGTGTGCGATATGATCTAACTAAAAATTTACGGTTTTCGCAATTTTTCCTATACGTCGTAATGCTATAAGACGTTGCTTCGTACCAAATTTCAAGATTCTGAGTTCACGGGAAGTACCCTGTAGGTTTTGATTCCCTTGAGTGTCGAAAATTTACGGCATAAACGGCTGTATCTTTTGATTGCGATGGCTTAGAAGTTTGATTTTTTCACAGCTTTAAGGGACAGTAGACCTAAGTATTTGATATAAATTTCAGTGTGAAAATGGGTCGTGACAGACAGACGGATGGACAACAAAGTGATCCTTTATGGGTTCCGTTTTTTTTCCTTTCGTGGTACGGAACCCTAAAAAGAAACAAATTACGTACTAGTAGGTTAGGTATATTTTTTTTTAGTCTTGCGTTTTGGAGGCTCCAGGTAATTTTAAAAATGTTATCTCTGGGTGCGTTATAGAAGAATTCAAGCAACCAAAAACAGCACAATATAGTCTATAATTGCTCTCTGCCATATTAAGCAAGTAAGTACTTGTACGTATTTAAATCAAATATTAAATATTCACAAATCGCACGCTTACTGCTTACAAAACCGTAACACCGTTCGTGAATGTTTGTGACTTTAGTGTATCGAGTGTTGGCTGAACTCGAGACGCGTATGACTCGCGTTCCGACCGTTTGTATGGAGATAGAATACTGTTAGATATCTTTACCGTGACCGTAGACTACTATTATGTCAATGACAGCACCGCAACAACCGCTTAGGGGTCTCGTCGATGCGCATGTTTGTGTTTGCCGTATACTCATTGTTAATTCGGTTTGTAATCACCATGTTTGGTGATCAATGCTCATGCCTTCTCTCTCTGAGAAGAGGCCTTTGCCTTGCAGTGGGGCAGTTACAGGCTGATATTATTACTGTATTCCCCAAAAGGTTAAGGGGTTAGGGTCATTGGAATCTTGATATTAATAAAACCATTTTATATTATGAAAAACAATTATAATTACACATAATCTTAAACTTAATAATACACATTAATAATATCACGTATTACTGAGGTGGTATTCAATCAGTTCTGAGAGCAGCGGCATCTTGTAATACTCCGCTATGGTCCTGAAGGTGTTGATTTGTGCGAGGACCTCTTTCGTTGGCACCATGAGAGCGAACTCGCCAGCGCATTCGCAGACCATTGTCATGTTCTCGCGTTTTACCTGCCCACAAAACAAGATGGTTAAACTTGTTAAAGTTTATTGAAAAAAACAAGAAAATCGACTGCAAAAAAATATAAACTGAAATGAGAAAAACAAGTGCTAGGTATAATTTTTTTTTTTAATTATAATTCATGACCATAGGTATAAGTCTTTCAGTCGGATACATAAATGGGTTTTAATATTCTTTAGTATGCATTAGAATGCGGATGTAACAGATTCTAATGTTTTTTTGGAGAATTTGGCAGCAAATTGTATCGAGTCAGTCTTCCCAGTAAGCTTTGCAGAGGCAGTCAATACTACAATAAAATACTCCGCTCCACTATCCCGAGATCGCTTCTGTCAATGATTTCACATATTGTCCAATTGCGTAGACAGTTGAGACACAAAACTACACCAATTTTATATCACAATATCCACTAGGAATCAATTTGCAAATAATATTCACAGCCGCTGAACTTGATCTGAACACTCGACAAAATCCCGCCAAAAACTCCTTATAAATTGAATATTAAGTGGTGCTGGCAGAGCGGAGACCAACAAAGTTTTTGGTAAGTTTTCCTATAATTTTTGTTTGTCCTGCAGCACCCCATAATATTTAATGCATAAATTATACCTAGTAGTGTTTTTCTCTTTTCAGTTAGTAAAATTTGTTTTATTTCAGACTTTATTATTTTATAATCTCCTTTATTCATATTCTTTCTTATTATCTACATTTTTAAATATTTTTATAAAACATACAAAAAAAAACATTTAAAAATATACCCACCGGTAACGGGAACAGGGTCCAAGCTACCAGTCAGGGTCAGTCATTATTTTATTTATTATAAAAAAACGTGTTCTCCAAATAAGTTATGTGGTAAAATATTATTTATTTTGCTATCAAGGTAACGCTTATATCAAATTTGTGCCAACATAATAATTTTTGAATGTAATAGCTTTCATTTGATACTCATATTGTTATGACAACGCAAAAATTAAATTGTATCACTTGTACCTATCATGTAAAAATTGTATCATGTTTGATTTTTTTGAAGGGGTTGTACATACGTAGGTATGTATGGTAATATTAAAAATTTTTATAGCCTATGTCACTACCACAATTGAGACGAATCCAACGACACCTCAAAATGTCATAATTTGTGAAGCCGTTTGGGCTGTAGAGCGTGCTATAGAAATGGACATACATACGCACGAAAAATATTACCCTCCCGCGGTCGGGTTAAAAAGAGCTGTCCATTGAAAAACGGAAGTAAGTACAAATTGTAAGCATATCCACGCTTGATGAGCAAACTATCAGTTGCAGTTTGTTATTACACTACAACAATACAACTAGACAAGATACCCAAGCTTTCAGAACAAAGTTCATTTAGAAGATGCTATAAAATTTCCAGACTCTGAACTTTCACTTCCTCCCCTTTCAAGATGTCCAATGCCATACATATTTATTACATCAATATTTTCAAAACGCCAGCCGCGTTGTCGAGTACTGGCGAAATTGATGATAAACGTGCTTGGCGTTCTGGCGACAGATTTTAAAATTAAAATCATGTCTCTCTAGGAAAAATAAAGATTAAAGTCAGACAAACCTGATGGCATCGTTTACATATGAGATCTTGCAGCATGTACGACATGGTCCGTTTGTTCATGATCTCCACCAGTCGCCACTCCAACTCTTGATTCTCGTACGGAGTGCCACACGTAGGGCATAAGCACACCGGCCTGTGAACAAAATGGTACGAAATTCAGAATTTTGTCAGAAAGTTCACCGAAGAAAAGCCCAGAACACACTGACGCAACACCCATCATTGGCGATAGGGATGTTTCCTGGGTAGGAAAATGATAATGTCCGTCAGTGAGATTATCAAATAATATTGGACCCAAACCGTCGAGGTCGCGGCAGTGGTTGCACACGTTGCAGATGGTATAGGACATAGGTACTCACACGTCGTTCTGTACGGCGGTGTTAGCGTCGCGGCACAGGTCGAGGTCGCGGCAGTGGTTGCACACGTTGCAGATGGTATAGGACATAGGTACTCACACGTCGTTCTGTACGGCGGTGTTAGCGTCGCGGCACAGGTCGAGGTCGCGGCAGTGGTTGCACACGTTGCAGATGGTATAGGACATAGGTACTCACACGTCGTTCTGTACGGCGGTGTTAGCGTCGCGGCACAGGTCGAGGTAGCGGCAGTGGTTGCACACGTTGCAGATGACCTCGCTGAGCACGCACGAGTTGCACGCGTCGCTGATGGTATAGGACATAGGTACTCACACGTCGTTCTGTACGGCGGTGTTAGCGTCGCGGCACAGGTCGAGGTCGCGGCAGTGGTTGCACACGTTGCAGATGACCTCGCTGAGCACGCACGAGTTGCACGCGTCGCTGATGGTATAGGACATAGGTACTCACACGTCGTTCTGTACGGCGGTGTTAGCGTCGCGGCACAGGTCGAGGTCGCGGCAGTGGTTGCACACGTTGCAGATGACCTCGCTGAGCACGCACGAGTTGCACGCGTCGCTGATGGTATAGGACATAGGTACTCACACGTCGTTCTGTACGGCGGTGTTAGCGTCGCGGCACAGGTCGAGGTCGCGGCAGTGGTTGCACACGTTGCAGATGACCTCGCTGAGCACGCACGAGTTGCACGCGTCGCTGATGGTATAGGACATAGGTACTCACACGTCGTTCTGTACGGCGGTGTTAGCGTCGCGGCACAGGTCGAGGTCGCGGCAGTGGTTGCACACGTTGCAGATGGTATAGGACATAGGTACTCACACGTCGTTCTGTACGGCGGTGTTAGCGTCGCGGCACAGCTCGAGGTCGCGGCAGTGGTTGCACACGTTGCAGATGACCTCGCTGAGCACGCACGAGTTGCACGCGTCGCTGATGGTATAGGACATAGGTACTCACACGTCGTTCTGTACGGCGGTGTTAGCGTCGCGGCACAGGTCGAGGTCGCGGCAGTGGTTGCACACGTTGCAGATGACCTCGCTGAGCACGCACGAGTTGCACGCGTCGCTGATGGTATAGGACATAGGTACTCACACGTCGTTCTGTACGGCGGTGTTAGCGTCGCGGCACAGGTCGAGGTCGCGGCAGTGGTTGCACACGTTGCAGATGACCTCGCTGAGCACGCACGAGTTGCACGCGTCGCTGATGGTATAGGACATAGGTACTCACACGTCGTTCTGTACGGCGGTGTTAGCGTCGCGGCACAGGTCGAGGTCGCGGCAGTGGTTGCACACGTTGCAGATGACCTCGCTGAGCACGCACGAGTTGCACGCGTCGCTGATGGTATAGGACATAGGTACTCACACGTCGTTCTGTACGGCGGTGTTAGCGTCGCGGCACAGGTCGAGGTCGCGGCAGTGGTTGCACACGTTGCAGATGACCTCGCTGAGCACGCACGAGTTGCACGCGTCGCTGATGGTATAGGACATAGGTACTCACACGTCGTTCTGTACGGCGGTGTTAGCGTCGCGGCACAGGTCGAGGTCGCGGCAGTGGTTGCACACGTTGCAGATGGTATAGGACATAGGTACTCACACGTCGTTCTGTACGGCGGTGTTAGCGTCGCGGCACAGGTCGAGGTCGCGGCAGTGGTTGCACACGTTGCAGATGACCTCGCTGAGCACGCACGAGTTGCACGCGTCGCTGATGGTATAGGACATAGGTACTCACACGTCGTTCTGTACGGCGGTGTTAGCGTCGCGGCACAGGTCGAGGTCGCGGCAGTGGTTGCACACGTTGCAGATGACCTCGCTGAGCACGCACGAGTTGCACGCGTCGCTGATGGTATAGGACATAGGTACTCACACGTCGTTCTGTACGGCGGTGTTAGCGTCGCGGCACAGGTCGAGGTCGCGGCAGTGGTTGCACACGTTGCAGATGACCTCGCTGAGCACGCACGAGTTGCACGCGTCGCTGATGGTATAGGACATAGGTACTCACACGTCGTTCTGTACGGCGGTGTTAGCGTTGCGGCACAGGTCGAGGTCGCGGCAGTGGTTGCACACGTTGCAGATGGTATAGGACATAGGTACTCACACGTCGTTCTGTACGGCGGTGTTAGCGTCGCGGCACAGGTCGAGGTCGCGGCAGTGGTTGCACACGTTGCAGATGACCTCGCTGAGCACGCACGAGTTGCACGCGTCGCTGATGGTATAGGACATAGGTACTCACACGTCGTTCTGTACGGCGGTGTTAGCGTCGCGGCACAGGTCGAGGTCGCGGCAGTGGTTGCACACGTTGCAGATGACCTCGCTGAGCACGCACGAGTTGCACGCGTCGCTGATGGTATAGGACATAGGTACTCACACGTCGTTCTGTACGGCGGTGTTAGCGTCGCGGCACAGGTCGAGGTCGCGGCAGTGGTTGCACACGTTGCAGATGACCTCGCTGAGCACGCACGAGTTGCACGCGTCGCTGATGGTATAGGACATAGGTACTCACACGTCGTTCTGTACGGCGGTGTTAGCGTCGCGGCACAGGTCGAGGTCGCGGCAGTGGTTGCACACGTTGCAGATGACCTCGCTGAGCACGCACGAGTTGCACGCGTCGCTGATGGTATAGGACATAGGTACTCACACGTCGTTCTGTACGGCGGTGTTAGCGTCGCGGCACAGGTCGAGGTCGCGGCAGTGGTTGCACACGTTGCAGATGACCTCGCTGAGCACGCACGAGTTGCACGCGTCGCTGATGGTATAGGACATAGGTACTCACACGTCGTTCTGTACGGCGGTGTTAGCGTCGCGGCACAGGTCGAGGTCGCGGCAGTGGTTGCACACGTTGCAGATGGTATAGGACATAGGTACTCACACGTCGTTCTGTACGGCGGTGTTAGCGTCGCGGCACAGGTCGAGGTCGCGGCAGTGGTTGCACACGTTGCAGATGACCTCGCTGAGCACGCACGAGTTGCACGCGTCGCTGATGGTATAGGACATAGGTACTCACACGTCGTTCTGTACGGCGGTGTTAGCGTCGCGGCACAGGTCGAGGTCGCGGCAGTGGTTGCACACGTTGCAGATGACCTCGCTGAGCACGCACGAGTTGCACGCGTCGCTGATGGTATAGGACATAGGTACTCACACGTCGTTCTGTACGGCGGTGTTAGCGTCGCGGCACAGGTCGAGGTCGCGGCAGTGGTTGCACACGTTGCAGATGGTATAGGACATAGGTACTCACACGTCGTTCTGTACGGCGGTGTTAGCGTCGCGGCACAGGTCGAGGTCGCGGCAGTGGTTGCACACGTTGCAGATGACCTCGCTGAGCACGCACGAGTTGCACGCGTCGCTGATGGTATAGGACATAGGTACTCACACGTCGTTCTGTACGGCGGTGTTAGCGTCGCGGCACAGGTCGAGGTCGCGGCAGTGGTTGCACACGTTGCAGATGACCTCGCTGAGCACGCACGAGTTGCACGCGTCGCTGATGGTATAGGACATAGGTACTCACACGTCGTTCTGTACGGCGGTGTTAGCGTCGCGGCACAGGTCGAGGTCGCGGCAGTGGTTGCACACGTTGCAGATGACCTCGCTGAGCACGCACGAGTTGCACGCGTCGCTGATGGTATAGGACATAGGTACTCACACGTCGTTCTGTACGGCGGTGTTAGCGTCGCGGCACAGGTCGAGGTCGCGGCAGTGGTTGCACACGTTGCAGATGACCTCGCTGAGCACGCACGAGTTGCACGCGTCGCTGATGGTATAGGACATAGGTACTCACACGTCGTTCTGTACGGCGGTGTTAGCGTCGCGGCACAGGTCGAGGTCGCGGCAGTGGTTGCACACGTTGCAGATGACCTCGCTGAGCACGCACGAGTTGCACGCGTCGCTGATGGTATAGGACATAGGTACTCACACGTCGTTCTGTACGGCGGTGTTAGCGTCGCGGCACAGGTCGAGGTCGCGGCAGTGGTTGCACACGTTGCAGATGACCTCGCTGAGCACGCACGAGTTGCACGCGTCGCTGATGGTATAGGACATAGGTACTCACACGTCGTTCTGTACGGCGGTGTTAGCGTCGCGGCACAGGTCGAGGTCGCGGCAGTGGTTGCACACGTTGCAGATGACCTCGCTGAGCACGCACGAGTTGCACGCGTCGCTGATGGTATAGGACATAGGTACTCACACGTCGTTCTGTACGGCGGTGTTAGCGTCGCGGCACAGGTCGAGGTCGCGGCAGTGGTTGCACACGTTACAGATGACCTCGCTGAGCACGCACGAGTTGCACGCGTCGCTGATGGTATAGGACATAGGTACTCACACGTCGTTCTGTACGGCGGTGTTAGCGTCGCGGCACAGGTCGAGGTCGCGGCAGTGGTTGCACACGTTACAGATGACCTCGCTGAGCACGCACGAGTTGCACGCGTCGCGCCACTCGGCCGCAGCACTGAACTCGCCCACACCGATCAGGCGCAGCAGGTTACGACGGAGGAGGGTCACCTAAACAAAACAGAAGTTCTATTAATAGCATTCAATGATCATCAAAAAAACGGGACCCTATGTCTAAGTCTCCACGGTCCGTCTGTCTGTCACCAGGATGTATCACATGAACCGTGATAGCTAGACAGTCGAAATTTTCACAGATGATGTATTTCTGTTGCCGCTATAACAAGAAATACTAAAAAAAGAATAAAATAAATATTTTGGTGGGGCTCCCATACAAGAAACGTGATCTTGTGCGCAAGTCCGACTCGCACTTGGCCGGTTTTTTTTTATATTAGTTAAACACAATGTAGTACAAACCTCTTCGTCTAGCGAGCCATCGAGTGAGAACACCTTGCAGACCGCGTTGACGTACAGCAGTGCTGGCTTGCAGTCGCCGGCGAACGCGTCTGGCTTCAGTCCGGGCTGCTGCCCGATGTCGGATGGCCGTAGCGACGGGTGCCGCGTGTTTATCTTCTCTGTCACTCTGTGGGAGTGAGAAATATAGTTGGGTCAGGAAAAGGCGCAAGTGCTCTCTTAATAAATATTAAGAGGTTAAATTCGCAACAAAAAAAAACCTTAGTATTTTAACTGACTTTCCAAAAAGGAGGAGTTTTATGTTCGGTTGTATGTATGTTTTTATTTTTTTTCCGATTTATCCGTTATTTGAGAAAGTATGTTCCGGAATTGGTCACTTTAAAATTTGGTGAAGATATGATGAAGAACTTCGGAGATATACAACAGAACTCTTCAATAAACAACGGTAAATCTCTCGGGATTGCTGTTTATTGTATACGTCATTTCATAACATAAAATCACGCCAGTACCCTCTAAAGGGGTACGCAGAATTTTCTGGCATATTTTTGGGCAATATAGGTTCATTACTATAGAAGTTGCTCATTATCACAAAGTACGTAAGCGGCGGCGCGCCGCAGACAGAGGGGCCACTCTCACTTTGACATTTCGGATTTACAGGGAATATTGGGCAATATTGGACCGAGCTCAGTCGCGGCTGTCATGATTGCTTTGTGCAGGCGTTTGTCACGTCATTCATACATTAAGTACTGTAACGAGGTTGGTTGCATTGTATGGGTTACCTTTATTATTTGTTACAGACCGAATTTAAATTTTGTTTTTAATTCTTTCTTTCAATTATTTTTAAGTTATAAAGGTCATTAATCTTTCAAGACGACAAATTAGAAATTCATTATCTAGGATTATAATAAATTATTTTAAGCCCATAGATGAAATTGGGAACTTGTCATAATAATAAGGTTCAAGTCATACAGCTTACAAATATGTTTCCTCCGACTGCACAGCATAATTTTCTTCTTGTTTAAGATCATCTTTGGTTTTTTTTATTTTATTAGGTAGGTACCTGTTTTTCACATTTATATTTTTGTCGAGCTTGGAGCTTTTTACAATGTATTTTTTTAAGTGGGATCATTAAAAAAAATAAAAAAATAAAAAATGCCCTTTATTCCACTACTTACAATTTTCACACTTAACTATGTGTATAAACACTGTTTAAAATATAGAAAATACTTTTAATAGAAATCCTTCTTCTCAATCTCAATGTATTACTTCCTTCTTTACTTTATTTTATGAGCGTTTGCCATCGCTATTCGTAGCGGTCGCCTCAGCGGCGTATGCCTCCCCTAAATCACTCCACACGATTCTATCGCGCGCCTTCTGCATCCAGTCTGGTCCACAACGTTGGGTAAAAATATCACTCCATCTCTTTCTTTCTTTTACCTTCTAGTGGTATCCATTCGGTAACCCTCTTTGTCCACCTAGTACTTTCCAGCCTACACAGATGCCCTGCCCAGTTCCACTTCAGTAATCTTATTCTCTGCTTTACGTCGGTTAGTTTTGTTTTCATCCGTATTATTTCGTTCTTTACTTTGTCTGATTTTTTTATGTGTAACATACTTCTTTCCATTTTCCTTTGGCATATGGCAATCTTCTCTTCGTCTTCTTTCCTCAACGACCACGTTCGACATCCGTACGTAAGGCAGGGTAGTATAGCTATTTCGTAGACTTTCTTTTTTATATGTAAGTTGATTTCTCTGTTTTTCATAATTTCTTTCAGTCCCCAGTATTTTTTCCATGCTAAAGCTATTCTTCTATGTGTCTCTTTTTCTGTGCAGTTTTCAAACGACACCAACTGCCCTAGGTAAATATAGTCCTTAACATATTCTATTATTGTGTTCTCTACTGTGACTTCATTGTTCTCTCCGTTTGTAATAATTTTTGTCTTTGAAGCGTTCAGCGATAGACCGACTTTCTTACTTTGTCCTGCTAATTCGCTCACCATGGATTCCAATTCAATTGCGGTTTCAGCAAAGACAACAATATCATCCGCGAAGCGGAGATGGCTCAGGTACTCTCCATCCACTTTAATGCCCTTTTTGCTCCACTCTAGGTTCCTAAATACTGACTCGAGTACCGCCGAAAACAACTTAGGTGATAGCGGATCCCCTTGTCGTACACCTTTTTGTATGGGAAACTCTATTCCTTCTCTTTCCAGTCGCACTTTCGCCCAACAAATTTGAGTAAACGCTCTTGATTAAATTTCCGTACTTAACGTCTATTCCTTGGTGTAAAAGTGCTGACCAAATCGCATCGTAGTGAAGGGAGTCGAAAGCCTTCTGGTAGTCGATAAAGCACATATAAACAGTTTTCCCATACTCATTAGCTTTCTCTATTACCTGAGTAACAACCTGTATGTGGTCCATCGTTGAGTACTTTTTACGGAAACCAGCTTGTTCACGTGGTTGGTTCTCATCCAGTATTTTAGTAACTCTATTCAAGATGACCTTCGAAAATATTTTGTATAAATTGGTCATAAGGCTGATCGGCCTATAATTACCCAGTTCACTTCGATCTCCCTTTTTGTGAAGCAAAGTGATTGTGGACTTTGACCATTGTTCTGGCGTTTTTTCCACGCTTAGGATGTTATTGAAGAGGAGTTGAAGAGGTTTGAGCAGTGGGATGCATAGGGACTTCAGAACTTCGTTTGCAATATTGTCGCTACCGGGAGATTTATCATTTTTCTGCGTGATTATGGCGTATTCGATCTCAGATTGGAGAAAGCTTTCCGTTCCAGTTCCAGAAGAATTTTGGTCATTATAGATTCTTCCCATAATGTGGTCGCTGGTATTGTTTTGCTGATCGTTGGTGTACAGTTCTTTATAGAAACGTGTTGCTTCGTGGATTATGTCTGGACGTCGTGTTAGTATGTTTCCACGTTTACTTTTCAGGTTCGCAGTCCACTCGGTCTTGTCACTCAACTCTTTGTAAGCTTTACGTAAAGCGCCTGTTCGTTTTATTAAGTTATCTAACGTATTTTGCCTATATTTTTTCTTTTCGTGTGATATGTTTCTGTTGATTTCCTTACTTATTTTTGTTATTTTGGCTGAAATTTCTTTGGTTCGTTTTCCCTTGTATAAAAGTTTTCTCTGGTTTAATAGGTGTTTTGTTTCTTGATTTACGTACTCTTTCTTACCTCTATCTTTTGCCGGTAGTAGTTGCAACATGTTCTTCATTAAAGTTTCGAATTTGTTGTACTGGTCTTGTATTCCCACTGTTGTACATAATGCTTCCATAAATTTATTTTCGCAAGATCTTGCTCCTTCTCCTGACACCAAAGGTAGATTTCTAGTGTAGTCGATAGGTTTTACAATCCGCTTCTTACGTTTTAGTTTCACGAACAGTTTGCATCTTAGTGGGATCATTATTACACTATTATTATACTACGTCTTTTTCTCTCCAATATTCATCGTATGTGGCGTAATATTAAATGTTTCGTGATATTAAATGGATGTTTGATGCCCTGTCTACCCTCTAAGGCATGTAAGCATGATATGATGTATGTTTAGACGAATCTATGTATTTATGTTTGTAACTTGGGCAACCTACTCTTTTCTTTAATTCGGAATCAATATAGTAGCAACCCTAGTGAATCTGTCAAGTTTAGCTGTCAATTTTCTAAACGGCGGGAGTGGCCCTTCTGTATACTTACTATTTTGTGTCATTATGTACCAAATCTAAAAAGTACAACCGACTTCCAAACAAAACACTACAAAGTGAAAAATATCTTCAATTTCGGCAGAAGGTGTCAAAAAACGAAGAAACAAAAAAAGGAACACCAACTTCCCAAATTGAAGTTATTTTAAATTTTTTGTGTTTTTATTTGGATGTCTGTTACATTTTTATGTAAAAAAGATTTTTGTAACTAAGTAATTACGAATTTCATTCATTAGTTATATCCAGATGAACACTAGTTACCAGAAGCTTGAGATCTTAGACGCTAGCTTCGAGATGACAATTGTATGCTATGAGTCTGATAAACTCCCTACATCTGGACCATTTCTTTATTTTATAGATCAACAAGTCCTGAGGTCAGTGCACGGATGCCACTGAAAAACAAGTTGTACTAAAGTTTTCCTAATAAAATAAGTAATATCTAAAAAAACGTACTGGAACAACTTCTGTGAGATCTCCCCTTGTATGAGCGCGGGCAGTTCCTTAGGCTGCTTGTAAGCCGCGCTGAGGAAGCCGGCCACGGCGGCTGCGAAGGGTTCCCGCACGGAAGCCGGTAGGAAATTTGACAGATTCCACTGCATCGTTATTGAAGCATCCTGAAATAAACGCAATATTGAAACTAAAATTTATACTTACTGACTGACATATGTACTAAGTTTATCTTGGATATCACAGGCAACGATGAAGGAAAACATTGAGAAGAAACCTGGACTTATATAGTTAATGTAAGTCTGAAATAGCCAAGTCGGAAGCCTGTGGGGTTCCCAGAAGCGGCTTAATTAACTCTGACATCAGAGGTGGCCACATACTCACACGAAAAAAAAAGAAGAAGACTGACTTTCAGCAAAATAAAAAAGGAACGAACGAACGTAACAACGAACGTAACATTCGATGAACGTAATATTATGTTGAATAATGTACAGGCTGCATCAGGAGTTGTTTACTATACGGACCTTGTGGAAACTAGAACAAATTTCCGTGCGTTCAAGCGTTTTTGCCATACCTATTATTGGAACCAAATATAACAGCTCACAATGTTAGGACCCATTAATATGTATTAATGCTATTTTTTTTATCCGTGGTGCTAGGCAACTAGGCTTATCCCAGTTGTATATGACCCATTGTGCCTATTGGCCTTGTTTGTTCTGTCTCCTGCTTGATATGGAGGGAAGTGGAAATTTACATTTTTCCTACTCCACCGTTATTCTTTTCTGATTAATTTCGTTGCGGGATCCAAGACAGTTAAATTCATTCTCCGGGACTTCGTCGAGCTTCATTGCCTCGGCGCTTTTCTGGTGGTCGCCACTGTTGATTCTGGCTTTCAGGAGTTGCAGTGGTTTGGGAATAGTGCGGTGGGATTGTCCCAATAAAATAAAAAAGGGTTTGACAGGATTTTGAAGTGAAAATACCCTATGGTAAAATTTGACGCAGAAAACAAATGCCCGAACTTTCAACGATGAAGAAGGCAGTCTGCGATCAGTACGGTTCGGGAGCACTATTCTGCACTGACTTAGGTCGGTCACCTCTTGCCTTCGCTCCTTATCGGATACAGGCTAAGCAGCGTACTGTAACATTTGCTCCTTGTGCTGACTTCGTTAGCGAAACCACACAAGCGGCTTATGATACGCGACGCTGCCGCACTGTTAAGAACTTAGGACTTTTGCTTAAGGGCCTACGTACCCTTTAGTGCCGTAATACAGTAACTTTCTAAAGCATACTCCTTAGTAACGGCTAGGTTAAAAGGTTTGAAAAAAATATATATTTATTATTGATCATGAATCAATAATAAATATATATTTTTTTCAAACATAATTTTTAACACTTCGGTTTTTTCGTGTAACTAATAGTTTTGCTTTAAAAAAATAATTAACAACACGATGTTTTTTCGGAACTTTTGGAAACTCCTCTAAAACGACTTGGACGTTTAAAAATATTTTTACACAGAAAAATTAATGGCTGGAATTTCTTCATAACTAAGATAGCATATGTAAATCAAATAATATTTTGCAAACAAAACTGTTCAAAAGGAGGTTCAATATTGATATTTTGGCATCGAGCGGGCGCACGGCCAGTACTGCGTTAACATTGGTATATAGCGCCTTAATTTATTTATTTATTTGGAAACTCAACAGCTTATTACTAATTTACATGAATAGATGTTCACCTCACTGTCAATGAACAGCCCAGTGCAGTTGCATACAATATTTGCCACTGAAAAAAAATTAATCACTTACCTCATCGTCGTTTTCTTCGCTAGCTGGAGGTAGTTGCGACGAGCCGACCTCGGCTAGACCTTCCGGTAATTTGCCCTGTATTCAGAGGAAGTATATAAGTAAAATTATTTTTTGTAGACGAAAGTAAAACTGTCTCAGCGATCATGCGAAGAAATTGTTTTTTTTTGGCGTTATACTGCTGTAATGAATACTATGTTGTAAAAAATCTAAATAATTGATTAAAATCTTTAAGGCTGACAATCAGTAGAGTAGTCAGATAGAAAACGCCGACCTCATCTAGTTTTAAAAAATATGTTAGACATGTAAAAGTGTTTGTACAAACCAACTTACAGAAATAAAATCATTTATCAGTACTTTTTACCGACTTCAAAAAAAGGAGATAATTAATTCGACCCGTATGTATGTAATATTGTTTGAATTGCAAAACATTCACATATTATGTTACTCTGTAAAGGTTTCTAAACACGTGTGCCAAATTTCATAAGGGTATGTTATGTATGTATATTGTATGTCCACGCATATTGCCGAAACTATAATCGGATCGTGATCATTCTTTTTTTATTGGTTTAGGTATCTCTCAACTTAGGGTTCAGCAGTTTTCAAGATATGGAACATACAACCGAACTCTTTAGCGCCAAACAGCACGAATGTGTAAATTAAGTTACTATGGGTAATTTGTCAATCCTTTAGGTAGCTTACTAAAAACATTGCTAACTTTTTAGTGATCGGGTACTAAAACTAAAAAGAGAGAAAAAAACTTTTCACAAAAAATTAAACCGACTTCTAAAGTAAAACACTAAAAAGTGCAAAAATAACTTTCGTTTCGGAAGCTGGTATTGAAAAATGATAAAAATAAGAGGTACCAAAGACACGTCAAAATTACACAATACATTCCCCCAAAACCCTTCCTTTCTTCCTAGTGTTTTAGCTGAAAAGAAATAGTACAAAACAAATGAAGTATTCTCTGTAAAAAAATAGATATACCTGCACTCCGGCATGGTTGGCTTCGTCCAGCCACAGCAGATACGACCAGCACTGTTTGTACCGGATATCGACGCCGTGGAACAGTTCTTTGTTCCTGATACTTTGCACTACGAACTCCACGTAACCTGCACACATATTATGAAAGAAAGAAAACATTTATTGCCAACTGTAACAAAACAAGAACAAATACAAATTAGTTCTGAGGCACAATATAAGTAACTCAAACAACAAAAAACAACAACAAAACAATATAATAATAAAACTAAAAAAAAAAAAATATAACTTTACTCCCTATAACTATAGATCCTTACAAGCTAATTTAGACTTTAAAACGCCACAAATAGAGTTTATAATTGCATTTTTTTGGGTTTTATGTCACTGGCTGATCTGTTCTGTCTGGAGAAGTTCAATTTGCGTAGCGTTGCGTAGTTTGAATGTCAACATATAGATGTCGCTACAGTCCGCTCACTATTGTTTTACCTCTGATTTTGGATCGCTGTGACCTTAATAATTTCATCGATGGTAGGCTCGGAGCACACTGAGACAGTCGAAGCGAATTTATAACGATATAAAAATCACCTTTTTGTCTTCTATAATATAAAATTAATCCATATTTCCCTTGGGCAAGGGTAATTTTGTTATTGTAAGTAGAAGGTTTTTAAGACAGTAAAAAAAAAAAATTAGTTGGTATGTAGGTAAGGTGGGGTATCATTGACGGAAGCGAAGCCGCGGGTTCAGCTAGTTTGGATATAAATATGTTCATTATGTTGTTAAGGTAGGGCTGAATAAGCTACGTCCGTCTCCACCCACACATCAGGACCCGAGGTGGCGGCGCGTATATAGTGTTCCACGCGCGCCTCTCTTAGACGTCGCGGGGGGCGTCCAACACCTCACTGCCCCCCCCAATTCGAATCGAGGCCCGCACTAACCGAGGTTTGCGGAAGTATTGTTGTTCCCGTGACCCCCAGCGTAGGTGTGAGGTTCCGGGGTGGTTTTTAGTCAGTACGAGTCTGACAGACCTCTTCGCCCTCCCTAGGGCAGAGGACATCCAAAAGGATCTTCCACCCCGGAACAATAAAGAAAAAGGAGTAGATAAGCTATGTATATTATTAGAAATTCGCTTCAACTCTGCGTCCATATGCTGTGACCTTAAGGTTGCAATCAGAAGTAGAATAGCTAAGAACGGACTGAACAATCTAATAGTCTTACCTATTCCATCCGTGACAGTGTTCTTCTTAGTGCATAGTAAGATCTTGTTGAAGTCCGCGAACACGATGAGCGAGCCGAGTCGCTTGAACTCGGCCACCAGCATGAGGAACAGCTTCTTCATCAGGTTGTAGAGTGTGCGACGGAGGGCGGGGTCGTAGAGTAAAGAGGATGAGGTTTTTAGCCATCTGTTGAAGACAGCATTAAGTATGTTTTAGTGGGGTATTACATTTACACTTCAAAATCAAAAATCAAAATTTATTTATTCAATTAGGACATTAAGCAGCACCTTCGAAAGTCAAAAAAAAAAAAAAAGAAAGTAATACTAATTGATTCAACCGTCCACTACCGTACACTATAATATATCTAGCCAAAATATCAAATGTCAAAAATCTTTTTTCAAAGACGAATTCATATGTTTCTTATACTATCATAAAACCCTATCTTGAAACCCCCGGAACACCTGCCACCTGGACGTGAACTGCATTGGCCTATATGGAAAGCACTCAATCGTTTGCGCACTCTACTTGGCCGCTGAAAACACAATTTGGCAAAGTGGGGATTTGTAGACCCGTCTGATACCCATTGTTAGTGCGGTACCCCTTTGCAAAATATGGCACATATACTGGTGTGTCCCAAGTGCCCATACACCTGCACTTTGGAAGACCTTATGTTCGCCACTGACGCCGCAATCGGCGTGGACACCTACTGGGCCCAAAAATTATTAAGATTTTCCCATCGACTCGAAAAGAAGAAGAAGACCGAAGAAGAAATGTAGAGATCCGCAAGAGAACCAGGTGTACAGACATAGCCCGAAGAACTGCCAAACTTAAGTGGTAGTGAGCAGGGCACATTGCTCGCAGAACGGATGGCCGATGGGGCAGAAAAGTTCTGGAGTGGCGACCGCGAACCGGAAGACGTTGCGTTGGAAGGCCTCCCACCAGGTCAATGTGGCGACGCTTGGGGGGGGGGCTATGTCCAGCAGTGGACGTCTTCCGGCTGATATGATGTTGGTGATCATATAAATATGACTCATAGATCTCGGATCCCAGATATATGATAGTGTGATTTCCCCCCCATAGTAAAACTTGTTTGAATTTGAATCCGACTTGCCCGTTCCACGACTTAAAAGAACCAACGACAGAGATATCCAGGTGGCTGCATCCTGGCCTGTAAAAATTGGAATTAAATCGACACCACGCAAAGAAGATGTTTGTATGACTAGTATTGACTTATGAGGAAATGCGGTCGCAGACATCTTTCTGAATATCCTAAGTAAAAAGTCATAATTAGAGGTTTGACTCTCCCCTATATCCTCCTCCAATATTGGACCAATTTAAAAGATATTACTTAAACTGAAAAATAAAGATTATACTGTACCCCTATGTATTCCTTTTTGATGATACATTATTTTTAGAAACAGTAGAACCTTCAAAAGTACTCAAAATTGGGTTGTCAACAGAGGCCTTTTTTTTCTTCCTGTGGAAACCTTCAAAAGGCGCCTGGAATTTTGGGGAAAAGACCAGGAAGTGTGGGATTTTGACCTCACTCAAACCACCCCGGTGATTACCGTAGAAGAGACTTTTAAAAGGCTTATTGGCATCGATACACTGGTCGCGTCAAAGCTCCAGAGTCTCGAACATCGACGCCGAGTTTCCAGCCTGTCGGTTTATTATCGGTTACATTTCGGGGAGTGTGCGACGGAACTGCACAATTTGATTCCACCTGGCCCTTTCCATCATCAGACTACAAGACGTACGGCCATGCGCCATTGGTACATGGTAGACATCCCTACCATACGCACAAAGCGTTTTGCTAATACTTTCATTGTGCGCACAGCTAAGGAGTGGAACTCCCTTCCTTTGTTCCCTGATAGCTACAACCTTGGGGTCTTTAAGTCAAGAGTGAATAGGTTTCTTCTAGGCAAGCGTGCTTCATCGTAGACCACATCATCGCTTAACATCAGGCGAGATAGTGGTCAAACGCGAGACCACAGATTACAAAAAAAAAAGACCCCGTGACCTCTCAAAAGACCACCCCGGAACCCCTCTGTGCAACGCCTGTTAGGGCACATCCCCGGGGGTCAACAGAGGCCTAGTGTAAAAATTTTACAAATATAAATGAAAAAAGAAAAACATAAAGCAAAACATATATGTTTTATTCAATTATGGAATATCTTTTAAATTTGTCCAATACTTGAGGAGGAAATAGGCGAGAAGCCAAACCGCGAATGATGACTTTTTAATTATAGGATATTCAGTCTGTCCTCTCTGTCCGCATTTCGTCTTAAAAAGGTGTGTTTGTGTTCCTTCGCAAGTCGTCAGACTTAATTTGTTTACGGCCGTTTAATTACTAAATGCTAATCGCCATGTCATACCGTTCCGCCTAGCGACCTGGCAATATTACACGCAGTTTGAAATATTACAAAACATGTAGTGGATAAATTGTTTCGCTATGCGGATATGAAAGTAGCCTACCTTTTGCACTTGGAGTAAGAAATTCATGCAAAGTTATGTCTAAAAGATATTTTATTCCTACTTCTTTTTAGGGTTCCGTACCCAAAGGGTAAAAAGGGAGCCTATTACTAAGACTTCGCAGTCTGTCTGTCCGTCTGTCACCAGGCTGTATCTTATGAACTGTTATAGCTGGACAGTTGAAATTTTCACAGATGATGTATTTCTGTTGCCGCTATAACAACAAATACTTAAAAAGGAATAAAATAAATATTTAAGTGGAGCCCCATACAACCAACGTGATTTTTTGCCGTTTTTTGCGATAACGGTACGGAACCCTTCGTGCGAGAGTTCGACTCGCACTTGGCCGGTTTTTCACTATCATTCCAATCCACTGCTGGTCTTATATGCGTCTCCCAAGCATCAGCACATCAACTAGCTCAGTTGTATAAATTCAAACATTTACCCATAGAGTATTTTTTTGTATAGATACAATACCTGTAAAAGTGTGAGATCTGGAAGTCAGCAAAGACGTTCTTGTACTGTGTGACGTCACGCAGCCATGACGCTATCATAGTGCGCAGGATCTTGAACGCCGCGCTGCATTGAGCTGTTTCGTCGTACGTCATCGATGCGTTGGATCCTGATAGGTTAAATAGCAATAGAATAGAATTTCTCTTTATTCGAGTATCCATGACTCAAAAGATGGTTAGTAAAACTTACAACTTTGTTAGTAACACAGATATTAACAAACTGACACTACAATAAAGTTAAATCAAAAAACCCGACTGCTTCAAAAGCGAACTAACTGCTTATAAACACATTACCCTCCTTCGGCAGTCGGGTAACAAACAAAACAACAAATAACAGTGGATCACCGTTGCGACAACCCATGTGAGATGGCACAACAGCGACCCATGAAAACACAGTCTAGGCGACACGAAATCATACTTAGGATACTGTTGGAGCTGCCCCACACCCTGCGCACCATGGATGCGCACCTTTTGCGCATGGTTGTGAAGAAACAATCTACATGCGCATCCGCAAACATCCCCAACACACTACAGAAGCGAGGCAGCCCCACCAGCATCCTAAACGCATTATTGTACTGAACACGGAGAGCGTTGTACGATCTTTGCCTATATTTAGCCAACAAGCTGCTCGTGTAAAAGGACGTACAGCAGGATAAAAAAACGCGGAATAAATATACAGTTTTAGACTTCGAAAATTTATAGGGTTATAGGTCATGTGAATGTCATGTAATCTACCTGACGGACATAAAACTAATTTTCAGTAAACTACCCTATTTTACCTGCATTAGCCATAGCGTCCTGTATGTTAGCGTGTTGGGCCCCGAAGGAGGTGGCGACACTGGTGCCCTCTACCTGCAGGATGCTGTGTGCCTGTAACAGCGCACACACGGCCAGGGCGTCTGTTTCTAGTTCTACACACACTGTTCCATATGCGGCACTTGCGTTGTGCGTGCAGCCGGATAGCTCTTCGACTTCACTTACTAATCTGTTGCAAAGAGAAAAGACAATTGAATTACAGCCGAGAGACATTTTTGAAGCGACATAGCTAAGGGAGCTAAGATTTAATTACGCACCCAATTTTTAACCGACTTCGCAAAAAGCAGGAGGTTATCAATGCGACTGTTTTTTTTATGTGTGATACCTCAGAATTTTTTATTGGGTGAACCGATTTTGAAGATTCTGTTTTTATTTGAACGCTGGTGCTTGTCATGTGGTCCCAATAAATTTTCATCAAGATCTGATGAAGAACTTCGGAGATATACATCAGAAATCTTCAATAAATAACGGCAAATAACTCGGGATTGCTGCAATCGCATGTCTGTTTATTGTTTATAACATTTCATAACATAACATCACACTCGTACGCTCTAAAGGGGTACGCAGGTGTGAACAGTTCACCCTGGTTGGCTGAGATAGGAGCCTTGTTGGTCTCGCACAGGGTTTTTATTTTATTATTGTTTAAGTGTATGCTTATTTCTCGTGTCTCCTGTGCGGGTCACAAATAAATATTTTTCTTTCTTTTCTTTCTTTCCTGGTATACTCTCATTCCACAGTTTTGTTTATTTAAGTTTCATGTTATTGGGTTAATCTATTCTGGCTTCACTTTGGGCATTATAACCACCTTTAGAACTGGTCCATTATGTACCACAACTAAAAAGTGAAAAATGAAAAAATAACTTCAATTTCGGAAGTCGGTGTCAAAAAACAAGAAACGAAAACAGGAACACCGACTTCCGAAATTGAAGTTATTTTTCACTTTGTATTGTCCTTGTTTGGAAGTCGGTTGTGATTTTTGTAAAAAGTTATTTTTTAAATAGCCTCGCGTTTGACCTGATGGTAAGCGATGATGTGGTCGACGGTGTAGCACGCTTGTCTAAAAGTAACCTTTTCACTCTTGACTTAAATACTCCCAGGTTCTAGCTATCGGGAAACACAAGACTGCGGCAGGGAATTTTACTCCTTAGCTGTACGCATAATGAAATTATTTCCAAAACGCTTAGTGCGTATGGGTAGGATTTCCACCATGTACCGATGGCGCATCGTCGAACGTCTTGTAGTTCGATGACGAAACGGGCTTGGCGGAATTAGATCAAGCAATTCCATCGCAAACTCCCCGAAATGCAACCGATAAAAACCGACAAGCTGGCAACTCGGCGACGATGTTGAAGGCTCTGGAGCCTAGACGCGACCAGTGTCTCATTGCCGATGACTCTTGTCTCTTCAAATTAAGTTGGCGACTATAGTTTATACATTGGACGTCTTAATAACTACCTAGAAGTGGGGCCCACAAGATAGTATTGTCGGCGTCAGTGTAGACCTTGTAAATGCAATCTACTATATAAAAATAAGTCGGGTTTCTTGCTGACGATATAACTCCAGAGTCGGGTAGGGTAGGGAAGGGTAGGGTAGGGTAGGGTAGTGTAGGGTAGGGTAGTGTAGGGTCGGGTAGGGTAGGGTAGGGTCGGGTAGTGTAGGGTCGGGTAGGGTAGGGTAGGGTAGTGTAGGGTAGGGTAGTGTAGGTAGGGTAGGGTAGGTAGTGTAAGGTAGGGTAGGTAGGGTAGATAAATGTTTGGTCTTTTTATGGCAAAACAAAGTTTGCCGGGTCAGCTAGTAATATTATATATTTTCGAGACAAATAATTTGAAGTTGCTGCAACTACAGTTGTCATTTAAACAATTAAATCAAATGTTATACCATAATATTACATGTTATTACCACAGAAAGCACGGGTACCCATAGGTCTTGGTTGTCAATTGTAGATCTTTGAAGATCAGAAGTCAATCTGACATAATTCTTGGCAAAGGGTAGATACTGGATTGTGGAAGTAAGATAGGCGGTCGCTTCAGTTGCATATTAGTGGGTAATTTTTATTTATTATTATTTATTATATACTTTATTGTACACCATAAGCACGGGGTCCCAGCGGTAACAAAGAAACTTCGGTTAAAATAAAAGTCGGTTTGGTTAAAATGCATCAGATCGTTATTGAATTGTGTGTAAAATTAACGTTTTCTAGAATTCATCATAAAATTATAATACTCACAACGGATCTTTGTGTCTCTGATTTGGCTGCAAGACCCTGCGCAGTAGCTATTTTTGTGTCAATATTGAAAGTGAAGACTGTCTCTTTCACTCGCTTACGTTTGTCACATCGTCCTATCTCGCTTACTCTATGCAATATATTCGATGACAAACTGTTTCTTGTGCAATGGTTCGCAGAGCCAACTTCAGAGACACAAAGGATCCGTTGTGACTATTAAATATGTTATTAATCAACTCTCCTAAGCACAAAATTATGGCATAATGGGCTCTTAATTCACATTTCAAAGATTATTTGAACGGATAATTTAAAATTGGTTCCAATAGATGGCGCGGTTTTAAATTACCGAGGCTTGCCACTCGATTTTTAAATTTGGTACACATTTAGGTACAGTGAAACTGTCAAAACTTGCAAAAAAAATCTATAAAACAAATTTATTTATTTACAGTTCATGTACAATAGTGGTACAAAGGCGGACTTAATGCCACAAGGCATTCTCTACCAGTCAACCTTTCGAACAACGGTCAACAAATCGTCTCTCAGTTTAAAATAGTCACGAACCGAGAATAGTTATTTATGCTACAAGTGCTAGGTGATTTCTGATGAGTGGATAAATCGACACAAGTCGGAAATCATCATACGTACGTACATCATGCAATATTTTACTATGCATTGTGCGAGGAAATAAACAAAATTAATAAAATGAAATTAATAAAATGGCGGGCTTATTCAAGCGCGTTCAACATATCCACAGATTAACTAATAGTTCCTCGGGCACATCTACTGCGCATGTGCGAATAGCTGTCACATCGTAACGCAATAAGGCACGAGCAAAATATACGTTCTGCCAAACATATTTAATGAATATTTAAAATTAATTTATTGATCAAAATCTAAATCTAGAGTAATTAAAAACGCCTAAAATAAAGTATTAGTTTTATTTTACCTTTTATATGAATGATAATCTGTACATAACTAATTTTTAAAACTTTTCTCAAATAATAAAAACTCTTTGCGTTGGGCTGACGTTGGAGTTAAAAATTAAAAAAGTACAGGAAAGTAAAAAGCACTAGTGAAAAAAGTGACACTTTCCGCACAGTTTGGCTGCTTGGAAAACCGCTCTTTTCGAGGACATGCATTGTAATAGTAGATTGTTGCATCGAGCGCAAAGTGAGTTATTAATGCATGAGTGTTATGTTGGTGCCCGAGCGCACGCGAGGGCACTAAATTAACACGAGTGCATTAATTACACACTTTAGCGAGGTGCGTAATCTACTTTTCTTTCAACTACCAATCTACCTCTCATCTATTTCCATTTTTTTATACTTTTCTTGCTAAATATGAAGTACCTACCTATTAAAGTTTTACAATGGTACAAAATGCGGGGCATTTTTTTCACCTAATTGGTTTTATACGCCGATTTTTTTTCTCAGCCAGTAATCGTACCACGCCAGTACCTTTTTCGATCTACTGCAAATATTTTATATTAAACTTAATGGGAGACATTAAACCTCTGTGGTAAATTTATATCTAAACTAGCTAACCCCCGCGGCTTCGCTCCCGTCAACTGGCTACCAATCTACCTACCACTATCTACCTACCCTGCCTTCCTTACCTACTCTGCCTACCCTGCCTAGCTTATCCTGCCTACCCTGCCTAGCCTAACCTGCCTAGTCTAACCTGCCTACCCTCCCTACCCTACCTACTCTACTTACTCTACCTTCTCTACCTACTCTACTTACTCTACCTAATCTACTTACTCTACCTAATCTACTTACTCTACGTAATCTACTTACTCTACCTAATCTACTTACTCTACCTTCTCTACCTACTCTACTTACTCTACCTTCTCTACCTACTCTAACTTCTCTACCTACTCTACTTACTCTACCTTCTCTACCAACTCTTCTTACTCTACTTTCTCAACCTACTCTACTTACTCTATGTTCTCTACCTACTCTACCTTCTCTACATACTACTTACTCTATCTAATCTACTTACTCTACCTTCTCTACCTACTTAACCTACTCTACCTACTCTACTTACTCTACCTTCTTCACCTACTCTACTTACTCTACCTTCACTACCTACTCTTCTTACTCTACCTACTCTACTTACTCTACCTACTCTACTTAATCTACTTACTCTACCTACTCTACTTCCTCTACCTACTTTACTTACTTTATCTTCTCTACTTACTTTACCTTCTCTACCTACTCTACCTTCTCTACCTACTCTAGCTTTCTTCTCTACCTACTCTACTTACTCTACCGTCTCTACCTACTCTACCTACTTTATCTATTCTACCTACTCTACCTACCCTAACTACAGTACCTACTCTTTGGCTTTATAATATTAGTTTAGATGAAATATACAAAACAGTGCATTAAAGTAAAACAGTGCAACAATGAGATTTCAAATAACTTTTCTGCACTGGTTTGGTTCTAAGCAATAAATACGTACTTTGTGATCAGTTTTGTAGTGATTAATGATAACATTACTACGTAGTTGGAAGAAAATAGTTATTTATGCTACAAGTGCGGAAGGTAGGTGATTTCCGATGAGTGGCATTTTTATTCACGAGCGTGCGAAGCGAGTGAGTGGATAAATCGACACGAGTCGGAAATCATCTTACGTACGTGTATCATACAATATTTTACTATGCATTGTGCGAGGAAATAATAAAAATAATAAAATTAAATTACTAAAATGGCGGGCTTATTCAAGCGCGTTCAGCATATCCACAGATTAACTAATAGTTCCTCGGGCATATCTACAGCGCATGTGCGAATAGCTGTCACATCGTAACGCAATAAGGCACGAGAAAAATATACGTTCTGCCAAACATATTTAATGAATATTTAAAATTAATTTATTGATCAAAATCTAAATCTAGAATAATTAAAAACGCCTAAAATAAAGTATTAGTTTTATTTTACCTTTTATATGAATGATAATCTGTACATAACTAATTTTTAAAACTTTTCTCAAATAATAAAAACTCTATGCGTCGGGCTGACGTTGGAGTTAAAAATTAAAAAAGTACAGGAAAGTAAAAAGCACTAGTGAAAAAAAGTGACACTTTCCGCACAGTTTGGCTGCTTGGAAAACCGCTCTTTTCGAGGACATGCATTGTAAACACTTTTACATATCTCTTGCTTTGTAAGTACACCCTTACACCCCTGAATGCCGGGGTGTATGACTATCATTACAGCATAGGTTTTGGAATTTGAAAAAAGAACTGTCATACTCTACTGCACGAAGAATATTTTAAAAAAGTTAATATTTTTTTTCTCGGTATCCATTAATTACTCGAATCGGAATCTAGACAATTTATTTTATAAAGATTTTATTTTAAATATGGAACTATTTGTTTCCACATCGTATGTTAGATGGAATCGATTTAAAAATCAAACTGGCCAGCAAGATTTGACGCGCTCGCGTGCGTGAAAAAAAAAAAGGCAGTCTACTAGTAGGCGCGAAAGCATCGCGAAAATAATTAATTTTCTTGTTTGAGTTCTTTTTCAAAAGTTTTAAACATGTCTAGTGACGAAGACATAGATCTAACGCCCGATTTTATTAAAGAAAGGGCAAAAACAGTTGTCGAAAATATATTACCGCCGAACTCGAAAGAAAGATATGTAAAGGCATACGACGAATTTATGAAATGGCGGTCAGAAAAAAAAGTGAAATCTCTTTCTGAAAGTGTTTTTATATCATATTTTGATGAATTATCTTAGAGGCTACAACCTTCCAGTTTATGGTGCTTTTATTCCATGCTAAAATCTACAATGATGACAAAACATGACGTGAATTTGAAAGATTTTTCTAAACTTACTGCTTTCTTGAAAAGGCAGTCTGACGGCTTTAAAAGCAAGAAATCGAAGGTATTTACTGCAGAAGAAGTACAGAAATTCTTAAATGAAGCTCCGGATGAAATTTATTTAGCAATAAAGGTACCTACGTATTTACTTGCCCTTTTTAATAAGTTACCAAAATATTTCACAAAAATACTATGCGAATTTGGTGCCTTTAATACAACTTATGTCTTTTTTACAGGTTGTTCTAATTTTTGGGATATCGGGAGCCTGCAGAACCGTGGAATTGACAAACTTGACAATAGAAAATGTAGAAAAACATAACAAATTACTACTCATAAAACTGCCTAACACGAAAACTAAAATTGACCGGTCATTTGTTGTGCATGAAGAATTTGCAAATTATGTTGAAAAATATCAAGCTCTTCGGCCTGAAAACGTGGATACAAATCGTTTTTTTCTTAATTACAGTAAAGGAAAATGCCACAGACAAGTAATAGGAAAAAACAAATTTACAGGCATGCCAAAGCAAATAGCCACATATTTAAAACTGAGTAACGTAGAGTTATACACCGGGCATTGCTTTCGCAGAACATCAGCGACTCTATTGGCTGATTCGGGAGCCAACCTCACTCTGTTAAAAAGGCACGGCGGCTGGAAGTCCAGCAAAGTGGCCGAAGGTTATATCGAAGATTCGATGGCAAACAAAAGCAAAATTACTTCTAAAATAACAGAAAATATAAACTTGAAATCACCACGTCAAAGCACATCATCTGAGCCATTTTTTAATGAAGAAAATAGTACCAGTCAACTGCCGCCATTTACGATGCAAGAACCTCAAGTCACTCAAACTCAAGTCTTATCATCACAAACTCATATTCAAACTATAAATATTCCTAAAAAGAACGTGACCATATCTCTTACAAATTGTAATAATTTTACTATTAATTTTAATTAAATACACATTTTTTTCTTCTTAATAAATGTTCATTGAAACCTGCTGTCTTGTTGTTTACTTACCTCACAATCGATATGTAAAGCAGAGTATTTATCTCGGGCGTAAGCATCAATTGCATACTCGGGTTAATTAGCCAAAAACCTCGTATGCAATTGATGTCATACAGCCCTTGGTTAATAATCTACTATTACTAGCAAGTCGCAGCTAACACCATCTATAGCCGTGGAACGGTACCGAACGCGATCGAAGTACTTATAAAATAATCATATTAAGTTCGAAGGAGATGACGGAAGCTGAAGTGAGCGAATTCAACTCCCGTCATCTCCTTCATGTTTGGTTACTTTAGACCCTGCAGACAGAAATATGATCCACACTCTCAGCTCCGTCAACTTTGTTGCTTAAATAGTAGGTAAGTACGTTACCTATTCTAAATTAAAATCAATGTCAACATTAAAATAATTTAATAAAACACATCTTTTTATTACCCTGCCCAATAAGTGATGGGTATTATTCAGAAAGCCCGGTCAATTTAATTGTTTCAATACTTTTTATTATATCATCATTCATCATCATTTCAGCCGAAAGACGTCCACTGCTGGACATAGGCCTCCCCCAGGCGTCGCCACATTGACCGATCCCGTGCGTCTCGCATCCAGCGCCTTCCCGGAACCTTAACCAGGTCATCGGTCCACCTAGTGGGAGGCCTTCCAACGTATCATCTTCCGGTTCGCGGTCGCCATTCCAGAACTTTTCGGCCCCATCGGCCATCCGTTTTGCGAGCAATGTGCCCTGCCTACTGCCACTTAAGTTTGGCAATTCTTCGGGCTATGTCGGTAACTTTGGTTCTCCTGCGGATATCATCATTTCTCACGTGATCACGCAAGGAAATTCCGAGCATAGCCATCTCCATTGCCCTTTGGGTGACTTTAAGCTTTCTGATTAGGCCCATTGTGAGCGACCACGCACACTGGTCATAGGCTTTTGTCTTGAGACACTGCGGTAAATTGGATGAGAAGATACCACGCAACTTCCCGAACGCCGCCCAGCCGAGTCGGATTCGACGGTTGACCTCTTTCTCGAAGTTGGACCTACCCAACTGGACCGTTTGTCCCAAGTAAACATAATCGTCTAAACATCGAGTGTAGAGTCTCCGATCTTGATAGGAGTGGGTGTTACATGGGCGTTCACCATGACCTTGGTTTTGTCCATGTTCATTTTAAGACCCACTCTTTCGGAAGCTCTACTCAGGTCATCGAGCATTTTACTGAAGCTCTCCATGGTCTCAGCCATGACCACTATGTCGTCGGCAAACCGAAGGTGAGTGATGTACTCGCCATTAACGTTGATGCCAAGCCCCTTCCAGTTGAAGACGTCCTCCAGCGCAACAGTGAACAGTTTCGGCGAAATGACGTCTCCCTGTCTTACGCCGCGCTGGAGAAGGATTGGTTTCGAGGTCTGATCCTGAAGACGGACTGACATGGTGGCGTTTTTGTATATGTGTTTAGTAACCTATACTTTGTACTACATTTGCATGCTGTATTAAGGCAGAATGTACATATTATGGATCCTATTTTATAATGTAACAACTTATTTATATGTACCTACATTCTAAGCAAATAAAGACCTATTCTATTCTAGATTGATTTGTTACCTGTTATCATCAGTCTCTCTACCACCGAGATCAGGTCTGTCTCTATTGGAGCACCACAGCACGAAGTTGTGTTTGACGAGGTGGCGCGCGTAGAACAGATCGGCTCCAAACAACGTGGGGTCTGCTGGCATGTTGCCCACTGGCACGTGGAAGTATCTGAGGAGAGGAATAGCATTTGTACGAGGTCAAATGAATTAATCTTAATTCATATGGGATACTTTTGATCCCAGTATTGTGGTTACGAAGGACAGTTTTCAACGTTATGGCTCGTGCTGCTGCTGGCAATGTAGTTTTTTTAGGGTTCCGTAACCAAAGGGTAAAAACGGGACCGTATTACTAAGACTACACTGTCCGTCTGTCAGTCACCAGGCTGTTGTTGCAGTTGAAATTTTCACAGATGATGTATTTATGTTGCCACTATAACAAAAAATACTAAAAACGGAATAAAATAAATATTTAAGTGGGGCTCCCATATAACAAACGTGATTCGCCGTTTTTTGCGATTATGGTACGGAATACTTCGTGCGCGAGTCGGACTCGCACCTAGGCTGGTTTTTTGCGATAATGGTACGGAACCCTTCGTGCGCGAGTCGGACTCGCACTTGGCTGGTTTTTTGCGTGAATGGTACGGACCACTTCGTGCGCGAGTCCGACTTGCACTTGTCCGGTTTTTTTGTAAACGATCACCTTCTTTAAGGTTGTCATTGATTCTTATAGTATCATCTATAAAAAACTTTTTGCAAAAAAATACTACCGACTTCCAAATGAAAAACTACAAAGTGAAAAATAACTTAACTTTTGGAAGTCGGTGTCTTTCGTAGGAACCATTTTTTTGCGATATGGACACCGACTTCCAAAAGTTAAGTTATTTTTCACTTTGTAGTTTTTCATTTGGAAGTCGGTAGTATTTTTTTGCAAAAAGTTTTTTATTTTTCCCTTTTTAGTTTTACCTACCTAATAGCAAGTTGTTTATTAAGGTCCCTGTAACTCCAGAATAGATTAACCGAATAACATGAAACTTGAACATAACCGGTGAAATGAGAGATCTGCGTACCCCTTTAGAGCGTACTGGCGTGATGTTATGTTATGAAATGGTATAAACAACAAACAGACATGCGATTGCAGCAATCTCGAGAGTTTTGCCGTTATTTATTGAAGAGTTCTGTTGTGTATCTCCGAAGTTCTTCATCAGACCTTCACCAAATTAAAATGGGACCAATTTCGAAACATACTCCGTCAAACAAAAAAATATTTTTCAAAATCGGTCCACAATTGACGGAGATATCGGTGAACATACATAAAAAAAAAAAAAAAAAAAAAAAAAAAAAAAACATACAAGAAGTCGAACATAGAACCTCCTTCTTTTTGGTAAGTCGGTTAAAAATTTAGATCAATGTCCGGCGCTTGACCGGGTTTTACTACTGCAAAAACAAATTGTTTTGAAAAGGACACACTATCAATGTAATGTGTTTTGATTAAAACTTAATTAAGAGACGTACGTATTACAAAGGATGGCAAATATATTTTTTTTTTCAATTATTATATTTAGGAACCTTACGACAAGAAAAGTAATTAAGTATGGAGTTTCTTGTGCGTTCTTCTCCATAACAATCTACTTACCGAATGCACGGTAGAATATTTTTTTATAACTTGTATATTAATCTTAATTTATTTGACGTTCAAAAGTGCCGTTTATTGGCCTAGTCACATAGTCACATCTATACATACATTAGCTTATACAAATATGAGTGAAATACGATACAGAACGTGAAACATCGTTTTGTTTCATTCTTTCTAATGTAGTAATCGTATTTGATGAAAGAGACAACAATATTTCAGTTGTTGCTCATTAAGGCAACATTTTTTTATGACGTAGTGACAGTTGTAGGTACGTGCCATATTCGCCATATTATGTGACGAATTTTGTGGTTGTGTTCGTGGTAGTCCTGCTATCAAATGTTTGTTTACTTTTTGTATTATTAATGTGTGTGTGTTCCGTGATTGACACAACCATAGAATCGGCAGCCATTTTATGTGTCATTTTAAGGTTTAGGTAGGCACGTTTTTTTTGTAGGTATTTCCAGTCCATACTATTTATTATGTCAATGGCCTAGTTGAATACATATATTTGACTTTGACTTACCTGCATTGCTCTATGGTGAGTTGCAACACAGCATCCAGTCCCAGATAATGTCTGACTATGGCCCTGGCACCAATACGTTGCCATTCTAATGCGCTGTATAAAGTTTCTACGTCACGGACGTGGATAGGAACCAGCGGGAAGTCTGATAAGCCTGCAGGATAAAATAAATAATAAGACTTGGATTCTGAACGAATGATCCATCCAAAATTTAAAAATTCAGTCTGTGATTTATAATATAGCCAATCAAATCACACATGAGACTAAGCCATAGACAAATATATTATGTTCAGTAGTCTTTCCAAAACCACGGGGTTTCAGCGCTCATTATCATCATTTCAGCCGAAAGACGTCCACTGCTGGACATAGGCCTCCCCCAGGCGTCGCCACATTGACCGATCCCGTGTGTCTCGCATCCAGCGACTTCCCCCAACCTTAACCAGGTCATCGGTCCACCTAGTGGGAAGCCTTCCAACGTATCGTCTTCCGGTTCGCGGTCGCCACTAAAGAACTTTTCGACCCCATCGGCCTTCCGTTCTGCGAGCAATGTGCCCTGCCCACTGCCACTTAAGTTTGGCGATTCTTCGGGCTATGTCGGTAACTTTGGTTCTCCTGCGGATATCATCATTTCTGACATAATCACGCAAAGAAAAGCCGAGCATAGCCCTCTCTATTGCCCTTTGGGTGACTTTAAGCTTTCTGATAAGGCAAATTGTGTGCGACCACGTCTCGGTCCCATAGGTGATCACTGGCAACACATACTGGTCATAGAATTTTGTCTTGGGACACTGCGGTAAAGTCTCAGCGCTAAGAAATAAAAATTGGTTCAATAAATCTCACTAGATGGCGCAATATGCACCGATTTTTTATTGAATTGTGTGTCAAATTAACATTTTCTGGAATTGAACTTAGAAATTGTATGTTCTTGTTAAATCAACTCTCCTAAGTACAAAATTCTGGAATATTGGGCTCTTAATTCATATTTCAAAGATTATTTGAACGGATCATTTAAAATTGATGCCAATAGATGGCGTGGTTTTAAATTTCTGAGGTATTCCACTAGATTGTTTAAATTTGTATTGTAACACATTTTGGACAATTAAACTGTAAAAAAGTGCAAAAAAATGCTATAAAACAAATCGTCACTGCATATAAAGCAAAAATATTCACGAACCGAGTACTAGCAACTTGATATTCGCTGCTAACACCATCTATCTATCGCCGTGGAACGGAACCGAACGCGATGGTGTACAAAAAATAATCAGTTTAATCAGACCAAAAAAGCTAGTTACGTCGGCACAGTTTATTTGTATGGGATGAGGCTTCTGTATGCTAGTATTATATTATCTGTGCCAAAACCAAGAATTAAGTTTGTGACATATTTTATGGAGGTAGACAAAAGGTCTTCTGTTTTATGATTCTTTAGGATATGTTCTTATTATTATATACATAATATACCTGGCATAAGCTGCATCAACAAATGCGGTGACAGCGTAGCTTGCAACGCGAGAAGCGTAGGGCCGCAACGTTCATCCTTGTAACGTTGCAGAGCACGTTGCAGGTGTCTGCTGACGGCCCGCGCTTCTGTTTCAATCACTACTTCCCAGGTTAGCTCTGCACCGGGGAGGGTAGACTCTTCTGTACCTAGGTTTATCCTGTAAACAATAAATATCAGTAACTAGCTGACCCGGCAAACTTTGTTTTGCCATAAAAAGACCAAACATTTATCTACCCTACCCTACCCGACCCTACCCTACCCGACCCTACACTACCCTACCCTACTCTACACTACCATACCCTACCCTACCCTACCCTACCTATAAACCTCACGGAGCCCGAGACCTTTCCAACGAATGCAAAACCATGGAAATCGGTTCGTGCGTTCTGGAGTTATAGCGTCAGGGAGGAAAACCCGACTTATTTTTATATATTAGATATGGTAGACTGTTTCAGCGGCTTTTTTTTGGTATGTAGTTGTGTTAATATTGTAGTAGTGAGCGCTAAGTATGCCTTAATATTCATGTGTATTAAGGTCGTAGCTCACTTACACGACCCAGCTCCAAAACCGCTCCCGTACTTAACCGCCTTAAGTGGAGCTGACTGCTCGCTGTCCATGCGCCGATCGCTAGCAGGTATTCAGCTGTCCACGCGCTTGCAGCTACAGGTCTAGCGCCTAACTGTATCAGTTCCTGAGGTATGGGAGCGGTACGGGAGGGGTGTCAAGTGACGTTACATGACGCATGGTAGAACAAGACATGGTATTCTCTTCCCGTGACAGCTGGGTCACGTGATTGGCCTAAGACTACGTCATCAATTGCGTTGCGGTTCTCAAACTTTTTTAGTGGGGAAAAAGATAAAAATAATACAATAAGTACAAATGTTTTATAATTCTTAATAAATCGTCATATACTTTTTTTATTTATTTACTTTGCTTTCTTTTAATTGATTGCATTTTAGTATTTTTATTTATTTCGGAACGAAAACTCACAAAACTTGACTTGACTAAAATAAGTCAAAAATAATAAGGTTAGGTTAAGCTCGGGCGTAAAGACGTATTGACACAACTATGCCTTAAATTATGGAAAGCGTATATAAATTAAATAATAAATTAATGAAAGGCACATACCAGTTATTTTAGGTGAAGTTAGTTACAATATTGAAGCCACGCATATGATAGCGTCTCTTCATTGGGAAAAGAAAAAAATATATTACACCGCCTTTTATACTGCTGTTTTTACAGTTTACGAAACAATTAACAATTTTTCTTGTGTATCTTTCAAAGTTCACGGGTTCATCACAAATGTTTGGGAGCCACAGTATTTTTCTCACCGAGCGAAACAACGCTATAGGTGTGAGTGACACGACAATAGCGATGAAATGGCTAGTTTTCAGTATGACACTTGTCAATTCGGTGTATTGCCACAGTGTGTTATTGAAATACCCGAGCAAAATGCATGTTTTATCTTAACAAAGCAATTATGAACTAATAATTCAAAATATAAATTAATTTAACACTAAATATACATGACATAGATGAACATAGATGAATCACATGAGTTACTAAATATTTAAGCTAGTTAGTAATTTATTTTATTTACATTAACTACATGAGAAAGTACCTAAATTTTCTAAAAAGGATAATCAATGGTAACACTTATCGTGACGTAGGCTTAGGCCATCCTGGGAAGAACATACCAGGCGAAGTATACGGAGTATGTTATTATACCATGACATGACGTATCCTAACTGTCTCGCTATGCACGTGATACATTTTAATGCAGATATCTCTTATGATATGCTTATGATATATACGAGAGTGTACCTAAGTCAAATTGATTAATATTTCGGCGTGTGACAATAAAAAAAAAAACTGGGCAAGTGCGAGTCGGACTCGCCTACCAAGGGTACAAATTTGTAGGTAAATATTATAAATAGGTAGTTCAGGAATCGGTAGATGTCATTTTTAAACTCAGCAGAATTGGGATCTTTTTTTTTTGTTTTAAAATATTCGTACACTTTATAAACTACTTGTTCATTTATTTATTTGGAAACTCAACAGCTTATTACTAATTTACATGATGAGACCTTATTGGAGGACTCATCTTTGGTTGCGAATACCGTGTGCGTTTTACTTGAAGCGACCTGTTCAATTGACACGTGTTGACGACAGCAAGCCTGACGCCCAACTGAAGTTACGCGTCGTTTGACGTTTCGTAAACACACCCCTCCCGTACCGCTCCCATACCTCAGGAACAGACACAGTTAGGCGCTAGACCTGTAGCAGTCAACTCACTGTCCACCGCTTATACTTTTCAAGCGCTTTAGCATTTCCTTTTTTGACAAGCTAGCAACGTGCTTCAAGCTCAGTCTGCGCGGACCGCCCGCTTGAAGCATGCGGTAAGAGAGACGTCAGCTGTCGAGTGGTACGATGGCGGTTAGCTCGTTGTCTGCTAATTTGTGTTGTCAATGTAAAGTATGTCTACAGAGGACGCCCTGAAGCTCACATTTCAATGAACATTATTTTGCCGTGTGGGAGCGGTGTCGTATAAGTCGACTCCTACCTTAAGTCCCCTAGTTATTAAGATTGTTCCTAACATGTGTTATTTATGTGATGTGGCTATACTTAAGTGGAAAACTTCTTAAATGTTGACAGATTTAGGGAAAGCTTTCTTCGTCAGATTTGCCGAATATATGTGATTTTGCGTCAAGCTGCAACCGAACAAATGAAAATGAAGGGTCCGATGGTTAAGTGTCCTCTTTGGAAATCTGAAAGTGAACTCCTAAACAAAGGGCTCTCACAAACTTTTCATATTTATATTCTCAGTGTGCTCTCAGCAAGCCTTACCTACTCAGCTATCAACTTTTCGCCCGGAATATCATCATCATCAGCCTATTAATGTTCCCACTGCTGGGACGCAGGCCTCCTCTCTGAGAGAGGGGATGGGCCTTAATCCACAACGCGGGCCCAGTGCGGGTTGGTGGATGTCACATGTCTTCGAATTTTTGTTTCTGGACATGCCGGTTTCCTCACAATGTTTTCCATCACCGTTTTTAGAGCAGTGGTAATGAAGTAATTAACGCAAAGTAAAGCCGGCCTGGGTTCGAACCCACGTAAGTCAGGGCCGTTACGACTGGTCCACCACTGCTCTAAGCCCGGAATATGCCTGTTAAAAAATCTCCAGCCAGCCAGCTCCTTCTCCAGTCGTACTTACTTGGCAGTCCTCTCGGCGAGGTAGAGAGTGTTCATGTTGGGCACTTGGTTGGTCTTCACACTGTCCAGCACGTATATGTAGGCTCGTTTTACGGGTGGCAACACTAGAGCCCACATGCTTCGTGAAGAGTTTAGAGCGGAATGTTGGTAGAGGTAGATGTGCTTTACTGGGGCGACGCCATCCTGAGACAATGAATGAATCTTGATTATGAATCAAAAACATTTTTGTAGATATTAAATAGTAAATGGTTTATCTAAGCAGCAAACAACTATTTTAAAGGCGAGAGTGATTTTTTAATCCAGAGCGATACAGGAAGAAATTCCTAGTGTGGGGCACCGTTTTAAAAAAAAAAAGAAAGTACGTACTCGACCTTAAAATAGTGTTGCTCCCGAGGGGGGCTCTGCACTCCGCTTTTATCACTTTCTATGAGAAAATAAGTAAGTGCAACTTATGAACAAGAACGTTACGTTTATTTATTTACCTACAATTAGGAACCATAACATACAAATAATTAGAGGCCATCGTAACAATTTTATTAGTACCATCCGTTACAGTTGTAGATTATTTTTTTAATTTGGCTCGCGCGCGGTTTTCCAGCCAGTCACTTATTTAATACAATGTTTCCGTGCGGTCCGAAATAGAATTACAATTGCTCATTAGCCATTCACCTCGTACATTTGTCGCAATCGATTTTAGCGATGTAATCCTATTTTGAACCGCATGCTTTGTGATTCATCACTTTGCTGATTGGAACTTTTAATAAAAATGAATGCGATGATCTTGTTGTATTAGGACGACACCACGTAAGAGTACGCTTATTCTTGAAACTGAGAGTTCGCTTATTCTTATAACGTGTATTTTGTTAAAATGTGTGACTGAAATATAAAAAATATTGCTAAAGACACATAATCGTGTAAGATATTTTTTTTCTGCTTTCACTTTTACTTTCACTCAATACAGGGATAAATAACCTAAAGAAGGTTGATGGATTATAACCTGTTTTTGTAAGTACGGTTGAAGCGCCACACTTTTGAACTGAAGCTGGTTTAGTGAAAACGTGTCCATGTTCGTGGAGCCAAATTGAATCGTTCTGAAAAACAAAACATTTTTAACATCATTGTATATTCAAAATTAAACTTTATCTCGTAAGAAATAAGGTTTAATATCGTACTTTCTGGCTTCCGCTGGATCAACGGTGCAAATACAGCCGAGTTGGACTAAAACCCTGAATTCTAGACTCATTTGCGTTTCGTATATTCCTTCAATTTCCGGTGCGCATAGTTCAGATGTTAGTTCTCTGTAAAAAAAAATATGATTATTAAATTAATAATTACAGTTTTATTGTGAATATAGAGACAAATCCACGAACATCAGCTTTAAGCCTCGCTTACAAATGGTTTTTCGGCGGTCGAGAAACTGTCCTTGTGTGAACGAGGCTTTACGTAACGGTACGAGTACGTATTTATTAGGGCAATAAGGGTGTTTACGCACTGCATACGATCTTTATCCGAATCTGAGATACGAGTTCGATCCGAATTGAAAATGTACTGATTTCAGACGGATGGAGTTCGGATACAGTGCTTAACCTCCCCCTACAAGAAGTATTACGGCTACCTTGGACCGACATTTTTCGGATTCGGATCAGATGCAATGCAAAACCACTCTTAGATTTTGCCTTGCCATTTAATTTAAAAAATTAAATATGTTAGTAAGACCACGGGGTCCCAGCGCTAACAAAGAAAACTTTGGTTCAAATAAATATCACTAGATGGCGCGATATGCATCGATTTGTTATTGAATTGTGTGTAAAATTAACATTTTCTAGAATTGATCACAATAATTGTATGTTCTTTTTTAATCAACTCTCCTAAGCACAATATTATGCAATATTGAGCTTTTAATTCACATTTCAAAGATTATTTGAACGGGTCGTTTAAAATTGATTCCAATAGATGGCGCGGTTTTAAATTTCTGAGGCATGCCACCCTATTTTTTAATGTGTATTGTAACACATGTTGGTCCGATGAAACTGTAAAAACTTGCAAAAAATACTGTATTTAAAGAAAAAAATAGTCCGAGTCCGAGAAAACCTTTTACTTTTAAGTCGCTGCTAACACCATCTATATCCGTGGAACGAAACCGAACGCAATCGATGTCCTCAGAAAAATAATCAGCTTAATCAGACAAAAAACGCTAGTTACGTCGGCACGGTATCTTTGTATGGGATGAGGCATCTGTATACTAGTATTATATTATCTGTGGTAATACTAACTCCTGATGCTCCCTATACAAGTTCTCGGGCACAGTGTACTGGTACAGATGCAGCACGGGGTGCGCACGCGGCAGTATGCGAGAGCACTTGCGCCAGTACTGGCCGCTGTCACTGGCGCGACACACTCGCTGGTTCACGTAGAAGATGCGGGGTACTGATAACTTGATCTGGTGCAGTTCAGAGCCTACTAAAGCCCACACTTTGAATAGGCCTGGCTCGGCTGTTTCGGCTACCTGTGTTGGAGGAATAAGAACTTAGTGTATCTCTCATAAAACATATACACCGGAAAGTTTACTGAAACACAGCACACTATACAGGGGCGTAGCTACCGCCGTATCTGCCGTATCAATTATACGGGGCCCCGGGCTACGGGGGCCCCCGACGTACGTAAGCAAAAATTAATAAAAACCTCCAAATTTTTTTTTCGTCTATCAGTCTTGTCACTATTGTCCATAGGGGCAGAAACTTTAGAAAAACTAAAGTCATCATCACCTAAAAATGATTTAATAAATCAGTTTGCCGAAAAAAAGGCAAGGAGAGTGTATATTTAATTTGAAATGCTTGTAAAAATTTTGGAAAATTGACAGATGAATAAATATTGCTTTTAATTTTATTCAATTTTTTTTTCTTTTGTGAGAAATCTTTACCCTTCATAAGGGCCCCCAAACAATTTTTTATACGGGCCCCGCCAAGGCACGCTACGCCACTGACACTATACTTTACTTAAGCTTCAAGTTAGAATTTCTAATAATTTACATTTGGGAAATTATTAACCGGGCGAAAAATATATTGAATGGGCGACTAAATAAGTAACTATTTATCCGGTTTGAGTAATATCTTTTAGGAGGTTTTTGTGAGCTGCGGTAATAATATTTTTACATACTTTAATTGTATTTGGGGTTCTATTTTTTCTATTTTAGCATATTATTCTTTTGAAAATAGCTGAACAACCATCGAGGAGACATCGCTGTGCAGCGCGGGAGTTCGGGTGTATTCGTGTTTTCAACGAATTAGTCCAAGAGCGAGCGAAACGAGCTCAGGACCCCGAACCCAGACACAGATAGGTTAGGTTCGAAGGGGATGACGGGAGCTGAATGAGCGAGCAAAGCGAGCGAACTTAGCTACCATCATCTCCTTCATGTTAGGCTACTTTAGACCCTGCACACAGAAAAAGATGCCCGCACAGCCGGGCCTCCGTCGACAAACCTTTATTTTCAAGTCCCATTTTTAAACATTTAGTATTTGAGTAAGCCATATAATTCAGTATTTTTTACACCTTTAATTTTAATTTGTTTTCGCTCGTTAAGTTTATATTTGAGTGAGCATTTGCAATTAAAAATCTTAAAAAGATTTGGCAAGAGGAATAATTTTTACTTTATTTCCAAAAATAAGTATTAAGTAAAAAAAAAAACAGTTTTAATACAACCTTTATGAACTAAAAGGTACTCAATGTAATATCACTTGTCACAACACATCCAATGAGGCCAAACACGATGGTGGTCTCTTATCTCCTTGAGGAGTTGCTATGGCCAGCTTCCGACTAGATCATGAGACCAGCTCCATAGTTAATTTTATTTTTCTCACCTGTATGATCTGCCAGGGTGTGTTGAGCAGTGTGCGTTGAGCTCTCCGGATGAATCCGCCCAGAGTGGTTGCTGGGCCAGTCTTGGGCGGCGGCATCATGTCCTTGTCCATTATTTTACCTTTTAAACAAATATTTCCCTTAGTATTTTAGGCCAGCAGTTTGACAGTTCAATTTTAAAAACATGCTGTGCAGTCGGAGGATTCATCATATGCGCGAGCTGGCTGAAAAAAACCAGATGTATCCTCCGACTGCACAGCACGATTTTCTTCTTGTTTAAGTCTTTTTAGTTGGCTTTTTAAGCAGTCGGGTTTTTTGTTATTTTTAAGTATATTTTTTATAATTATATTTAAACATATAAGTATTATATATTTTTGTAATCACCTTCATTTTGAAGGAACGAAGGTGATGCGAAGGTTTGGAAGAAAAAAAAATTGTGCCTCTACAATATGGCGCCTAAAATCCGCCATTTTTCTATTTTGCAATTTTAATATGTAATAGTGACACTGGCAAGGTTAAGACGAATCGATTGACGTAAGAATCATCAAAATCGGCCAACGCGTTTGGTCTCTAGAACGCCATATAGGAACAAACATACATACATACATAGACTGATAAACACATTACCCTCCTTCGGCAGTCGGGTAAAAAGTTAAGTCCATCATGCAGAAAGTGACCTGGGGGGTGACCATAAGCTCTTAGAGTAAGGTTATTTTGAGATAGAGTAAGTGACAGATGTATACACGTCAAATACATCTGTCCCTTACACACACTCAAAATAACCTTACTCTAAGAGCTTATGGTCACCCCCCTGTTCAAAATAACGTTACCAATGACTAAAATACCTCTTTTGTTGCGGTTACGTAGACCACGCTGTTCCATTTGCCAAAGCCATTTCTTCTTTTGAAACAATATCCACTGTATTCGCTCAGCCTGAAAAAAATAAGATTTTCATATGTCTGTTGGATCTGATCAATACGAAAAACCGGCCAAGTGCGAGTCGGACTCGCGCACGAAGGGTTCCGTACCATTATCGCAAAAAACGGCAAAATATCACGTTTTTTGTATGGGAGCCCCACTTAAAAATTTATTTTATTCTGTTTTTAGTATTTGTTGTTGTAGTGGCAATAGAAATACATCATCTGTGAAAACTTCAACTGTATAGTTATCATGGTTCATGAGATACAGCCTGGTGACAGACAGACAAACAGACATACAGACAGACAGAACGCGGAGTCTTAGTAATAGGGTCCCGTTTTTACCCTTTGGGTACGAAACCCTAAAAACGGCAAAATATCACGAATTTTGTATGGAAGCCCCACTTAAATATTTATTTTATTCTGTTTTTAGTATTTGTTGTTATAGCGCCAACAGAAATACATCATCTGTGATAATTTCAACTGTCTAGCTATCATGGTTCATGAGATACAGCCTGGTGACAGACAGACAAACAGATATACAGACAGACAGAACGCGGAGTCTTGGTAATAGGGTCCCGTTTTTACCCTTTGGGTACGGAACCCTAAAAACGGCAAAATATCACGAATTTTGTATGGAAGCCCCACTTAAATATTTGTTTTATTCTGTTTTTAGTATTTGTTGTTATAGCGCCAACAGAAATACATCATCTGTGAAAATTTCAACTGTCTAGCTATCACGGTTCATAAGATACAGCCTGGTGACAGACAGTTAGACGGACCGCGGAGTCTTAGTAATAGGGTCCCGTTTTTACCCTTTGGGTACGGAACCCTAAAAAGGTTTGATATTTAGTTGAGGTATACATTGACACAGGTAGGTAGAAAAAAATGATGCATCCATTACACCCTTTTGCCCAAGACCCAGATTTTCCTTTTTTTTTAACTAAGGTACATTGAATATTTTCTCATATTTCTAGAAAAATATGCATCTTGGATAGATGATTTTTACAGCGTCAAGCTCATTTCAATGTCTGTATCGATTTTGTACAACGAGCATCGGAATGACGTGGAGCTAGGTGAATTGTGAAGCTTAAGGTTGATAGCGATTGGGGACTTCTGTGGACCCCCTCTGCTCTAGCTCCTATCAGAGGAAATTAAGGCCCACTTGCAATAAACACTTAAATCGAGAGTTAATTGCTAACACGAGGTCAGTGGTGTCTCATCCCATACAAAGAAACCGTGCCGACGTACTGTACTTATTATACTGATTATTTTTTGTACAACGATCGCGTTCGATTTACAAAAAAAAGTTAAATCGAGAAAAACCGACTGCTTAAAAAGCGAACTAAAAAGACGTAAACAAGAAGAAAATCATGCTGTGCAGTCGGAGGATACATATTCACGGGCTGGCTGACCAAAATCTGGTGTATCCGCCGCGTGCACAGCATGATTTTCTTCTTGTTTACGTCTTTTTAGTTCACTTTTTAAGCAGTCGGGTTTTTTTTAATTTTTTGTTTTATAATTATTATGTCATTTTTTTTCGAATTAAGTACATTTAAACATATAAGTATTATATATTTTTGAAATCACCTCTTAAAGCCCTTTATTTTGATACCCCACACGATGGGTTTGGGAAAAAAAATTGGGTCCCACAATATGGTGCCCAAAATCCGCCATTTTTCTATTTTCTAATTTGTATGTAACTAGTTTATTAAACTAAGAATCATCAAAATCGGCCAACGCGTTTGGTCTCTAGAACGCCATATAGGAACAAACATACATACATAGACTCATTAGCCTCCTTCGGCAGTCGGGTAAAAATAATCGGTATAATCAGATGGAAAACTCTAAGTTACGTCGGCACGGTTCCTTTGTATGGGCTGAGGCATCTGTATGCTAGTATTATATTATCTGTGACGAGTTTAAATTGACAATTACCTTTACCTTATATATTACTAGTTGACCCGGCAAACTTTGTTTTGCTATAAAAACACCACACATTTATCTACCCTACCTACCCTACCCTACCCGACCCTACACTACCCCACCCTACACTACCCTATCCTACACTACTCTACCCAACACTACCCTACACTACCCTACCCTACCCTACGCTACCCTACCCTACCTACCCTACCCTACCTACCTACACTACACTACTCTACCTACCTACCCTATCCAACCTACCTACACTACACTACTCTACCTACCTACCCTATCCAACCAAACTTTTTTTTTTTTTTTTTTGCTTTTAAACCTTCCCTGTATTCTGTCGAACATAACAAAAAAAGAATTATTCAAATCGGTCCAGCCGTTCTCGAGTTTTAGCGAGACTAACGAACAGCAATTGATTTTTATATATATATAGATATGACGTACTGTCAATTTAACCTCGTGTTATCAACTAACTCTGAGTTAAGATTTTCGTGCAAGTGGGCCTAAATCAAGTTTAGTTTTGTACTTTACCTTGGTAGTCCCAAAAGGCGGCGGCGCACCCAACGCCTCCCGCCAGTTCTGCGCCTCCTTGGGCGGAGACTCCGCGCGCTTACGCTTCACCGTGTGCACTATCGGACGAATTGTAGTGTCCTTATCACTGACGCTCTTGCCTATGTCTTCTATGTCTATTTCCGTGTCCTGATGGGAGATAGCGATTAATAGTTATTCTTTGATAACATACTTCATTAGTGTGGTGGTATATGAAAATTACTAAAGCAATAGACGCGTTGGCCTATGCCCAAACATTAACAAATTAATTCATAAAATCAAAAAGAAGCTGTAAACAAGATAAAAAATCATGCTGTGCAGTCGGAGGACACATCTGGAGGATACATATTCGCCGGCTGGCTGACCAAAATCTGGTGTATCCTCCGCCTGCACAGCATGATTTTTTCCTTGTTTACGACATTTTAGTTCGCTTTTGAAGCAGTCGGGTTTTTTGATTTTTTTAATTAAGTTTTTTTATTTATAACTTTTTAGTTAGTTTTTTCGAATTAGATACATTTAAACATATAAGTGTTATATATTTTTGAAATCACCTCTTAAAACCCTTTATTTTGATACCCCACACGACGGGTTTGGAAGAAAAAAAAAATTTGGGCCCCCACAATATGGCACCCAAAATCCGCCATTTTTCTATTATCCAATTTTAATGTAGCCTATGACACTCGCAGGGTTAAGACGCATCGATTGACGTACGAATCATCAAAATCGGCCAACGCGTTTGGTCTCTCTCTGGAACGTCACATAGGAACAAACAAACATACATACATACTTACATACATACAAACATACATACATAGACTGATAAACACATAACCCTCCTTCGGCAGTCGGGTAAAAATTATGCTGTGCAGTCGGAGGTCACATCTGGTTTCGGTCAGCCAGCTCGCAAATATGTATCCTCCGCCTTTCTCCTCCTCGCAAATATGTATGTATACTCCGATTTTCTAATCAGGTACATTTAAACATATAAGTGTTATATATTTTTGAAATCGCCTTAAAACCCTTTATTTTGATACCCCACACGACGGGATAAGAAGAAAAAAAAATTGAGCCCCCACAATTTTTTTGCAATATTAATGTAGCCAGTGACACTCGCAGGGTTAAGACGAATTGATTGACGTACGAATAATCAAAATCGGTTAAAGCGTTTGGTCTCTGGAACCCCATATAGGAACAAACATACATACACAGACTGATAAACGCATTACCCTCCTTCGACAGTCGGGTAAAAACAGATGGGCCGGACATGTAGCCCGATATGTGTACAACAGGTGGACCATAAATGTCACTATATTGAAGGGCCTACCCTGCAAACGCCGAATAGGGAGACCCTATATGAGATGGAAAGTTGAGATACAGAAGGTTGCAGGAACAAATTATCTACTAACAGCACAAGTTAGAGATAAATGGATATCCTTGGAGGATTTTTGTTTATCATGGACCCCTCTCAGGTAAAGGCCTTACCTGAGAGGGGTCCATGATAAACAAAAATAATTAGAATCTTATACAGAAAAATATAGTAATCCAATTAAATAGTTATAGTGCCCGTCACGTAAAAAGAACGCTGAGCGACAGTGGAGGGGATATGTCTCCGTACGAGTACAGTTGCGACCTATAGTACTAGGCTATTGTTTTATAATTATTAGTGTAATACACTTATTGTAGAATCATAATAGGTCCTTTATTAACTACTTAGTGCTTTGGAATAGGCTGGAATCGATGAATCGCTCGGTGCGCAGGCAAACGCACTGTCTCTTAAGACGGTACCCTGACCAAAAAATCGGCATGAGATATGAGCGTTCCTATTGGTCTAGCGGCACTGGTGGCGCATGAATTACAGTAGTGAATACGCCCAGATTTTAGAATAAAATCTTTATAAAATCGAATTTTGGTCTTTTGAAAAAAATAATTCTACAAAAATGATCGTTATTAAATTGTCTATCCATTAGTGTTAGTACAAAAAATAATCAATGAACACTTTACGAGGAGATGCATAATATCAATAATTATTTCTCATTTTTATGTTTTTTTGGAAGTAGATTAGTGAAATATATATAACATTTAAAAAAAAACTAAATCTACCATTTTAGAATCAATAATATGTAGAATTTTAATGTATTTTTATAAATTAACATTTCTTTTTAAATAACGAGTAGATAGCTCATAAAAACAGCACAAAAACGGCTTGTGCGGCGTTTTGCTCGGGGTACCGCCTTAAGATACAGGTAACCCTAGTTTGAGAGGCAGGGTTCACTAATTGTGTACAGATCTTGTTCATCCAGCACCTATCTAAGTCTCTTCTACCATCTAGTTGTAATTTTTTTATTAGTAGTTATTGAAATTATGAATTTAATTATTATTATTACTTTATAGACCTGAAAAATTGTAATCTGTAAATCTGTAAATTTTTGGTACAAATAAATTTATTTATTATTATTATTATTTATAAACGGCTAGCATTCTTTTTACGTGACGGGAACTATAGGTTAGGTTAAAACGGGCTGGTTTCCGCAACTCCACGACCAAGCGCGGATTTTGCGTACGGGAATTAAATAGTTATTAATTAATTAAATTATAGTTAACGAATTTTAATTGGATTGAATTGAATAATAAAAGTAATCTTATTAAATTAATATTTGGAATTGATTTATTTATTAAGAATTAAATTCATTAATCTACTAAAAATTGATTTGAACTTTTTATTTAGAATTGAATTTAAATATTTATTTTAAAAAAATATGTTTGCATGTTCTTGGAATAATGGGCTGTTTTATTTTGTTTGTTGCTGGTTGAATGAAATTCAATTTATTGAAAGTGCAGGGCAATTCAATTAATCATTTTCTCTCTCACCATACTCCCGTCAGCACTTGTCGAGGGCTCCTCTCCATCTTCACAACCCTTCAGCTCCTTGGGCTGTACACTAAACATGTCCGTGATTTTCCTAGTCTTGAACTTGTCCGTCTTGGCGAGCATCTTCTTGTGCAACCAGTCGGGGTACTGGCAGCGAGGGACTGGGTTGTCTAACTGTGGACGAAAATTATTGAAATTATTTATTGGAGGACCAAAAATGAGAAATTTGGTTGTTGTAAGTGCTGATAGTCTTATTTAAATGGCAATTACTAAGACTATGCTGTAGATAGTTTTAACTTTATTGTACACTAATTCTGATAACAACACAAAAAAAATGAATTTTGATATTTTCTTTTCGAGTTTTTTTTTTTAATATTGAGACTGATTGATCATAGGCCCGACCAAGCTACGCATAGAGCTTTTATCAGTGCCAGAGAAAACTCAACATATGCACACATTTAAATAAAGTTAAAAATAAACTTTAGTGAATTTGTAAGCATGCATTTTTTATAGTAAGTGTGGCAAGATACTAGAAAAAGCCGGCCAAGTGCGAGTCGGACTCGCGCACGAAAGGTTCCGTACCATTATCGCAAAACGGCAAAAAACACATTTTTTGTATGGGAGTCCCACTTAAATATTTATTTTATTATATTTTTAGTACTTGTTGTTATAGCGGCAACAGAAATACATTATCTATAAATTTCAACTGTCTAGCTATCAAGGTTCATGAGATACAGCCTGGTGCCAGACGGACAGACAGACAGACGGACCGCGGAGTCTTAGTAATAGGGTCCCGTTTTTACCCTTTGGGTACGAAACCCTAAAAAAAAGAATGTTTGGAATAACTGTTTTTTGTTCACCACTATGAACCATTTATTTAATACTAGCTGAACCCCGCGGCTTCGCTCCCGTCAAAATTGAAGCCTATGTTACTCAGGAATAATGTAGCTTTCCATAGGTGAAAGAATTTTTTAAATCGGTCCAGTAGTTTCAGAGTCTATTCGGTACATACAAACATAAAAATCTTTCTTCTTTATAATATTGGTAGGTATAGATTTGGTGTCCTACAATTCGATAACTAAATCTTCTCTACTCACCCCCTGCATGGCAGCTGGTATAGTGATGATCTTCTGCACGGTGCCGCTGAGTCTCTCTATATAGTACGCCCAGTCCAGCACATCACGAATGTCGATGTCTTCGGTAATGCTGTTGTCTTTGAGCCACCTCCTCAGATGATGACGTTTGACGGCGGCCGGAGACTGGAAGATGGCGAGGGGAATCGCGCGTTCTGTCACTGGAGCACCTTCGGGCTTCCTTGATATTATGAATCTGTAAATTGAAAATGTATAAGAAAACTACAATGTTTAAGATTGATTTCCCTTATTTTACTGAATTTTACCAATTTGATATTCAATCTGCCTAGCCTTTTCCCAACTATATTGGGGTCGGCTTCCAGTCTTACCGGATTTAGCTGAGTACTAGTGTTTTACACGGAGCGACTGCCTATCTGACCTCCACAACCCATCAACTGGGTAACACGGTACCCCTTGGTGTCAGATCTCAAGCTTCTATAATACTCACAACGGATCTTTGTGGCTCTGAATTGGCTGCAAGAGGCTGCGCACTAGCTATTTTTGCGTCAATATTGAAAGTGAAAATAGCATTGTATAACTCATAACTGTCTCTTTCACTCGCATACGATTGTCGCATCATCCTATCTCGTTTACTCTATGCAGTTAATCTGTTTCGTGCGCAATGGTTGACAGATCCAACTTCTGAGCCACAAAGATCCGTTGTGAGTATTATAACTACTCGTAACGACTGTCAAAGATCTTCAAATGACAGCCGGGACCAACGGCTTAACGTGCTTGCCGAGGCACGGAGGAAACTCGGTATTTTGAAATGGTCACCCATCCACGGACCGACCTCGTCAAGCGTTGCTTAACCTTGATGCCGCTTCAGATGCTTGACTGACTTGACTGACTAAATAATAGCAGCCGCACTGGTATCGACCAGTGCGGCTGCTATTATTTAGTCACGAGCTGATATAAAGTTCGACAAAAATCCATTTTTTTTTCCTTTTTTCATGAAACTTCAGAGTCAGAAGTAAATATGAAAATGAAAATCCATCCATCCAAACACTTGAATTTCAGCATAATTATCTATTTTAGTTTGTTTCACTACATTCGAGCCAGTATTACAAAATAAATATGTACCGTAATTACAGGATTGCTAGAATGCATTTTGAATTTTGTCATTCTGACAAATTAATATTATTGTTACAAGATAGGGCAGCGCCGTCTAGTGACGAGTAGAAGAACTAAGTAGTAACTAGTGGCGCCATCTAGTATCGAATAGCGGAACTAATGTTCTCGAAAGTTCGTGTCGAGTAGAATTTTCCAGAATGTTCGAACCGAACATTCTGGAAGTTTCTAGTCGCTTCGGGATCGATGAGTTCAAAAGTCGATTGTTCTGGAAGATTCTTGAAGTACCTAGAACAGTATGGAACGTTCTAGAAACATCTTCCGGGCTATATAAAGAGCGGTCGGGTTCGTCGTGAGTCAGTTTCGATTGAGAAGCGATACAGAGCGATCAAAGCGGAAAATAGTGCGAAGTAATAGAATTGTTTAAGAAGTGTTTTTGTAATAAACCGTGATTAATTGAAGTCAGCTGTTTAAATAATTTATCCCTGAACCCCAGCTCGTAACATTATTTTTAGTTTTTATTACCTGCAAGCCAACCCCGCATCCTTCACCATCTGATCTCCCAAGAACTCCGCCAACCGCTTAGCAGTAGAGATTGATGTCGACTTCTGACCGCCATAGTCCTCCAGCTTCTTCGACATGGAGCGGTTCTCGGAGATCAGCTCGAACAGCTCCGAGTCGGGCATGTTACTGCCCTTACTGTAGAGCACGTCCAGCCAATAGTCAGCAACCTTATAAAACAAGTGAAGGGGAAATACCGAAAAATTAAAATAGTTGAATATTAATTTGGTACTTACAAGTTTTCGCAAAAATCTATTTTACCCATATCTTTTTATCGTGTTGACTCAGGACCTTGATTTAAAAGGGACTATAGACCTCAGTATCTGGTATAAATTTCAACTTGCTAGGTCCACCTGTTCCTGAGAAAATCAATGGTGACAGACGGACAAGAGAGTCTTATAAGGGTTCCTTTTTTGCCCTTTTGAAGTACGGAACCCTAAAAAGATCATATATTTCAGGTAAACACTAGCGTGACGACTTTGAAGCTTTTCCGGGCGATTAACTAGAGACGGCTAAAAATCGGGCAGAGTGGAAGGCTACGGGGGAGTAATTTGCCCAGCAGTGGGAAAATATAGGTTGAATAAAAATAAAATAAAAAATCAGGCAAAGTTAATTTGGTTTGGGTTCCGTACGTGTATGACTAGATGTACCTATAAATGTCAGGTAAGCCACGCTATTGATGGCACCCCTCCAGTTATTGGCACTTGTGATTTTATGGACTAAAAATAAGAAAACCATAGATTACGCAATGTTGTAATTTCGGTGCCAGAAATAGGATTTTAGATATTTTTTTTATAATTTAGTGAAGAAATATGTATTACTATAAAACAATTCTTAAAATAAATATTAGAATATTTCCTTCGTTGTCATTGTAATTTTTGTATGCTAGTGCATTTCAATATGATTTTTTGGGCATTTGTTTACGAGCTAGGGGAGGCAGTCTCTTGAATTGCTAATAATAACTGGGTATCTTACCCTATATGAAGCTATGAATTCTGTAGTTTCTGCCTACCTCAAGCGGAAAAAAGAGTGAGTTTGTGTATGTATGTTGATTTGGCTAGTATACACATAACTTGAAACTAATGTTAGTACTTAGAACTATCACAACGAACATGATGTATTCGCTATAGTTTGCCACATTGGCAAACTATAGCGCGTAGACAGAGGCTGTGTATATTTAACCAATGGCGATTTCTGGGAAAATATAACAATCCCCACTAGCCGGGATTTGTCGGTGGGGATTTCTAGAATAAATCAGACATGGGGCAGCTCCAGACTGGGACCTTGAATATGTAGACGCATCCAATGTCCCAGATGGGACATTACATCCCTATAATGAGACATTGAATATGTAGGCGTATCCAATGTCCTATCTGTCCGCTATAGTTTTCAGGATGCTGTTGGGGTATTGCTTGCATGATGGCGTGAATCCCATCAATTTCCGCCTCTGTGAACATTGCAGTAGCGTGGCAACCACATCGACACCCTAAATGCAATACTTTCTATCCTCCTTCTTACCTTAGCAACCGCGCTGTAGCACGACTTTAGGTCGTTCCCTTTGAGGAAGGCTTCGAAGACTGAGGACTGGAAGATCTTGATCAGTTGCAGTTCACCACGGCGTTTTACTTCGAATCCTGGTGGAGAGAAGAAAAAAAAATTGTGACGCCTTGTTACATTGCGTGAATAGTTGGTTTCGTGAATATTTATTTTTTTGCATCAATAACTTTTGTAACGATGAAGGAGGCTAATTAACTAAGCAGTAAAGGAAAATAATATTATTTTCGCCAGTTTTGGTTTATTCCACAGACATAAATCTAACTACATAACGCAAGGCGCTCTATCTGTATGAAAACCAAGCGTGCCACTTTTTCACACACAACTTAAAACTTATTTACTTACCAATGAAAGAAAACATTTCCAATGCCTCGGCCAACTTTTTCTATACAGTCTTTACAGCTCAATATGGCATAAAAAAGCATTTTTATAGATTTCGGTGGATTTCCGGTGCCGATAATGCTAAATGAAAAGCTCAAAGTACGATCATTGATCGTACTTTTACTCCGTTTTTTGGCACGCGAAGTACACTCAATTGCGTCATCTAGTTAGATTTATATCTGTGGTTTTTAGGATGAGTGAATAGTTAGTGATAATTATATTTGTTATGGTGAATGTGAGTGAGTACCAACTCAAACCCATCCAAGTTTAATAGTACACTAATAATTGTATAACTGTATTCAAAATTGTATTTATGAATAGGCAAACAAAAAATAAAACTTTGTATGATTTGTAAAAATACGAAGTGCAAGGCTAAAAGGCTCCTATCTAAGCATATGTTGTAATATCTTTACATAATATAAAACAAAGTCGCTCCCGCTATTTGTATGCATAGATGTTTTAAACTGCGCAACGGATTTTAATGCAGTTTTCAGCAATAGATAGAGTGATTCAAGAGAAAGGTTTTTATGTAGTATACATGCATATTATAGTAGAGAAAAGGCGAGAAATTCAAAGATTTGTAATGTGATGTCGTAATAAACATAGTTTTGGGCGCTTACATTGCAAACCCCGGCTAAATCTTACGAGATAGATCAAATTAATGTACTAGGGAATTGTATATCTTACAAAGTTCGATAAAAAAGTTCGTGATGGTATATGTTTAAAAGATAAAAGTAATTCGAAAAGAAAAATTATAACAAAAATTTGTAAATAAAAAAAGTAAAACAAAAAAAAAAAACAACTGCCCAAGAAGCGAACGAAAATGATGTAAATAAGAAGGAAATCATGCTGTACAGTCGGAAGATGCGTACTCATGAGCTGGCTGACCAAAACCAGATGTATCCTCCGACTGCACAGCATGATTTTCTTTTTGTTTACGTCTTTTTAGTTCGTATTTTAAACGTTCGTTTTTAGACTTTTTGAATTTACTTTTTTATTTATAATTTTTAAGTTATTTTTTTTCGTATTTGGTACATTTAAACATAAAAGTGTTTTATATTTTTGAAATCACCACTTAAAACCCTTTATTTTGATACCTCACACGAAAGGGATTGGCATTTAAAAAAGTTGGTCCTCAAATATGGCGCCCAAAAGCCGCTACTTTTCTATTTTCCAATTTTCATATAGCCAGTGACACTAGCAAGATTAAGACGAATCGATTGACGTAAAAATCATCAAAATCGGCCAACGCGTTTGGTGTCTAGAACGCCACATAGAAACAAACACATTACCCGCCTTCGGCAGTCGGGTAAAAACAGCAGCACTGGTTTAATTGTAAACATACTACAATCTCTGCCAAGAAAGTGAAAGTTGCTCTAGATTCATTCAAAGTGATTGGTAATTTGGAGTACTAACTTCAAGTTTCCGTAGTGTAGCGGTTATCACGTGTGCTTCACACGCACAAGGCCCCCGGTTCGATCCCGGGCGGAAACAGAACTCTTTTTACATTTATTATGTTAAATTAAGTTATATTAATTATTTTAATTTTTACTACATATTTAGCGGAAAATAAGAATACTTATCCAATACATACTGATATTATAAAATAATGTAAAAGGTGGAATGAAAGGCGACTAACGAAAGGTATTTACAAGGCAGACATGAATGGGAACGCCGGGAGGGGACGCCCTAGAAAGACATACATAGACCTTATAGGTGATGTTCTTCAGAAAGGCCAAGTGCGCAGTACCCATAACCGGCGTGTGTGTATGATTAGATGTATGAATGTGTGTGAAGCAAAAGAAGTATGTAAGGATCGTAGCAGGTGGCGTTCTTTAGTTTCTGCCTACCCCCATGGGAAAAAGGCGTGAGTTTATGTATGTATGTAAAAGCTAAAAGGTAAACTGCTGAACCGATTTGGATGAAATTTGGTATGGAGATAGTTTGAGATCCTGGGACATAGTGACATTTATCCCGAAAATCATCCTGAAGGAGGTGGAAGTGTGTATGCTGAACCCACACACCTACAATATTATTGCGCGATATAAAAAAACCGGCCAAGTGCGAGTCAGACTCGCGCACGAAGGGTTCCGTACCATTTGCGCAAAAAAAGGCACAAAAATCACATTTGTTGTATGGGAGCCCCCCTTAAATATTAATTTTATTCCGTTTTTAGTATTTGTTGTTATAGCGGCAACAGAAATACATCATCTGTGAAATTTTCAACTGTCTAGCTGTCACGGTTTATGAGATATAGCCTGGTGACAGACAGACAGACAGACGGACCGCGGAGTCTTAGTAATAGGGTCCCGTTTTTACCCTTTGGGTACGGAACCCTAAAAATCGGCTATTCGAAAATTCGAAATACGCTAATGCTATGCAGACGAATTCGCAGGCAACAGCTAGTCTAATCTAATAAATGCGAAAGAGACTCCGTCCGTCTTTCTGTCTGTTGGAGCAAGTAGAAGGAGTTAGGATACCTTTTTTAACCGACTTTCCAAAAAGGAGGCGGTTGTATGTTCAACTTTATGTTAGTTTTTTTTTATTGTGAGTATATTCACCGATTTCTCCGTCAATTGTGGATCGATTTTGAAAACTCTTTTTTTTTTTTTGTTTGAAAGAGTATGTTTCGAAATTGGTCCCATCTTAATTTGGTGCAGATCTGATGAAGAACTTCGGAGATATACAACAGAACTCTTCAATAAATTACGGCAAATCCCTCGGGACTACGGGATTTTTTTTTCTCGTGAGTACGTTCTCTTGGGATATTTTCCGACATTTATATTTATTTAAGCGTTTACAGAAGCTAGTTTTAAAATCAAACCAACCTTTTAACTCAGCCAGTGACCCATCGAAGTTGAACACAGCATATCTCTTTTTCAGCCTCTTCCCCTCTTCCTTGGAAGCTGGTAGCACCATGGCCAGGTATGGGCCATCCACTTCAAAGAATATAGAGTTCTCTGCCCGCTGTTCGTACTTCTTCTGTTCAGGGTCCACCAGCTCAAAGTATTGGTCGTTCGTGAAGTGATCCTGTAAGGAAAATGTGGAGTTGGTTAGAACAAAAAATTAAGACTTTTCAATGCATAAAATAATGGAATGTTGGTTGCCTCAGATTTATCAATTCTTACTGTTGTATAACGTTTGCTAATTGCTTTGATATGCATTTTAATACTCGCAGAGCACAGAATCGACGCGGCAGTCTAGAACCTCCAATAATAATCATATTCGTAGCGGCTAAATTTGCGGCAAGTTCAAGTTACTTACATGAATTGTCATAATTATAAGGGGTAGTTTTATGTTTTTAGTTTTTTTGGCAGAACCTTATGTTGCTACGCTATGACGTCATCAGCTACGGCGTCGGTGCTACGCCGTAGTCGTCCCAGCGCTACGCGAGGGCAAGACGCGAGGAAAGACGGCAGTCCTAATTGAGCTAACACTCGGGATACACGTGTATTGATTGCTGTTAAATTTAATTATATAAGTGATTAGAAACCCCGTGAGTTGTCTCATTTCTGAACCCTAACAGTATATGAAATGTTGTCAATATTGTCTCAAGCATTGCTGTGTTACTACTACGAGTACTTACTTTGACCATAGCGTTGAGCACCGCGTTAGGGAAAGATACGTTGATTTTCTTCTTCTTCGGGTGCGTTGTTAGCACCGTTACGTTTTCAGGGAATGAAGAGGGCAGTATACACCAAATACCTGTGCAAAAAAAAAATCGTTTTGTAACTATAGTGAGTAATATTAGACAATCGATACAGTTAAATAGTTATAATTAGCATTACAAAACTGTAATAGACATGGTCTGCAAAATATGGAAAAAAAAAAATCTTTAGGAAACCTTCTCAGTTGATAAAAAAACACTTACGCCAATCCTATGCAAACTATAACAAAGATACTAGTAAATAATGGTCTTAAAATACACAAAAAAAAACAAAACGACTTCCAAAACCTGCCTGGTTGCCTGGAAGAGATCGCATCATGCGATAAGGCCGCCCGTTGTATGTGTATTAGACTTAAGTTTATTTTTGTTAATGTATTTGATGGTGTACAATAAAGCATATAATAAATAAATAAACACTACAAAGCGAAAAATAACTTTATTTTCTGAAGTCGGTGTCTTTGGTACCTATTTTTTTTCGTGATTCGACACCGACTTCGGAAAAGAAAGTTATTTTTCACTTTCTAGTGTTTTGTTGGGTCCGTGGCTTAGGCCCCCAGTGGTCTAGGCACCTGTGGCCGACGCTCCCGTTTCGATAAATTTAATATTTATATTTATTTTGTGCTTTTTCACTTAGTACAGTAAATGAGAAAAGTGTTTCACTATTATAAAGTATTTTTCCTTGCTAAACAAAGTTATCTATAGCAGAGATAATAGATCGCCACTTAACCTTATCCTTACACACCTTTTTCCCGATTAAAAGCATATTTATTATGTATAAAAGTTTTTACACTTGATTATATTCATGCTTAGTTTTTTTTTAAGCCTGATTATTTTGTTTTCTTATTGCTATTGAAACTAACTGTTATAATTAGTTAAAATTATTCTCATTTGTTTGAGGTTTCATAGTTGATTATGTTTAATTATTATTGTTACAAAGATAAAAAGAACATTTCACTATGTAAAAAGTTAGTTGCTCAGCAGTAATTTTTAAGACTGACTTCTTTGACAAATTTTTAAGACTTACATTTGAGAATGATTATTATAATTAAGTTAAATGATCCTCATGATTATAGTTGATAAAAACTGTGATTTAAATAAATAATGAAAAATAACTAAGACTTTCATTTTTTTAAAGATACAACCAATATAAAAGCATTTCTATGTTATAAATATAATTATGATTTAATATTATAAATATACTTACAATTAATATACATTTATTATTTTTGTACAACATTTTTGTGCCTGACAGTACATACGATCAAAAACTGTTTTAAAATGAATTACCCGAATCGGGGGCGTCGGCCACAGGTGCCTCGACCACTGGGAGCCTAAGCCACGGACCCGTTTTGTTTTGGAAGTCGATTTGGTTTGTTAAAAAGTTTTTTATTTATCTCTTTTTAGTTTTGGTAGGTACCTCCAATTGCCATAAAAATAATTTCTCTCATGATAATCTCATGACGATTCCAATAAGCCCAAACACGACTAGGATACATTGTTTTATTTCGGAGTTCCAGTGACTACCTGCCGGCTTCATCATAAGATCAGTTCAATTACTATTTTCATCAGTACTATTTATTTATAAGTATTTGCTTCATCATAGTCGTTTAACTATTCGAGATATCTTATACCCGTGACATACTTGGCATTAAGGAGTTTCATTGGCCATCTATGGTGTTCTTCACCGGTTCAACTTCACCAAATGATACTTTTTACACGGAGACGTCGTGTGCAGCGGCGGGTGCAGGCTTTTGAGGATAACAGTTCGGAATTGGAGCAGAAACGCGACGACCACAAAGCTAGACCACCAACAGCTACTATTTATCACGTAGTCAACGGTGTAATGACGTTTCCGCTTTGTGCTCGGAGTTTTTCGGCCAAGGGTGGATATTCAAGTCACATGAGAGCACATAACAGAGCACCAAATCTGAGCTCTCAACCACATTGAGCAGCCAATGATTGCGACGCTGTGGCCGAAACCGGCTGGATAGCATCTTTTCATTCTATGGGTAGTTTAACCAACTTAAAATATCACTTTCTTACCGTCAGTATCCAGTTCTAAAGGCCTGCCGACCTGTTCTATGATCTCCCTTGCTTTCATGATGATATTGGCGCCTGTGTAACAGACGATACCAGCCATCTCCATGCTATGCCAGCGAGCACTGTGAAGAAACAGAAATAACATTGGTTGCAGTTCAATTGTTTTTTTTTACGAATATCAGGGATATATAAGGCAAATGTGCATCAGGATTGAGGGCCCAATTAAGTTATTTAATCATTTGTTTAAAGGAACGTACTCACTGAGAGCATTCACCTGTAATGAGCATTCGATGTCGAATATTCGAGTAGTGTGGACGTTGAGCCGAGCGTTACAAAGCTTACACGCAAGCGCGAACTTCGGCCGGTGTGGACGTCGCAACGGTTTTTGCGAAAACGGCTCGCATTCGAATGTTCACGCAAATAAAACGCTCGAAAGCGAGTACTTAAATAATGAAATGAACGAGTATGTATGTAGGAATATTACCGGCCACTTGTAAAGCAAGGAACAGTTTGTGACCTTCTTGGTCAATCGTAATATCGAATGAATGACATATAACGAGATCGTATTCGAATGCTCCAAGCTCTTAAGGAAATGTTCGACTCGAATGTTCATAGTTTTGCGCGAATGCTGGGCTCGCTGGGAAGCATTTGTTGCTCGTCTACGATTGCTTGTTTACAAATGCTCACGAAAGAATGCTCCTAGTGAGGACGCTCCTTAAGAAATGTATGTCCCTTTGCTTTAAGTTTTTGACAATTTTTTACTAATTTCCCTATAAGTCTTATTTCGTTTAGCAAGTATTTAAAAAATGGGCCATCGATCCTTATGCACATAAAAGGCAGGTGTCATGGAATTAAATTTTAATAGCGGGAGGACATGAGTCACAGTTCGTTAACAATGTCAGCCGATTGTCGTGCCTGACCTGCTAGGGCTGAATTAAACTTGCAATAAAATAAAATAAATAATTTGGAATCATCGATACGATAAAATGCAAATCGACGTTGATTAATCTAATTCAGACTTTACAGTTTTGGATCTATGAGTTTCTATACCAACGTATATTACTCGCAAAACTTCTGGGCCGCCCTGAAGTTGATTTTCCGATGAGCAAGGCACGAAACGGTGCTATTTTTACCCGACTGCCGAAGGAGGAGGAGTCTATGTATGTATGTATGTATGTATGTATATATGTATGTATGTATGTTTGTTCCTATATGGCGTTCCAGAGAACAAACGCGTTGGCCGATTTTGATGATTCATACGTTAATCGATTCGTCTTAACCCTGTGAGTGTCATAGGCTACATTAAAATTGGACATTATAAAAATGGCGGATTTTGGGCACCATATTGTGGGGGCCCAAATTTTTTTTTCTTCCCAACCCATCGTGTGGGGTATTAAAATAAAGGGTTTTAAGAGGTGATTTCAAAAATATATAACACTTCTATGTTTCAATGTATCTAATTCGAAAAAAACTTAACTAAAAAGTTATAAATAAAAAAAGTTAAATCAAAAAATCAAAAAACCCGACTGCTTCAAAAGCGAACTAAAAAGTTTTAAACAAGGAAAAATTCATGCTGTGCAAGCGGAGGATACACCAGATTTTGGTCAGCCAGCCCGCGAATTTCTATCCTCCGACTGCACAGCATGAATTTTTCCTTGTTTAAGACTTTTTAGTTCGCTTTTGAAGCAGTCGGGTTTTTGTATGAAATTTACTACTGCGCAGCCATTGTAGCTCAGTTCATTCACACTAATCATCATCTTCCTGACCTTATCCCATGTTACTTGCGGTCGGTGCAACACGTTTTCTTCTTCCATACCGTCCTGTCCCCTGTCTCAATATCACTGACACCCTTTTCTTTCATATCACTCCTCACACAGTCCATCCACTTTTTCTTTGACCTTCCTCTCCCTCTCCATCCATCCACATTTATATTTATAACTCTTTTAGTAACTTGCGATTCATGCGACTCATCACATGACCATACCAGCAGCGTAATTGCACAAGTGAATTCAGCAAGGAAAAGAGTTTGACCGCAATCAATCGACCAATCACGTAGATGGAAATCCACATCGCGTATTTCCTCTCGCATGGTGTCGATTGATGGCGGTCAAACCCTTTGCCTTGCCAAATAAACTTGCGTTATATCTACTATATAAAAATAAGTCGGGTTTTCCTCCCTGACGCTATAACTCCAGAACGCACGAACCGATTTCCACGGTTTTGCATTCGTTGGAAAGGTCTCGGGCTCCGTGAGGTTTATAGGTAGGGTAGGGTAGGGTAGGGTAGGGTAGGTTAGGGTAGTGTAGGGTAGGGTAGTGAGTGTAGGGTCGGGTAGGGTAGGGTAGGGTAGTGTAGGGTAGGGTAGTGTCGGGTAGGGTAGGGTAGTGTAGGGTAGTGTAGGGTAGGGTAGGGAGGTAGTGTAAGGTAGGGTAGGTAGGGTAGATAAATGTTTGGTCTTTTCATGGCAAAACAAAGTTTGCCGGGTCAGCTAGTACTTTATATACTCTACCTCTAATATACACACTTAGTATAAATTCCGTTAAGTGTTTTCACTTGTTATATTTACACTAACATAAGATATATTCGTGTATATGGAAGGACCAGCCAGTCAAAACTAGTTTTCATTATAACTTTGTACAGTAGTCTACAGCGGATCTTTGTGTCTCTGAAGTTGGCTCTGTAAACCGTTGAGCAAGAAACAGTGTGTAATCGAGTATACTGCATAGAGTAAGCGAGATAGGACGATGCGACAAACGTAAGCGAGTGAAAGAGACAGTTATACAATGCTATCATCAACTTCAACCTTGGCACCAAAAAAACTGTGGTGTCTTTTGTACCGATTGTTTTCGGAAAAGAAAGTTATTTTTGTTGTTTGTTTTGTAAGTCTAAAATCGGAGGATACATATTCACAGGCTGACTGACCAAAATTTGGTGTATCCTCCGCCTGCACAGCATGATTTTCTCCTTGTTTACGTCTTTTTAAATCGCTTTTGAAGCAGTCGGGTTTTTTGATTTTTTGATTTAACTTTTTTTATTTATAACTTTTTAGTTAGTTTTTTTTTTTCGAATTAGGTACATTTAAACATATAAGTATTATATATTTTTGAAATCACCTATTAAAACCCTTTATTTTGATACCCCACACGACGGGTTTAGAAGAAAAAAAAATTCCCCACAATATGGCGCCCAAAATCCGCCATTTTTCTATTGTCCAATTTTAATATAGTCAGTGACAAGATAAAGACGAATCGATTGACGTACGAATCTTCACAATCGCTCAAAGCGTTTGGTCTCTAGAACGCCATATAGGAACAAACATACATAGACTGATAAACACATTACCCTCCTTCAGCAGTCGGGTAAAAATATATATATGGTCGAATTGCGAAACTTCTTTCTTTTTGGGCAGTCGGTTAAAAATAGCAACTGTGCAGGGTCTTGCAGCCAACTTCAGAGACAAAAAGATCCGCTGTGACTACTATAATATACACTTACCCTCTCCTCATGACGTATCCATAGAACGAGTTAAGGATGCACTTGTGCGCGAGTTGCAGCGAGTCGAACAGTACTTCGCGACTCTTAGCCGACTTGATCTCTGCTGCGTCGCCGCTAGCTACTGCCTCGGCTACTTTCGCTTTAGCTTGCTTGTTCAGAGCTTTGTATTCGTAACGACGGTCCCTGGAAACGTATAATAAAACACTAGATCAATAGATCCTATTAAGATCACCTGCTGCCTCAAGGATGTGACAGAAACATGATAATTATTATGTGTATTTAAAAACTTATCACCCCATCAAAAGTCGATATATCTTAAGGTTACACTAGTCGAAAATTCTTCCATACAAACGTAGTTTAGAGATTACTCCACTGTTTGACGGTGTACGTTCAAAATAAAAATTGATATCAATTTGTCTCATCATTATCTAGTCCTGTATGGAAACAAAAATGTAAAAAAATAATTTATTTGAAAGTTATGAGCGTCGAAAGTTCCATATTTCAACACTGATTTTACCGCATCTTTGGGTGGAAATAAATACCATAAGAAGAAGGCAAATTGCAAAACGGCCTCCATACAGGGATAGATTAGTAATTCAACAATGCAAATAATGTAATTTTATAAATATACATTTAGTTGTTTTTTCATGATATCTAGACTCCCAAAGGTCTGTTTATAAAATTTCGCGCGCTCGTTTTCGTCCTAAATCATCATCCATTTCGATTCAAATTTGCAAAAGTGCTAATTCGTACGCGAACTAGCTTCTTACTGCTCATCACAGCATCTATATCTTTCGCACGTGTTGTCGGGTGAGATAGCATGCATTTTAACCTCGCGCTCAAAATAGTTCGTGCCGTCGACTAGGGGAACCTTAAGAGGAAATATGGACAGAGATCGCCACCTGAATTGCCTTAGTAAAAAGTTATAATTCGAGGTTTAGCTCTCGTCTATTTCGTCCTCCAATATTGGACCAATTTAAAAGATATTCCATAAACTGAAAAAATAAGATATATACTATGGCCCTAAGTTTTCCTTTTTCATTTATATTTGTCGAATTTGTACACTAAGCCTCTGTTAACAGCGCTATTTTGAGGGTTCTAGTTCTTTTAAAAATAACGTATCATCAAAAAGGGATGATGCACAAATAATATAATACTAGCATACAGATGCCTTATCCCATACAAAGAAACCGTGCCGACGTAACTAGCGTTTTTCGTCTGATTATTTTTATAAGTACATGAATCGCATTCAGTTCCGTTCCACGGCGATAGATGGTGTGAGCGGCGACTTGCAAGTAAAAGGGTTTATCTTATCTTGTGGAGGTGCCGAGAAATACGAGTAACTCGGACACTTCGACCTATTGGGATCTATTGTGGTTAAGAGCCCAATATTCCACAATTTTGCGCTTAGGAGAATTGATTAAACAAGAACATACAATTTTTATGATCAATTCTAGAAAATGTTAATTTTACACACATTTCAATAACAAATCGATGCATATCGCGCCATCTAGTGACATTTATTTGAACCAAAGAACAATGGCGAGATTTTAGCTGACTTAAATTTGAGCGTCTGAAAGTGATTTATATACGAAAGACGTTCTATTAATTGTCTACATTTTTTAAATATATTTATGGGCTGGTTCAAAACGGATAAATTTTTTTTATAAAATAAAAAGTTATTTGATTTTACAGTTAATTTCTTTAGCTTAGTGTTGCCATTATATATTTTATCTGCTAAGTGACAAGTAGTAACTATATTAATTAATAATATAATTAATGTATTTATTGCAGTAAATGAGTTAACAATACAGTTTATGTCTAAGTATAGATGTTCCTCGCAGGTAGGTAAGAATATTGTAGTGTAGTAGAAATAAATGAATTACTTTTGGTTAATGATTGGCAAAAAGACTAGTATCCAAGTTTAAAAAAATATAGCTTGGTTGTTGACGACGACGACGACCTTTTGATAAACGTCAAAGCCGCTTAGTTTAAATAAATATACTCTTTTCAAAGAGTATATTATACATTTCATGCTGAAATAACTAGGTAAGAGAAATGCTAATGCGATATTCCCCTTTTACTTCTACGAAATTGAATAATATTACCTATTAAACACATTATTAAAAGTTACATAGACATAACCTAAAAAAGTTTATGACTGAATATCTATTATTCTCGACATTCTCGAAAAAAAAATATTGCACAAACTAATTCAGAACATCACCCTGAGTTAAACCAGATATTTTTCATTTAAAGACGTAGGAATTTAATCTCAGCTAAAAAAATGTATGGGCACCTGCCATTGTTCCTTCTTCGCGTCGGGACCCCGTGCTAAAAGTAAAGTGAAGCAGCTCTATAATAACTCTGTTCGTCGAATACCCCCACTATTTGGCTAATTGAATCAACACATGTTTCGCTTCAGCTCTGCCAAGTCTAGTCTGTCTGTCAAGAATTACTAAAAGCGCAAAAATTACGCCATTATTACCTGAAAGCTCTCACAGTGTCGACGTAGAAAGAGTTCTCCTTCTGACAAATGGTGGTAGTTCGGACTTCTGTTCTCGTCACTTTTGTCTTCTTGTAGGCCACTCTGCAGTAGTCTGCTAAACGCTTCTTTTCGTATGCCGCCTAAAAAGAATAGACTCATTTTAATGAAGATTATAGCATAATGTTTAAAATCAATACATTTATAATAAATGGGAGGGCCCTAGAAAGACATACATAGACCTTATAGGTGATTTTCTTCAGAAAGGCCAAGTGCGCAGTACTCATAACCGGCGTGTGTGTATGACTAGATGTATGAATGTGTGTGAAGCAAAAGAAGTATGTAAGGATCGTAGCAGGTGGCGTTCTGTAGTTTCTGCCTACCCACATGGGAAAAAGGCGTGAGTTTATGTATGTTTGTATGTTATAATAAATCTGTTGACAAGTCGTTTTTGTACATCGAAAATATTGCCAAAATAAAAATTGCCAGTGTGATAAAGGACAACAGAACCCATTTCCTGCATTTTTGTCTGTTTAGTTGTACGCGCATCACGTAAAATGTACGAAACCAATGCAGATAACTTTTATAAATAACGATTGTGCATAACTTGAAGTATTACTAAGTGTTTGTCTCATCGCAATCGGTTCAGTTTATGAAAAGTTAGATGAATTTAAAGTGTTCAAGTTGTAAAATATCACAACACACGCAATTCAATACTCGGACCGTTGAACTCCATATTCGATAGATGGCGTTGTGCATTTGACGTCATTTTGTAAATGGCGGTGTTAAGATTCTCCGCGGAAGAATGTCACTAGAAAAAAAATGGTAGGAAGGAAGGGTAGGAAGTAGTGGTGGTTAATATAACGAAAAGCAACTTAAAGCAGCGTGCTTATTATACATAACATAAAGCTAACGCTATCGTGGCACTCACTTGGCGCTATAAGCTTTTTTCTCAATTCGTTATAACGAAGTATCGCGCGCAACGCAAAAACGTAAATAAAGCACGAAGCGGGCGCCGGGCGGGCGCGACATCGCGGCGCGGCGGCGGCCGCGCACCAGTCGTTGCATGCTAGTGATTGTTATCGGTCGCACGCGTAATTTGCGATCCCGCGCGGCTCACGTAATATACCTATGCTATTTTGCTTTGTGCTTTTTAGTGTAAGCAGTGATAGGACACATAACGTAATATTGACTAAGTAAAATTGTGAAGGACGATTGATTGAGAGATTGTGTTGTTGTTTAATGTTTTGTTTTTGTGTGTTAGACGAAAATGTCTAAAAGAATTAATGGTGATGTACCAATATGGAACATGAACTTTTAAATACGCCTATAATTGCTTAACATACTAACATACTTTATTTCATAATAACACTTAATCTATAATTATAGACAGTCCTAAGCCTGGAAAGTATGAAAAAAAGTTCATTGTTTATTTCTTACTGCTACATTTTATCGTAATATATTCATAAACGCGATGTAATATTTTTAAGCATGCTGTCTGTCCAACGAGTCCAACGCTAGGGTAGGAGCTGCGAGTTAAAAGTCACCGCGCTTGCTTTATTCGTGCCCGCCCCGCGCTTGAACGTTATAAAAAAGGTCGTTATAATAAAGCTTATAAAATAACAAGCTTAAAATTTAAAGCTTATAGCACTAAGCAAGTTATTGTTATATAGCAACTTTGAACACTACTAGTAGGAAGCAAGGCAAGTAGTAGAGATGGGTCGTCGAAGTATTTTTCGTTAACGAAACTAGACCGTCCATTTCCGTTGATCGACGAGTCGATCAACTAGTTGAATTTATCGACTAGTTCATAACGTAAACTATGTTAAGTAGACGTTCTTTATAAACTTTGAGACGACGCGACGCGCGGCGTCTACGTCTCGACAACAACTTTCAACTTCCGATTGAATGTAAACAAGTACAAACCGGTTTACCTCGCATCGTTCGATCGGTCAATCGCTTTACTCTTTTGCTCACGTGAAACTATTGGCTTCTTAACACAATGCATTTTTACTCCAAAATGGCATTCGGCTCATAGAAATTTACACTCTTTGCATCTAGAGTTAGAGTTCATATTAATTTGCTCGATGTTCGTCCGTTGTTGTTAGTTTTTCGGACCTTTGAACTTGTACTACCAAACTAAGTTCTCGCGTCGATCGTCGCGTTACAAGTCGACATGAACATAGTCGAGTCTCAGTTTAGCCGTCTACGAATTCAACTAGTTCGTTGATTATCGGTGAACCGTCGAACCGTTCATTGAACGTCGACGGTCGAATTAACTAGTTCGTTCATTCAACGCCCATCGCTAGTAGGGTAGGCAGATGACGGGAGCGAAGCCGCGGGCACAGGTAGTGTATCTTTGTTGGTTTGCCTGCAGTTCTGCATTCCAAAAACTCATTTGCCCTGTACTCACATGACTAAAATGCCGACTAATTACCTGATCTTCCTTGGGCAAAACATGGAAAGCTCTGGTAGGTCCACCAGGATGTAATGGAGGAAACTTCTCAGTTTCGAGTTGCTGTTGAATGCGCTGGTACTCACTGCGGGTTGCCGGCACTGTGTTGTGAGAATTAAATAATGATTATTAGGATACAAGAAGGACTACTACTATTTTGGGCCACAAGATCTTTTTCTATAAAATTTCCACTCGTACTTTGATTAATTAGGTCTAGTATTATATTAGTATAGTTTAGTATTAGCACAGATAATATAAAACTAGCATACAGATGCCTCAACCCATACAAAGAAACCGTACCGACGTAACTAGCGTTTTTCATCTGATAAATTTTGTTATTTTTGTAAATACATCAATTGCGTTCGATCCCGTTTCACGGCAATAGATGGTGTTAGCAGCGACTTGCAAGTAAAAGGGTTTACTAGATAAGATTCGTGAATATTTTTCTTTAAATACAGTGAAGGTTCGTTTTATAGTATTTTTTTTGCACGTTTTTACAGTTTATGGCACCAATATGTGTTATAATGCAAATATTAACAATCGAGTGGAATTTCTCAGAAATTTAAAAATGCGCCATCTATTGGCATCAATTTTAAATGATCCGTTCAAATAAACTTTGAAATGTGAATTAAGAGCCCAATATTCCATAATTTTGAGCTTAGAATAGTTGATTATACAAGAACATACAATTTTTATGTTCAATTCCAGAAAATGTTAATTTTACACATAATTCTATTGAATTGTGAGTACATGTCGCGCCATCTAGTGAGATTTATGTGAACCACATTTTCTTTCTAAGCAATGAGACCCCGTGGTATTAGTTTTATAATAATATATCTATGCTAATATTATAAAGAGGAAAGATTTTTTTGTTGGTTTATTTGTACCGAATAGGCACCGAAACTACTGCACCGATTTAAAAAATTTTTTCCCCTATGGAAAGCTAAATTATTCCCGAGTATCATAGGCTATAATTTTGACCGGAGAGAAGTCGCAGGGTACAGCTTGTTAATAATAATAGTATTATAATCAAAATAATAATAAGTTCTAGTATTATAAGTATTTAAACCACAAAGTAGACAAAGGGCCAACTGCGCTACAAATCGAAGAATTTTAATCATCATTCTATTGCCTTCAATAATTTGAAGGTGACTGAAACAGAATGATTCTCAATATATTTAGCATCACATCGCATTTAGTCATTTGTGATGCAAAAGGGATTTATTCATGGACATCTTTCATCTCATTCCATTAATATGAGAAGAGAGAAGAGCAAGTTAAAACTCATACACACTATTTTCAGTATAGTATGTATATGAACTATTTTCAGTATAGCGCGTATTAAGATGTCAAATTTTGAGGAGTAAGTGAAATTTTTAGGGTCACATAACTGAAAAAAACCGGCCCAGTGCGAGTCGGACTCACGCACGAAGGGTTCTGTATCATTATCGCAAAATCATTTTGATGTATGGGAGCCCCACTTAAATATTTATTGTATTCTGTTTTTAGTATTTGTTGTTATAGCGGCAACAGAAATACAATACATCATCGGTGAAAATTTCAACTGTCTAGCTATCATGGTACATGAGACGGACGGACAGACAGACAGATATACAGACAGACGGACCACGGAGTCTTAGTAATAGGGTCCTGTTTTTACCCTTTGGGTACGGAACCCTAAAAAGGACCCTCAATAAAGATCAAAAGTGTCTCACAGTAATCGCCACGCCACATCCACTCCATGTGCCTCTGACAGGTGGCGCCGGGCCGGTTGTAGTCGCACACAGCACACACAGTCGTGTTCACCATCGCAGACGGCTGTAATCTGGAAATTAAGTTCAATACATGAACATAATTAATCGAATAAGTTAAGTAAGAAACTGATAAGTCGTAACAGCAATATGCTTTTTTAAGACAAAAGCAAAAAAAAAGTGAATTAAAAAAATCAAAAATCTGCGACTGCTTAAGAAGCGAACTTTAAAAGAAGTAAACAAGAAGAAAATCATGCTGTGCAGTCGGAGGATACATATTCGCGAGCTGGCTGGCCAAAACCAGATGTCGGGTTTTTGTTTTTTTTTTACAACTCTTTTTTTTTCGAATTTTGTACATTTAAACATATAAGAGTTATATATTTTTGAAATCACCGTTAAGACACTTTATTTTGATACCCCACAAGATGGGTTTGGAAGTAAAATAAAATTGTGCCCCCACAACATGGCGCCCATAACCCGCCATTTGTTTATTTTCCAATTTTAATGTAGCCAGTGACACTCGCAGGGTTAATACGAGTCGATTGACGTACGGCCTATGCGTTTGGTCTCTAGAACGCCACATAGAATCAAACATATCATAGACTTATAAACACATTACCCTTCTTCGGCAGTCGGGTAAAAAAGTGTATCCAGACAAATTGCAAACATTATTTATCTGGTAACGGCCATAATAAACTAGAATTATTCGAATTTGCATTAATAGACGGTGAATCAAACTACTCTTAATTAGGATTACACATACTCTTTCTTTTTAAATACGCTTCAATGCTGAAACCAACCAAAAATAAGTTATTCACTAAAAATCTTTTTTTTAAACAAGCTATGTTCGTATTCTTCTCAGCAAACCCTTTCATTTGATACCCATACCATGGCAGTGCACAAATAATAACTAGTCCGCCATCTTGGGCCGTCCGCCATATTGGCTTTAGGATGACGTTACTAACCATGCATTGTCATCCAAACTAAACGTGTACGCAAAATGTCATCTTAATCGGTGGAGGATAACTGTTTTAAAATTCAGTTGCAAGATTTGACCCGAAAACACTTACATACAAACCTACATTGCAAGTTAAATAAAAGCTTGTACATACAAACATACAATCAATCAATCTGCCTAGCCTTTTCCCAACTATATTGGATTCGGCTTCCAGTCTTACCGGATTCAGCTGAGTACCAGTGTTTTTCATGGAGCGACTGCCTATCTGACCTCCACAACCCAGTAACTGGGTAACACGATACCCCTTGGCAAGACTGGTGTCAGATCTCAAGCTTCTGACTACCCGTAACGACTGTCAAAGATCTTCAAATGACAGCCGGGACCAACGGCTTAACGTGCTTTCCGAGGCACGGAGGCATCTCGGTATGTTGAAATGGTCACCCATCCACGGACCGACCTTGTCAAGCGTTGCTTAACCTTGATGATCGACCAGTGCAGCTGTTATTATTTAGCCACTAGCTGTTCCCCGCGGCTTCGCTCCCGTGTCCCGTTTTCGGATTAAAAAATAGCCTATGTCACTCAGTAATAATGTAGCTTTCTAATGGTGACAGATTTTTTTAAATCGGTCCAGTAGTTTCGGAGCCTATTCGGTACAAACAAACAAAAAAATCATTCCTTTTTATAATATTGGTATAGATCAGCTTTTATTTAACTTGCAATGTACATACAAACATACATTGCAAGTTAAATAAAAGCTTGTAATAGAAGTGCCACTGTACCTGTTGGTCAAGATAATATTGGGATACATAGCGCCAACGTCCAAGTGATAAATCAGAGGATTCTCATCTCTCCTCGGATGATCCTTCATATGCTGTAACTTCGCCTTAATTTCAGCACATACTTCGTCGAAGTTCGTCACCATGTCCAATGGGATCCCTTCCTCCACCTCTATGGCGTGTTTCATGGTCTTCTCTGTGGTGTCCATCAGTTCCTGTACGGCTGATGGCACGATCTTGAACTTGCATTTGATGTCGGCTCTGAATACTCCTGTAAATATCATTTAATTATGTCATAGTCTAAGGTTCTGAGAAGGGAAACACACTTAAAACAAGTAAAATTTCAAAATTTTAAAAACCCCCGACCCATTTTTCTTGCGAAAACACCCCGATTCAAACAGTAAAACGCTCATAATTTTGAACGGCTGAATCGATTTTATTCAAACATAGCTAAGAACTCTCTCGACAAAATCACCCATTATACAAAAAACAAAAAAAATCGGTTCATCCGTTTAGGCGCTATGATGCCACAGACAGACACAAAGATACACAGCAACACACGTGAAACTTATAACACCCCTCTTTTTCCGGTGGGGGTTAAAACCATCTTTAAGAGATAAGGTAGAAAATTGTGTGATGGAAATTGTCAAAAATTGACAATGAACCACATTTTTTGGGAGTTAAATATTCCAGGAAGTGTATTGTGTGTACTCATGTGGGTTCAAAAAGTTTTAATTGGCGACCGCGTGCCGTAAGATGTGCGCGAAGTGCGCGTGCGTGGATAGAACCAAAAAAAAAAAAATTTTTGCTAAAAAATTAAACAATTTCGAAATAAAAACACTACAAAGTGGAAAATAACTTAAATTTCGGAAGTCGGTAAAAAAAAACTAACATACAGTCGAACATTCTTCTTTTTTATTTTATTTTTATTGACAAAGTTGACGATGGAGTGAGCTTATTCAGAAGAAGCCTGTTCACTCTAACTTTGAAGAGATTCGGGTTGTATGCGTTCGGAAACAGACATAAGCAAAGAGTTTCACTCTTTTGCTGTGCGCATAATGAAGGTTGTTTGGAAGCGCTTGGTGCTCCTTTTTGAGAAGACGGTTAAAAACTACGATTTGGATCTTTAAAGACCGCAAGAATCCAGGTGCATGAGGCCAAAGTAAAACAGGAATTTTGTTTTTTTTTTTTTTTTTTTTTGCAATTTTTTTTTTTTTTTGTTTTGGCAATATTAAGACGACGACTAACGCCAACGAACTTGAGAGAGCAAAAAGCGCACTCGTTTCACACCCGCGCGACCTAAATTTTTGTAGTTTTTTGTACTTTCCTTATTATTTTATGACTTTAAAAAAAGAGATTCAGATCAAAATGTAGATAATTTTTTTTTTATTAATTATAGGCTCGCGCTTGACCACTATCTCACCTGATGGTAAGCGATGATGTGGTCGACGGTGAAGCACGCTTGCCTAGCGCGCTTGTCTTTGAGATGGTGTTGATTTCATTAATATACGCCCAGAGGTTTTGGTGCGATTGTCGTGTTTTTGTCCGTTTTAGACATAACAAATTATTAAGAAAATGATCTAATGTAACATATATTTTTCCATAAAATTACGACTAGCCGTTTAGACGTGATTCTCATTTTAAAATCAGCTACTCAAGGGAAGCGCCTTAAGAAGAACGCTATGTCTAACAGTGCAAAATTTGTGAGTAAGATGTAATCTCACGAACAGCTGAATAGGCACTTATAGCCAGAGAACAAAAGCTGGTAAATTAAGAGAAACTAGACTTACATATACGTGGGTTCGAACTCAGGCAGGCGCTTTACTTTGTGTAAACTATTTCATCACCACTGCTCTCAAAACGGTGAAGGGAAATATGACATCGTCAACCAGCTTGTCTTAGAACCAAAAATTTGGAAGCGTGACATCCACCGACCTGGACTGGGCCCGCGTGGTGGATTACGGATTATTCCCTCTCACAGAGTGGAGGCCTGTATCCCAGCAGTGGGAACATTAAAATGCTGATGATAATGATGATGACTTATATGATCTACTAGAATCCAAGTAATTAGAGTCTGGCAAACGAAAGTAGACCCTCGAATTATTTGCAAACTTATATATGGCAATGCTATACTAATGTCAACCTCAGTTTTCCAAAACAAGATGGCGTGTTGTTTTGGTTTGTTGTGGTCTTGATAATATAGCATTTATTCAGTGAAAAATGAATAAAACAATTAAAAGTGGATTACGGGAGATGTTGTTTTGCATGATGTCTGAATTTAAAGAAAAACCACAAGAGAAAGACGCCGAAATCAAACAAAAACAAGGTTGTTTACGTGTGGTGTTAGATTTATTATGTTAGTATGACGCTAATAATTTGATATTTTGTTTTAATTCGTAATTACTATTGATGCAAAAACTATTTCTCTATTATTATTCACATTCATTTTATAAGTTAAACACCTTCATAATAATGCATTATGGCTAGTTTTCATACCATAATAAAAATGCATTGTAATTTTAACTTTTTTTCTTATACAGAAGATTTGGAGGATGTAGCAGGGGTTAATGAGATAGTGAAAACTATTGAAAAAATTACGGATTTAGAGCAGAAAGATAGGATAAGAACCCTGAACCAGTATGTGGGTGAAATAGCTAGCAGAGGAGTGGAAGAAAATGACTGATCATGTCATACAATGTTGAAAATAAATATAATGAAAGGGATAGAATAACAGAAAATAATTTATAAAGTTTCATGATTAATGTACGAAACAGTGATTCCAGTAAATCTAATGAATCTATGCACATGGAATTCTTAGATTCAGATGTTGATTATGGTAGTGAATAAACCAAAATTATTAGAGAATACTGTTGTTTTTTTTATGCGGATTGATATATCACATAATATCTAAAGTATTGCGTGCCTAAAGTACCTATAGTATTTTTATTCAGACGAAGTAAAATTAATAATTCTAAAGTATCAAATTAGGTTATTCCAAGTATTTCATACTAGTTTTGGGGTTGCTATGCCGAGATATTTTAAATTTACCGCGCTTTTTCAGTCTCTACTTTTGTCACATTCTACCAAAACAGAAATGGCATTTTTTTTGTAGGCAGCAGAATTTTAACTTTTCGCGGTTAGTAGGAATAATCTATACTTTAATTTATATACAAAATATTAAATCAGTTGTGGATAATTTAACTTCTTCTACAAAAACTAGTCATTTGAGTTTTGGGAGAGTATGACTTCACTTTTGACCCTACATACCAGACTCCAGCGCTTCCACATGTCCTCCGACATAAGTCTCCGTTTCCAAGACATGTCCGTCAGTAGTCAACTTATTCAGTTCCTCCACCTGCTTGTTAGGGAACACGATGTTGGCGTGGAAGGCCTGCACCATCAGCAATGACTCGCAGAGAGTGCCTGAACCTTTGCGTAGCACCTGAAATCAGAAAAAATCTCAGAGTGTCAAAAAAACGTATCGAGAGCCGTGCCAACTAGATTTGTGTTTTAAGTTGGAGTGATAAGGTTGATTTTGACTAATAAAATGTAAATGTGGAAAATTCGAAAATTATCGCTTTATTTAGAGAGTGCCGTGCTTAGTTTGTCTATGGTTTTGACAAATGATCATTGAGCATCGCGGACTTTGATTATACATAGTCATAGTACATACCTACATTTAATATGTTTTTCATTTTATAGATTTGTATTAAGCTTACACATAATTATATATACTTTGACCCACCTTCTGTGTTTATTCTATTTTGTTTGTTATTTATATTTTAATTTTTATTAATTAAGTATTTTGCGTTTCCGTAAGTGTGTCCGTGGCATCAACAGTGGGTCCTATCAGAATATCAGCGCAGCGTTATTTTCTTTTTGGATATCGCTGCACATGCTGAGATAGGAGCCTTCTTGGTCTCGCACGGGGTTTTTTTAATTTATTATTATTGTTTTATTTTATGCATATTTCTCGTGTCTCCTGTGCGGGTCACAAATAAACATTTTTTCTTTCTTTCTTTATATGCGTTTTAAATAGAGGCGAAAAGACTGACTTTGATTTTTAAAATGTAACAGAACATTCTCATACTACCGCTTAGCCTGTGCCTTGCCAAATAATTGAGTTTTTAGTGAATGCGATAAGGTCGATTTTGTCTTGAAAAAGTATCAGAGCATTCTATAGCACAACCTAGAGTGCAGTGCCAAGACTATTTGAGATGTATGTTAAAGCGATAAGGTAGATTTTAACTTGTTAAATGTATATGTATACTACCAGCAGTACTGTGTTAACTTACCTCGTCTGGCTCCAAAGGGATGATGGTGCAGAGCGCGAATATAAAGGGGTGGACATACTTCATGTATAAGTAGTACGTCGCCACCGCGTCTGACACTGAGTAGTTTGATAGCACCTAGAAAAAAGATAGTCATCTGTAGTACTTATTCTTATTCAATACTAGCAGACGCCTCGCGGTTTCACCCGCGTAGTACCAATTTCCGTGGGAATTCATGGACAAAAAGAATTTTTGAAATTGGTCCAGTAGTCATCTGCCTAGCCTTTTCCCAATTGTTGTTGGCTTCCAGTCTTACCGGATTCAGCTGAGTACCAGTGTTTTACATGGAGCGACTGCCTATCTGACCTCCACAACCAGTAACTGGATAACACCATACCTCTTGGCAAGACTGGTGTCAGATCTCAAGCTTCTGACTACCCATAACGACAGTCAAAGATCTTCAAATATCAGCCGGGACCAACGGCTTAACGTGCTTTCCGAGGCACGGAGGAAACTCGTTATGTTGAAATGGTCACCCATCCACGGACCGACCTCGGCAAGCGTTGCTTAACCTTGAACATCGACCCGTGCGGCTGTTATTATTTAGCCACGAGCTCCTCGAAATTGGTCCAGTAGTATTTAAGTTTATTCGTTAGTCGTTACATATAAAAATACAAATCTTTCCTCTTTATATGCTGTGCCCGCGGTTTCGTTCCCGTCAACTGCCTACCCTCCTACTTACCTTTCTACCTACCCTACCTTCCTACCAATTTTTTTCTAGGGTCATTCCTTCGCGAAGAATCTTAACACAGCCATTCAGAAAATGACTTCAAATGCACAACGCCATTTATCGAATATGGAGTTCAACTGTCTGTGTTGTGATAATTTTACTTCTTGAACACTTTATATTCATCTAACTTTTGTTAGAGAGAACCGATTGCGTTGAAACAAAAACTAAGTTATACTTCAAGTTACGCACATTTTTTATGTATAAAAGTTATCTACATTGGTTTCGTACATTTTACGTGAATCGTGCACGAATAAACAGACAAACCGACAAAAAATCCAAAAATGCTAGTTGGCTATTTTTTTTTTATATTTTCGATGTACAGAAACGACTTTTCTGCAGATTTATTATTTGTATATATAGACTAGCTGACCCGGCAAACATTGTTTTGCCATAAAAGCAACAAAACACCAAAAAATCATTTTTTTAATTCATTGTACTTTTGTCGTAGGGTAGGTAGTACCCTACCTACTTAACCTACCTACCCTTTCCAACATACCATTTTTTTTTACTTTTAAACCCTCCCTGTATTCTGGAAAACATAACGAAAAAAGAATCATTCAAATCGGTCCAGCCGTTTTTGAGTTTTAGCGAGACTAACGAACAGCAATTGTTTTTTATATATATAGGTTGTACACAAAATATACATACACAATGGGACAGTTTATGTACAAAAGCAAGCTTAACCCATAATTGGGTTCTCTAACTCTGCAAACCTTAATTGTGTAGAGAAATTTGCATATGAGGACAGTACATCCAAATGCACAACAAAAACTTAAAAAACACTTGATAATTTAATAGTAGATTGTTGCATCGAGCGCAAAGTGAGTTATTAATGCATGAACACGAGTGCATTAATTACTCACTTTAGCGAGGTGCGTAATCTACTTTTCTTTCAACTACCAATCTACCTCTCATCTATTTCAATTTTTTTACACTTTTCTTGCCAAATATGAAGTACCTACCTATCAAAGTTTAATAATGGTACAAAACGCGGGGCATTTTTTTCACCTAATTGGTTTTATACGCCGATTCTTTTTCTCAGCCAGTACCTTTTTCGATCTACTGCATAAATTTTATATTAAACTTAGTGGGAGACATTAAACCTCTGTGGTAAATTTATATCTAAACTAGCTAACCCGCGGGGGTTCGCTCCCGTCAACTGGCTACCTATCTACCTACCACTACCTACCTACCCTGCCTACCCTACCTACTCTACCTTCTCTACTTACTCTACCTACTCTACCTTCTCTACCTACTCTACTTACTCTACCTTCTCTACCTATTTTACCTACTCTACGTTCTCTACCTACTCTACTTACACTACCTTCTCTACTTTTTTTTACCTACTCTACTTACTCTACCTACTCTACTAACTTTACCTTCTCTACCTACTCTGCCTACTTTACCTACTCTACTTACTCTACCTACTTAACCTACTCTACTTACTCTACCTTCTCTACTTACTCTACCTACTCTACTTACTATACCGTCTCTACCTACTTTACCTAACCTGCCTACAGTACCTACTCTTCGGCTTTATAATATTAGTATAGACAAAAAATACAAAACAGTGCATTAATGATAAACAGTGCAACAATCAGATTTCATATAACATTTCTGCACTGTTTTGGTTCTAAGCAATAAATACGTCATTTGTGATCAGTTTTGTAGTGATTAATGATAACATTACTAAGTAGTTGGAAGAAAAAATATTATTCAATAAATAAACTAAACAAATACGTGTACAACACACAATGCATAAACATGCAAATGCATACTTAGAAAGCTAATAGTAAAAAAGCTTAGAAAAGGTATTTTTACTGGGAGTATCGTAAGATTTTTTTTAGGGCTATCCCTCTTCACTCTTCCCAAACCATTAAACTCCTGAAAGCCAGAACCAACAGAGGTGACCACCAGAAAAGCGCTGCGGCAATGACGCTCGACGATGTCTCAGCAAATGAATTTAACTGTCTGGGATCCGGCAACAAGCTCGCCTTTGTACATAAACTGTCCTGTATTTGTATGTTTTGTATACAATACAGAATAAGAATAACTTTAGTAGGAAAAATACAATTTTCCACTTCCCTCCATATCTTACGCCGGATGGTAGGGTTTCTATGTTTTCTAAGTCAACAGCATAACTTACAAATATTAGTTCAGTTTTCCCCTAAAACTTTTATGCCGAAATATGCACTATTCCAGTGGCAGAGGACACGGAAGAGAACGCACGGATAGAAGTTAGTTTAACATCTCTACCAACACCAATATTATAAAGATGAAAAATTTGTTTGTACCGAATAGGCTCCGAAACTACTGGACCGATTATAAAAATTATTTCACCTATGGAAAGCTATATTATTCCCGATTAACATAGACTATAAATTAATTTCTAAAAAATTTGAGATCCTTATGAAAATTGCAATAATGTAACTAAAGTAGCAAAATTTTACCTATAAAAAGATTCATTATTTGGCGTGCGCTGAGAAAACTATTAATGATACATAAAAATAGTAATATAGTACATAGTTAAGTCACAATAGCAGCTTTTGTGTTCTAAAAACTAATTAGATTGCTGCGCTGGTAGATACAAAAGTTGGTTACATTTGTATAGTAGTATTAATTCTTATTCAAATGAATAGTTTAACAAATTGGTTGCTAGGGTAGGGTAGGCGGGTGGGTAGGTAGGTTAGGTGGGTGGGTAGGTAGGGTAGGGTAGGTAGGTATGTAGGATAGGGTAGGGTAGGTAGATTGATCGGTAGAGCAGGTGAGTAGGTGGGTAGGTAGGTAGGTTAGGTGGGTGAGTAGGTGGGTAGGTAGGTTAGGTGGGTGGGTAGGTAGGTAGGTAAGTTAGGTGGGTGGGTAGGTGGGTAGGTAGGTTAGGTGGGTGGGAAGGTAGGGTAGGGTAGGGTAGGGTAGGTAGGTATGTAGGATAGGGTAGGGTAGGTAGATTGATCGGTAGGGCAGGTGAGTAGGTTGGTATGTAGGTAAGGTAGGTGGGTAGGTAGGTGATAGATAGGTAGATAATCAGAAGATGAGAGCGAAGCCGCGGGAGTCAGCTAGTCATATATAAAAGTAGGTATATAAGGACATTTTGCCAGTATTTCGTATTATACCTGAGGTTGTTCCGCCGCCATTCTGCACATGTCTTCAGGGTCCAACTCCACAGGGTCGTATCTTAACTTAGCTTTGGCAACGGCCTTTAGACCTTGTGACCCCACTGGTAAGTACGAATCTCTCTTTACCCAACTGAAAAAGTAAGATAATGACTTTAATGGCTTCATAAATAAAATCATTTTTTTAACAGTGAGGGTATGTTTCTTTTCACTACCTACTGCATATTACAGACAATTTTTTTTATAATTTTCTATAGGTGAAACAGGCCATGGGATAGCTAGAAGCTGTTTTCATATGTATGAAAACAGCTAGCAGCTTATGTAAGCTGGACAGTATTTTTTGTCACACTTTAAAATGTCTTCAAAATTTTATGAAAAAGACTAAAACACATTGTAATGGATTAACTTCTTCAGAATAGCACTGACGTGGATAAAGAAAATTGAAAGACACTGAGAGAAGATAAATGATGGAATAGGCTGTAAAAAAAAATGAAGTACTTTTGGATGTTGCATGAAAAGAGATTTCATGTAGCAGAGATGAGAATGTTGAGATGGATGTGCGGCGTGACGAGAATGGATAAAGTGAGAAATGAGTATATTAGAGGAAGTTTTAAAGTGGCGCCAGTGACAGAACAGTTGAAAGGCTTCTGGTATTGGCTGTGATGAGGAGGGATGAAACGCATCTTACTAAAAGAATTATGAATATAAATGAGGTTGGATGGAAAAGGAGGGGACGACCAAAGAAAAGAAGGATGGACTGTGTGAGGAGTGATATGAAAGAAAAGGGAGTCAGTGATGGCGTGACGGGGGACAGGACAGTATGGAAGAAGAAAACGTGTTGCACCGACCCCAAGTAACATGGGACAAGGGCAGGAAGACGATGATGAGGCTGTACAAAAAATGTATACATTACCACAAACAGTCCATATGCATAGCAGGTCGACACGCGTACGTGCCATCCCTGGCGGCCATTTTACTGAACCCTATCTCTTGCTTCATGTCGAGCCCGAGCACAGCCGCACGCGCTTCCACGAACGGCCAGTCGAAGAAGTCCCCTGAAACAGACGAAGATTAGTTTATTTTTTATTTTAACCGACATTAAAAAAAAACCGGCCAAGTGCGTGGCAAAAAATGACGTTTGTTGTATGGAAGCCCCCCTTAAATATTTATTTTATTTTGTTTTTAGTATTTTTTGTTGTAGCGGCAACAGATATACATCACCTGTGAAAAATTTCAACTGTCTAGCTATCACGGTTCATGAGATACAGCCTGGTGACAGACAGACAGACCCTGATACAGGTCCCGTTTTTACCCTTCTTTGGGTACGGAACCCTAAAAAAGGAGGATTTCAGTTTGACCTGTATGTTTGTCCGCGATTTTCTCGCGTTTGACTGAACCGATTTTGATGCGGTTTTCAGAAAAGTATTTGTTACATTCTGGCGAAGGTTTTAATATACAACAAATAGATACCCCGTGACGTCGTTCACATGGATCTGTTTTTTTTAGTGATAGTGTACTAAAACTAAAAACTCGTCGAAAAATTATAAAAAAGAAGTATCATAGATACCGGCTTCCGAAACGAAAGTTATTTTGCACTTTTTAGAGTTTTGCATTTGAAGTCGGTTAATTTATTTGTGAAAAAGTTTTTTATTTAACGATAAGCTCGCGTTTGAACACTATATCGCCTGAAGGTAAGTGATGATGTGGTCGACGGTGAAGCATGTTTGCAGAAGTACCCTATTCACTCTTGACTTAAAGACCCCTAGGTTGTAGCTATCAGGGAACAAAGAACTCAATTTTTTTTTTTTTTTATAACCCGACTGCTTAAAGGCGAACTAAAAAGACGTAAACAAGAAGCAAATCATGCTGTGCAGTCGGAGGATACATGTTCGCGAGCTGGCTGACCAAAACCAGATGTATCCTCCGACTGCACAGCATGATTTTCTTCGTTTACGTCTTTTTAGTTCGCCTTTAAAGCAGTCGGGTTAATTGTTTTTTTTAATTAACTTTTTTTATTTATAACTTTTTAGTTTTTTTTTTAGGATTAGGTACATTTAATCATATTAGTGTTATATATTTTTGAAACCCCATCTCAAAACTCTTTATTTTGATAGCCCACACGACGGGATTGAAAAAAAATTTGATATCCCACAATATGGCGCCCAAAATCCGCCATTTTTTTATTTTCCAATTTTAATTTTGCAAGTGACACTCGCAGCGTTAAGACGAATCGATTGACATAAGAATCATCAAAATCGGCTAACGCGTTTGGTCTCTAGAACGCCACATAGGAACAAACATACATACATACATAGACTGATAAACACATTACCCTCCTTCGAAACTAAAATGAAGTGTTGACGCGTTTTTGGCCTTACAGAATAATTGTCATGATGGATTCATTTGTTTGCTGAAAATAAATTGATTGAGAAAAGCCATTAAAAGTTATGAAGACTAAAGAACGTGAAAAAGCTTACCGTTGTATGTTACGAAAATGTGAGGTTTAACATCCATAATATGATCAAAGAACTTCTGTATCAGGCCCAGCTCGTTTTCTTCATTAAACACTATGAACAGCCTGAAAAAGAGCAAAAATACTATTGTAATATATTTAAACATATATGAGCAGTTTTACCGATAGCTTTTAGGCCGAAAAGTTCTGGAATGGCGACCGCGAACCGGAAGACGATACGTTGGAAGGCCTCCCACTAGTTGGACCGATGACCTGGTTAAGGTTGCGTGAAGGCGCTGGATGCGAGACGCACGGGATCGGTCAATGTGGCGACGCCTGGGGGAGGCCTATGTCCAGCAGTGGACGTCTTTGGGCTGAAATGATGAGCAGTTTTACCACCTCCAGATAACTTTTGGATAAATAATTTGGTTAAATATTCGCGAAGATCGTAAAACGCGCTCCGTGTTCAGTACAACAATGCGTTTAGGATGCTGGTGGGGCTGCCTCGCATCTGTAGTTCGTCGGGGATGTTTGCGGATGCGCATGTAGATTAGTTTCTTCACCACCATGCGCAAAAGGTTGTGGGGTAGCTCCAACAGTATCCTAAGTATGATTTCGTGTCGCCTAGACTGTGTTTTCATGGGTCGCTGTTGAGCCATCTCACATGGGTTGTCGCAACGGTGATCCACTGTTATTTGTTGTTTTATTTTTGTAGTGTCAGTTTGCTAATATCTGTGTTACTAACATAGTTGTAAGTTTTAATAACCATTGAGTCATGGATACTCGAATAAAGAGAAATTCTATTCTATTCTAAAGCATAATTATTCTGTAATTTTTAATTGAATTATTTAAAACAATACTCACCCCTCAAATTCCGGTTTGGGTGTATACTCAAAATCCTCGACATCCACAGAGATAATCTCCCTATTCGTAATCAAGTAACCCTGCCCATCGATCATGTACGATATCATCATGATCTGATCCGTCTGTGAGTCCGGGAACTTCAGTGGTAGTTTCGTAGTCTCAATATCAAAGGCCAACACTATTGGATCCGGTCTCTCTATAATGTCGTCTCTTTTCGTGAATATTGGTACCTCTGTCCCTCGGCTTTTGACTGTGTACCATGTACCGCAGAATATTTGCATGTCTATTGATACTCGGACGTGGTAGGGGACATCATGTTCTCTGCAAGTATTTAAAGGCAAATGAGTTTTATTATATCAGTATCTTAATTTTGTGAGCAGTTTTTCCAGAGTAAAATAAAGAGCTGGTGGCCTTTACTTTCAACATTTTCTTAGAAACCTATTAAGAAAATGTAATCCTATAAGAAAAATTCATGTATGCTACAGTAGTAAGTTAAGTCTGGCTGGCATCCGCATCTCCACGTCTAAGCACGTATTTTGCGTACGGGTGGGCTATGTCTTCCTTAATCGATCCTAGTTAATCCTAGCTACAGTAGTAATATTACTTGATAAGATATTAGCAGCTTTAAATGAGCTGCAGGCTTAACTAAAAGATTAACTGAACAAAACGCACCTGATATCAAGAATATTTTCCATATGATCTGTAGTCTTCTTAGCATGTTCAATAGCTGCGGCACTGGTTAAGGCGTTGGTCAACATTTCTGCGTAAATCTGATCTTTTTTCTCTCTCTCTTTATTTTTGTTGACAGCAGTCAGTATCTCTCTCCGTGCTTTCATCATTTCATTTTGTGACATAAACGAGAGCTTTATGTACCGCTGCTTTATACCAGATAAGTGGTTTAGCTGTAAAGGAAAAGTGTGATGTTGTTTGAACCAGGCTGATATATAATTACATTGTCTAAATAATAGAGTCAAACTTGTTTACAGAAACTGTATTGTTATTGTTCAACTAGCTTCTGCCGGTGGTTTTGCCCGTGTGAAAAGATTTTTATCATCCCAAGGGAATATTATACCAACATAAAAACAAACCTATTTGCTATTGCAGATTATAATCTACCTTTGTGCCAAATTTCATTGAGTTCCGTTCAGCCATGCTGACGTGATTGGCAAACAACCATCCATCAATCTATCCAAACTTTTGCAATTAAAATATTAGTAAGATTCATTGCCCGGATTAATTATCCTATGATAAGCACATTTGTTTAAAGATTCATTTTCAAAGAATGAATGCCAAATTATTCCAATATCAAAATTCTTACCAAATCCAAATCTTCCTTTTCAAGGACAGTAATCTTGTGTATGGTGCCTGCAAACCTCTTAGATATGAACTGTATGACCTCCTGCTCGCACTCCTTGCGTGCCAGGATCAGGAAGTACGGCTGGAAGGTCAGGGATACCTTGAACCGGGAGCCGTCCATCTCTATGAAGTAGTAGTCCATGGCAGCCACTAGCCTTTTGTCTTCATCTAATATTTCAGCCTGAAAATGAAAGTGAATATGACACATGTTAGTTATTACAAGTACGCAAAGCGTAATAAATAAAAAGTTACCCTCAAGGCTTAGTATGTATATTTGATTTCAAACTTCAATGTATATTAAACTGTTTTACATTGGAGTTCTAAGCTAAATATAGACCTGGATTAATTTTGTTTCCAAACAAAACAAGTTTTGATTCTTCCTAAATACATATAAACTTATTTGTGGGGTACCATTATTATTCTCGGTTTAGTTATGCGACTAAGAGAAAACGTAAACAAACAAAAAACACTTACAGTATGCATGTTTATCAAGTAGCCCGTTCGTTCTTTGACATCCCGTACTCTGTCGAAACCATACTTTGAGTCAATTCTGTCATTCTCCAGGGCCAAACGGATACGGTATTCCGATGACTCCTCCCTAAACGGGGAAAAGAAAAACGTTAAAGTAACCTTTAAGTTGGTCAGAGCTTGCAACTTACTAACAAGTATCAGATAAAGCATATTCATAAGTAGTAATTTACTAACCTGGGGCCACTAGACGACCCAGCGTCTCTTCTGTTGGAATCATCCCTCTCTGATCTGTATTTCCCCGTGTTTTGAAGAACCATTTTGTTGTAAATGTTTTATGTTTCTATCTTAGAAATAACCAAAACCATAATTGTTGAATTGAAATGAAACTCAGTTGACTTGACAGTTTCTTCACTTCTTCAACCATCAGCTGCAGCTGCTGTCATAATTTCGCGCCATTTCTCAGACGGAGTCTGGGTTGCGTTCTCAAAAATAATACTTCATCTTTGTCATGACACTTTGAAGTTGAAGTAAAGTGAGCCCATCAAATTGCACGACAAGCAGTTTACTTAAACCATTTCATTTGGATTGAAATTGAGCTGATTAGCTACCAACCCATTTTTTATTTAAAAGATTATTCTAATCATATAAAATGTATTAATAAAAACCGTAATAAACTCACTAGGCGTAACGAACGAACCCCAAGCCCAAACGTTTTTACTGTTGTCAAAAGTGTCAAAAATTCAAAACACAAATTGTCAAAATTGAAAATACCACCGCCGCACGCCGCAGATAAATTTTGATTGTGTTGTTGCATGTAAATGTCGATAAAACATTGAGATTATTAAAAATGGACAGGTCTTACGATATCAGCTTTAGTAGTTATGAAGATCTATCCACAAATAATTCGACCAGGAAAGGGGACATTAGCATCAGCGATCAACTATCAGGTTTTGCACGATTACGTGTATCTGCTCTAACAAAAGCCGCAAAAATGAGTCCCCTAGTGAAAGAAGTCACCATAGGACCCAACAGTCCTTTGAAGAAAGATGAGATAAAGGAACCAGTGACAATCATTCAAGAAGACGTCGACGACGATAACTTGATAGAAGATAAAGTTCGTGAGGACCTCCGATACACGCTCATCATGAAAGAATGTGAAAACAAACTCCAAGAATCGTCTGAGGAGCTGTTCAAAAACTTGATTGAAAACATGATATCCAAGCGCGCCGAGTTTATTACCAAGTTTTGGACAAGACAAGGCGAAGAATGTAATCGTCGAGCATTGGAGTTCAAGGCACGTAAACATAAAATGCTTAAAGAATTGCAGGAAAATGACAATTTGTCTGTTTTGAAAAGGGCTCGCCTAGATGAACAGAATTGTCAAATCATCAACACACAAACAATTGAAAACATGAATAAAATATTAGAAGAACAAAATAGAGCTACAGCTAGATTTGCTGCAATTACAGACAGCCACACCAAAATATGTATATGTTATAATAAAATAACAAACATCATGAACATTGAACCTATTGCTAAAACCATAAGTGATAAATTATCAACATCAGTAAATGCTGTTGTAGCAAATATTGATCATATTATGGAGATATGTAAAAATGGAGGTGTCTCAGAAAAAGATGTAAAGCAAGCTGAAGTTCTAGTATTGAACATCGAAAATATTAAAAGGAAAATCTTAGAACATATAGAGACAGTTAAAAGAGAAGAGAATTTGAAAAGACAAAAAGAGGAAGAAGAATTATTAAAGAAAAAAGAACAAGAAAGAGAAGCACAAAAAATAATGGCAGCACAAGAAGCCGCAGCAGCTGAGGCAGAGCAACCTAGACTAGAACAGCAACCTAAGAAAACCCAACCAGTATTTTACTCTGCAGAAAATTACAACTACTATGAGAACCTTAAGAATTATCTGGAGCAGTATGAAGCACAGTATAGAGATTTATTGCAAGACGTTAATTGTAAGAAATTCAGATTTGACTGTCAGAAAGCAGTCAATACCCCAGTGAATGCATTGTCATCAGTCAGTGCAACTCACATGAGAGACAAGTATGACAAACTTTCAAAATTACTGAAAGGGGAAAGAGTACAAGTACTAGATATTTATGTGACAGCAACACAGCATCCACAAGGACTATTTTATTGCACAGCTTTGTTAGCAAAGAAACTTGTGATACAAGGGGATTTATTAGTATCAAGTAGTACAGAAGCTGCTTATCCTCTAGCCGCTGTTACTGTAGCTCTATGGGCGCAATTCCCACACTTAGGAAAACTAATTGAAGCCAACTTCCATAGATATTGTCCTTACTTAGTACCAATGTTCTTGCCTCTAAAAGAAGGGCAGGCTGACAAAGAGTTTTACATCTCAAGAGGATACACATACAATGATGAAGGAGTTGTTGAGAAGCAGGACAAGTTTCTGAAGAGGATGTCGGGAATATTCCGTTTACGATGTGCCATATGGATAGCTTCAATGCCCAAGTTCATGAACACACCAAATCCTCATGGTTTGCGATTTGGTTGGCAATGGCTTGCATCGTTTCTGAATTTGAAACCTGAGCCTGATATTTCTGCAACTTTGGTTCACGATTTCTTCATAATGTGTGGATCAAAGTATGACAAACATTATGGCAAACAATTTAGGAAAATATTGGAGTTAACAAGTAACCAGTATCTAAAAGTACTGGAAAATATTGATGAAGGTGGGCCTAAGACCCGATTGGAAGTTTATCTGCAGACAGTACTAAAATCTAATGATGTACCTGCACCCCCAGCATCCACACAAATAAATTGGTGATATTCAAACTATGGCTACATTAAATAAGCTCTTCTACAATGAATTTGTGCTTTATAGATACAGACATTTATTTGACATGGAATGCAAATCAATAATAGAACTAATTGTAAGATGATTATGCTTGTGATTGTGGATATTTTTAAGTTAAATCTGTATATTAGCTAATATTACATGTAAGTCCAGTGCCAATAGAGGTCATAATAATTTTTTTAATAAAAATATTGATAATAAATTCTTATTTTCTTTAAATTTAATAAAACTAGTAAATCTATACCAATATTATAAAGAGGAAAGATTTTTTTGTTTGTTTGTACCGAATAGGCTCCGAAACTACTGGAGCGATTTTAAAAATTCTTTCATCTATGGAAAGCTCCATTATTCCCGAGTAACATAGTTAAGTAACTATAATTTTGACGGGAGCGAAGCCGCGGGGGTCAGCTAGTGAGAGATAAAAAGAAGTTCTATTGTATTGTTCCTCAGGGTTAAGACAGAATCAAAGTGAAACTCAACTTTTTATGTCTGGACAGATGTTTGTGTTAAAGCGCCTATTCCCTCTTAGTACAGTACAACTGATGAGTCGTACTCCCTTCTGAAGTTAGCGCCAGGTGGTTGCGCAGTAGTATATCACATACAAAAACATCAGCGCGCCATGCGCATCGCAAAGCCTATGTTCAGACAGGCCACGACTGGTCGTACTGTATCTATGGTATCAATAGTATCAAAGACATTGTGACTGAGACTGACATAGCCACCATCAGCCGGGCGAGCACGGCCTACTGTGACAGGCCTGAGTCACACAGTTTGGGAGCAAAATCGCAGGGCTTTAATTTTTGATAAAAAAGGAGTCGTAATTTGTAGCCAATTATCAGAATTTGTCGGTATGTTTTTTTATTTAGTCACATAAAGAAAGTACGCAGATTAGGTTTGACCTGTAATAACCATCTGCAAGTCATACAAATATTCGTTCCGAGCGGGAATTGAACCCGCGACATGCAGCGCGGTAGCTCATCACTCAACCACGGCGCCAACTGTGCGTCACTATTTCAATTGCAACATGCTGATTGATGGCCCAGTAGTTTAGTGGGCGCCTAACCAAACCTCATCAATTTTGTACGCGATCAATATTTAACCCCTTCAGGTGCCCGGAACGTGGCTCCACGCGAGGAGATACGGCGTTCAACATGTGTAACAGTGATCACTTGTCCAGTTAAACATCTGTGTGCTAATAGTTAAATACGAAATTTATGTATTCACGTCCAACCGCTGAAATGGTTTTGAATAAACGTGGTCCAAGGACAAATTATGACCTGGATTAGGACTGCATATTTTTTGTCCGGTAGCTCTCTTGGGATACTAATCCACTTGAGAAGCTAGGTACTTAGTTCCTAAATAGAAAATCTGTTATAGCCTATCCGCCTTAGCCAAGAGAAGTGATCAAAAGTCTGCGTCGTAAAATACGCACAACGGATCTTTGTGTCTCTGAATTAGCTGCAAGAGGCTGCGCAATAGCTATTTTTGTGTCAATATTGCAAGTGAAAATATCATTGTATAACTGTCTCTTTCACTCGCATACGTTTGTTGCATTATCCTATCTCGTTTACTCTATGCAGTTAATCTGTTTCGTGCGCAATAGTTGACAGAGCCAACTTCAGAGACACAAAGATCCGCTGTGAGTATTATACTACCCTATTATAAAATGTACTCAGTACGTAGGTCTATAAGTTGCAAGCAAACACTACTGCTAAGCAGAAGTAGGTAGGTTCAGGGGCGCCGGCTTTTAGCAAACCTCTTGGGTGCTCATGCTCATTTGATGACTCAAAAAAGTAGCGAAGTGTGAGAAGAGAAATGCACACTGATCGACCGACAAATGAATAAATGTCCGACTTAGGTACATACTGCTGAAATGATGTGTCGGTCAGCTCTTAGGTTGGTACCTACCCCCATCTCTGCTTAACTAACCGAGCGTGTGTTCGCAGTTTCGCACATGTAAATATAATTAATCAGCGGCGCCTGTCTGATTTGAGGAAGGAAGAATAGTTTTGAGGTTTCGTTTAGCTCGCATCGGTATTGGGCTTCGAAAAACGAACACTTCGAATAACGATAATCGATACGTCATCAGTAACTGGTATCCGTAGCCCGCATCGTTATTAAGTAATAATAAATTGAGACAACTTCACATACATTGTCCTGCTCCCAAACTAAGGTTTTCCTTTGTACTATGGAAACCAGGGAACAACGAAGGTACCACAAACACCCAGGACCCAACAAAAATATCTGTTTCATCAACAAACATTTGTGTTGGTGTGGGAATGGAACTAGCGACCCTTACGTCTCAACCGGCGCTCTAAGCCACTGCGCTAAGCGGCAGCCTAATTGTGTAAGTAAATTCGGCAACGGAAACAATCTGTTTCTTTCCCAAAAACACACACATACACAAAAAAGTTGAATCTTTATTCAACTTTTTTGTGTATGTGTGTGTTCACTTACACAATTAGGCTGCGGGTCGTCGGGTGATCCTCCCTGGAAGTCGCGTCGCTCCCGTAAGGGAGCGAGGCGAGCGGTGCCGAAACATCGTTCCCAGCCCGCGGGTGCAGCACCGGGGCTCATAGCAATGAACCCGTCCTTAGGTGGTCTTGGACCTAACCTGTGCGCGCGTTGATGTCTTTTGTATACTAGTGTTACAAAGTTTTCAACGCGCGCTATGTTTGGCTTGTTGTATGTGACTAGGCGCGCCACGGCGGCCGTGCTGAACGGACCGCCGTTTCTTCACGGCCTCCTGGCGGTCCACCTCAGCCGAGTGAGACCCAGGGCGTACCCTGGGAGGCCCAGCTAAGGTAATGAAAAAACGCCCATCCCTAAAAGGCGATTACTAATCTGTTTATCGATGTCTATTCTCAGGGTTGCTCGGCACCCACTGTTTTTATTTCTCTTGGGTGCTCGAGCCCCCGAGCACCCACGGAGTCAGCGCCCCTGTGTCTGTGTCCGCCATGATTCTGTCGAATGCGCGCTTAGAATCTGTCCAAAGGAGAATGCCCATTTTGTAAGGGAACCTGGGCCCTTTTGAAAAAATGGTTGTATCTTGATAAATTTGGTTGTATATTGTAGAAAAACATGTTATATTCATAATTAGAAAACATTTTTATTTATTTTGCGGGGTTCACGAGATATAACCATGTTTCTGTTCTTGAAATGAACGCTTATTACAATGCAATAAGGTGCATACAAATGTCCAAGTGAAGGAACCTGATCTGTTGTTGTCTGTACATATAAAGTAAAGGACACAGATGGAAAATAACACAAAATATAAATCCTATTTTTGTATAATATTGAAATTGCAGACACGATACCTCATAACGGGCCTGTGTATGGGCAATCTCCTTTGCTTTGACCTTTCAGAAACCCAGGCTATTTCGTTTATCACTGGTAAAAATGGTTGCGATAAAGAGGGGATAGGTATTAAACAAAGAATAAAATGTTTTCCATTGAAGTAATTTTTTATTCATCATAATTGGTTGTCACGCTGGAAAACCTCATGTCGAATAAATTTTAATGTACTACCCAAGAATAGAATAACAAAGGTACACTTATAAATATAAATTAAAATAATAATATGTCTATTATCACTATTAGAACTTAAATTCTTTGTATTTCTTCGATTGCTTGGAATCTGTGTTTTGCTGTCGCTTTCTCTTGTTCTGTAAACAAAAAATAACGAAAATTATTAAATGCATAAACGGTTAGCTAAATAATTTTACAGAAGAACGAGAAGACGATAAGAATATTCCTAACAATAGGGATGTTGCCTGGGTAGAAAAATAACAATTATATTTAGTCCGTCAGAGAGATTATCATATAATATTACGACTAGGGGCTTGTGACGTCACTTGTCTGTATAAAGTGTGCTAGCGGCGTGACGTCATACAATATTTCAACGCATCGTATCGTTGTCACTATAGTTTTACAAGTCAGAAATAAAAATACGTGTCCAATATTTTTCATTAATTTATTTGACTGACAAAAAACAAATCAGTCAACTACCCTATTGCGGTCTCAAAACGCTTAAGGCGGTACCCAGAGCAAAACGCCGCGCGAGCCGTTTTTGTGCTGTTTTTAGGAGCTATCTACTCGTTATTTAAAAAGAAATATCAATTAATAAAAATACATTAAATTTCTACATAATATTGATTCTAAAATGGTAGATTTAGTTTTTTTATAAATGTTGTATATATTTCACTGATGTCCTTCCAAAAAAACATAAAAATTAGAAATAATTATTGATATTATGCATCTCCTCGTAAAGTGTTCATTATTTTTGTTTGTAATAACACTAATGGATAGACAATTTAATAACGAACATTTTTGTAGATTTTTTTTTTCAAAAGACCAATATTCGATATTATAAAGATTTTTTTTCTAAAATCTGGGCGTATTCACTACTGTAATTCATGCGCCACCAGTGCCGCTAGACCAATAGGAATGCTCATATCTCATGCCGATTTTTTGGTCAGGGTTCCGTCTTAAAAGAGATGACACTAGACGAAGTCACTGTCTCACACGCACGTTTTGAGACCGCGACTGCACATTTGACATCTGTCATGTATGATCAACAATAATATATATTTTTTATTTCTACCAAGTAAAAAAATAGCTATGGTTCTCCTCAATCTTCTTTGCCGCTCTGAAGTTGGTTACAATGGCTGTAGTAAATCTCATACTAAAACAGCAGCGCGCCGTGTTGCCAACGAAAAGCAAACCTTATGGTGGCACTTCACATCGCTATTCGTGTTCGCGTATTTGACTTATTCGCCCAAATAGGACGATGCGATGTGAAGTAGCTCTATTCGTCCATATTTGCCTATTCTCACGAACAAGACGAATACGCCAAATACCCGAACACCCGTATCCGCCCGGCTGTCGGTTTTTTGCAACATATCAAAGGATTGCGAATATGGCGAATATGTTCGTTTACCGGCCACACATCGCTCGCTCAGTAGTGTGCGGTGTGCGTCAGCGGTGGACGTATATAAGTATTTATGTAGTTTGTTTACAGCTTGTTCGCGCCAAAATGGATTGGACAAATGATCTTGTTATATTTTTGGCATATTATCAAATGCATCCCCGCTTATGGGACCGGCAACATGCTCTCATAAAAACAGAAGTAAAGTTGCTGCAGTTAACACGTCCATCGTAAACTATAGCAAAAATATTCGTAAATGTTCGGCATATTTGCTGTTCATGAACGATGTGTAGTCGGTGTATCCGTGTTATTCGGCATTCAACACGAATATAGCGAACAAAGACGAAAAAAACCGCGAATTTCTAATAGCGATGTGAGGTGCCACCATTAGAGTGGCCAAGAAGATCGGTGAGTACTGTACATTGTACTAGAATAGGTTGTCGTACCTTCTGCCTGGCGACGTGATCAGCCAGCATGTCGGACAGGTCCTCGTGCGCCTTGGGCCTGGTCTCGCGCAGGTGGCGCTCGTAGCGCGCGGCCACGGCCTCGGGCTCCAGCTCCAGCTCGGAGGGGTCCAGCGCCACCTCCACGCCGCCCAGCGCCGCGCCGCCCTCGCTCGCGGTGCCCGCACCGGCTATAGGAGCCCCGCGCTTACCTACAGAGGAGAAAACATTTAGAATATATATTCAACTGTCGACTTTATTATATATTCAACTGTCTTGCCGGCCAAGTGCGTGTCAGACTTCGCACATTTATTGTTCTGTACCAAACCGCAAAATTAAGTTTGTTGTAATAGGAAAAAATGAGGGAATTTCAAAGAAAAATCTGATTTATATATATACCAGCTGACCCCCGCGGCTTCGCTGCCGTCAAATGACTACCTACCTACCATAACTACCCTACCCTACCTACCCTACGTTTTTAAGATGTATTCTGCTATTCGGGGCGGAGACAAAGCCAACGAATCAAAAACCATGAAAATTGGTCCAGCAGATCTCGAGTTATAAGTGTTGTAACAAACCCGTCTTTCTTTTATATATATAATAGATTGGTATTTGTTAGTAAAATAACATTATCACCAAATATCATTTCATGGGAATTAAAAAAAAACGTGTTTCTTTGTAAAAAATGCTGACTTTGGTGGAAATTACAGTATTTATCTATTCAACGAGCTCTAAAAAGCGATACACAACGCGATGGGGCAGCTCAAAAAAAAATTACATGCCCCTTTTTTGCTGTACGGGAGCCACCATTTTTTTTTTGGATAATTTGTATGGCTTTGGGTCTTCAAAGTGATTATACTGAGAAAATTTGAAGACTGTAGCTTCCACCGTTTAGCTAAAAAACCCGTGTGACAGACAGACGAACACGTGAGTGGTTATAACAATAGGGTTCCATTCGGACCCTTCACGTATGGAATCCTAAAAACACATCGGACAAGTCTATGCGCAATAGATTGAGAAGCCTACAGCCACAAAATGTTGACTAGAATCATTGATATCAAGTTATAGAAGTTCACTTAACCATCTAGAGACTGGCAAAAATTATAGGAACCCTATGATCATCAGTGAGTGACTTTTACAGGGTGTCTGGTGGCAGATTTATGTTTTGAAATACGAACATTTTAAAAACTAATAAACGGAGCGGGGGGAGGGTGGTGTCGTTGAAATCAGTGATCGTGCGGATTTCTCAATCACGATGTCGCAGTGGTCGAGCTAGCATCGCGTGTTCGCCATCGAGACATTTTTCAATTCGTACATAATTGCTCGTCGACAACTTTGTTGAGAGTTAAGTAAGTAGTAAGTAGTTAAGTGTGAACAAAATTGTCGATGGTTTAGGATGTTTTTTTATGGGGCTACCTTTAAGACAGAGTTTACATTAACAATCCCCGAACTCTTGTGAATCAGAAAGAAAATATTCGTCGAGAAATCAGCACAATTGAACCAAGTTTACTTCACTGCAGCGTGTGGCGCAGAACAGTGTGTGCAACTCGAAGGAAAACATTTGGATGATATAATCTTCAAAAAATTAAATCCGCATTATTATTCTGTCGTTCAATATTTTAATTAAAACGATATGTTAAATAGTATTTTTTTTATTTAACTTTGAAAATATAAATCTGCCGCCAGACAACCTGTATTATTTTGATGCCGGGCTAAAATAATTATAATGAGAAATTTCAATATAAAAGGAGTGCTATAAGTTGTAATAATAGGGTAAACCGTTGTCACCCCTCCATTTATTTCTGAGTTTATAGGCTACAAGTAAAATTTACAAAATTTAAAAACCCCCGACAAATATCTTGCGAAAACACCCCGGTTAAAACAGTAAAACACCCATAAATTTTGAATGGCATAACCGATTTTATTCAAACATAGCTTAGAACACTCCCGACAAAATCACCTTTCAAACAAAAAAAAACTAAATCAAAATCGGTTCATCCGTTTAGGCGCTATGATGCCACAGACAGATACACAGCAACACACGTGAAACTTATAACAACCCCCCTTTTTCCGGCGGGGGTAAAAATAAGAAAACCATAGATTACGCAATGTTGGAATTTCCATGCCAGTAACAGGATTTTGTGAAAATATATGTATAATTACTTAATATACTGGATAAAACAACTCTTAAAATAAAGATTGGAATATTTCCTTCAATGCCTTTGTAATTTTTAGATATTTTTTTTTATTTTTTTTTTATTTTTTTATTGTTGGTTCACAAATATTTATTTCCCATAAGACTTTTGTCACATTAATTCTCGGATAATTTTGAGCTGGGAAAAAGTTACTTAATCTAAATAATAACTAGCTGACCCGGCAAACGTTGTTTTGCCATAAAAACACCATAACATTTATCTACCCTACCCTACCTATCCTACCTTACCTACCCTACCTATCCTACCCTACCTACCTTACCTACCCTACCTACCCTAGTAGGGTAGGGTAACCCTACCCTACCTACACTACTACTGAATCTGCATTTAAAATTTCATAAAAATCGGTCAAGCTGTTTTGGAGGAGTATGGTAACTAACATTGTGACACGAGAATTTTATATATAAGATAGACTTCCTACTTATACTTCCTACCTCCGAGAACGCTACTCCTACTCCCGTCCTTCCGATCCACTTTGCAGGAAGCATCTTAAAAATCTCCTTAATATCCCTTCCCACACTACCGACTTCTACTCCTACTCCTTCACTGTGAACGCCGTGCGTTTGTGGAACTCTCTTCCGTCTGACGTAAGGGACTGCCAAACTCTTACAATTTAAAAAAAACCGGCCAAGTGCGAGTCGGACTCGCGCACGAAGGGTTCCTTTCCATTATCGCAAAAAAGCAAATTAAAGCAAAAAAAAAATTAAAGCAAAAAACGGCAAAAATTCACGTTAATTGTATGGGAGCCCCCCTTAAATATTGATTTTATTGTTTTTAGTATTTGTTGTTATAGCGGCAACAGAAATACATCATCTGTGAGAATTTCATCTGTCTAGCTATCACGGTTCATGAGATACAGCCTGGTGACAGACAGACGGACCGCGGAGTCTTAGTAATAGGGTCCCGTTTTTACCCTTTGGGTACGGAACCCTAAAAAGGAGTGAAAAGACACTACCTTTCCATTCCATCATAGTTGCATATAGTTCTGTATTATTATTACTTTTTTATATATTTTAGGTAGGTAGTTATTGTTATAATATTTATTTTATTTGTATTATATATATTGTGTGTATGTATAAATGTATTTAATGATTATTATTAGCTCTGAATTGTGTTATAGTTTATTTTCCCTTCTACACACGATGTCTACATCTTTTTTTTCATCTTTCCATTCGCAGGTATGCTGGAAGAGATTTACCTATTTTTATGTTCCTCCTTCTTTTCTGTATATGTGTGTGTGAATAAATGGTTAAATAAAATAAAAAATATATATAATACTAGCTGACCCGGCAAACTTTGTTTTGCCATAAAAAGACCAAACATTTATCTACCCTACCCTACACGACCCTACCTACACTACCCTACCCTACCCGACCCTACAATACTCTACCCTACACTACCATACCCAACCCTACCCTACCCTACCTATATAGCCTATGTCCTTTCCCAGGTCTCAAACTATCTTCATACCAACTTTCATCTAAATCGGTGCAGCGGTTTAAGCATGAAAAGGTAACAGACAGACAGAGTTACTTTCACATTTATAATATTAGTATGGATTTGCCTCTGGGGCGTTGGCGACGTTATATGGTACATACATGTTGTTTTAGTTTACTCTTAAATAAGTTAATATTATCACACCTCTTTATATCTGCCGGTAAATCATTGAACAGCTGTGCTCCCTCCACTAATACAGTTTTTTTGTCATAATTAATTATTATCTGAATCTTACCAGGATTAGCCGCGCTGATATCGTACACATGTGTGGAAGCCATCATGCCGGGCGTCAGGCCGACCCGACGCTCCGGGAGCACTTGGTAAAGAGCAGGGGTGTCGCCACTGAAACAAACAAAATTGTAAAATAGTTATTTATGCTACAAGTGCGGAAGGTAGGTGATTTCCGATGAGTGGATAAATCGACACGAGTCGGAAATCATCTTACGTACGTGTATCATACAACATTTTACTATGCATTGTGCGAGGAAATTAATTAATTAATAAAATGGCGGGCTTATCAAGCGCGTTCAGCATATCCACAGATTATCTAATAGTTCCTCGGGCATATCTACTGCGCATTTGCGAATAGCTGTCACATCGTAACGCAATAAGGCACGAGCAAAATATACGTTCTGCCAAACATATTTAATGAATATTCGAATTAATTTATTGATCAAAATCTAAATCTAGAGTAATTAAAAACGCCTAAAATGAAGTATTAGTTTTATTTTACCTTTTATATGAATGATAATCTGTACATAACTAATTTGTAAAACTTTTCTCAAATAATAAAAACTATGCGTCGGGCTGAAAATACAAAAAAATACAGGCAAGTAAAAAGCACTAGTGAAAAAAGTGACACTTTCCGCACAGTTTGGCTGCTTGGAAAAAGTTGTTAATAAAAAAGTTAACAAAATCAAAAAATACGACTGCAATGAAGTAAACAAGAAGAAAATCATACTGTGCAGTCGGAGGATACATATTCGCGAGCTGGCTGACCAAAACTATAAATATCCTCCGTCTGCACAGCATGGTTGTCTTCTTGTTTACTTCTTTGCAGTCGGGTTTTTTGATTTTATTAACTTTTTAAATTTACAACTTTTTAGTTATCCTTTTTTTTTTCGAATGATTTTTAAACAAATAAGTGGCATATATTTTTGTAATCACCTCTAAAAACCCTTCATTTTCATACCCCACTCGATGGGTTCCAAAGAAAAAAAAATATTGCACACCCCACAATATGGCGCCAAAAAGCCGCCATGTTTCTTTTTTTTCAACAACACTTATCAAAGAACACTTGGGCGGCCAAGACCTATCTAATGATGTATTAATTATTAAAATCCGTCAAGTGGTTTGAAAGATACAAGGTAATAAAGAATATAACATACACATAAACATACATACATACAAGATACGCGCGAAAAACATAACCCTTTCCTTGCAGCCGGGTAATAAAAAGACAGTAATAGATTTTGATCTAAATCCAAAATCAATTGGTCTTTTTTACCCGGCTGCAAGGAAAGGGAGGTATGTATGTAATATTCTTTATTATATCGTATCTTTCAAACCACTTGACGGATCTTTATAATCAATACACCGTTAGATAGGTCTTGGCCGCCCAAGTGTTCTTAGATAAGTGTCGTAAAAAAAGGGGGGTATACATATTGTGGGGGTTGCAATTTTTTTTTTATTCGACATCCATCGAGTGGGGTATCAAAATGAAGGGTTTTTAGAGGTGATTACAAAAATATATACCCCTTATATGTTTAAAACTCATTCGAAATAAAATAAGTAAAACTAAAAATCATGCTGTGCAGTCGGAGGAAACATATTCGCGAGCTGGCTAACCAAAACTATAAATATCCTCCGGCTGCACAGCATGATTTTCTTCTTGTTTATTTCTTTGCAGAGATCCTATTCCAATCTTTGACGACCCCTTAACTAGAATCGCGTTGAATAGATCTGGCTTAATCATTAGTTAGGAACCATCTGAAATTCCAAGATGTCTGTAGATTTTTTATTTTATTTTAGGCTCGCACTTGACCACTATCTCACCTGATGGTAAGCGGTAGAGTGGTCGACAGTGGAGCACGCTTGCCTAGAAGTAACCTATTCACTCTTGACTTAAAGACCCCTAGATTGTAGCTATCGGGAAACACAGACTCCGGCAGGGAATTCCACTCCTTAGCTGTACGCACAATAAAAGTATTCTCAAAACGTTTAGTGCGTATGGGTGGGATGTCTACCATGTACCGGTACATGGTATCATGGTGTGTGTTAGTAGTAGTTATTTAAGTTTAGTTCAGTCAGTCATCCTCACCCCTCCATATCACTTTCGACCTTCTTCTTCCTGAGCTCAATAGTGTCTGGAGTCTCCATGCCAGGCGGCACAGAACTGATGCCCAGAGGTGTGACCAGACCTTCTCCAGGAGTCGCCACTCCGGCCGCCTCTTCACCCTCGCCTGGCTTCTCGCCTCCATCATCGGATTCCTCTGAAAAGTTTATATACAGATAGAAGAGCTTTCGTTAAACAAAAACTTATCATACCAAACCATCGCGAATTAGTACAGAATACTTCTTAAGGACCGGCAGGGTTATTACGTATCTTTTGCAAGAGCAAAACGATAGCGATCAAACGCTTTATGTCAAAAATTAAATAAAAAAATCAAAAAACCCGACTGCTTCAAAAGCGAACTAAAAAGTCGTAAACAAGGGAAAAATCATGCTGTGCAGTCGGAGGATACATACGCGCGAGCTGGCTGACCAAAACCAGATGTATCCTCCTCCTGCACAGCATGATTTTTTCCTTGTTTACGACTTTTTAGTTCGCTTTTGAAGCAGTCAGGTTTTTTGATTTTTTGTTTTTTTTTTTTTATTTATAACTTTTTAGTTAAGTTTTTTTCGAATTAGATACATTTAAACATATAAGTGTTATATATTTTTGAAATCACCTCTTAAAACCCTTTATTTTGATACCCCACACGATGGGTTTGGAAGAAAAAAAATTTGGGCCCCAACAATATGGCGCCCAAAATCCGCCATTTTTCTATTGTCCAATTTTAATGTAGCCTATGACACTCGCAGGATTAAGACGAATCGATTGACGTATGAATCATCAAAATCGACCAACGCGTTTGGTCGCTGGACCGCCATATAGGAACAAACATACATACATAGACTGATAAACACATTACCCTCCTTCGGCAGTCGGGTAATAAAAGTCGGAATTACCTGCAGTGTAGGTATGGTAGGTCCTACACAATCGTTTGCTAATCGCTCGCTGTTTGTCAAATGCACTTATTTAAATAAAAAACCGCCAACAACTCTAAAACTTTTGTATGGAAGAGCAATTATTGCGCAAAAATCGCTATCGTTTTGCTCTTACAAAAAATACGTAATAAGCCTGCCGAAGTGTTAATAAATCTTTACTATACGCAGAGAAGAAGACTTACCTTCTTCTGATTCTTCCTCAGATTCTGATTCCAGTTCTCCCCACATTGTCCTATCAATGTCCAGGTCTTCAGTGTCCTAAAATCAAACAAATGATTTATTAAAGGTTCATATACCTTCAACTGTCCATTTCCAGACACAATAGAAATTACCATTGTTCTAATCCGATTCGGTCTGATGGACAGATGACCGAGGAATCCTAAATATTTCTGAATAGGAAACTTATTATTTTTGTGAGAATATGTCCAAATCCTAGAAGCAAAAACACAAAAAGTGTCGTTGCAGTTACGTTAGTGGGATATTTTTCACACCAACTGCACTTTTAACTGTACATAATCTAAGTATTTTTTTCAAAAGCGCAAAACGTTAATAAAAATAATATTTAAAAATAACAAAAAACCGTAAAAAAAGACGTTAACAAGAAGAAATCATGCTGTGCAGTCGAAGGATACATATGCCCAAGCTGGCTGACCAAAACCAGATGTATCCTCCGACTGCACAGCATGATTTCTTCTTGTTTACGTCTTTTTAGTTGGCTTTTTAAGCAGTCAGGTTTTTTGTTATTTTTAAATATTTATTTTAAATCCATATTTTCAATTTTTTTTTTTTTAGAATAAGATACATTTAAACATAAGTATTACACATTTTTGTAATTAACTCTTAAAACCCTTCATTTTGATACCCCACACGAAGGGTCGGAAGAAAAAAAAATTTGGGCCCCCACAATATGGCGCCCAAAATCCGGCATTTTTCTATTTTGCAAATTTAATGTAGCCAGTGACACTTGCAGGGTTAAGACGAATCGATTGACGTAAGAATCATCAATATCAGCCAACTCGTTTGGTCTCTAGAACGCCATATAGGAACAAACATACATACATATATAGACTGATAAACACATTACCCTCCTTCGGCAGTCGGGTAAAAACCTTCTTGATTGAAGTACGTTTTTATAATATTACGATGAATTTTAGCAGAGATAGATTGGATCTTGAATACTCTTTATACCAGGAGTATGTTGTTGTATGTATGTGTGTTGTATGTTTGATAGTTGTTATTATAATTTTCAACTTTCGATTTTCACGCGCTGGTGGGGGAAGCTCGTCATCTATACAACTTCATTGTAATTCCACTTACATCCTGACCACTACTCTGGTGCCCAAATACATCTCCATACAGCGGCTTGCCAGTCTCATCCACAGGCGGTTTGCCCCATCCACCAGCGTGGTAGCCGAAGGCACAGCCCTCGGGGATTGGAGCGTTGAGACCCGGGATCTTCAGGTTCGGGTAGGAGGGCGGCGGCCCGTAACGCTGCTGGGCTATCAGCCATGGCGGTGGCACCTGGAAGGAAACGAGTGTTAGTGACAACTTCTCAAGAACTATGGGAATATTCAAGCGTTGGTTTGTATGATCACAGATAATATAATAATACCATACAGATGCCTCATCCTATACAAAGAAACCGTTCCGACATAACTAGCGTTTTTCGTCTGATTAAACTGATTATTTTTATGCAGAACACCGATCGCGTTCGGTTCCACTCCACGGATATAGATGCTGTTAAGAGCGACTTGCAAGTAAAAGGGTTTACTCGATTGGTGAATATATTTTTTAAATACGTTTTAAAAAATTGTTTTATAGTGCTTTTTAGGGTTCCGTAGCCAAATGGCAAAATACGGAACCCTTATAGATTCGTCATGTCTGTCTGTCTGTCTGTCCGTCCGTATGTCACAGGCACTTTTTTCCGAAACTATAAGAACTATGCTGTTGAAACTTGGTAAGTAGATGTATTCTGTGAACCGCAATAGGATTTTCACATAAAAATTGAAAAACAACAATAAATTTTGGGGGTTCCCATACTTGAAACTGAAACTTTTTTCTTTTTCTTCAAACCCTTACGTGTGGGGTATCTATGGATAGGTCTTCAGAAATGATATTGAGGTTTCTAATATATATTTTTTTTAAACTGAATATTTTGCGTGAGAGACACTTCCAAAGTGGTAAAATGTGTGCCCCCACTGTAACTTCTAAAATAAGAGAATAATAATACAAAAAAAAATATGATTTACGATACTATGTAAACTTCCACCGAAAATTGGTTTGAACGAGATCTTGTTAGTAGTTTTTTTTTAATACGTCATAAATCGTAAACCGCAATTTACTAAGTACGGAACCCTTCGTGCGCGAGTCCGACTCGCACTTGGCCGGTTTTTTACACTTTCGTTGTACCAAAATGTGTTACAAACCAAATTTAAAAATCGAGTGGTTGCCTCAGAAATTTAAAACCGCGCCATCTATTGGAATCAATTTTAAATTATCAATTCAAATAATCTTTGAAATGTGAATTAAGGTTGAACTAGTCGACGGCACGAACTATTTTGTGCGCGGCATTAAAATGCATGCTATTTTATCCGACAACACGTGCGTAAGAAATAAATGCTGTTATGAGCAATAAGATGCTAGTTCGCGTACGAATTAGCACTCATGCAAATTTGTTTCCAAATGGATGATGATTTAGGACGAAAACGAGCGCGCGAAATTTTATAAACAGACCTTTGGGAGTCTAGATATCATGAAAAAACATCTAAATTTATATTTATAAAATATATATACATTATTTGCATTGTTGAATTACTAATCTATCCCTGTATGGAGGCCGTTTTGCAGTTTTCCTTCTTATGGTATTTATTTCCGCCCAAAGATGCGCTAAAATAAGTGTTGAAATATGGAACTTTCGACGCTCATAACTTGCAAATATATTATTTTTTTACATTTTTGTTTCCATACAAGACTAGATAATGATGAGACAAATTGATATCATTTTTTATTTTGAATGTACATCGTCAAACAGTGGAGTAGTCTCTAGACTACGTTTGTATGGAAGATTTTTCGACTAGTGTAACCTTAAGAGCCCAATATTCCTTAATTTTGTGCTTAGGACAGGTAAATAAACAAGTACAAACTTTTTTTTATGATGTCTCAAGAAAATATTAATATTTCACAAAACTCAATAACAAATCCAAGCTTATCACGCCCTCTAGTGTAATTTATTTGACTTGGAATAAATGAGACTGTAAAATGACTAATTCTTTGTCAGTGTTTTTTTTTAAGTATTATAAAATGTATAATAAACTGGGTGTTTGTAACACTTTGATACAAATAGCATGATAGTGAAGTGAAGTTGATGTTGTCATGAAGTTACCGAAATTTTCACCTGTCAAGATTCTCCAGACTCCTTAAAAAAATATCATACGTCAGAAACTGTATGGTGTTCTTTATGAGCTGTTTGGCTTGTAATCTTTCTTTCTCTATAGAAACAAAAAATAGGTCTCTCTGGTCATCATCATCATTTCAGCCAAGACTGCTGAAGATCCTCGAGCATTTTTCGCCACATCCACCGGAGACTTAAAACTAAAGTACTGACCTTATGTGATCCCGGTCCTACAGGCATACCGAGCGCTGTCCTGAGCTCCTCAGACAGATCTCCAGGCTTCTTCTCACGGAGACGCGTCTCGAACTCCTTGCCTTCATAGTACAGGTCGCCGTGGATCGTCATACGCGGTTTTGTCTGCCATCTAAAGGGGCGAAGGCGATTAATTCAGTATAAATAAGTTATGTAGAAAGCACTGTCTAAAAATGTCTATCTTTCACAAGGCAAGTATCGTTCTTCATGGCGTTGACACGACAATCGATCAAATTTGTTTGGCCCAAAACTTAGCCACGGCGGCGTCAATTAGGTACAAGACGTACACACATCAAAAGTGTTTAGGGATCAAGTAAGTTTTAGAGTATCGCCGCAATTGAATATTATTATTTTAACATTTTTGGATCGTATTTGATTATTTTTAGTTAATTTCACTATAGACCAGGGTATAAGCCATAAAAAAAAAAAGTTAAAAAAAAAATAGTAGGTTGAAACCCATTGGGAAAGAAGACGAATATTATAAAAATTAAAGGAAAAATAATTTACGGGCGATCTGAGGTCGGGAAGGGGAAGGGCGTGAGTTTTTAAGGGTGAAAACGGTTTATCTCGATTACCGGCAAAACTACAAGTCCTATGAAAAAAAGTTAAATGGCAATGTTGTCTATACTAATATTATAAAGAGGAAAGGTTTGATTTTTTGTTTGTTTGTTTGTTTGTATGAATTGAATAGGCTCCGAAACTACTTGGCAGATTTGAAAAATTCTTTCACTGTTGGATAGTCCATTTATCGAGGAAGGTTATAGGCTATATAACATCACGCTACGACCAATAGGAGCGGAGCATAAATGAAAAATGTTACAAAAACGGGAAAAAATATTCCTTTTTGAGAGCTTCCATTGCGTGCGCTGCGTAAATGGTTTAAGTTACGCAAATATCATGTATGATGGAATTGTTTCTCTTTAAAAGTTCTAAAAAAAAGTCCGTGACACCATAATTATGTCTATCTTTTAAGGTGGACTCACAATAGCAAATTTCATGTTCTAAATTTTAATTAGATCAACGCTGCCGGTAGAAACAAAAGTTGGTTGCATTCGTATAGTAGTATATATATTATTTCTTATTCAAATAAATAGTTCAACAAGTTGGTAGGTAGATAGGGTAGGGTAGGTAGGGTAGGGTAGGTAGGGTAGGGTAGTGTAGGGTAGGGTAGGGTAGTGTAGGGTAGGGTAGTGTAGGGTAGGGTAGTGTAGGGTAGGGTAGTGTAGGGTAGTGTAGGGTTGGGTAGGGTAGGGTAGTGTAGGGTAGGGTAGGGTAGGGTAGGGTAGGGTAGTGTAGGGTCGGGTAGGGTAGTGTAGGGTCGGGTAGGGTAGGGTAGTGTAGTGTAGGGTAGGGTAGTGTAGGGTAGTGTAGGGTAGTGTAGGGTCGGGTAGGGTAGGGTAGGGTAGGGTAGGGTAGGCAGGTTAGGCAGGGTAGACAGGGTAGGCAAGGTAGGCAGGGTAGCCAGTTGACGGGAGCGAAGCCCCGCGGGTCAGCTAGTAGATAATAAAAAGATCTACTACTTTTGAATTGACACTTTTTCACATATCCTCAAAATGTATGTGAAAAATTCAAATAACCAAGTTTTTGGTTTTTAATTTTTATCTTTTACAATTTTTTATTGTTTTTCACATAGTTTGGTAAAAACTTACCTTTTTATGTCCCAAACACACTGTAATTTTTTTTATTTAAGATATTTATTCTTTCACCTTATTTTGACTTAATATCGAAAAAACTACCCTAATTTTCAATCAAAAATTCTCCTGTTAAAATATCTGCTTTTTTCAAAAAGTCGGTGGGCTCTTTGTTCGTTGCAATCTCTACTTTCTGATGGTGTAAAAAAAATATACTTTACTATGGTACATATAATTTAATTTAAAAATAACAGGTAATAAGGCCCACCAAGCAAGTTTTTAACAAGGGTTAAAAACTCACCCCCTTCCCCTTCCCGACCTCAGATCGCCCGTAAATTATTTTTCCTTTAATTTTTGGTATATTCTCTTCCTTTTTCAATGGGTTTCATCCTACTATATTTTTTTTTCTTTTCAAAAATTTTCGACCCTGGTCTACTATTTGAATAAAGAATTTTCTTTAAATTTTGATTAAAAATAGAAAAACGACTGTCAATCAGGATTCCTATCATCATCATATCAGCCGAAAGACGTCTACTGTTGGACATAGGCCTCCCACAAGCGTCACCACATTGACCGATCCCGTGCGTCTCGCATCCAGCGGATCCCCGCAACCTTCACCAGATCATCGGTCCACCTAGTGGGAGGACGCAACGTCTTCCGGTTCGCGGTCGTCACTCCAGAACTTTTCTGCCCCATCGACCATCCGTTCTGCGAGCAATGTGTCCTGCCCACTACCACTGAAGTTTGGCAATTCTTCGGGCTATGTCGGTAACCCTGGTTCTCTTACGGATCTCTACATTTCTGACTAATATCTATAAAAGAGCGTAATAAAGGTTTTTCAAAACTATTTTTTTTTTATAAATTAAAGGCTCGCGCTTGACCACTATCTCACCTGATGGTAAGCTATGATATGGTTGACGGCACGCTTGCCTAGAAGTATCGTATTCTATCTTGATTTAAAGACCCCTAGATTGTAGCTATCGGGAAACAGACTCCGGCAGGGAATACCACTCCTTAGCTGTACGCATAATGCAAGTATTTCCAAAACGTTTAGTGCGTATGGGTGTGATGTCCACCATGTACCGATGGCGCATCGCCGTACGTCTTGTAGTCCGATGATGAAACGGGCTTGGCGGAATTAGATCATGCAATTCCATCGCACACTCACCGAAACGAAACCGACAAGCTGGCAACTCGGCGACGAGTGCCTCATTGCCGATGAGCCTCTTGGCTCGCTTTTCGATCGACTCTAGTGCATCAAGCTGGTATTTGGCAGATCTATCCCAGAGATGAGAACAGTACTCCATGCATGATCGAACTTGCGCTTGATACAAGCTGAACAGCTGTTCTGGCGTGAAGTACCTTCTAACCTTTGCAAGGATCCTCAGCTTTTTGGCAGCGAGCTGAGCCTTTGCCTCAATGTATGGGCCAAAATTGAGAGTCGATGTCAACGTAACGCCAAGAAGCTCAAGATGGTCAGTTATTGGCACGGTCACATCTCGCAAAGTTGGAGCCGGATGAAATTGGCTCTTTTCAGCGGAAAAAAGACACGCCTGGGTTTAGCAGCATTAAACCCGACCAGATTGGCATCGCCCCATTCGGAGACTGCCTGCAAGGACAGGTTCAAGCGCCTCCCGGAGAGACTGGGTCTGAGGCTCGGTAGCTCGAGCGTTGGACATGTATCTCTCAGCAACAGTGCTGTCATCTGCATACCCAAAGCAAAGGTGCCGGGTTTTAGCAGATCGTTAATGATAACAATTTGAGACAATTTCTGCATCGGAACTGATTAAAATTGCATGGATATGGAGCAACGATATCATTTGAAACGAGAAGAGATGATTAGAGCCGTCAGAATTTTGTTATGTGGTTCCAGGCAGCATACAGTCGCTCTTCTCACTACACAGAGCGACATAAGCCTTCTCTGGACACGCTATCGTATCACAGGCAGCGTGGCCGATTGACATGGAGGACGATCTCACATCACCACTCGGAGACAGGACCGGTACATCCAAAATACTGCTCCACGAAATTGTACCATGACCGCCATGATGTTGGCTACGAGGCTCCACAGCTTTTCAGGCTTGCTGATAAGCTACCAAACCATCTGAAATCGTTTACATGAAGTGGGTTTGCGTTCCCGAAAGCCGCTGAGAGTTCCACCTATATCACCCCGCAATCGTAAGGCCCATTTACTCACGAACACAGAAAATTGGGAGGAAGAAGACTGGCGTCGTGTTTGCTCTACCGATGAATCTCGTTTCGGTATGAGGGTCATCATCTGCCTAGCCTTTTCCCAATTGTTGTTGGGGTCGGCATCCAGTCTTACCGGATTCAGCTGAGTACCAGAGCTTTACATGGAGCGACTGCCTATCTGACCTCCACAACCCAGTAACTGGGTAACACGATACCCCTTGGCAAGCCTGGTGTCAGATCTCAAGCTTCTGACTACCCGTAAAGACTGTCAAAGATCTTCAAATGACAGCCGGGACCAACGGCTTAACGTGCTTTCCAAGGCACGGAGGAAACTAGCTATGTTGAAATGGTCACCCATCCACGGACCGACCTCGGCAAGCGTTGCTTAACCTAGAAGATCGACCCGTGCGGCTGTTATTATTTAGCCACAAGCTCCTCGTTTCGGTATGAGGGTAAAGGAATAAAATAAATGAGGCCGGGTACAAGACGAAGTCTAGTTTGGAGGACCTCTGGACTTCAAGAACGTTTGAATGTTTTATATGGAGGGGGTATGGGGGGCAAAATGGTTTGGGCGGTATTTGGATCGGTGGAACAACTGATCTCATTTGGAGCAGGGGGCAACCTCATTGTTCAGATTTATGCAGAGAGTATTATTTCAGACGTGATCATCCCTTTGCGACGTCGCCGCCCAGCTGGGTGATTCGTTTCGACTAATGCACGTCCACACACGGTTAGAGTCTTAAGACGCACTCTTGCCGATGCTTGCACCAACGTTCTGCCAAGGCCTGCTAAATCGCCAGACCTCAACCCAATTGAGCACGCATGGGTTATGCTCCAAAGAAGAGCTCTGCCGAGTATGGATGCTGTGCATACCCCACAACATCTTTTTGACTTGTTAGAAAGAGGCGGCCATTCCTCAGAGTGATTTTGATGAACTGATTTTAAGTTTGCCAAATCGCTGTGATTGTTTCGATTCGTGTCAATTGTGGAAACAGATTATTATGTTACACTAATTAAACTATGGTAAAAACAAATCTGTATTTGTCAACCTAAAGAATACGTTGAATCTATCAGAACTTGTGGCTGGACATTGTCAGATGCATATTTTGCATAACACCGCTAAGTTCGCACTAAAAATGCTGTCTTATGACGTTGAATCATTCGTCATAAAAGTGTTCAATGAGTTTTCATCAAGTGCGAAGAAGTTGGCGCACTTCAAGCAAATATTCGAATTTTTAGAAGTGGAATACAAAAATCTACTCCGTCATGTTCCGACCAGATTCTGCACTCTGTTCCCTGCCGTAGATAGACTATTGTTAGACTGGCCGGCGGTAAAAACATACTTCTTAGAGCAAGGAAAAGACGAAGTCAATCCTCTGATCTGGAGTTTCCTTTTTCAAGAATCGGCGGCGGGAGATAATCTTCATCAGCTTTCTAACGAACTGTCGCTCCCAGAAATATACTTATATTTTGTCCACAACATAATGGGACTCATAACCAAGTATATAAATATCATACAAAGTAACTATGTCCAAATAACAGAAGTGTACACGATCTTCGAAAACTTACGAAGTGAAATCGCCACCAGAAAAGATAAACAATTCTACGGATTCAGGATACAGCAATCACTGTCGAAACTTTCACCCGGAGATCGCATAAAGTTTATAGATGAAGCGCAGAATGTGTATGACCGAATATTACAATATTTGACGAAGTGGTTTGATTTCAGTGACACTTCTTTTTATAAAAATTTGAATGAAGAGCTGGAATTCACGGACGTAGTCACGCTTGCGGAGAAGCTAGGTGTTAAATTTGATGGCGACCAACTATTCTCAGAAATTTGTTTGCTGAATAAAGTAGTTCAGGAGCTAAAAAACAATCAAAAATCCGAAGAACCTGGACCTAGTACTAGAACTAGCACGGACCAACGGAGTCAGGAAACAAATCCAAAAAGAGCTGATTTTTTGTGGGTTTTTTTTTTTTTTAAAACTAGTGCCCCAAATCTTCTGACAATCGTACAGACTATATTTGCGGTTCCACCTTCAAATGCGTTTGTAGAACGCATATTTAGCGTTATGAAAAATATTTGGCAGGACGAAAGAAATCATCTGAAAGTCGAAATGGTGAAGGCGGAATTGATAGTGATGTTCAACTATAACATGACCTGTTCAGCGTTTGAAGAATTTCTAAGAACAGATGCAGGAAAATTACTTGTTAAAAATGTTAAAAGCGAGAGCAAGTACAATTTTAAGAAAAAATAATTTTCCTACACCTTAATTTTTTTTACCTAGCTGTTAAATTAATACATGTGTGTTTTTCTTAATAAACCTTTTTGATTGATACTTGACGTTTTTTTTATTTTATTTAGCATAATGACCAGAATAAATTTGTTGTCCGGTTATTGGCGGCAGAAAAGTTGGCAACCCTGTATGGAGGCCTTTTTGCAATTTTCCTTCTTATGGTATTTATTTCCGCCCAAGGATGCGTTATAATTAGTGTTGAAATATGGAATTTTCGACGCTCATAACTTTCAAATATATTTTTTTTTTCCATACAGGACTAGATAATGATGAAACAAATTGATATCATTTTTTATTTTGAACGTATATCGTCAAACAGTGGAGTAATCTCTAGACTACGTTTGTATCGATGAATTTTCGACTAGTATAACCTTAAATATAGGAATTAAAATAAGAAGCCAGTCTGGAAGACTAGTTTTGGTAAATATTAATTGGATTTTTTTTTATAGTTAAAAATGTACTTGATCCCTAGATCATGTACTACTTTTCATGTGTGTATTCTAAGCTGAGATTGCCCAGTAAGACTAATTGGTAAAGCTGTATATAAGCCGTAGGTTTTTTTATTTATAATAAAGTATGTATCATGAAGGACCCAACTATTACAAGGTTCTTATTAATTCAAAAATAAATAAATTTCTGAAGAAAATATCTCGAAATGGACGCCCTTTTTACCCGAAAGACAGACGGAGTCTCTTTCGCATTTATGAGATTAAACTAGCTGATGCCCGTGACTTTCTCTGCGTAGCATTAGTACTACGAATTTTCGAAAAACCTGTTTTTTTATTCGCGCAATAATATTGTAGGTGTGTGGGCCGCCATACTTAAGAAATTATCAGTTCACCATACAAAGTTCACACCCTTAAGGATGATAAAAATTATACTATGTCCTGTCCCCAGGGTCTCAAACTATCTCGATACCAAATTTCATCTAAATCGATTCAGCAGTTTACCTTTTGCATACATACATACATAAACTCAGGCATTTTTCCCATGGGGGTAGGCAGAAACTACAGATCGCCACCTGCTACGATCCTTACATACTTCTTTTGCTTCACACACATTCATACATCTAGTCATACTCACACGCCGTTTATGGGTACTGCGCACTTGGCCTTTCTGAAGAACATCACCTATAAGGTCTATGTATGTCTTTCTAGGGCGTCCCCTCCCGGCGTTTCCATTCACGTCTGCCTTGTGTTTAAAAATTAAATACCTTTCGTTAGTCGCCTTTCATTCATCCTCTCAACATGACCAAACCATCTTAACATACTCTTTTCAATTTTAGTCACTACATCTTCTTTTAAACCACAACCTTTTGCATTATTTGCAACCTTTCGTTAGTCGCCTTTCATTCATCCTCTCAACATGGCCAAACTATCTTAACATACTCTTTTCAATTTTAGTCACTACATCTTCTTTTAAACCACAACCTTTTGCATTATTTTATAATATCAGCATGTATTGGATAGGTATTCTTATTTTTCGTTAAATATGTAGTAAAAATTTTAAAATAATTAAAAAAAAAATGTAAAAGTAATTCTGTTTCCGCCCGGGATCGAACCGGGGGCCTTGTGCGTGTGAAGCACACGTGATAACCGCTACACTACGGAAACTTGAAAATAATACTCTAAGTTACCAATCAGTTTGAATGAATCTAGAGCAACTTTCACTTTCTTGGCAGAGATTGTAGTATGTTTACAATTATGGCCAGTGTCTTCGACGCTGTTTTTACCCGACTGCCCAAGGAGGGCAATGTGTTTATCAGTCTATGTATGTATGCTTGTTCCTATGTGGCGTTCTAGAGACCAAACGCGTTGGCCGATTTTGAAGCTTCTTACGTCAATCGATTCGTCTTAACTTTGCGAGTGTCACTGGTCACTGGCTACATTAAAATTGGAAAATAGAAAAATGGCAGATTTTGTGAGGGTCCAATTATTTTTTTGTCTTCCAAGCCCATCGGATGACGTATCAAAATAAATTATTTTAAGAGGTGATTTTAACACTTATATGTTTAAATGTACCTTATTCGAGAAAAAAAAGTTAATTTAAAAAAATCAAAAAACCCGACTGCTTAAGAAGCGAACTCAAAAGACGTAAACAAGAAGAAAATCATGCTGTGCAGTCGGAGTATACATCTAGTTTTGGTCAGCCAGCTCATGAATATTGTATCCTCCGACTGCACAGCAAGATTTTCTTCTTGTTTACGTCCTTTTAGTTCGCTTCTTAGGGAGTCGGGTTTTTTGATTTATGGAATCAACTTTTTCTGTAATGTTTCTCTTCAATTCAACTTAAATTTTATGGGGCATTATGGTTCACATTTGACTTCAAGGTAACAAAGAAAAAAATCGCATAGAGTAAGTTCCTTCTGGGGGCAACAAAATGTCTTCCCTTCTCGAAAAGACCTTTCTATTGTGTTAGCATTGTCAATTTGGTCTAAAAACATAATCAGATTCGTTTAGAGAATCTGCACGGTCTGAATAATCCCTTGGGATGAAAATCAGAACGCAGTATGCGGTGTGCTGCCGCTCAGATTAGCCCTAACAGAACCCCAAGTTTTCTAATGTTAAGTCGAAGTTGACGTTGCAAAACCAACTCAATCTTTTCTGACGTTCTTGCAGTTCTAGGACGGCCAGAAGGTTTACCTCCCACTGTGTTTTCGGATGTGTGTTCAAACCTCTGGATCCACGAGACTGCATTGCTTGGCATCTCACCAATATTCCTCAATCGATAGTTAAGTCGAAATAGGTGATGCACGCAAACAAGCGAACGAACGTTCTCAAAAAACGGCAAATAGTCACGTTTGTTGTATGGGAGGCCCACTTAAATATCTGTTTTTAGTATTTGTTGTTATAGCCGCAATAGAAATACATAATTTGTGAAAATTTCAACTGTCTAGCTAGCACGGTTCATGAGACCTTTGTTCGCATTAGGACAGATTCGCTTTAAGACAGATTCTCTTTACGACAGATTCGCTTTATGACAGATTCTCTTTACGGCAGAAATTGTACAGTCATGTTGAAAATATCAAATCATTCTATCAAATTTAAAAACTAGAAATGCTATAACGGCGACGGTACCTTCAAAGTTGTTCCGAGGATATTTTTAACAAATAATTCACGTTACATATTAATGCTTCACAAAACGATGATAACGTAAATTTTGTACCCTTAATTTATATACTCGTACCTAATAAAGCTCAAGCTACTTAAGAATGATTCTGGGCTTCAGATTCGGTCTCTCCGGGAGGCCATGTATAAACGCTTGAACCTGTCCTTGAAGGCGGTCTCCAAATGGGATGATGCCAATCTGGTCAGTTTCAATGCTGCTAAGACCCAGGCGTGTCTTTTTTCCGCTAAAAAGAGCCAATTCTACCCGGCTCCATCTTTCCGTGGTGTAACCGTGCCGTTAATGGACCATCTCGAACTTCATGGTGTTACGTTGACATCGACCCTCAACTTTAGTCCAATCATTGAGGCGAAAGCTCAGTTAGCTGCAAAAAGTTGGGCAAAGGTGAGACGGTACTTCACGCCTGGACTCAACTTGTATAAAGCGCAAGTTCGGTCATGCATCGAGCACTGCTCTCGCCTCTGGGATGGATCAGCCAAATTTATACCACTGCGCCAACCGTGCGCCCAATTGGTATTTGGCTGGTCCATCCCATCTCCTGCTGATCCATCATCCACAGAGCAGTACTTGAATAGATTGATAGACGGGCCAAGAGGCCGGCAACGATGCACTGGTCGCGTCAAAGCTCCAGAGCCTTGAACATCGACGCCGAGTTGCCAGCCAGTCGGTTTTTTATCGGTTACATTTCGGGGAGTGTGCGACGGAACTGCTCCATTTGATTCCGCCTAGCCCTTTCCATCATCGGCCTACAAGACGTACATGCGTGTACACGCCATGCGTCATCGGTACATGATGGACATCCCTCCCATAAGCACAAAGCGTTTTGCTAATATTTTCATTGTGCGCACAGCTAAGGACCGGTACTCCCTTCCGGAGTCTTTGTTCCCTGATAGCTACAATCTTGGGGTTTTTAAGTCAAGAGTGAATAGGTTTCTTCGAGGCAAGCGTGCTTCACCGTAGACCACATCATCGCTTACCATCAGGCGAGATAGTGGGCAAACGCGAGCCTATAGATTAAAAAAAAACTACTATATTGCGCGATCAGTTTTCATTAAATATAGATGTGATTAAGAGTTAGCAGAAATTAAAGAGTTAAAGCCGTAGGTATATCCCAATGCCAAAGTTACCGATTGCTTCTACAACTATTGGAAAGCTCTCTCATATAAAGTTAAAAATAGGTCTGAAAAAGTCGATGGTGGAGAACGTAACGTATTACAGAAATGTATATGTAATTGGCATTGTTACCACAAATTTTGATCCCTGAAGGTATCTTTGCTATTCAAGAATCTGAAGAATATTCGCATTCAGGGACTATTTCTCAAAGCAATGAATGGGATTAATTACTAATACATTTAGTTGCTACAAAGAAGTATTCAGAACGAATAACCCAGATAAATATATAAAAATTGACATGAAATTAAATTTCAGTTCGAAAATTTTCATTTTTTTACTTGTTTTATTAATAAGTTTTACAGATATAGGTATATCGAGTTCATTGTACTTCTGCCGTAAAGCGAATCTGTCATAAAGCGAATCTGTCTTAAAGAGAATCTGTCTTAAAGCGAATCTGTCCTAATGCGAACAAAGGTCATGAGATACAGCCTGGGGACAGACAGACAGAGGGTCCCGTTTTTACCCTTTGGGTATGGAACCCTAAAAACGCGCGCACACAAAAAATGCGGTGCTCTTTTGTGTATGGACTGGCCACTGAATATTCTCGAACTACTCTACCTAATACGCCGTGCTACCAGGCTTCCTACACTCGACCGTACTTCCATGCCTAGAAGTTCTCGCGGTCCTGGCACCGCTCCACCAATCGGTTGTCACCGCTCGAATTCTTAGTTCGAGCAACCTCGCAAGAAACGACCACTCAAGGTTCAACCCTACCATCACGTATATTGAGCTCAAAATTGTGTACTTGATCTCGGAGAGTGAAATATCTGTTACATAGTACGCGCTTGAAATAGTCGGATCTTTATGAGACACCCTGTATTTTTGGTTTTTATTATAAATACAGGTCATACTCACCAACATGTGTGTGTCCTATATCTGTTCCTCTCCTCTCCTGTCTTCCGCTAAAGGAGAAAAATGCAGGGTCCAGTTTTCAAACTGGGTGTAACATGACCAAAAATAATGCAGTTATATCAACTTGCTTTTTAAGATCACGTCCTTTAAAAAATATTTTTGCAATATTTGAGCTAAGACAAACAGAATTTAACTATGCACAGACTTCTCAATATAAAATGTCTGAACATCAGATACATAATTTACACTCTTATCATCTTTAAAACTTTAAAACTCAAATACAAGACAACTTACTTGAAGAAAGCATCGTGAAGTTTCTGGTAATCAATATCAATCTTCCCGAGCTTGGGTCTGGTGCGTTCCCTCATCTTAGCCTTTAGGGTCTTGGTCTCCTCCTTATCCTGCAGGGAAGCTCTCATCTCCATGATACCAGTCTTCTTGATGAAGTCTGGTAGGTCGAACGGAGGCTTCTCGATACCTCGCTTGCCTTGGAGATACTGTGGGAAGATAATGTAAATATATAAATTAATGGGGCTCTATGGAAGGAGTTCGCGAAGTATTGCATCGGCTTTCCAGTTCAGACATAATGAATGTGACTGCAGGCAGCTACTCTCTGCCTACGCTTGAGGGCAAAGGAGACGCCCTCACGCCCCCAGCCATCGCAGGAGACGCCCCGGGCGTAGGGAGTCGCAAGCCGATTCCAGGCCACCGTAGGCGCGGGCTAGCGGACGGCAAGTAATGGGTAGCTCGCCGTCCGATAAGGACCAAGCCCGAGTTTACGGCGCGTAGTGTTCCACGCGCGCCTTAAAGAGATGCCAGCAAAAAAGACGGGGCCCGCTAGGGCCGAAGCCTGTCTGGGTCGTGAATAAGTTTGAAAGAGAGTTACCGCTGCTCTGGCACAAGCAACTGAAGGAACACAGGTGGGTTTTTTTAGGAAGATAGAGCAACGAAAAAAAATACTGCTACTCTCTGCCTACAGTAAATAAGTATAGATGAAATCATCGAAGTCATGTTTTAAGTCAACTTTGAGACTTGATTTGAATTTTACGCTGCTAGGAAAAGCAAGCTGTGAGCTAAATGCGAGTTTATTACACGTGAAATGAAAACAAATATTGAAACTGGATAAGCGCCATCTAGTAACCGTATTGAAAACCCCTTTTTATACAAATTGACATAAGAAAATGTTTACTTTATCGCGTACGAGTAAGTTAAAATCATTATTAATTTATTCATGAACAATAAATTTGTATCTGAACATTTAAACAAATTAAATTAGACACAAAAACGAAATAAAACATTTTCAATACAATTACTTACATTCCAGAAGATTATAATCACTGAACAAGTTGAATTTAAAAAACGCCCGATAAATTTATATTACGAAAACACCTCGATTCAAACAGTAAAACGCCCATAACTTTTGAACGGCTGAACCGATTTCATTCAAACATAGCTAAGACACACTCGACAAAATCACCTTTCAAACAAAAAAAACTAAATCAAAATCGGTTCATCCGTTTAGGCGCTATGATTGCCAGAGACAGCAACACACGTGAAACTTATAACACCCCTCTTTTTCCGGCGGGGGTTAAAAATCCAAACCCGTACTAATGCCTTAGTAGGTTAGGTTAAGAAACGAGCTGGTTTCCGCAACTCCACGACCAAGCGCGTATTTTGCGTACAAAAGACCTTAGTATCTGACATTCTGAAGAAAACATGAAACTGGATATGAAGACATTTTGGTACAACTAAGGGGGGCTAACTTGGACTACAACAGATGTAATGAAACAGAAATTAAGATCATTTCAACGAGCTGTAGAAAGAAGCATGCTTGGCTTGAAAATAAGCGATCGCATAAAGAGCAGCGTCATTAGGGCAAAGACCAAAGTCACCGATGTTTTATATATGGCCGAGAAACTGAAGTGGAACTGGGCGGGCCACATCGCGAGGACCACAGACAACAGGTGGAGCGAGCGCGTCCTGCACTGGTACCCAAGAAACGGAAACAGACGCCGCGGCAGACCATTGCAACGATGGCGAGATGAGATCGTAGCACTGGCAGGCATAGAGTGGACCAGAACGGCCCAAAATAGACTTAGATGGAAACAGATGGAGGAGGCCTTCATCCAGAAATGGGTGACCCCTTAGTAGAATAAATTAAAAAAATATATATATAGAATTGTAAATTATAGGGAAATAAAGGCTATTTTTATTTTTAAGGGGGGCCCAGGAAGAAAGCATCAACAGTATCTTACCTTCCTCTTATAGCACCAGTGTCGTGGCACCTGCACGGTATTCCTGTGAGCCTTCAGCTGCACCAGAAGCTTGGGGTCTCGTGCTGTGACGTCATACATCTCGACCACGTCGGGCCTAGAGACCAGTTGCTTCAGCTCCGCAACGGATAGCCGCGACAGCTTCTTTAGTTTGCGTTTTGATAGGCGCTCTTTCTCGTCGGCGGCATTTTTCTGGACACAAAACATAAGTACAAATTAATATATTGTGACACTTGTAGTTCCCGTCGAAAAAGGGAAAAAGATACTTGTGAAACTGTCAACATGTGGTTTGCTAACCTTGCCTAACCTGTGTATTGCCTATGCCAGCACAAATAGATACTGTTACTGATGTCAAATTCAAATAATTAATTTAAATTAAAACATTTAAATAAACATTTTAATTTCCTTGACGAGGTCGGCCCGTGGATGGGTGACCATTTCAACATACCGAGTTTCCTCCGTGCCTCGGAAAGCACGTTAAGCCGTTGGTCCCGGCTGTCATTTGAAGATCTTTGACAGTCGTTACGAGTAGAAGCTTGAGATCTGACACCAGTCTAACCAAGGGGTATGGTGTTATCCAGTTACTGGGTTGTGGAGGTCAGATAGGCAGTCGCTCCATGTAAAACACTAGTTACTCAGCTGAATCCGGTAAGACTGGAAGCCACCCCAACAACAATTGGGAAAAGGCTAGACAGATGATGAATTTCAATTAAAACATTTAAAGTTACATTTGAATAGTCAAGCAGATAAAAACTTTAAAAATCTAAACAAAAAAAATAAAAATTGGATGTTGGTTGGATGTTTTGTAAAAAGTTTTTATTTTTCGTTTTTTAGTTAAGCTTCATAATGAGCAAGTTCAATAGGAAGGTACCTATAATGCCCAAAGTAATGCCCCTGAATAACATAAAACTAACATAACCGGTGAAAGGAAAATGTACCGGGGTGAACTGTACATATCTGCGTACCCCTTTAGAGTGTACCAATGTGATGTTATTATATGAAATGGAGTAAACAATAAGCAGACATGCGATTGTAGCAATCCCGAGAGATTTGCCGTTGTTTATTGAAGAATTCTGTTGTATATCTTCGAAGTTCTTCGTCAGAACTTGATCAGCTTTAAATGGGACCACACGAGAAGCACCAGCTTTCAAATAAAAAGGATCGTCAAATCGGTTCACCTTGTAAATAGTTTTTAAGCGACATACAAAAATATATAACCTCCTCCTTTTTGGAAAGTCGGCAAAAAAACAAATGAAGTCAATTACACATCGCAAGCGTCAGTAGGTCTCCATGGAGAAGAACATGCAAGAAATGCCCAGCCCATCAGAATATATATTTAATTTCTTTTCAACTGATCAGTGTGGCAACACTTGGGGGAGGCCTATGTCCAGCAGTGTACGTTTTTCGGCTGAAATGATGATGATGATATTTTCAAGTAAAGCTAGAGGCAACTAAAAGCTGGCACATACATTTTGAAGTTAAAGCTAAATAAATACAATTTTACATCTCTCATGTTCGGTAAGTAGGTTCTTATTACCTCCAAATGGGGTTTGTAGGTGACTAATTAGCGCTCTAGGGTAATAATGTAGCTAGAAAAGCCCTAGGGCGGTAAGTAATTAAAAAAAACACTTCTTTCTTTCAAAAAGTTCGCGTACATCAACCATCATACTGGCAATAGACATCATGCATTCACCAAAGAGGTCGCTTTGTTATTGAGCCTTGTCTTCGTGTGAGTATAATAGTCATCAATTTTAAATATCGAACGGCGAAGATCAATTCCGTTCTTGAAAAAAAAAAAAATGTTTTATTCTTGTAATGCCGGTTTTTTTCTACTTACCTCACAATCGAGATGTAAAGCAGATTAGTTACCTCGGGTGTAAGCACCAATTGCACCCTCGAACTATAAATATCTCGGGCTGCAATTGATGCCTTACAGCCCTTGGCTACTAATCTACTATTATTGCTCAAGAGAGCATAATTCATATGTATAACATAGTTGGCATCTCATCAAAATTCAACAGATCACCAAGAAGCATGAATTCCTTACCTCTACAGCCTCTTCATCAGCAGCGAACTGATCCTGCACCTTCTCCTGAGGCTTGGAAGCTTTGGGAGCGTCTTTCTCTTCCTCCTTGATAGCATCATCTTTCTTCTCCGTGATCTTGAACGCCTCCAGGATGCGGTGGAACTGACGGTACATCGGCTCCAGCTCATGGAAATGGATGTTCTCTTGGACATATCTGGTGGAAAGGGTGTAAATAATTAATTGAATAATTGTTTTTATTGTATAGTGGGGCAAATCCGGCTGAAAATAAATAATAATAATAAGACCCAATGCAATGCACGTTTAAGGAGCGCTTTGGAATGTGCATTCAGCGAGTATCGCTCCACACCGCCTGAGCTTAGACCTCGACTACCTCGTCTGCCCATGCATAAAAAAAATAGGGCGCTGGTGTGTGCTCTAGATTCGCAGCTATCTAATGTTTTTGATAGCAGCAAAGATCTTGCCGATACCCACTCAATACTGTACTGTGCGGCTGCTGCGGCATGTCGTGTAGCTAACGTCAAATTCCCAAAAAGTGACAGAACTACACGACCAGCTGTACCAGCTTGGCAGTCCAGGATTGAGCGTCGTATCGGTGAAGCTAGAGCACTCATCGGCAAGCTTATCTGCTTCAGGAATGGTAACACTCGCCCTAGAGTGATGCGCTTTGTGAGGCGGGCGTTCTCGGGGACTGATATCAGTTCTCGAGATTATCTGTCCCGCGTCACAGAGCGTATCGACTTCCTGAAGCAGAAAATCTATGCATGGGCAAACCGTATTCGTCGGTACAAGCGGCGAGTGGAGCGATACACGCAGAATCGTACATTCCAGAACAACGAAAGGTGGGTTTATAGGGCTTGGGAGCGACCCATCCAAGGTGTGACTGATGCGCGCCTACCAGATGATGACGCCATGTATTCGTTCTGGCGCAATATCTGGTCGGTGCCTGTCAGTCACACTGAGGGTGACTGGACTCGGGAGGTCGAACAAGCGTGCGATCCGATACCACAAATGGGGGCAATTACCATCAGCCCCCAAGATGTAGCTCGTGCAGTCCGTCCGTTGCCTAACTGGAAATCTCCAGGGCCGGACGGACTGCACAACTTTTGGATTAAGTGGTTCCAAAGGTCGCACGCTTGTTTGGCAACACAGTTCCAGTCTGCCTTAGAGTCAGGATCGCTGCCCCAGTTCCTAACGACAGGAATAACCCACCTGCTCCACAAAACAGGTAGTACTGCGGAGCCTAAAAATTATAGACCAATAACATGTTTACCGACGGTCTATAAAGTTTTTACATCCATTCTGAGAGCTAAAATTAATCAACATATTGACACGAATTCAATCATGTCTGCTTCTCAGAATGGATGTAGGAACGGGTCCCGCGGTACTAAGGAGCTGCTCCTTATAGACATTGCCATTAGCCAGCAGGTTCGCCGTTCCCGAAGGGATCTGGTGACATGTTGGATAGACTACAAGAAGGCCTATGACTCAGTGCCACATACATGGCTCATGAGGGTGCTGGAGTTGTATAAAATTGATGCAACTCTGCGCACCTTCCTGATGTCGTGTATGGGGCAGTGGAGGACGGTTCTTCGCTATCCAGGATGTCAACAGATTCAAGAGGACAGCGAACCTATAAGGATCGAGCGTGGAATATTTCAGGGCGATAGTCTGAGTCCACTGTGGTTTTGTTTAGCCCTGAACCCTCTTAGCACATTGCTGGAGGGTTCAGGCCTGGGCTATCGGTTGAGAAGAGGAGGTCAGGTCATATCTCACCTCCTTTACATGGATGATCTGAAGCTCTTTGCCTCCAACAACTTGCAACTGATGAAGCTACTGAAGGTTACAGAAACCTTTAGTGACGCCATCAGGATGGAATTTGGTGTGGACAAATGTGCAGTCATGCATGTAAAGCGAGGGGAGATTATGGAATCCGTGGGAATACAACTCTCGGATTCCATACACCTTCGATCCCTTTCCTCAACCGAAACTTACAAGTATTTGGGTATGTCGGAAGCACTAGGCATCAACGCTACTGACGAGAAACAGTCGTTGAAGGAACGCTTCTTTGGCCGCCTGAAAAAAGTACTAAATAGTCTTTTATCAGGCGGAAACAAGGTGCGCGCCTTTAACGGCTGGGTCATGCCGGTCTTGATGTATTCTTTCGGCATACTCAAATGGACTCAGACAGAACTTGACGCCCTGGATAGGAGAGTCCGCACATTGCTTACCGCAAATCGTATGCATCACCCACGATCATCGGTTATGAGACTGTATATCCCGCGGAAGTGCGGTGGTCGTGGCTTTTTAAATGCTAAGACCCTGCACAACCGCGAGGTATGCAGTCTTAGGGAATACTTCCAGGCCGTCGACGTGGGTATGCATCGAGATGTGGTAGCGGTGGACAAGGGCCTTACCCCGCTCTCCTTGGCTAACGAGAACTGGCGCAAACCTATAGTACTAGATACTAATGACCGCAGGGAGGTATGGCAGAGCAAGGAGCTTCACGGTCGCTTCTACCGGGCCCTACATGGGTCCGATGTTGATCTTTTAGCGTCCGTGGCCTGGCTGCGATTTGGTGACCTTTTCGGGGAAACCGAAGGTTTTGTCTTTGCGATTATGGACGAAGTTATGATGACGAACAACTACCGGAAATACATTGTGAAGGACGGCACAGTTGACATCTGTCGGGCATGTCACCGGCCGGGAGAATCTATCCGTCACATTATTTCCGGTTGTTCTAGTCTGGCTAACGGAGACTATTTGCATAGACACAACCTTGTAGCCAGGATTATCCACCAGCAACTTGCTCTTAAATACAATCTTGTGGAATCGGAAGTGCCTTACTATAAGTATGTGCCCGACCCAGTTCTCGAAAATGGCAATGTCACGTTGTATTGGGATCGGTCTATCATCACTGACAGGACTATTGTTGCCAATAAGCCTGACATAGTGGTGATAGACCGACAAGAGCGTCGCGCAATGATTGTTGATATAGCGGTCCCCCATGACGAGAACCTCGTGAAGGCTGAGAGAGATAAGAAAAGCAAGTATCTTGATCTGGCTCGCGAGGTTGTCGACATGTGGGATGTGAATACAGCAGTCATTGTGCCGATAGTCGTGACGGCCAATGGCATAATAGCCAAGAGCCTCGACGAACATCTGAGGAGGCTCTCGTTGGGCAGCTGGATCAAGGGCTTGATCCAGAAAGCGGTACTCCTGGACACAGCGCGTATCGTTAGGAGGTTCCTCTCTCAGGAGCCCTGACCACCGGTAGCTTGGACCCTGTTCCCGATACCGGTGGGCTACTATCTTTGTATTTTTAAATGTTTTTTTATTTTATTTTTTATAGAATAATATTTAAAAATGTAAAGATATGTATATATAAGATGAATAAATGGAATAATATTGTTTTTTTGTAGTTGTAGTATAGTAGAGTCAGTGGTGTCTCGGCACGGTTTCTTTGTATGGGATGAGGCATTTGTATGCTAGTATTATATTATCTGAGTGTTAGCCCTGTGGTAACGGCCGCGACTTACAAATTTTAGGCCGTGAGTACGAACCAGACAGTTTACTTTGTGTAAATTATTTCATCACCACTGCTCTCAGTCTCAAAACGGTAAAGGAAAACATCGTAAGGAAACAGGCATGTCCTAGAACCAAAAACTCTAAGACATGTGATATCTACCAATCCGCACTGAGCCCGCGTAATGGATCACGGCACATTCTCTCTCACAGAGAACAGAGGCCTGCAGGCATTATGGACCTAAATATGGGGGTCTAAGTTTAGAAAAGGGGGTCCATCTATCCTATCCTAGGTGGTTTGAAAATATTATGAAACTGATGTTTTACAAAACATACAGAAGTTTATTAGAAGTCAAACAGATCTGTGTGGCACTACACAATATCTTAATATATTATACCCTATGTGTTATTCTGATGTATTAAGCTATACTGTAAATTTTCTTATAAATCCGATCAGTAATGTTTAGCTAAAGTGTATGAAACATCCATCCACACAAACATTCATGTTTATATATAGTACTAGCTGACCCGGCAAACTTTGTTTTGCCATAAAAACACCAAACATTCACCTACCCTACCTACCCTGCCTAACCCTACCTACCGTACCCTACCCTATCTTATTGTGAATCTAAACCATCCAGGGCGCCACCCAAACGCATAAAAAAATTCATTCAAATCAATCCAGCCGTTTAGGAGGAGTTCAGTGACATACACACGTACAGTAGGATTACATACATATACATACACTAGCTGACCCCCGCAGCTTCGCTCCCGTCAACTGGCTAACGAAAAAAAAAAAAAAAACTTAAACCATCCTATAACTACCCTACCCTACATACCGAAAAAAAACAAAAACATAAGCAATCTACTAAATAGTTCGAACAAAGCCTAAACATTTGGTTTGGATAGGTGAGCCCGTTCTTGAGTTATAAAATAACAACGAAAAGTGGCATTGATTTTTATATACTTTTTATAAACTCACGCGTTTTTCCCATAGCCAGAAACAACAGAACGCCACCTGCTACGATCCTTACATACTTCTTTTGCTTCACACACATTCATACAGTAGAATTATATATATAAAGATATGATTTATAAAAAAAACCTGTAAAATATTCTTCAGAAATTTAAAGCCTATCATTATAATAATGTATACTCACTCTATCTCAGCCTCCTTTTCATTCTCTTTGTCACTGGACTTCTTGCCTTCTTCCTGACTGGATGCAGTGTCTTCATCTCTCTTCTTAGCATCTTCTCGTCTCTTCTGTTTGGCTGCCTTCTTCTTCTTTTTCTTACTTTTATTCTTATTGGCCTTGTTTGCCAGACCCTAGGGTTTACAAGAAACAGAATTTATAAAAAAAATATAACTAAACTGTTTATGTCATTAAATAATATTAAAATTACATAATAAAAAAGTTTACTTTAATTACAAAAATCAAAAAGCCCGACTGCTTAAAAAGCGAATTAAAAAGACGTAAACAAGAATAAAATCATGCTGTGCAGTCGGAGGATACATATTCGCGAGCTGGCTGACCAAAACCTGATGTATCCTCTGACTGCACAGCATGATTTTCTTCTTGTTTACGTCTTTTTAGTTCGCTTTTCAAGCAGTCGGTTTTTTTTTTCGGGCCCCACAATATTGCGACCAAAATTCGCTATTTATATATTTTGTAATTTTAATGTTGCCAGTGACTGACGTACGAATCATCAAAATCGGCCAACACGTTTGGCCTCTGCACTGCCACATAGGAACATACATACATAGACTGATAAACACATTGCCCTCCTTCGGCGGTCGGGTAAAAAGAACGCTGAGGAACAGTGAAGGGTATATGTTTGCATACAGTCCTAGAATAATAGGCATTGGTTTATTCGTTTATCCTTGCACTGGAACGTCTTATGGCAATTATTGCAGGTTTAAGTTTAATTACACTTATTGGAATCAAAATAGATACTATAGCAGTTTCTTGGTGCTTTGTAATGGGCTGGAATGGTTAAATCACTCAGTATGCAGGCACCGTACGCAAAATACGCGTTTGGTCGTGGAGGTGAGAATACCAGCCCATTTTAACCAAACCAGTATACAGGTAAATGGCCAGGTTTCTCTTTATTTATTTTTATTTATTTATTTTATTTGGTTCACCAACAATTGTATACACTGGTATAAGCAAATTAAACAGAAGCAAAAAATTTGAATAAAGTGTAACAATCACTTACAGGTAAACTCTGCATGCACACAAAATGTTGTCGTAACTTGCAAGACAATATAAATGGTGGACAATACTATCCAAGTTGCACTAAATTAAACTTAACAAATTAATTAAACAAAATTAAAACAAATTAAACTAAATAAAAGTAGGTAAAACTAGGTATTATAGAAATGAAAATTGTTAATATGGTTGCCACACTCAGCGAGATAATCCAGTGCTAGGAATTCAATGTTCGGACAGATATTTAAAAAAACTGGCTTTCAATTTGCCTAAACTGTCAAAATGGAGGTCGATACGATCAGCGCAACCGTTCACAATCCTGCAAAACCTCGCGTAGGGAGAATTAGCACCCAGAACCGTTCTTCTCTGCGGAGGGCAGAGTGGCGTTATTGGACTGCGAGGAATTCTTGAGGGAGCACGGAAGTCAAAACTATTTAATATTTGCGGGCAATCGATTTTATGGGCCATAACTTTGCACACAAACATCGCGTCATTCAGACGTCGACGTTTGTCTAGAGAAACCATATTAAAATGCTTGAGCCTATCACTATATGAACGCATTTTCTTGGTCAAACCGCTAGCATAGGTCAGGTGCCCCAGAAAACGTTTTTGTACACGTTCAAGACGCAATGAGTGAGTAGCATAGTGTGGCCGCCAGACCACGCTACAATACTCTAATATGCTTCGAATCAAACAATTATAAAGTATAATTTTTGTTCTGCAGCTCTTAAATTGTTTTGTGTTTCTGATAACAAACCCCAGCATTTTGGAAGACTTTTTCACTACATTATCTATGTGAGGGACAAAAGTTAGTTTTCGGTCAAACATAACACCAAGGTCTCTTATTGTGTCCAATTCCATAATTTTTTCTCCGTCAATATAATAATCCTGGTCAATGAGATGATGTTTCCTGGTAAATTTTATATGGTAACATTTGCCAGGATTTAGAAGCATCTGATTTATTTGGCACCATATCACCAATTCATTCAAATCACTTTGTAATTCAGAGGCGTCATGCTTAGACTTAACTATTTTGACGAATTTTAAGTCATCGGCAAACATAAAAATTTTACAGTGGCGAAAACGGTTCGGAATATCGTTAATAAAAAAGTTAAATAAAACCGGCCCCAAATGAGACCCCTGTGGCACGCCCGAGGATATGTGTCTGACGGTTGATCGAAAGCCATTGACTACTACAAAGAAAGTTCTATTCTCAAGATACGAACTCAACCAAGAGAGTAAAGTTCCAGCAATACCATAAGTTCGTAATTTGTCAATGAGAATTTGATGCGAGACCCGATCGAACGCTTTGCTGAAATCTGTATATATGACATTAGCTTGATGGCCAGAATCTATTGCCGCCGTCAATAACTCAGTAAAAAGCGTCAGATTTGTATTTGTGGATCGAGACTCCACGAAGCCATGTTGTCCCTCACTTAAGTAAATTTTAAGATGATTTTGAATGGAAGGGCAGATCATAGACTCAAAGATTTTACCTAGGGTTGACAAAATTGAGATGGGTCTGTAGTTCGAAACTAAGTCCTCGTTGTCGGATTTATGGATGGGGACGACCTTGGCTTCCTTCCACTTTGAAGGGAAGACTCCACTAGCTAGGGATTTATTAAAAATAAGCAACAAAGGCGTGACCAGCTCGTTCGCACACTCATATATGAATATTGGTGGTATGCCATCTGGACCAGCGCCTTTGTTGCAGTCTAAACTTTTTAGCTTTTTGTATAAAGATTCACTGTCAATAACAGGGTTGTTTAAAAATATGCTACTTTCTTGAATATTATCAACATTTGTTGTTTTATGGTTACTGCTACCGTTTTCAGCAGGGCTGTATACAGATGAAAAGTAAGAAGCAAAAAGCTCACATATCTCCGTTCCATCTGACGATGTAGCTGTACCATCCGTCATAGATAAAGGATACGAGCTGGAACCGCCTCTTTTAGTTTTAACATAGGTCCAAAATGATTTAGGGTTATTGCTTAGATTGTGTTCAAGATTTTTTAAATAATTATTGTAGCAAATCGTAGCAAGTGCGTCACAGCGTTTACTGATTATTTTTAACTCAATTTTGTCCAACGGGTTATGGTAAGTATTGTAACGTTTCCTAATCTTATTTTTTGTGTTTAATATTTTAATTAGAGTTCCGTTAAACCACGGGGGATACTTATTATTTTTGGTTACTTTAATAGGAATAAATTGCTGAATAGCACCATTGACAATGTCATAAAAAATCTGTACCATATCATTAACATCATGAGTTCCCTCAAATAATCCCTCCCAGTCCTGTTCCTTTAGGTATTTTTTAATCGTTATATAGCTTGTTTTACGAAAGTTACGTATCTCATTTGCAATGTTATATGGAAGCTTGGCGTCTTTTTTAAGACAAATATTTATATCTAGGGGTGGATGATACTGATCGATATTACATAAGGAGCCAGTACTTTGACTTACATTACACAGTGGATGATCAGTTAACACTAGATCTAGTATGCGAGAAGAGGCATTATGTACATTATTACATTGATTGAGCTTATTAACATATGTGAAATCCAACAAAGCTTCACAGGTATTAGGCAATTTAAGGCTTTTATTCAGATTACTGCAAAGTTTCCAGTCTATGCACCCTAAATTGAAGTCACCTATGATACATGTACAGGATTCATTAAGTTGTTCAAAAACAGCGTTACAATTATCTAAGAAACTTTCCAAGTGAGAGAGGCGTACTGGCGGCGGCAAGTACACAGCGCAGAGAGCAAGTTGGCGAAAACATTTATTGGAAGGAAGGTCCAATGTAACCCAGAGATCCTCACATCCACTCTCAAAATGAGCCGCACGTTTAGAATTAAATTTCTTTTTAGCTGCTATTAAAACGCCCCCACCCTCTTTACCTGCTAGTTGGCAGGTTTCTCTATCTCTCCTATGGACCGTATATCTGTCATCGAACAACTCACTGCTCTGGATGGAACTGTTAAGCCAGGTCTCCGAAAAAATTATAACATCATAGTTGTTAATACAAACATTGCGGTAAACCATAAGCGTTTTTGTTCGCAATCCTCTGCAGTTCTGATAGAACATATTTAAGTTATCGAATTATGGAATAAATTTCACAGACGCATGCATTTTTTAGACATGATGGTAAAGGAGCCTCTTTTAAAACTATACTAACTTATTTAAGGAATCTAAATTCTTTATCAAAATATGTTCGTCTTCGGTAGTTTTCCTAACAAAAATCCTGCTGTTTCTCACCCAGACAAATTTATATCCCTTGTCCCTTGCCCTTTGTCTAGTGGCTGCATGCAGCGCTTTATTAGCAGGAGACAGATGTTCAAGCACAAACACTGGCATTTTATCGCCGGCAATACCCAGATCTGCAGTATTGAGTTTCTCTGAGTTAACCTTCTTATTTTTGTTATGATTTATAGCTGACGCCAGGAGGGTATCACGAATTTTTGGGGAGGCGAGCTGGACAACGATGGATCGGGGACGGGTGTTAGCGGCTTGCTGTTTAGCAACACGGGTACAATGAAGAATATCATTCTCACTCAGGTTGCATCCCACCACAGATCCCAGCTGCTTGACGACAGTGTACAGATTCTCCTGTTTCTTTTCGGGCAGACACTGAATTTCCAGGTTGCTGGAACGAGTCTGTTGTTCCAAGTAATTTACTCGTAAACTTAAGTCCGTCATTAATATTTTTAGGTTGGAGTTTTGTTCAGTTAAGTCCTTCACCGTTTTTCCCAGTAATTTATGTTCTGATTGGTACTCTTCGAATTCTTTCGAGTGAAAGGTTAATGATGTCGTCAACTCCCTGATTTCATGTTTAATAGGTGCAAGTTCCCTATTAACAACGCTGAGTATGGTGCTGTTGAGTTGTTGAAGCATGGAATTGAATTCAGTTTTAACAACCTCTTGGACTATGGTACGCACATCCTCAGTAGTAATCGCTGCAGCCTGAGGAGGCGAGTTCAACGCAGGTCTTTTGTTTCCTCTTGTAGTCGAGACATTCCGGTTCGGGGTAGCGGTCTTATAAGCATTTGCAGTAACAATCGTGCAGCCTGAACAATTCCACTTGCAGTAAGCTTCTGACTCGAAAGGGATTTCCGGGACAGATAGACAGACGAAATGAAAAGATCGTTTGCATTTCATGCAGTTTATAAATTCTTTGCTGTCCTCCAAATAACAATGGTCGTTGGAACCACAACCCCACGATTGGCGGTCGGGTAAAAAGAACGCTGAGGAACAGTGAAGGGTATATGTTTGCATACAGTCCTAGAATTATAGGCATTGGTTTATTCGTTTATCCTTGCACTGGAACGTCTTATGGCAATTATTGCAGGTTTAAGTTTAATTACACTTATTGGAATCAAAATAGATACTATAGTAGTTTCTTGGTGCTTTGTAATGGGCTGGAATGGTTAAATCACTCAGTATGCAGGCACCGTACGCAAAATACGCGTTTGGTCGTGGAGGTGAGAATACCAGCCCATTTTAACCAAACCAGTATACAGGTAAATGGCCAGGTTTCTCTTTACATGACTTGTATTGTTTTCTATGTATATTTAATTTTTCGTGTATAATCTGCTGATTTAGCGTTAGTACTGTTTACTTGACAAGGGTAAAATTAATGTCCAAGCGGCAGTAGAACACTGACTCCTAAGACACAGGGTATCCTAGTTTAGGAGGCAGGGTTTAATAAATTAGTACGCCTTTCACAATTTGTAACACAAGCTAGATATTAAGCAAAAATGTAAGGTATTTGTTCAATAAAGATATTATATTATATTATATATTAAAATAAAATGTGATGTATAGTTTGCGCCTAACTTCTGAGCCGCCCTGAAGTTGGCTATCCAGATGCACCAGGTACGAAATGGTGCTGTTTTTGTATGAGATTTACTACTGCGCAGCCATTGTAACGAACTTCAGGGGGGCTAAGAAGTTTGGTGATACATAAGAATCAAAAAAATCATTGAAAGAGGCATGGATAGACTATTGGCTAAGACATGTCGGATAAAATTTCCATTATGGGCAGTTGATTTTTGACGCGGGAATGTCAGGGGAGGTTTGGCTACCCCCTGTACCATCCCCACCACTTGGAGCCCTATGGTTATGGAGCTATCCAAGGTCAAAATTCTCAGGTTAGTGTAAAAAAATCCGAAAATGTCCTTTGTTTAAGGGGCAGGGAGGGAGGGAAGGAAAGGGAGTAGGGGGGGCTACCCCACTGTACCATCCCCACCCCACGGCAACCCATGGTTATGGAGATATCCATGGTTATTGGCATAACCATGGGGCTCCGAGTGGTGGGGATGGCACAGGGGGGTAACCAAAGTTCCCCCCCTTACCTCCCCGCGCCAAAAATCGACGACCCATAATGAAAATTTGACATAAATGAACCGAAAGAGTGTAATGAAATACATGCTAATAATGTTCAACATCAGAATTAAATATATTCCAATAAGGACCAAAATAAACCTACTTCTAGATTAGAGATAACTGGTGGCTGCGGTGCATCAGGAATGTTGTCATCATCGGAGTCTGCATCATCCTCCTCAGCGTCATACTCTGTACTGATCACTGGTGCCGGTGGGGCCTCTGGTTCCAGTTCTTTTTCTGAAATAGGCATTATAAGAAGTGTTTATGTTCTACATTCAGGTCTTAGGCCAAGAATACTAGGCTCATGTCTAACCTTAGTAGAATGACTGATATAAATGTGCATATTTAAGAAATATGCACAATATTATAAAAGCATATGCATATTTAACAAAATTGAACTTTAATAATCATATAAGTTGGAATATTTATTTATTGCGAGATGCACTGGACCGGTAAATGTGGTGATGCTTGCGGGCGGCCTATGTCCAGCACGGTTTGGACGTCTTTCGGCTGATATGATGATGATGTATTTACAAATTTTCCTAAATACCATGATTAAAATGCTTAATACCTTTCCCTCCATCTGGTTCACCTCCAAGAGCAGCTTGCCTCTGATCTTTATAGGCCAGAGCTTCTTCCAAAGCCTTGGGAAGCACAACCCCACCCACTCCAACTGGCTTGTTCCTGAACTCCTCAGGTGTATCGATCTTCATAGTCAACAGAGATGGTAAACTTGTTGGAGGTCCCTGCATGCCACCAGGTTCATCACCTTCACCCTCATCCTCATCTCCATCATCACCGTGATCATCCCAGCCCGGAGGTCCATCCTGTCTGCCCCAGCCTGGCGGACCCTGTCCGTCCCAGCCCATAGGAGGCATATTCGGCGGCGGTCCCATTCCTGGCGGGCCCATATCCATTCCCTGATTCCCAAAGTTTCCTTTCATATTAGGACCACGCATCATATTTGGAGGCATTCTAGGTGGGCCCATGCCTGGGGGACCCATTGGTGGTCCCATCCCCATGCCTGGTGGCGGACCCATACCAGGTGGTGGACCCATACCGGGTGGCGGACCCATACCGGGTGGTGGCGGACCCATACCGGGTGGTGGCGGACCCATACCGGGTGGTGGCGGACCCATACCGGGGGGCGGTGGTCCCATTCCAGGAGGACCCATGCCCATATTACCCATCATGCCGGCTGGCGGGCCCATACCGGGAGGCATTGTTGGCGGGCCACTAGGTGGTCCGCTGGACGAGCTAACGGGTGGCATCGCTCCGGGAGGCCCCATGGGCGGTGGAGGCATGCTTCCAGCCCCCATTGAGCCAGGCGGCGGCGGCATCGGGGGAAAGCTTGGCATCCCCGGTGGACCCATTGATCCATTGTTGTTGGGCGGCCCCGTGCCAGGTGGCCCTTCCATTTTCGTACAAATTTACTTTGTCCTGATAAAATTCACTGTTTGTACATAAAATCCTTTAAATTGATCTTAAATAGCACTTTATTGACACAACACACAAATACGCATCATAGGTTAGTTCACAGATAACTATATATTAGTCAGAGAGGTTAGTTTTTGCTAGAGATGTGCTACAAAAATACAGATAAAATAAGATAAAGATACCGGTAAGACTGCAAAGTGTACTCCGGTTTTGTCAAATTTTACGGTTTTTAAAATTTAAAGCCAGCATGAAACAAGTTTGTCACAAGAATTAATAGTAGGGGAGCCCTAGAAGGTATTTAGGGATTCAATCAAGCGTGGCGACAGAACATTACGTGGCAGAATAACATAAGGGGGAATACCTTGTACCCGGTTAATTACCTTCACCAAATATAAGTCCCATATATAAGGCCGCCCGTAAAGGAGGAACAGTTATGTAAAAAAAAAAAAAACGTCAGAAATTCTCGAGCGCGTCAGATTAAGGTACAGTGACTTAATTACATGCTAAAAAGTGTATATTCCACTAATCTGACATTTTGAGAGTGACGTAAAGAAAGGGGTGGGCTACAAAAATGAAAAAAAACGTCACTTCGACATTCTCGAGCATGGCTAAGTTTTTTTTATTAAGGAAGTTATTTTAAAAAATATATAATCTGACAATTTTCACAAGCCGAAGTAAAAAAAAATCGTCGATAAAGTTTAAAGCGTGCGGCTGCATGATGCCTATATTTCCCTCTCCGCTTTTCTATTCCTCTCTCTCTCACTCTTTCTCTATCTATTACTCTCTCACTCCGTCCCCACTCTGGTTTCTGTTGCCATGATGCCTAGGGACACGGTGTCGAATACAGAGTATCGATACTGTACTCACGAGTAGTATAAAAAAAAAATCGTTTCATAAAAGTATCGATACTTCAAGTTATCTAGTACGGAGGGCGCGGCGGGGAGGAGTGCCGGTATTACGGTGCGCCGCTCGCCCTACACTCCGCGGCCTGCACGGGGTCGCCACCGTCTGATGGCGGACGCGGTGGGGCCGCAGGGGAGGAGGAGTGTCGATATAGCGCTGGCCGCTCTCCCTATCCCCTGCGGCCGAAAAGTGGTAGGTGGCGGGGCCACTGTCCTGACCCGTCACAAGGGGACCAAGGGTGCCATACACGGGGTTGTCTGGTACCCATGTGCTGGTTTGATCCCCGAGGTGGTCACGGCGTACTGTGTGTTCTGGAGGACACCGTGGAGTTTTAGTGGGTTAGAGTCCCACATAACTGCGCTATCTCCCCGTGGTAGCGCAGTATGCATGAGCATTTCTCCACGCTTCGCGGTGAGTGCTAACTTCGCGGTGAGTGCTAACGCGTGCCCGTGTTCCCGCCATAAGCGGCACAGGAGGACACCGTGGAGTTTTAGCGGGTTAGAGTCCCACATAACTGCACTATCTCCCCGTGGTAGTGCAGTATGCATGAGCATTACTCCATGCTAAAAAAAAAAAAAACAAAAAGGTACCAACCTAACTCGACACATCATTGCACATCATTTCCGAATAGAGCCTGTGTAGTTGGGCGTTGTTATAATTTGTGCCATTTTATTCTTCGGTCGATCAGTGTGCATTTCTCTTCTCAACTTTCGCCACTTTTTCGAGTCATTCAATAAGCATGAGCATTCAAGAGGTTTTCCAAAAGCCGGCGCCCCTGCAGACATCTCGCGAAGTCAAGCGACAAAAAGCAATTTTGACGCTTAGATTTGCTTCAAACCCTAAATAGCCTCGCTGTTTACAATTTCGTTTCGATTGTGGAAAGCTATGATTTTCGACCTTAGACTTGGTTGTTTTGTTCTTAGGCGTGCTAGTCGTTTGGGTCTATTCTGCCACCCGGCTGTGCCAATTAATGCCGTCCCCAACGAGGGTTTAGCACGCTTTACAAACCTACAAACTCTGTACAACGTTGTTATTTTAATGTACAGTTTAGATAATCCGAGCTTTCCTATATTCATTGGTCGTTAGAAGTCACACAGGTCGCACTGACCTCATGGACATCCTGGTCAATGAACATTGTGGATTTGGTTCAAATTCGTAAATCGTAAGTTTGTCGCAGCAGCATACAAACAGAAAACCGTAAAAATAATTTGTTTTAATTATGGCAGCACACACACATTTCCAAACCAAATGGACTTTTTGGCGGGAAGTCAAACGAGGCGGTAATTTTCATTTCGCAAAAATTTTTTAAATAAATAATTATACAGAAATACCACATAAATAACATCGGGAATAACTTCTAACAACCATGAGTATCACCAGTGGTGGTGAGGATCCACCAGATCCGGGGGAAAATAAGAAAAGAAAATACAACAAAACTGGAAATCCTGACTCAAATAAGTATAACATTTTCACTAAACCAAATTATAAAAGACTATTCATAGAAAACACCAATTCTGAGTATGTAGTATACGTCGAATCAACAGAGCAGGAGAAGATAGGGAATAAAAATCCTATCACACTCACCAATTTAATATCTGACAATGTTAAAGGAGTCTTAGGAGTACATAGAATAAATGCGCACAAAATAGGAATAACATTCAGAAAAGCAGCTGCGGCCAACAATTTCCTGAAGATGGAAGAATTCCTGTGGAAAAACAAGTTTAAAGCCTTTATTCCATCCTACTTGACAGAAAGGATCGGTGTATTGAGGTTCGTGCCCAAAGAACTCTCCAATGAAGAAATTTACAAAAATATAGTGTGCGACTCTGAAGTCATCTCTATTAAACGATTCATGCGTAAAGTAGAGGGAAAATTTGTGCCTCTCTATACAGTTGCTGTCACTTTTGCATCAACATTTTTACCGCAGTACGCGTATATAAAACTTTTCAGATATGAGGTCAAAGCATACATACCACCATTACTGCAATGTTATAAGTGTCTTAAGTTTAACCATTCTGCTAAGGCTTGCAGAGGCGAACAACACTGCTCTTCCTGTGCTGGTCGTCACTCCTACAAAGAATGCGATGTCGAAGAGATCACATGCATCAACTGTGCAGGTAATCATCTTGCTATTTCAAGAGACTGTCCCATTAAAAAACAAAAAATTGAAGAAAAAAAGGCCAAATTTCATAAGCAGCAATCGTATGCCACTGCTGTGAACTCACCCCCTACATTTAATGAGAAATCTTTCCCTGTTTTACCTAAGATTACTGATAAGGATAAAACCAATGATACTTTAGATATTAAACACACAGCAAATAATGATATTATAATTAGCGCAATTGTTAAATCGTTGGTCACATTAGGAAACAAGAGTGACTCTGATGGGCCACTCACACATAAGAAAATAAAAGAAATATTTTTATCAAATTTAATTTAAACATGGATAATTATCTTAATATTTTACAGTATAATATACAGAGTTTACAGAGTAAAAAGAGCCTATTACAAAATTTATTAATTGAAAAAAATATAGATGTCTGTCTTCTTAATGAGACTTGGTTTAAATCGAGTTCTATAATTCCACACTTTCCCACATATAATTTAATCCACAAAAATTCGATAAATTCTCATAATGGAGTAGCGATTTTGGTGAACCATCGTTTAAAGTACAAAGTAGTTAATACACACTTCTCAGAATCTATTCAAAACTTATGTATCACTATAGAAACACAATTGGGAGCAATGGCAATACTTTGTGTGTACAGCCCTCCCAGTATCAGGTTTGACTCAGCAAAGCTAAAGGACTTAATCAATAATATACCAAAACCTTGTATTGTTATGGGTGATTTTAATGCTCATAACATAGCCTTTGGATGCCATAGTGACAATAATAGAGGTAGATCTTTATATAATATAATTGATGAATTTGATTTATGTATTTTAAATGATGGATCACCAACAACTGTTCCTTATCCTAATAGACAAGCTTCTGCAATAGATCTTGCTCTTGTTAGCTCTTCAATAGCTCATTTATGTAACTGGCATGTTCATGATGATCCCATGGGTAGCTATCATCTTCCAACCTTACTTGAGATCAATATTCAACCATCAATGTATGACACGTCACCTCCTGTGGATCAAGAGAAATATATTTATAGTAAGGCAGATTGGGACGAATATTATAACCTATCAGAAACTTGTTTTTCCAAATTGGACTCAATAAATGATTCCTCTATCAATGCATATAACCAATTTATAGAAACTTTAAATGATTTGAGGAATAAAACAATACCAAAACGAAAATTAGGTGCAAACACAGCTATTAAAAAACCAGTACCATGGTGGAATACAAAATGTAGTGATGCTGTCGCAAAATCAAAAGATGCATTGAAGTATTATTTTTCTCAACCGAACATTGAAAACTGGATTAAGTATAAAAAATTAGATGCAAAAAAGAAAAGAATTCTGAAAGAAGAAAGATCTTCTTCTTGGCGTGATTTATGTAGTAGCTTCAATAGGTTAACTCCAGTTTCTAGAATATGGGGATACATCAAAAAATTTAAAAAAATTGGATCAAATCGAAACAAAAACATCAATGATGAGTGGGTTCCAAGATTTTTAGATAACTTGGCAGATTCTACTGAAATAGATGATAATAGGCTTGAGTATTTGTTCGAAAATGCCACGGAAAATGATGTAAATGTATTTCTCAAAAACAATTTCACTATAGAAGAGTTGAAAATATCTTTAAAAAGTAGGAAAGATACTACACCGGGATTGGATGACGTACCTTACATGTTAATAAAAAAATTACATTTAAATGCACAAACAACATTACTTAATATTTATAATAAACTATGGAATGAATTAGTAATACCTGAGTCTTGGAAAACACAGTGTGTCATTCCAATTTTAAAACCTAATAAACCTGCAAGTAGTGCTTCTTCATACAGACCTATTTCCTTATCATCTTGTTTGGGTAAACTTTTTGAAAATATGTTGAAGTTAAGATTAGATTATTTTGTTGAATCACAAAGCTTAATTCCTTCTATACAATTTGGCTTCAGAAAAGGTAAAAGTTGCTCTGAAAGCTTTGTATCTTTATTATCAGATGTAAGACAGGTTAAATTAAGTCACTCTAATGCAATCTGCGTGTTTTTAGATGTAAAAGGTGCTTTCGATAATGTAAATATAGAAGAACTCATTCAAGTATCTTACGATATTGGTATACCTGGTCATATTCTAAAATGGCTCTATTCTTTTTTACAATAGAACTGTATTTGTTAAATATAATAATAAATTACATGGACCTAGGACTGTTAACAAAGGCACAATGCAAGGAGCAACTTTGTCTCCTTTACTTTATAACTTGTATACTTCTGAAATATTAAAATATGTAGATGCACCAGGTGTAAATATCCTGCAATTTGCAGATGATTTGCTTTTGTACAGCATAAATCAAAACATAGATATAGCAATGTCTAATATCAATAAGGCTTTGTCTCAATTGTATAGCTATTACCATAATAAACTAAAATTAGAAATAAGTCCAGAAAAGAGTTCAGTTTTAATTATCAGTAAAAATGTAAATACTCATAACAATGTTAAAATATCATACAATAATGCAGAAATTCCTATTGTTAAGCAACATAGATTTCTAGGTGTCATTATTGATGATAAATTAAAGTTTGATGAACATATTAAACATATATGTAACAAAGCACTGAATGGTATTAATCTTTTGAGGCATTTAGCAGGCAGTTTTTGGGGATCTGACCCCAAAGTTATGAGTATGCTGTATAAAAGTATAGTGAGAAGCCATTTTGATTACAGCAGTTTGGCTTATATGAATGCCAATAGCACCTTGTTACGAAAATTAGATGTAATTCAAAATATGGGACTGAGACTTATTTGTGGTGCTATGCGCTCCACACCTATTAATTTGTTAGAAGTTGAGACATGTATACCTCCCTTGACATTACGAAGATTGTTATTGGCTGAGAGATTTTTATTAAAAGTCATGGTATCACATGATAATCCTTTAATTAAGAAACTCACAATACATCCTGAAATCTTACAGTCAATTGCTTTCAATGCCATCTCTGCTTCTTCTTTGGTTGGTGGAACTCTACCTGAAATGCCAACAATTTTTGAACATGTAAATAATAATTCAAAAGACATTGTTAAAAATGATATTTGGCCTATATATAAAATTCCTTATAATGGTATTATTAATAGTTTTGCAATCCATTTAGACACTATACACAATAAATTTGATTTGTTACAGTTTAAAGGCAATAGGCCAGAACACTATGTTATATACACAGATGGATCTAAAACAGATCTTATTGTAAATGCAGCTTTCTATGATCCACAGCTAGACTTCACTAAATGTATTAAATTAAACAGGGTGTGTAGCATTTTCACTGCAGAATGCTATGCAATTTATTGTGCACTGCAGCATGTAAATAGTCTTGTACATAAGGTACATAATATTTTGATAGTTACAGACTCCAGAAGTGTTTTGTGTGCTCTACATAATGTAAATATTTCTTATAAGTTAAATTATATTATTTGTAATATTAGGCTTATAATCCAAAATCTACTTGATAAGTATATAAAAGTAGAATTAGTATGGGTACCTTCACACAGTGGCATTCGTGGAAATGAAGTAGCTGACACTGCGGCCCGTTCAGGCCATGACGAGGATCGATCAGAGTTGATCAAGGTTCCATTCACCGATTACTACAGCCTTTTTAGAGAACGTAATAGGCAGTTATGGAAGGAATATTGGGACATAACTTTGGAAACGAAAGGCAGATGGTATGCTGGAATACAAAATGAATTACCGATTAAACCTTGGTACTATAACTTCAAATACATCACAAGAAGATTTGTAACTATATTAGCACGCATGAGATTGGGACATTGCTTAACTCCAGCTCACCTGAATAGAATTCGCATAATTAACAATAGCCGATGTCATCATTGTGGCGCAGAGGCTGCTGATTTGGATCATGTTATTCTAAAGTGTTCAAGTTTTAACATACAACGTTTGATCTTGGTCAGTGAATTGAGTGAATTAAATGACAATGACATTAGTGAACATCAAAGTGTCCCCCGCTGCGTTCAGGATTTATTAGTAAATAAGAAATATTTTAATGTGTTGTATAAATATATTTGTAATACGGTAGAAAAAATTTAATTAATTTTGTATAATTCATATATGAATTTAAGTTTAATACACCCAACCCGAAAGGGATGCAAGAAAAATATTGATGTTAAAACGGATAGATATAATATTATTATTTACTGTCGAAAACGTGTCATAAAATTATTGTATCTAATATTCTAATTATTGCATTATAAGTTTAATCCATCTATGTATCCGACTGAAAGACTTGTATCTATGGTCATGAATAAAAAATATTAAAAAAAAAAAAAAAAAACCAAACCAAATGTGCTGTCAGCTTTCAGTATATTAAAATGTAGGTACTCTGTGCTGTCAGCTGTTCCGACTAAAAAGCCTTGTTGTTGGGTCCATAAATATTAAAATAAACACATTACCCTCCTTCGGCAGTCGGGTAAAAAGAAACTGGACTTCGTACTCAGTTGCAAGTGTTTCAATTGTTTTTATTAAAATTGAATTAACTTGTGTTAGTTTGTTGTGAGCTAAGTTAAACGCACAAATAACAAAATGTCCCGCGTACTAGTTGGAGTTAAGCGAGTTATCGACTACGCTGTAAAAGTAAGTTTACGTCAAGTGCAAAGGTTACTTTGTAGTTTTAAAAAAATTCAAGTTCATTGAAATAAAACGATTTAAACGTACATTGATCTCATAATAAACCCCCTAGCAAAGTTAAATAACATCCCTGTGAATGAAACATCAGTAGATTTCCTATTGTACAGTGAATTTTATATCAGATAAATGTTTTATAGGTCCATACCTCCAAGTCAGATTCGTTATCATAAATAGCCTTGAACTGGCTATACAAAAAAATACCGAATAGTGATTAGATGATCCGAGATACTACTGTGCCAATAACGGATAATACATAATTGATATTTTATGGAATTATGCCAACAAAAAACTGATGTTTAAAATGCCTATTGCCTATGTCACCATCACCAAATATATACCTATGAATGATGTATACATTTATGAGATGTCTATTCCATGTTATAGATAAGCAAAATATCTTATCTCATACCTAATTATGAAATACTACAAGAAAGTCTAAAAAATAATAAGTCTACTATATATTGTAACCTCTTTTAAATATAGCCAATTTTTTTTTAGATCCGTGTGAAGCCAGATAAGACTGGTGTAGTGACAGATGGAGTCAAGCACTCGATGAACCCCTTCGATGAGATCGCAGTGGAGGAGGCTGTCAAGATGAAGGAGAAGAAGATTGCCAGCGAAGTCATTGCTGTGTCTTGTGGACCTGCACAGGCTCAAGTAAGAATCATATTAGAATAATTTGTGAATAAGAAAAAAACCAATTGCTTAAAATTTAAAATCTCAGCAATCATTAAATATTTAAAATTCTATATTTTCATCAATATTTTTGTTTAACTGTTAGCTCTACGATATCAAAATTAGTTTAGGATTTTGTGGAATAATAAATCATATTTTAGCAATATATCATATGTAGGTACAGTATAACCGATAATTTGTGTCCCATCTGAACATAGATTTTGCGAACTTTGCGCATGTACATTCGTGAAGAAAACAGCCATTTGGTTCATAAAGTATATTCTGATTCTGCTCAACCTTTGGTGCTAACTTCAAAAGTGGTACGACTCCTTGGTCGTACTGTACTGTGATACACCATATTAAACAACATATAATTAATTTTTTTGGCTGATTATGGGAAATGAAACAGAATTGTAGAACCCACCTTTTTACAGGAAACCCTCAGGACAGCCCTGGCCATGGGTGCAGACCGTGCCATCCATGTGGAGGTGACTGGCCCAGCTTATGACACCCTGCAGCCCTTACATGTGGCCAAGATCTTGGCCAAACTGTCCCAGGATGAGAAGGCTGATATTGTCATTCTCGGCAAGCAGGTTAGTTGACTTAAATCATTGAAGAATTTAATGAGGAAAGCTGAAATATATTTGAATAAATGCCTCCATGATTTAAGTATTGAAAACTGAAAAGAATAGTGAAAACTTTATGTAAATATTTGTTTTACTCACAATCATCATAAACAATCAATTGTATGGAAAATAATGTGTGTAAACAATTAATAGAATATATTAGTGGAGTATAACTTCAATGAAGGTGACTGTTTTTCCATTGAATCAGATTATTCTAGTATCTGTTTCGAATATGTGCAGCAGTCCAGAAAGTGGCCATTGGTCTGCTAACCCTCAGATAGTAAATAAAATTTTATATAAATGTACTGAACTAAAATACCATACAGATTTTTGAAATTGTGATATTTTTCCAGGCTATTGATGATGATTCAAACCAAACTGCACAAATGACGGCTGCTCTGCTAGACTGGCCTCAGGCTACCTTTGCATCCAAAGTAAGTAAACTATTTTTTTTTTAAATTTTAGGATATAGGCTTAGCACTCACTGCGGTTTTTATTCGCGCGATTTTTTTCCGCTCATTCAATGACTTATGGAATTGTATGCTGCACGCATTGAGGTAAAACATTCGCGCGAAAATAATACCGTAAGAAAGCCTGTTTTTGCCACAGAATCCACCGTACCGCGGCGCGGATTAAATTCGCGCGAATATTTTGAGCTCTATGAACAGGTAGAATGAAACAAAAATCTCGCGGATTTTTAACCGAAGTGCGTGTTAGTTAGACTCAGTACGCGGATAAAAATTCGCTTGAATAAAATCCGCGCGGCTAATAATCACAATGCGCGTTAAGCCTTAAAAGCTAAAAACTTTGTTTCTTGCGAAATATAGGGTGTAACGGAAAGGTGCCATCATATTTTAAAAATTGTTTCTGCCCATGTATGTGAACAATTCCTAAAAAAATATTTGGATTTTCCATACAAAGCTGTCATCAACTGACCAAAATTTGTATGGATCCTTTTTTTTTCCATATCACCCTGTAGAGCAGGGATTCCCAAAGTGGTCGATATCCCCCCATGTTGACCTGAAATCTGTTTCCAAGGGGTCGACCTAAACAAAATCTGATTTTGGGAGTTGACGAGGTTTAAAAATGGATGGTATTTAAAAGTACTTCAATTTATTCCCATTTCATTTACTTAATTTTGCCTGTGTTCCACCAAATATACTGAATGTGCACCAAAATATGTTCATATAAGTCGTATTTCTGTCTGCAGGGTCAAAAGTAACCTAACACAAACGAGATGACGGGAGCTGAGTTCGCTCGCTTTGCTCGCTCACTTCAGCTCCCGTCATCTCGTTCGAACCTAACCTGTCCGTGGTAAGAATTTTGTATCAATAGGAAAAAACTAGAGATGGCATGTTTAAAGTATGTAATTTGACTATGGGGGTCTGAGGTTTCTCTTAAGGCGCCGATTCCCTTGAGTAGCTGATTTTAAAATGAGAATCACGTCTAAACGGCTCGTCGTAATTTTTTGGAAAAAATATATGTTATATTAGACCATTTTCTTAATAATTTGATCTGAGCAAAATTTGAGTTTTATTCGTATAACATAGTGTAATTAATTTGTAAAGTTATGTCTAAAACGGACAAAAACACGACAATCACACCAAAACCGCTAAGCGTATTTTAATGAAATCGACACCAAAGACAATTTTATTATCTACATTTCGATCTGAAGTTTTTTTTTTTTAATGTCATAGAATAATTTTGGGCCGCGCGGGTGTGAAACCAGTGCGCGTTTTGTTCCCTCAAGGTCGTTGGCGAATGGCGTTGTCGTCGTCGTAATTTTGGAAACGGCTTCTCTTGCTCAAAATAGTTTGGGAATCCTTGCTGAAGTATTGTTGAATAAATATTTCGTCATTGTGATCGTTTTGAAATACCGTTATTCGCGCTCCCGATGTTTCAATCTTATAGCTATTAAAGTATTCGAGATATTGATGCATTGAAGTAGTGAAATGCCACTCTCACGATCTCGAGTACATACGAGCAAATATTTTCGAGTGTTTGTTTGTGCAAACAACATGAGATTTCGCGTAACCTGACAAGCCCAATAATTATCGACTTAAATAATAACTCTTATCAGTATTGATACAGATTCTTATCTTATTATTATAAGAATGAACCTGCTGTGTTTGCCTTCTGAAATTAAACAGATTTTATTTTACCTTTTTCTGTTTTACTTAAAAAATAATGTACTTTACCTTCTTACCTTTGTTTTTACAAAAAGCAATTGTCCTTATTTACTTATATTTAGGATCTGCTTGCACAGCACAGCACAGCCTCTTCTATATCTATGTCAGACTCGCAGTCAGAGTAGACAATTCAATGCACCTATCAAGTTCCATATTCTTCCTTTATGTTTATAGAAATCCTTTGAAAATATTTCTAGCAAAATGTCGCACATTCCTCTGGCGCGCGGCGCACGGTTGGCGCAGTGGTTGAGCGATTGACTGTTGCGCTGCGTGTCGCGGGTTCGATTCCCGCACGGAACAAATATTTGTATGACCTACAGATAGTTGTTCCGGCTCTGGGTGTTGTGTATGTGAGTTTATATGTTTGTAAACGCACCCACGATACAGGAAGAAATTCATAGTGTGGGGCAACGTTTTTTAAAAAAAGAAAAAAAAAAAAAAAACCTTATTAAAGACCTACATACCCTTTAGTGCCGTAAAACGGTAACTTTCTAAAGCATATTCCATATCAAATAATATTTTGTAAACAAAACTGTTCAAAAGGAGGTTCAATATTAATATTATGGCATCGAGCGGGCGCACGGCCAGTACTGCGTTAACATTGGGGCGTATATAGCGCCTTAAAGTTATAAACAAAAAGTTTCCTTGTCTGTCTGTATGGCACTTGGATAGACCATGATCTTGTTAAGAACGATAATACTATTTTTCATCACGGTAGTTCGTTCCCATTAGATAATTCCCGACAGCCAGGGTTCATCAATACCCAATATCATACTAATTTATGGTCCTCAGGTTGAGAAGACCGGCGATGGTTTGACGGTGACCCGCGAGATTGACGGCGGTCTAGAGGTAATCAAGACGAAGCTGCCAGCCGTCATCAGCGCCGATCTGCGGCTCAACGTGCCTAGATACGCTACCCTACCTAACATCATGGTGAGTACATTTATATCTAACCATACCTGTGTTATGAACTTTTGCAAATAAATCACTCTTAGATTTCTGTTCTGAAAGATTACATAATTTAATTTAATTAATCTTTCGAACAACATGTGCCACTTTTTGTTAGTAAAAGCATTCTATAACTATTGTTAGTAAAACCTGACTATCTATAATGCTAAAAATAAAAAATAAATACATTAAAAATAATTATTATATTTTTTTTATAATTTAGGTAAATTAAGATTAAAAACGTCAAATGAATAGTAAAATATACAATTAAAAGTCAATCAAATAAAAATACTGAATTAAAATGTCAAAACAGACTGCCAAATGATGTCCTTAGTCTTGTTTGAACTTTCATTAAACCTTGATATAATATTTACAACGGATCTTTGTGTCTCTGAATTGGCTGCAAGAGGCTGCGCAGTAGCTATTTTTGTGTCAATATTGAAAGTGAAAATAGCATTGTATAACTGTCTCTTTCACTCGCATGCGTTTGTCGCATCATCCTATCTCGCTTACTCTATGCAGTTAATCTGTTTCGTGCGCAATAGTTGACAGAGCCAACTTCAGAGACACAAAGATCCGCTGTGAATATTATACGCAATTTCTGAGTACATTTCTCAAAAAACGGCATCGCTTATTTAGAGCTATTAATTAGTTATTGAGCTTCAATCAATAACATACAAACTTTAGAAAGGCGCATTATTATATTGAGCAATTTTATTCACTAATAATAAGCCATTTATTTCCAAAAACACAAAAAAGATACAACTATTACAATCGCTAATATCTAATCCATTTCATGCAGAACATAAAAAACATAAATTATCTCACTATAATTATAGAAAATATTATATTTATAGACCCTATGATTCCATTATATCTACACTGCAATCAATCCAATCGATTCCATTAAAATGTCACATTCAATTTAAACAAAAAAATTAAAACAAAACAACTATTCACTACAGTGACTAAAACCCAGCAGTTTGTTCCTAAATCGAACATTTTATTTCACAGAAAGCCAAAAAGAAGCCCCTAAAGAAGGTCACCCCCAAAGACTTAGGCGTAGACATCGCTCCTAGGATCAAGGTGCTTTCTGTTGAAGACCCTCCAGTCAGGCAGGCCGGCTCCGTGGTCGCAGACGTCGATGCCCTTGTCGCCAAGCTCAAGGAAGGAGGCCACATCTGAATACCATTGTAAATAGCGAAATGAGTGTGTTCAAAATCAGAAAAACCTATATTTATATGAGATTTTGTATGAGCGTCGATTGTAGATAACATTGTATAAATTGTTGAAATACATTTTTAATCTGTTATGTTTTGTTTTTCTTACGATATGATATGACATGAGTCCAAGGCCGGGTGGTGTTTGCCCAGCAATTGGACAATATAGGTTGAGAAAACAAAATTACGTGGATATTTTCTTGGAATTATTGAACATCAGTCTCTCATTTATTTACACTTTATTGTACATCAAGAGAAAAATAATTCAAAAAGACATCTCATAACTAAAACAAACATACAACAGGCGGCCTTATCGTGGTTCGCGATATCTTCCAGGCAACCAAGAATGGAAAGTGACAGCCTGGACACAATATGGGGTTGCACTTGGTACAAAAAAAAAAAAAAAAAAAGATATTAAGAAAGTAGGTACTAAATACAAAATAATAAATAGATACATTTTTTTTTTTTTTTTTTTTATTAAATCTTATATCTTGCAATCAGTCCTTCTGACTATGAGCAGATGTGTTGAACGGCTATTATTCATGAGGAGATGTACCCCACTGGGAACATCCTCCATATTAGTATAATGGCTTAGTCAATGCCGCCGAGATCCAATGTTCTGCGCCGTTTGAGGCGATTTAGACAGTCAGGTAATGTAAGCTGGACAGCGAGCTGGTTAGGATGGTTGTCCAGTCTTGTTTTGTATTTGCCTGCGAATGTCTTTATCTCATCTTTCACTGTTGGCATGTTCAGGTATTTGTGTACTTCACTGTTTCTAATGAACCAGGGTGCATTGCTAATTTGTTTAAGGATGTAGTTCTGAGCTCTTTGAATAATACTTATGTTGGAATCACAGCAGGCTCCCCATAACTGAATCCCGTAGGTCCAGACTGGTTTTATGACAGTCTTGTAAATTAGGAGCTTGTTGTCCAGTGACAGTTTTGAGTTTCTACCCAGGAGCCAGTAGAGACCTTTGTATTTGAGGTTGACCTGTTTACGTTTTGTTTCAATGTGTTTCCGCCATGTCAACCTGCGGTCCAGGTGTAGTCCGAGGTAATTAGCTGTGTCACTCTAGAGTCAACTCCTTCCTACTAAGGTTAACAGGGGGACAAGTTTCTCTTCGCAGTGTGAAGGTGACCTGCACTGACTTATTAGCACTCACTTTTATACGCCATCTATCAAACCAGTTGCTTATTTCATCAAGGCTTTGTTGGAGCTTCGCAGTGGCTTCTGCGGGGTCTTTACTAGAAGCTAATACTGCTGTATCATCTGCATAAGTAGCAATAGTAACTCCAGGTGTTAGTGGAAGATCTGATGTGTATATGGTGTACAAAACCGGGCCGAGAACGGAACCTTGTGGCACACCAGCAAGTATCTCGTGAAAACCCGACGAGCAGTCATCTTCTTTTACTTGGAATATTCTATTGTTGAGATATGATTCTAGTATATGATAGAAACTGTGAGGCAGCAGTAACTTAATTTTATAGAGCAATCCTTTATGCCATACCCGGTCAAAGGCCTGCTGAACGTCAAGGAAGGCCGAAGAGCAATATTCCTTCTTCTCAAGACTGTCACTGATATGTCTGCACACTCTGTGTACTTGTTCAATGGTGCTGTGCTCTGGCCTGAACCCAAATTGGTGGTCTGGAGTTACGGAGTTTTCGTACATGGCACATGAGAGTCGTCGGAGTAGTATCTTCTCTAGAACCTTAGATATTATAGGCAATAAACTAATTGGCCTGTAAGATGATAATTCATGTGCTGGCTTTCCAGGTTTATAGACCATGATCACTTGTGAGACCTTCCATAGAGCAGGAAAATAAGATGTTCTAAAGATACAATTGAATAACGTAGTCAGATATACTATTGCTTTTCGTGGCAATTCTGACAGGATCTTTTTGTCTATAAGGTCAAATCCTGGCGCTTTTTTATTGTCTAGTTGACGGATGGTTCTTGTCACTTCTCCTGGTGTCACTACTTTTAGAGGCAAATCAAGTTGGTGGTCTTGTTGGAGAACGTCATCTATGTCAGCTTCATTAGAGCCAGGACTGGCCTCGTTGGGAACAAATACTTTTGCAAGGTGATCAGCGAAAGCATTCAACTTTTCCTGTTTTGTTCTGGCCCACTTGTTTCTTTCTAGTCGTAGAGGTGGCTTTGGGTTTATTGGCTGGTTCATACGTTTACATGCCTTCCAGAGGGAGTAGTCAGAGTTTGCAGTAGCAGTAAGCGATAATAGTTTTGCCTCAACTGTGGCATTTTCTGCTTCTTTTATAGTTTGTTTCAGCACTTTACTGTAATTGTTTAACACCCTTTTAATAGAAATAGATACATGGATTTTGCTTATCTGTCCTTCTGCTGCAGAGGGATAAAACTAATATACAGACAAGAAAACAATTCAGCATAAATAAGATTATGATTACAGTAACAAGTAGTGCTCCTTCACAAGTCGCTTAAAAACAGGCAGTGATTGCGCGCGCTTTATAGTCACAGGCAGTGATTGCGCGCGCTTTATAGTCACAGGCAATGCATTCCATAGACGAGTGGCCTGGACAGTAAAAGATTTGTCTAGGAAGATAGTGGAGTACATTGGCATTTTCAGTTTCATATTATCCGATGACCTAAGAACTCATTCTCTATTGAAAATAATAAATAGTCTTTAGAGTAAGACCTTACGCCAATCTGACCTTCGTCAATTTATAAAAGCTGAAATTCTCTGTGTATGTATAACCTTCACGCCAAAATTCTTGGCCGCCCTGAAGTTGGTTACAGTGGCTGCGCAATAGAAATTCTATTACAAAAACAGCACCGTTTCGTGCCTTGCGCATCGGAAAGCTAACTTCAGGGCGGCCCAGAAGTTTGGCGAGCGCTACAAGAACGATCCCCGAATATGAAGGTGGGGTTTTCCAGCCAGTCACTTGTTCAATACAATGTTCCCGTGCGGTCCGAAATAGAATTACAATCGCTGATTAGCCATTCACCTCATACATTCGTCTTCGTCGTAATCGATTTTAGCGATGTTATCCTATTTTGGACCGCATGGTTTGTGATTTATCTCTTTGTTGATTGGAATATTTACTAACAATAACCACATTCCGAATTCAAATCACTTTTTGTCCCTAGGGATTAATGAGCTATTTTAGTCTTCCTGTTTACGAAGAATAAACTAGCTCTTTTGGAATAGATGTGATAATAAAAATATCGCCCTGGGGTGGGGCGACATCATGTGTGTTATGTATCATTGAAAAGGTAACTATTTATAAAAAAATAGTTCAAAAATTAAAAGCCGACTACTAAAAAACCACTGACCAATGACCGCCCCATTTCATGTGCAAGCAATTACTGTTCATACCAGGTTGCCTGGAAGAGATCGCATCATGCGATAAGGCCGCCCATTGTATATGTATTAGACTTAAATTTCTTTTTGTTAATGTATTTTATGGTGTACAATAAAGCATATAATAAATAAATAAAAAATCACGCTCTAAAAAAGTATGAAACAAGAAAATAATCTCATCTGAAATTGTTATGTACACACTAGGTGTTCGATATGTATCGGGTAATAAATAAACAACTTCATCATCATTTCACCCGAAAGACGTCCACTGCTGGACATAGGCTTCCCTCAGGCGTCACCACAGTATACAACTTACATGTAATACATAATTTATGGTATATATTAGTGGTGTTCCAAGCATAATCGTGGCCGTATGCTACCTTGCAGAATATATTGTTTAGTCTTAGTTTAGTTTTTGAATTTATTTTTTATCCGAACCATAGATATTGGGGCTAGCTTCATAGGGTGTCTATCTAATCCCCATAATTAATGGGCATGGCGTTGTTTAATCTAAACTAGTGGACACTGGTGGTAGCAGAGAATTTCTTCATCAGATTTGCCTCATCATATCAGCCGAAAGACGTCCACTGCTGGACATAGGCCTCCCCCAAGCGTCGCTACATTTACCGGTCCCGTGCGTCCCGCATCCAGCAGATCCCCGCAACCTTCACCAGGTCATTGGTCCACCTGGTGGGAGGGCCTTCCAACGCAACGTCTTCCGGTTCGCGATCGCCACTCCAGAACCTTTCTGCCCCATCGGCCATCCGTTCTGCGAGCGATGTGCCCTGACCACTGCCACATAATTTTGCAGATTTTTCTTGTTATGTCGGTAACCCAGGTTCTCTTGCGGATCTCTACATTTCTGATTCAATCACGCAAGTAAACTCTGAGCAAAGCCCTCTTCATTGCCCTTTGAGTGACTGTAAGCTTTCTGATGAGGCCCATTCAATTTTGTCCTTTTTGAAAATGGACTCCTGACCACAAGACTCAGTCTGAAACTTTTCAAATATTTATATTTTGGCTGTACTCTCAGCAAGCAGCACCAACTCAACTTTTCGCACTGGATGTGCTTCCTCAAAAACCCTCCCTCATTGCATAATAGAAAAACAATGCCACCCGCGTCAAGCTGGGCTATGTCGGTGGATGTAGTGTGTAGAATCTTTGAGAACTGATTGAGACTTGAAGACATATCAACGCATTTAATTGCACACTTTTGGGAAAGTAATAAAAAGTCAGGAATACGATAAATCAAAATTTATTAAGTAACTGATCTGCATTGTATCTTATGGACAGGCGCCCAGGCCGTCTAGAGACAATTCGAGACAAAAACACAATGGTGAGACTAGTGTGGTCGATAAATATTATCTAAAACTATCTACAATAGATTACATTTCTAGTGGCTGTCTCACCGAGCAAATCCAAGAGTAGGAAACATTCTTACTACAGTTATCTCCATTTTCAGCCTTATATATAAATTCCTCATTATTCATGTAACTAAAGTCACCGCCGAATAACCAATGTATTCCAATATTTTAAAACGATACGAAGACAATGTATAGGCAGTGTCGCTAATACGATCAAAACAAACGTATTGCGGTAAGGGGTTTGTAACTGTTACAAACCTTTTGGTCAAAACCATGTTCAGTCGAATTTATTTAGTACTTACTAGAGTATTAAAACTCACTTATGTACCAATTATAACCGTTTTGGGAACACTTTTATTATGCGTACAGCTAAGGAGTGGAATTCCCTGCCGGAGTCTGTGTTTCCCGATGGCTACAATCTAGGGGTCTTTAAGTCAAGAGTGAATAGGTTATTTCTAAGCAAGCGTGTTACACCGTCGACCACATCATCGCTTACTATTAGGTGCATTAGTGTCTTTTGGTGTTGTTTGTGTTTTTGGGTGATGTCTGCAATTATGTTTATGAACGATGTCTAAATATTAATGAATTTAAATAATTAATAATAAATAATTTGCATGCTTGCTTGCAGGCAGAATACAGTGACCTTTGGGCCTTAAGATCTTCCCTTGTAAACAATGTATTTTTCTGGCAAATAAACATTTTTGATTTGATTTGAGATAGTGGTCAAGCGCGAGCCTATAGGTTATAAAAAAAAAACTTTATTTGACAATTATTTTCAGTAGGCAATGAGTTAGTATCTCATAAACGCGTGGACTGATTTATATGATTTAAAAGGATGAAATGGTTCTACGCCTATACCTTTCATTTCAGACCAAAATTATCTAAATATATCCATATACAAAATTCTTTTTTTTTCAAGTTAGGTAATTAAACTTTTTTCAAGTTAAGTAATTCAACTTTTTTTTCAAGTTAAGTAATTAAACTTTTTGGTACAAGTCGGATCAAAGACTTTAATTTTATTGTTATCTGGCGGATCTTTAAAATAAATTTGTAGCTGCAAAATTTAAAAAAGTGACTAATCTCTACTTATTACTTAATACAAACATTCAAATGCTTAAATGGCAAAAAGTTTATTACTTTTTTATTTATTCTATATTGTCCGACTTCTGGGCAAAGGCCTACCCCATAATCTTCCAGCCAACTTTGTCTCCTGCCTTCTCTGGCCATGAACGAGTCCAGATAGTCACGCCAGCGGTTTTTAGACCTACCTCAGTTACCACTGCGTGGCGATCCAGGCCCGATAAAATGGGATTGGGCGGGTCCAATACCGCGTAACTAACATTGTTAAATACTGCGTATGTACAAAAAAATCTAAAATGACATCTCGCGGTTTTAGGTAACTGATTGTCATTGGGGTCTACCCGTATGACAATTTTTTTAATCGACCCATAGGTATATCAAAAATAACAATACCGCGGATCTTTCGACTAGGGAAGTTACGTATTTACGCGACCAGGTTTTTACACCAGGTATTTGCTTCCAAGTACGCACACCAGGTACCGACCCGAAATACTTGCAAGACTTCAAAGTATTTTATACGGCTACTCGGACTCGCCCCGTCGGGCTCGACGCTCGCCCGAGTCTCGCTGATTCGTGACGTGGCTTCGGCCCTCGCGCGATCATGCTCCTTATTTGTAAGGATCTACGGCACAATTTCGTATGCAAGTATTTTTACTTTAATGGTTTGTCTTTGCAAGTATTTATTTGTAAACGCGATTGTGCTCCTTATTTATAGGCAATCACGTTTCAATTTCCTATGCAAGTATATTTAATTCCAACGGGGCTTGGCATAGAAGTAGGAATTTCAATCGTCTGTAAGTAGGTATTTAATTGAAAACGCGATTTTGCTCCTTATTTATTAACATTACTGGTCAATTTCCTACCCAGATAGAAAATACTTGAAAGTATCCCGAGCCCTGGTTTTAGACCCTGGTTTCTTAAAGTAGACGTACTTGGAAGCCCTGGTACTCGATTTTGCAAGTACGACCCATGTCTACTTTCGACGAACAAGTTCCGGCACGAAAGCCGCCTATCCGCGCCAATTTGTATTAGTGTATCGTTTATGTGATGCCCGCGCAAAATTTGTTTGTATATCTACATATACAAACAACTACGCTACGTGTGTCATACTAACATTAAAAATAATCTAGTAAATACTTACTGGATTATTTTTAATGTAAGTATGACACACGTATTCTACACCTTATCTATAAATATAATAAAATTGGAGTGTCTGTTTGAAATATTGAAATAACCGTTTTTTACTACATGAATATGAATATATATACGGTACATACACCAAAATATATTTTTTTACAATTTTTGTCTGTCTGTTTGTTCCGGCTAATCTCTGAAATGGCAGGACCGATTATAAAAATTCTTTCACCTATGGAATGCTATATTATACCCGAGTAACATAGGCTATAATTTTGACGGGAGCGAAGCCGCGGGGGTCAGCTAGTTATAAATAAAATTGTGAGGTTTTTTTTTATTCTGAAATTGTCTGATTTCGAGTATAGTACATTAGATTAAGAAGAACGAAACGGTCCTATACTCAAGTTCGTTCAAAGTTCCGCCGATTAGTTTTTTAGGTCCCCCTGTAAAATCAGCAAGAGTGTACATACGCTGTATTTAACAATGTTAGTTACGCGTAATTGGACTGTCATGCATGGGTTCAGTTCCTTACTGTATAATGAAAATATACTTCTGAGTAATCCTACATCAAAATATGATAAATACCACTTATACATCACATTTTGTAATATTTATGTTTATCATAAGTATCGAGCCTACTAGTGGACGACTATGAAGCTCACTGTCTCTTCTGGCTGATTGAGATCATAACTTCATGGTAACAACTGAATACAACAGTCACCAGCACACTTGTCCAGCTTGGCAGTGGAGTGCAGAAAGCTGAGCAGACAGTTAGAACATTTCACCTAATAAGTACAGCATGATTTGAATAATAAACCATACAATAATTGTCTAGTACCAGACTAGCATTCCCCGCTGAAGGGCTGATGCCATACGATCTTGCCTTCGAGACACCCGGTGACGAGCATGTGGTAGCGAGGCGAGAACTTGGAGCTGACCACGAGGTCCTGATGGATGCCCAAACTCTGGCCGATCTCCACCATGGATCGCGGCCCTTTGAATTCTTGTACGCAGCTGTTCAACTCCTCGCAATCCTCGGTCAGGGCTAGGAGCCTCATGCCCCGCCCGAATGGAGAGCATACGATGCGACCGTCCGATGAGTAGCACAGCTCCTGCAGAGAGTAATAGTTGGATAATATATGACTGGCGAATCTCAGAGAGTAATAGTTGGATAATATATGACTGGCGAATCTCAGAGAGTAATAGTTGGATAATATATGACTGGCGAATCTCAGAGAGTAATAGTTGGATAATATATGACTGGCGAGTCTCAGAGAGTAATAGTTGGATAATATATGACTGGCGAATCTCAGAGAGTAATAGTTGGATAATATATGACTGGCGAGTCTCAGAGAGTAATAGTTGGATAATATATGACTGGCGAATCTCAGAGAGTAATAGTTGGATAATATATGACTGGCGAGTCTCAGAGAGTAATAGTTGGATAATATATGACTGGCGAATCTCAGAGAGTAATAGTTGGATAATATATGACTGGCGAGTCTCAGAGAGTAATAGTTGGATAATATATGACTGGCGAATCTCAGAGAGTAATAGTTGGATAATATATGACTGGCGAGTCTCAGAGAGTAATAGTTGGATAATATATGACTGGCGAGTCTCAGAGAGTAATAGTTGGATAATATATGACTGGCGAATCTCAGAGAGTAATAGTTGGATAATATATGACTGGCGAATCTCAGAGAGTAATAGTTGGATAATATATGACTGGCGAGTCTCAGAGAGTAATAGTTGGATAATATATGACTGGCGAATTTCAGAGAGTAATAGTTGGATAATATATGACTGGCGAGTCTCAGAGAGTAATAGTTGGATAATATATGACTGGCGAATCTCAGAGAGTAATAGTTGGATAATACATGACTGGCGAATCTCAGAGAGTAATAGTTGGATAATATATGACTGGCGAGTCTCAGAGAGTAATAGTTGGATAATATATGACTGGCGAATCTCAGAGAGTAATAGTTGGATAATATATGACTGGCGAGTCTCAGAGAGTAATAGTTGGATAATATATGACTGGCGAATCTCAGAGAGTAATAGTTGGATAATACATGACTGGCGAATCTGGGTATCTCTCTGATAGCTGCGCCAGCAATTTGGCTACAATCGATTCAAGATGATTATCAGTAAAATGATGCTACCAATAAAAAAAATGGAAAATAGTTGATTTCAATACAGCATGATAATTTTTAGGGTTCCGTACCCAAAGGGTAAAAACGGGATTCTATTACTAAGACTCCACTGTCCGTCTGTCTGTCACCAGGCTGTATCTCATGAACCGTAATAGCTAGACAGTTGAAATTTTCACAGATGATAAGAATAAGACATTTTATTTGCTCAAACATGTGTATACGTACAGAATTAAAATAATACATGCATGCAAGATCTTAAATAAAACAGGCTCACGACATCTCTGCCATTTCACATGGCGTGCAAATATTTTAGGTAAATTATTATGATTGAATCAAATGATTTTTAAATTTTACAAAATATCATTACAGTTAAAACAGACTTCTTATATTCTATATTATTTACACTATCCAATGATTTATTATTTATTTTCCTTGTCCAATATTACAGATTACAATTATCACAATAAAGATTTACATCACTTTAACAAACATCAATACAATTATAATGAAATTAATAATATAGGCATATATAAGTTCGCCACTACTACGTGATGTATTTCTGTTGCCGCTATAACAACAAATAAAATAAATATTTAAGTGGGCCTCCCATACAACAAACGTTATTTTTGTTGCCGTTTTTTTGATAATGGTACGGAAACCTTCGTGCGCGAGTCCGACTCGCACTTGGCCGGTTTTTGAGAACGTTCGTTCGCTTATTTGCGTGCATCACCTATTTCGACTTAACTATCGATTGAGGAATATTGGTGAGATGCCAAGAAATGCAGTCATACTCTCGTGGAGCCAGAGGTTTGACACATCCGAAATCACAGTGGGAGGTAAACCTTCTGGCCGTCCTAGAACTGCAAGAATGTCAGAAAGGGTTTTTTTAACCCCCGCCGGAAAAAAAGGGGTGTTATAAGTTTCACGTGTGTTGCTGTGTATCTGTGTGTCTGTCTGTGGCATCATAGCGCCTAAACGGGTGAACCGATTTTGATTTAGTTTTTTTTTGTTTGAAAGGTGAATTTGGCGAGAGTGTTCTTAGCTTTGTTTGAATAAAATCCGTTAAGCCGTTCAAAAGTTATGGATGTTTTACTGTTTGAATCGGGGTGTTTTCGCAAGATAAATGTGTCGGGGGTTTTTTAAACTTTAAAATTTTACTTGTTAATAAGTCATGTTGACACGAAAAGGACAAAGCGGCCTTACCTTAATGAAACCTTTGCCTTCGTTAGTCTCCTCGGTGTAATACAGAAGCCGTTTCTTGTTCTGTCTGATGTTAGATCTACACTCATCATCGCTCGAGCTAGGGCTTCCACTGTCTCGCAACGGCGTCTGCCCCGAAGATGATGGATGATGCAACATGTCTCTGAAATTATTCCAATGAACGGATTATTGGACATGGACTTTATTCTTAATTGTGCACCAAAAAAATATTACATAAAGTAAACATGCTAAGGTGAGCTTAAATCAATGTTAAGTTTTCAATGAGAATGTTCTTCGAAAGATGTGATGGAAACGGCAACTGACTGGCGGACTAAGGGGAGCCTCCGGTCCTGGGGGTAATCTCGATAAATTAATTAAATTCTGAACAAGGCTAAGGCCGCGTTTCCACTGACGCGGAGCTGGGCGGAGACGTGCGGAAGCGACCAATTACAATGGTTGAAATCCTCAATCGCGCCACTCGTCTCGTCTGTGATTGGTCGCTTCCGCACGTCTCCGCCCAGCTCCGCGTCAGTGGAAACGCGGCCTTATAGAGGCAGTTAGGAGTTGGTTGGAGGCCCCATTGATACAAATAAGAACGGACTACCTACATATTTAAAAATTACAGGTAAACTTAAAAATTAACTGTTCTCCGAGGCGGGGTGCTCAGATCAAATAATAAAGCTCAACTGACAAGCTAAAGGGTAGTTTCGTTGTACGTGTGTGCGTGTAATTTTGTATTTATACGGCAAGGCATAGTTTAAACTGGCTTCACTTTGTTGTTTGCAACGTTCCATCTTGACTTTTTATTTGATCTAAGGCGGGGTGTTAAAATATTCGACCTCGCCTCGCTCACTCTTATATACGTTTTTTTAATTCTCAATGTTGTTTAGGTTAAAAAATTCTATAAAAGATGGGTGTCCAATTTTCGTGATCTGTGGTTTCTTCGTTTGCTCTAATATACTGCTTGAAAGGTCAAAAGAAACGCTAAACCCATCCAAAACATAAATGTGAAATAAATCCAAGTTCTTGATAACTCCTTCGCTGATAAAAGAAGTGAGATCTAGAGAAACTGCAAAAAGAAATTCTTAAAATCATAATGCTCTTCTCAGGTCTTTTATGTATGTCCAATAATCTACCTACCCCCACACTCATTTTCAACTTCCTATTTAAGTCACCTGGAAGTTCTCTAAATTGATGAGTGAATAAGTCCGTCAGTCAGTGATAAAAAAACATGCGATTTTCGGACGCCATTATCCGTTGGGCTTTGGTAATTACATGGGGTTCTTACTAGACACAAATAATTGCAAGTGTATAGATCTAATAATCTGCACACTTGCAATTATTTGTGTCTATAAATCTATTAAAATTTTAAGGGTGAAACAGTGAGTAATGTAACTCAAATGTTTCACCCTTTTGCTTTGAACTTGGGTGACACACTGCCGTGTCTGGACCATTGTGAGGCGAGGAGTAAAAATTTTCGAGCTCGGCTTGCATCTTACATTCTGCGGTCTGTCAAAAATTTTGCGCGACGAGGCGGTGGCACCCCGTTTGTAATTTCGTCCCGGGCCCCCGACTGGCTTAGGTCGCCACTGCGGCCACTGATAAAGAAAGAAGAGTTGCATAATATCAGAGACATGTTACATAATAATAGCCTTTATTAACAATCCAACATAAAATATTAAACAGAGTATTTTATTGTTGACACCGGTAAAGATTGTTTTGCCGTAGCATAGGCCTCTCCAAGTGCCTCCACAAGTTCCAATCGTGGGTTTTCCTCCTCCAGAGACAGGTTAGGAAACTTTAAATACCTATGGAGTCCTGCAGTCTTAGGGACATACCTCACCAAGATGCCACGGCGACGTGGCCAGCGACATCGCCAACTAGTTCTTATTGAGATGTATGACGGCTTACTCACTTTGCGACCTACTGGCGACGTTGCCAAGTAGCCAGCGTAGCCAGAGTCGACCGCTCCACATGCGGCGACTGGCGACGCTGGCTACCATAGATAATTGAACATTTTTGCAGGATATTTTCTTAAATCTTCATAGAGTTTGAGAAAAACACCGCTTTGGATTCGGTTTGATACAAACGCCATATTTTTTCTGTTTTCGTTTCATCTTTTAGCGACGCTGGTAATAATATAATTAACAGTGAAGTAATTTCCACGTCCATTCCTGACTGTGTCGAGACAGAACTGAATGCATTGGCGACTCATTGCAGTCTGACGACGCAGGGACGCCAGGTCGCTGGCCACGTCGCCATGGCATCTCGGTGAGGTATGGCCCTTATAACGTAATGAATTCGGCAAGGCAAAGAGTATTAAAAATCAACCATTCAAATGCGAGATGAAAGACGCGATGTGGATTTCCGTATATGTGATTGGTGGATTTTTAATACTTTTTAAAATGGGATATGGAGATGGATAATGGTTGAATGAAAGCAAAATGGTGGTTGCAAAACTGCCGAGAATAGACTGAAAACGGTGTCTGATGGACGAACCAATGCGGCCATGTTGTATTTCCATTTCTCATCTGAAAATTTTGATTGTAAGTAGGTAATGACTAAATATTACTTCAGCGACGTCTGTTATTTTGATCAAAAACTGTTTCATTCTATTCCCAGTAATTTTGCATAACAGAAAATATTTATCCATATTAATTAGTTTATATAACTTGAATGTATAAATAATTATATATAGACAATAATAATATAAATGCGAACTTTTAATTGTTTCGTGTAATATTTGGTGCATGCTGGATTAGAACATGGATACTTTTGATCCCAGTACTATTTTCCTTGTCCGTTGTGATCACAGACATAAATCTAACTAGATGACACGATTGTATGTACTTCACGTGCCAAAAACGGAGTAAAGTTACGATCAATGATCGTAATCTGAGCTTTTCATTTAGCATTATCGACACTCACAACGTAATGTTCTAAATATGAATTAAAAAAATATTGTATAAGCTCGTACTTTATATTCGTGGATAGGTAAAATTAAAAAAAAATACCGTTACAATGCAACATTTTCCTTCGATTTTCAAACAATTGCATCATAAAATAACTTTTTAATTTTTATAGCACACTTTTCTTTTTAATTTATTGGCGCTGGGCTCATTGTCATTGACAGTCATGATGCAATGAGAATCTAAATTGCCCGCCATACTGCATATTCTTTCCTTTTCCACTTTTATTTTATTTCAACTGTATGAGTGAAGATAAAATAGTGTATGCAACGGCATATAATTAGGTATTAAAACACTCGCGGGTTAATATTATCACATTCGGCTCATTTTATAAACCCACGCTCGTGTTTTAATAACCCCTATTATATGACCATTGCATTAACTACTATTATGCCATATTGAGCTGTAAAGAATGTATAGAAAAAGTTCGCCGAGGCATTGGAAATGTTTTCTTTCATTGGTAAGTAAATATGTTTTTAAATAGTTTGTGAAAAAGTGGCACGCTTGGTTTTCATACAGATGGAGTGACTTGCGTTTTGCGTTATCTATTTAGATTTATGTCTGTGGTTGTGATAATAAAAAAACCTTCACGCGGTTGAAACCGCGCGTAGCTTGTCTATCAATAAATTGCTCCCGCATTTATAAAAATATCGACGCTGTTTAGCGACTGATAAACAAATGTTCAAATCAATTTTTCTATAGAGAATTTGGGTCTTATTTTTAGAAATATTTCTGAACTATAGTTTAGCAAATTCGTACGTGACACTCCCAAGGTCTGCGGAGGACGGGGGACGTAAGGCAGCGGGGGTGGTAAAACGTGCACGCGGGACGGGGATAACCTGACGGGAGCGTCACACAGTGGATCGAAAAACGGCTCTCGAAGACATAGAAAAAAAAAAGATCTTATTTTTATTTTTTATGAGTATGTGATCTCTGTCAATTTGCCTACCAGATTGCATCCTATGAAATATATAATCATGATATTGGCTATAAGAAGCTGTTTACAAGCAAAAACACCGACACTTTTAAATTACTTAAATTTAAAAGTGTCGGTGTTTTTGCCTATGTCTTCGAGAGCCCTTTTTCGATCCACTGTGCGTCGTCGCGTTTGGTAGTAACTTCCCCCGGTAACCGCGCGGATCATGCGTGTACGGTGAAACCATACAGTAATAATAATGCACTAATGCTTATTCGTGCATTTTACCTCATTTCACTAATTGATATTAGTAGAGCATTTAGTACTCGATTAGCGGTCATCGCGTGTGCTCCCTCGCTCCTTTGTATTACTAAACCTTTGGTCCGAATAATATATTAATTTTTGACTTTATATGCAGTAGTATCATTTAGCCATCTTCCTAACTTTCACAATGCGAGTAGCGCCACGTACGAATTTGTCAAGCTATAATCAGTCGCTAAACAGCGTCGAGATTAAGAGCGTTTGAATTTAGAATCTGCGAATCAGTGGCTAAATTAAATAGCTCGGTGATTTTATTATTATGGCCCATTGTGTAGTAAGTAGTGTGTTCTAGTGTACCTGAGAGTGTCCAGTGTTTCTCCTTCGCCCAGCCTGGGCGTGAGCGCATTTGGCGGCTGGTTAGAGGGTGGCTGGATCCCAGTGTTGATCCCCGTTATGCGCTGCATGTTGAAGTTACGACGCACCTGCCCTCTGGATTTATTGGAAGGCTTTAGTATTATCACCTATATCACACCTGCCTTACAACTAACACTGAATGTTAGTCCCCTTTTGTAGTTCGTTAGTTAACCCCCTTCCTTCCACCTTCCGCGACTTAATTATTTATGGTGCATCAATCTCTCATGTAAGCTTCTGCAAATTTTTCTTCTTATCCAGAATATTTTTTATATTATAATATGCACAACGGATCTTTGTGTCTGTGAATTGGCTGCAAGACCATGCGCTGTAGCTATTTTTGTGTCAATATTGAAAGTGAAGATAGCATTGTATAACTGTCTCTTTCACTCGCTTACATTTGTCGCATCATTATTTCTCGCTTACTCTATGCAGTATATCAAAACTGTTTCTTGCGCAATGGTTGACAGAGCTAACTTCAGAGACGCAAAGATCCGCTGTGTATATTATACGATCCAAAATGTTTTGTGCGAAGATTTTACCTACTACATACTAGATGACAGCGGAGTACAAAAAAAAAGTTAAAAACGTGTTAAATATTTTAGTCATTATCCCTATTACTTGTCCCACTTCACTAAATTATAGCTTAAGCGTTATTCTGATGTTTAACTATATTACTGTAAAATTTCATTAAAATCTGTTCAGTAGTTTTTGCGTGAAAGAGAAACAATTATCCATTTATCCCTCCAACGAATTCGCCAAGACTATGTCAGTGTAGCACCAGAATTTACCTATTTTATAAAAAAAACCTTTTTTTTTCTTAGAATTACGAAGGCATGTCAATATAAAGTTACATATTAAAAATAAAAAAGGTAAATCTCGCGACAAGCTTTTTACCATATAAATTCTGTATTGTAATAAATTGATGGATTTGATTCAATTTAAACATCAATTTCTTCTTTATAGTTTAGAGCATTTAATAAAAACTTGTTTTAGAAAAATGATTTTTATCTACACTCACAACGTAATGTTCCAAATATGAATTAAAAAAATATTGCATAAACACGTACTTTACATTCGTGGATAGGCAACATTAAAAAAAAAAAACCGGCCAAGTGCGAGTCGGACTCGCGCACGAAGGGTTCCGTACTTGCTAAATTGCGGTTTACAATATATGACGTATTAAAAAAAAACTACTGACTAGATCTCGTTCAAACCAATTTTCGCTGGTAGTTTACATAGTAATGTAGATCATATATTTTTTTCAGTTTTATCATTCTCTTATTTTAGAAGTTACAGGGGGGGGGACACACATTTTACCACTTTGGAAGAGTCTCTCGCGCAAACTATTCAGTTTAGAAAAAAATGATATTAGAAACCTCTATATCATTTTTGAAGACCTATCCATAGGTACCCCACACGTATGGGTTTGATGAAAAAAAATATTTTTGTTTTTAGTTTTAAGTATGGGAACCCCCAAAATTTATTGTTTTATTTTTATTTTTGTGTGAAAATCTTAATGCGGTTCACAGAATACATCTACTTACCAAGTTTCAACAGCATAGTTCTTATAGTTTCGGAAAAAAGTGGCTGTGACATACGGACGGACAGACAGACAGACAGACAGACAGACAGACAGACAGACAGACAGACAGACAGACAGACATGACGAATCTATAAGGGTTCCGTTTTTTGCCATTTGGCTACGGAACCCTAAAAACCATTACAGTTCAACACTTTCCTTCGATTTTCAAACAACTGCATCATAAAATAACTTTTTATTTTTTATAACACACTTTTACTTTTTAATTTGTTGGCGCTGGGCTTATTGACATTGACAGTCATGGTCCAATGAGAATCTAAATTGCCCGCCATACTGCCCGCCATTTCTTTTTCCACTTTTATTTTATTTCAACTGTATGAGTGAAAATAAAATAGTGTATGCAACGGCATTTAATTAGGTATTAAAACACTCGCGTGTTAATATTATCACATTCGCCTCATGTGATAAACCCACGCTCGCGTTTTAATAACCCCTATTAGGTATATGACCATTGCATAAACTACTTTTATTTTTTAGTTATCCTTTGGACATGTTTCAAAGTCTGTTGCGTCATTATTGCATGGTTTGCCTGTTATTGAATTACAGTTCTTAAATACAAGACAAAAAAAAAACAAAAATAGGTTTATTGTACAAAACAGTAACACAAGCTTAATTATACACTGAACATTTGTACAAAAGGTGGTCAGACTCCGGTTGAACAGCTGGCTCCTGAACTAAGTAAAAAGATACTTGTAACTCAAGAGTTCGTATTCTTTCTCTACTACCCATATGATGGGACTTCATAACTAAACGTATAAGATGTATGCAAAGTTGCAGCTCAATGGGTCGAGGTTTAAAATTCAGTTGCTTTTGACCACAGATAATATAATACTAGCATACAGATGCCTCACCCCATACAAAGAAACCGTGCCGACGTAACTAGCCTTTTTTCATCTGATTAATCTTGTTATTCTTGTAAGTACATCAATCGCGTTCGATCCCGTTTCACGGCAATAGATGGTGTTAGCAGCTACTTGCAAGTAAAAGGGTTTACGAAGTTCGTGAATATTTTTTTCTTTATTTACAGTGAAGGTTCGTTTTATAGTATTTTTTTGCACCTTTTTTCCAGTTTTTTTGCACCAAAATGTGTTACAATGCAAGTTTTAACAATCGAGTGGCATACCTCAGAATTTTAAAAATGCGCCATCTATTGGCATCAATTTTAAATGATCCGTTCAAATAATCTTTGAAATGTGAATTTAGAGCCCACTACTCCAAAATTTTGTACTTAGGAGAGTTGATTAAACAAGAACATACAATTTTTATGTTCAATTCCATAAAATGTTAATTTTACACACAAATTATTGAATTGTGTATACATGTCGCGACATCTAGTGAGATTTATTTGAACCAAATTTTCGTTTTTAGCAATGAGACCCCGTGCTTTTGACCCAAAAATACATTGCAAGTTCAATAAAAGCTTTTAAAACCCCCACCTTTCATCTTCGACACTGTCGTCAGATTGGCCGAAGAAAATAAAATTTCGATTAGTTATCTGTGTTGAAATGGTTCCGACATCAATTCGTGGTAGGTTACATGCAGATACGGCTGGTTTTACTATTCACTAATAATATTCTCTTAGTTATCAACAAGTCTATTTCTTAAATTGAAGAAAGATCGTCAATCCCAAAGCTGAAATGTATGCATTGGAGAAGAATAAATTAAAAACACTGGGAATTGAATAAGAGACTTTGTTCTGCGAATTCTTCTCTTCCTATTGTTGTTTTATGTTAAAGATGTCGAGCTTTATTAGTCACTAGGTGAGCCTACAGCTTCGCTCCCGTCAACTGCCTATGCCTACCCTAACCTACTTACCTTGCTACCTACCCCACCTACCTACCAATTTTGTTTTCAAGGGTCATTCTTCCGCGGCGAATCTTGACACCGCCATTCAGAAAATGACATCATATGCACAACGCCATCTATCGAATATGGAGTTCAACTGTCCGAGTATCTGAATTGGGTGTGTTGGTGTGTTGTGATATTTTATATAATGAACACTTTAAAGGAGAATGACGAAAAGTGGTACCAAAAATTCTCACGCATCAAGACCAAAATGTTATAGTAATTAGTTTCATAATTTTTTACGACATTACGCGTCGCGAATTTGATTTTTGAATAGGGAATTTAATTTTGAGTTTAAAAGTATGGATATTGTTTTACTCTCTGTATATGACGTTCCGTTTCACATGATATGTAACGTAACCTTGATTTTTTAAAGTGTCATGACCACTGTTAAAAAATTATACGATTCCAATTCTACATTAATTAAAAAAAACAAGAATAGAATCTTATCATTTACTTTTAAAAGATTAGGTATAATTATTTTATCTATGGTTAATTGGCCGTTCACAGCAGCCGGTTATAAAAATGTAGAATGCAATAGAATCTATTTTTGATGAATCGACTAACCAGTAATGGTTTCTTTTGTTTAATAAATAACTATAACGTTCATGTATAACGTGTCTATAATAAAATACGTCGTTGATAGTGTCGAACAAAATTGACAAAGTTTTTAGGTTATTTTCGATTTTATGAAATAACGCCGAAACCCGGGTATTGTTTTCAAAAATAAGTTTTGTAGGAGTTAACACGGTCAGTGTAGTCTATAAAAAACAAAGTTTGATTTTGATGCAGCTTGGTACGGGAATCCATACATCGATGAGCATTCTCCTTTATCTACCTTTTGATAGAGTGAACCGATTGCGATGGAACAAAAACTAAGTAATACTAATAGATCCCAATGGGTCGAAGTGTCCGAGTTGCTTCTCGGCCCCTCCATAAGATAAGATAATACTTCAAGTTACGCACAATTTTTGTGTATAAATGTTATCTATATTGGTTTCGTACATTTTACGTGATACGTGCACAACTAAACAGACTAAAATTCCAAAAATGCTGGAAATTAAGAACCCAATATCCTTTGAGGGAATCCCCCTCTTGGCATATTTTTTTAGGCATAATGTTGTTTGGCATAACGTTTTCACATAACTTTTATCAGCAAAATAATACTGCGGCATAATAATACTTTACTTAATGCAAAGGTGTAACTGACATTTGGTCTAATTTGTTTTGCCATAATTTGCAGTGGCATAAATAATTAGGGCATAATATTTATTCGTCATAATAATTTTATGGGTACTTGTATGAACGTCGAAAATTAAAATACCTACGGGTAAAATGTCAATTTACAAAATATCGAAATTTTTTGTATCGATTTGAATCGATTGAAAGTTTTTTTTACCTAAGCTTAAAATGTATAATTAAATATATTTGATATAAGGACTCAAATTAATTAGGTTAAGACGGTACCCTGAGCAAAAAATCGGCATGAGATATGAGCATTCCTATTGGCCTAGCGGCACTGGTGGCGCATGAATTACAGTAGTGAATACGTCCAGATTTTAGAATAAAATCTTTATAAAATAAAATTTTGGTCTTTTGAAAAAGAAAAAACTACAAAAGTGTTCGTTATTAAATTGTCTATCCATTAGCGTTAGTACAAAAAATAATTAATGAACACTTTACGAGGAGATGCAATCTATCAATAATTATTTCTCATTTTTATGTTTTTTTTTGGAAGGAGTGTTTGTTTTATTCCAATAACATTATGTGTAAATATCAGTATGCTTTTTAAGATTATGCATAATTATTATTATGCCAACCGTATTTATGGCAAAGCATTTATGCTTAATAACATTATGCGTAATGATCAAATTGCTGGATTTCGTTATGCCAATTTAAATGATGGGCATATATTTTATGCTTATCATTAGTAAACCATCCTTTAACACACTAGCTATTTTTTTTGGAAATATTTTCGGTGTACAAAAACGACTTTTACAGATTTATTATATGTATTGATTAGTGAATAATAAAGCAGGCCCTTAATAAAGCAAGCATAATAGGTATAGGTACACTCAAAAGTTACCATAACCACCAATGAACAATCATATATAATTACATGCTTATCCCATTCAAGTGTAATAAGGTGATAGAAAACATGCTACTTTGTTCTTAAGAATAATAAATTGGGTTGGGAATAAATGTTTTAAAATTAGGTTAAGCGCGTAAGTAGTAGATAAAAGCGACTTAAGGTTACCCTAGTCGACAGCACGAACTATTTAGAGCGCGAGGTTAAAATGAATGCTATCTCATCCGACAACACGTGCGAAAGATATAGATGCTGTGATGAGCAGTAAGAAGCTAGTTCGCGTACGAATTAGCACTTTTGCAAATTTGTATCGAAATGGATGATGATTTAGAACGAAAACGAGCGCACGAAATTTTATAAAAAGACCTTTGGAAGTCTATATCATGAAAAAACTATTAAATGTATATTTTCAAAATAAAATTATTTGCATTGTTGAATTACTAATCTATCCCTGTATGGAGGCCATTTTGCAATTTTCCTTCTTCTTATGGTATTTATTTCCGCCTACAGTTGCGTTAAAATAAGTGTAGAAATATGGAACTTTTGACGCTCATAACTTTCAAATATTTTACTTTTTTGTTTCCATACAGGACTAGATTATGATGAGACAAATTGATATATTTTTTTATTTTGAACGAACATCGTCAAACAGTGGAGTAATCTCTAGACTACGTTTGTATGGAAGAATTTTTGACTAGTGTAACCTTAAGGTAAATTCTACAAAACTGTGGGTATTTAACCCATTACATATTAATTATAATATTAAAGTGTTTAAAAACATAATCCTTTGCTGACAGATAAAAAAATAGAATGCTAAATGTGGGAACCAAATTGTAATTTCTCTTATAAAATTGTTTAAAGCGCAATGCAGGTATATTTCATTTAGAATTTATTTTATACATAAAACTCTGTGAACTGCTAACTTCTTTTCTTGAAATTTGGTAGAGATTTTTATGAATAAAACTGACAATGAATACACAGAAAAAAATATGGGACTTGCGACCTTTTTTTATATTTTTTTATATTTAGCAAACTTTTAAGCAGTTTTTTTAATATTGTTTATTTTTTTGTTTTTGCTTATTTCTCCTGTATCCTGTAAAAATAATCTTATAAAAATAATACACTAATTAGCAAATAGCAACACTCAGTTTTGTTGCTAGTAAGAAAAAGTTCGCATGTCCCAATATCTAGTAGTAGTTAGTACATCTTTTCTTAAGTAAATTTAATTATACTGAACCACCTTAAGTCCGAATGTTAAATTACACTTCTCAACGTTGAAAGTTGATCATTTCTATTTCTCATAACTGACTCTTTTATGCTTAGTAATAAGGTTGAAAATTGTTGACCAATTTGAAATTTATTACTAAGCTTAAGAGCACGCCAATTTTTTCGAGGGTATTTTCAACAATAGCTTCTGTCTGCGATTATTCTTATAGTTCAATGACGATTAAGGGTCAAAGCATACTGAGACAGAGTCGCAGTGAATTTCTAATTATGTACATAGCATATTGACCTTTATCGCCACATAATAATGAATAAATTTCAATAACGAAAAAAAATCACGCCCGCGTTCGAATTTTCGAATGCGGTTGTCTATTTTATCTTCGCTTCGATTCTGTACCAGTGTGCTTGAGCGTAAGGCCACATTTCCACCTGCAACCCGCTCGCATGCAAATTGCGGGTTACCGATATATAATGTGATAAATCTCTCGATCGTACCCCACGATGTAATTAAAGTAGCATGCGAGTTGCTTACAAGTGGAAACGTGGCATAAGGGTCAATTTACGATATTCAGATTCAAATCTTTTTACAAACCTATTTGAAATCCGAACGTTGAATCGTCCTTAAATAGGACGATTAAAGCTGGGAACAAATTATCCGACGCGGCTGACGGACGCGACTTACAGCCGCGGCTGATATGTGTGCACAGTCGTATGGGACGCGGCTGCCAGATCTCTATCAGACGTCCGAACGCCCAAGGTCACGTCCGCGACTTACGTCCGATAGTTTGCACAATGTAATGTACATTCATTACCTAGATACTCTATAAGTCGCGGCTGTCAGTCGCGGCTGACAATCGCGTCCGTAAGCCGCGGCCGATAATTTGTTTCCAGCTTAATAATTTAATTGGAATGTGAGCGTTCGGATTTCGATTTTGAGTGAGCTCAAAGTTAGAAAAGTAAAAGTTCAAACTAAGAATAGCTCATAGTTAGAGAAGTAAATATAGCTAATACACATACTAAACTAAGATGCATCTACTAGCACTCATGCAGCGCACATCACTACGCTCACCTGTTGTACATCTCCTGCAGTATTCGATGCTGTTTCACCGTGATGGCCGCCTCCCAGACATCATTCTGTGTATCAGATATATTCTGAAGAATATGCTAACGTTTATAAGCACTTTTTATCAAGACGTACCAGGATAACCTGGCCTCTCATTGCACGCTTGTACGGTACAAGGCCAGCTTATGCTGGAAATTAAATGCTTGATAGTCTTAGCCATGTGCTCACCGGCAAAGTTTTATTGAATAAGGACGTAAGGAAGCTTATTATGGCCAGTAGAGTGCTGAAGATTGATGATGAATCTCATTGAACAGTAATTTTGAATACAGGAGAGTTCTAGAACAGATACTTTTATTTTCAAAACCATTCAACACTTTCACGTTTTTTTGTTAGAGCATCTCACCAACCAGATAGGTTTTTCGATTCGACTTCCAAATTCGTTTTCCGAACGAGTGTGAAATATCTTCAATATTGCCATATGGAAAAACAAAACATCACCGTAGCAAAAATACTATGTAAGGATCAATGCAGGTGGCTTTCAGCAGCCGTATTGCGTAAGTGCGCAAAGAGTTTAAACTCTATCCAACCGACCGAATCGACCAATCACATACGAGATGAATGACGCGATGTGGATTTCCGTTTTGTGTGATTTCCCGATTTGGTCGGCTGGATAGAGTTTAAACTCTTTGCGCACTTACGCAATACGGCTGCAGAAGTTTTGGGGAAAACGGCATGATTATATGTATACAGGGTGACAAAAAATCGTGGATCAAACAAAATAGGGGAGAATAGCATTAAAGAAAGGCGACTTTGTATCAAACGTGTGCATTATGGTGGCCGAATTAGGACATCGAATAAAAAAAATCTGTGCACGCTGTCACTATGGTGCGGGCTTACCCCGGCGAGGCGTGAGGGCTGCTGCGGCGGCGGGCCGGGCACGTCGCGCGACGACGAGGGTCCGGCTATCATCGGCATCTCGGCATGCCTACTGAGGTGGATGTGCGACATCGCCCTGCCGACAAACCAACCTCCACTTATTTACATTTGGCCCACGTACGCACGGACGCTTTTTTAGCGAGACTATTATTTTTCGGGCTCTACTGGATTATCTCTGGTAGATATCGCTGTCAGCGTAGAATGCGTGCGATACGATAGATGAGACATGACCGCGCCTCCCGCGCTCTGTCCGCCGCACCGATGACACGCGGTTTTTCCCCGCCAGTGCTGCCAACTCGTTTAAGCAAAAACGCGCTGTTAGCTCTTTGAAAACGCGCTAGAACGCGCTAAATGGTCGCTGTCAAAAAATCGTACCCAAAATCGGTCAAATTCGGTTCCAAATTCAAACAAAACTCCCAATTTTTTGAGACCATAAATGAACGAAATTTAATGAAACGCAGTTTTTTATTTATTATTTAATCAAATTATGTCATATAAAAGAGATTAGAGTAATTGTTTAGTAATAATAAAACAAGTAGTGACGTTTTAATATAATTATTTTATAAAATAAAGGGATTAAATTAATTCATTATCGTCTGATTCTGCTACAATTGCTTCTGAGGCTGAAATAAAGTTGGTCTTAATCAGTTTTGGACTTGAATTTATATTTATCTGTGGATGAAATTGTCCTCAACACGTCGTTGGGAAGTTGAAAGTTTGCGCAGTAACTCTTTTTTTAAAGAAAGTACAGAGTTTTAAAAAGCGCTAGATTTAGCGCTAGGCGCTAAAACGCGCTATTGACTAAAAAAAGCGCTAAATCTGGCGCTGAAAGCGCTAAGTTGGCAGCATTGTTCCCCGCACTCACTTCATACCGCTAAAGAGACCTATAATCGTCTACTGCGCAAGTCAAACCACGTGTTGTGTCAAGTCTCATCTTTCGTGGCACGCTCTGTATACATAGTTTTTTTTTAAGAACTTTTGGTGTACAATAAAGTATATCCTGTTCTATCAACGCTCGGTTCAACGGCGAGAGTTAAAAATCCAGGCAAAAAATCCCCGCCGCGTTAAAAAAACGCTCGCGCGTCGTTGCCTCAGTATTAAACTTACTACAAATATAGGTACATAAAGAATTACAAGTAGATATAAGAGTGTTTGTGTTATCCTGCATTGCGCTTTTGAAACTTGTACAATTTGAACACGGTACACACTTGTACATTTGCACGGTAGAATCAACTTTTATTACATGTAAATTTAAAAAGTATGGAGTTTCTTGTGCATTCTTCTCCATAACAAGCTACTTTCCGAATGCACGGTAGAATCAACTTTTATTCCATGTAAATTTAAATTGTGACATTCAACAGTGCCGCTTGGTGGCCCAGTTGAAATAAATATCTTTTGTCTTTGTATATTTTGTCGAATTTTAACTGACTTACAGCCGCACTCAGAGACCTTTAACGGTTACTTAACACGCTCCTTAGTATAGATTTTGTACCAAAAATCTCTACTAAGGAGAGTTTTAAGTAACCGTTAACGTCTCTGAGTGTGGCAGTTAGGTAACTTAAGCTCGGGATTTGTTACCGTATGTGTATATGTGTATATTATATTGGAGATAGTCCCTTCATGCCAAAGGCTCAGACGTCTACTATACCGACAATCCATAGTAATAATATAGATTTGAAAGTTTGTCTGTCTGTTGCCTTTTCACGCCTAAACCACTGAACGGATTTCAATAAATTTGTCAAGGAGATAGATGGCACCCTGGGGAAGGATATAGGCTACATATTGCAAAAAAAACATTGATAGGTAGGGTATGTGTATGGCAGAGTAGGTGATTATGTATGTAGGGTAAGGTAGGGCAGTTAGGGTAGGGTAGGGTAGGTAGGTATGGTAGGGTAGTTAGGTAGGGTAGGGTAGGGTCGGGTGGGTAGGTAGGGTAGGGTCGGGTGGGTAGGTAGGGTAGGGATTTACCCTACCCTAGGTAGCCAGTGACGGGAGCGAAGCCGCGGGGGACAGCTAGTAACAATATAATTTTGGATATTTTATATAAAAAAAAAACAGGATGTATGGATGATGTTAGTTTGACTATGTTAACGCCACAACGCGCATACAGCAAAAGCACCCTTAACTATAGAAAAAAGTTGAATATTTCGTATTGCAGCTAAATTGCCAGGATCCAAAGTTCCAGAACCTTCTGAAGCGAATGTTTTTTTTAAATATATCCTTGTACCAGCTCTCTACTTATTTGAATGAGATCTACGATGATGTTTCTATACGAAATATCATATCTTTTCTATACCTGTGCGTAATAAATGTTAATAAAGAATGAATCATGATATTATCACCACACCATTAAAAGCAGTAGTGATCTTCTGTAAAAGTCTCACGGTGGAACCTTAGATATTTATTTTATTCTGTTTTTAGTATCTGTTGTTATACATCATCTGTGTAAATTTCAACTGTCTAGCTATCACGGTTCATGAGATACAGCCTGGTGACAGACAGTCAGACAGATCGTGGAGTCTTAGTAATAGGGTCCCGTTTTTACCCTTTGGGTAAGGAACCCTAAAAAGAAGCTGCTTGCTGCTTTTAAAATAGCGATACAATATAGAACTTTTTTTTTTATTATTATTGATAGGCTCGCGTTTGACCACTACCTCGCCTGATGGTAAGCGATGATGTGGCCTACGGTGAAGCACGCTTGCCTAGTAGAAACCTATTCACTCTTGACTTAAAGACCCCAAGGTTGTAGCTATCAGGAAACAAAGACTCCGGAAGGGAATTCCACTCCTTAGCTGTGCGCACAATGAAAGTATTAGCAAAACGCTTTGTGCGTATGGGTGGGATGTCCACCATGTACCGATGGCGCATGGCCGTACGTCTTGTAGTCCGATGATGGAAAGGGCTAGGCGGTAAAAGAGTATATAGGCTGAGTTTTTTAAGAGGGCGTGGATGGCCAATTCCGAAACTATGAGGTATAGCAGAAAACACTCAAAGGAGTCACGAGCACGATTTTGATGAAAACTAAAACTGCATCATTCGATTTTTTAAAGTCAATATTCCTAGCCAGGAACGAACACTTTTATTTCCGTGAAAGAATTCGAATACACACTGCAGTGATGTTCCACCGGTAAACTAAGCGTACAGCATACAAAAGCCCGCTAAACCCATGCTTCACTAACCACTTCAAGCATCGTCGCGTCACTTCGCGTCTCTGTGAAGTGAGCTGTCAATCCCTAAAACTCCGCCAGTCTATTCCGTCAACATCTAACCGTGAAGACTTATAATAGAATTGTCATAACGCCACATTCCACTGTGATGCTAGAGGGAGTATCATCTCATTCAAAATACACTTCATCTAAGTTTTAAGCCCGAGTTGTTTACAGAATAATACTACAGAAGTGCTAGTTTGTAACCATCTCACAGTGATAATTTAAGTGAAGTGAGCTGTCAATCTCTAGCATCAATAGGAATGACAACTCACTTCATGCTCATTTGACCAAAATTTTACGAGATTTTTAAAGAACAGCAAGACAGGTGGATTGATGTCGAGAGGCGAGGTCTTAGCCACTGGACCATTCCAGTGGCTAAGACCTCGCCTCTCGTGCTTAAGGTCGTGGATTCGAATCCGGGCCACCGGGGTACCAATGTGACTTTTTCAATTCATATGTATACATATGAATTGAAAAAGTCACATTGGTCCAAGATAAACTTAGAAATTTCTAAGTTCATCTTGGACATCGCTGACAACGGTGAAGGAAAACATCGTGAGAAAACCTGGACTTATAATAATAGTGAGTCTATTATAAGATTGTTCTCCATTGGTGTATTGCTGCGAGGCGTTACAGTGCGAGGATAAACTACTAAATCAAATTGACAGCTCACTTCACCTAAGTTCACGGTAAGATTTCTACAGAACAGCACAACTGGTGCATTGACAGCTCACTTCACCCAAGTTCACAGTGAGATTTTTACAAAACAGCTCAACAGGGGTATTGACAGCTCACTTCACCTAAGTTAGCAGTGAGATTTTTACAGAACAGCACAACAGCAGCCGTATTGCGTAAGTGCACAAAGAGTTTAAACTCTATCCAACCGACTAAATCGACCAATCATGGTCGATTTAGTCGGAGCGAGATGAATGACGCGATGTGGATTTCCGTTTTGTGTGATTGGCCGATTTGGTCGGCCACCTGCAGCCGACCAAATCGGCCAATCACACAAAACGGACACATTGACAGCTCACTTCACATAAGTTCACAGTGAGATTTTGTACAGAACAGCACAACAGGTGCATTGACAGCTCACTTCACCTAAGTTCACAGTGAGATTTTGTACAGAACAGCACAACAGGTGCATTGACAGCTCACTTCACCTAAGTTCACAGTGAGATTGTTACAGAACAGCACAACAGTTGCAATGACAGCTCACTTTACATAAGTTCACAGTGAGATTTTGTACAGAACAGCACAACAGGTGCATTGACAGCTCACTTCACCTAAGTTCACAGTGAGATTTTACAGAACAGCACAACAGTTGCAATGACAGCTCACTTCACCTAAGTTCACAGTGAGATTTTGTACAGAACAGCACAACAGGTGCATTGACAGCTCACTTCACCTAAGTTCACAGTGAGATTGTTACAGAACAGCACAACAGTTGCAATGACAGCTCACTTCACCTAAGTTCACAGTGAGATTTTTACAGAACAGCACAACAGGTGCATTGACAGCTCACTTCACCTAAGTTCACAGTGAGATTGTTACAGAACAGCACAACAGTTGCAATGACAGCTCACTTCACCTAAGTTCACAGTGAGATTTTTACAGAACAGCACAACAGGTGCATTGACAGCTCACTTCACCTAAGTTCACAGTGAGATTGTTACAGAACAGCACAACAGTTGCAATGACAGCTCACTTCACCTAAGTTCACAGTGAGATTTTGTACAGAACAGCACAACAGGTGCATTGACAGCTCACTTCACCTAAGTTCACAGTGAGATTGTTACAAAACAGCACAACAGCAGCCGTATTGCGTAAGTGCGCAAAGAGTTTAAACTCTATCCAACCGACTAAATCGACCAATCACATGCGATATGAATGACGCGATGTGGATTTCCGTTTTGTGTGATTGGCCGATTTGGTCGGTTGGATAGAGTTTAAACTCTTTGCGCACTTACGCAATACGGCTGCAGGTGCATTGACAGCTCACTTCACCTAAGTTCACAGTGAGATTTTTACAGAACAGCACAACAGGTGCATTGACAGCTCAGTTCACCCAGGTTTACAGTAATATTTTTACAGAACAGCACAACAGGTGCATTGACAGCTCACTTCACCCTAGTTTATGGTGAGATTTTAACAGAATAGCACAACAGGTGCATTGACAGCTCACTTCACCTAAGTTTCGCCCTTTTTTTTTAGAGCAGACCGGCAGTTATGACAAAGGCATGTACTCACATGGGGTTGATATGGTGCTGACTGGCGGCGGCGCGGCTCATTCGGATGGTCTTGGTGCGGCGCCTCACGCCGGCACGGCCCAGACCCGGGTGAGGGTGGTGGCCCCCGGGGGAGGGGGACGTGTCACGGGTGCTCTTCGTGCTGCTCTTGTCGAGAGGCTGGATGTCATGTATGCATGTCCACTGCGCAAGAGGTGTGTTTTGGTTTTGTAATTTTGTTTACATTTTTGTCTGGTTTAGAGCTACCCTTGACAGATTTCTGCAGAAACGAAGGATGGATTCACACAGAAAGGATGATATGGCTCATAAGAGCTCAAATGTTGGAATAACATTCCACCGCCGATTAGGGACACAACGACTATAATAACTTTTAAGATTAAACTTAAGACATTCATTATGACTTCTCAAATTAAATTTAATGGCATTGATATTGACAAATCGTTTATCTAATTTTATGTTTTTATCTTATCTAATTTTAATTTAATTAAATCCAATTTTAATTTATTATTTAATATGAATAATTTCTACAGTGACTGACATCGTGTGACTATTTCTAGGTTATGAGTCGGGAAGAAATTGGCTAGATGTGATAGGCCGGTTGAGTCTTACCACACTGTCTTTTGGGGTTTTTGAGACAATTTTAAGCAATTACATTATATATTTTTTACATTACCTTATATTATCTATTTTATATATTCTTTCAATTTATAAGTTAAGCACACATATCCACTTTATGACATTATTTTAAGTAGGTATCTAGTATCTATTTATTTACCCACGTCCGTGTGCCACTAGCGGGGTGCCAACTGAAAATCAGCGCTGGGTGTCTGACGCCGAGCAAATGCTGAGTTGGTAACCCTTTCGGTATGGGCTGAGTACTTTTTTTATTATTCTTCTGTTACTTTGTGATAGTTGTTGTTGTGTTGTTTCTATGTCGAATAAATGTTTTCTATTCTATTCTTTCTTTAAGAGATAGAGTCCGACCGAACCTTAGATTTCTATTTCTGCCAAAAATATCACATGCGGTCAAACGTTCGGCTTTGGGCAAAATGGATCGAAGTTTGTGCTGATAGCCAGAAATCGACCTTCAGTCGGACACTAGAAAGCTGGAGGTGACTACTGAGATGTTTGGAAGAAGACATGCTGCACTGGCCCAAAATAAATTGGGAAAAGAATCTGCTCATAGAAGACTACAAAAATCGTCAAGACTTCTGATTCTAATGATATTTGTAGTCTTCTAGTGAAGGTGTCGACAAAAGATTTATTCTTCATATTAAATGATTCATAGATCAATGCACATGGAATATGGGCAGACACAAAATATGACATAGATCTACATGTAATATTAGATATAACGGCTCAATTTTTCAACACTTATTAAGTTACTTCAATCTTACCTCTGATTTATCATCATGGCTGATATTTCTACTCAAAGCGCTCCAACCCTGGGGGTGAATCTGGAAAATAAAATATTATCTATACTAATATTATAAAGCTGAAGAATTTGTTTGTTTGACCGTGCTAATCTCAGGAATTACTTATTGGAATTGAAAAAATCTTTTTGTGTTGGGTAGTCCATTTATCGAGGAAGGTTATAGGCTATATCACATCACGCTACGACCAATAGGAGCGGAGCATAAATGAAGAATGTTGCAAAAACGGGAAAAATATTCCTTTTTGAGAGCTTCCGTTGCCTGTGCAGCATAAACGGTTTAAGTTACGCAACAATCATGTATGTAGGGTAGGTAGGGAAGATGGGTAGGTAGGTAGCCAGTTGAAGGGAGCGCAGCCGCGTGGGACAGCTAGTTAATTATAAACCTACAGACAAACGCATATCAGTGGTAACATTTGCACTAGGGAAACCAATCTTACACTGAAAAAAAAGGTTTGTTGGATTTACCAAATTAGCAAAGGTTGGCTGAATTACAAGGAAACTACGATAAATATAACAAAACCTCGCTATTGAATTTACAAAACTAAAAAGGTTGAAGTTGGTACCAGAGTTTTGATGTAAATCAACAAAGAGTATTGTACATTTTACCAAACAAATGTCAACAATTTAGTCTGGATGATTTTATCATAAAAATATGATAAATATAACAAGACCTCGCGGTTGAACTTACAAAACTACATAGGTTGCGATCAAAATATAGTCCCTACCAGAGTTTACGGTGTAAATTAACAAAGAATATTGTACATTTTACCAAACAAATCTCAACAATTTAGTCTGGTTAATTTTATCATAAAAAATATGATAAATATAACAAGACCTCGCGGTTGAACTTACAAAACTACATAGGTTGCGATCAGAATATAGTCCCTACCAGAGTTTACGGTGTAAATTAACAAAGAGTATTGTACATTTTACCAAACAAATGTCAACAATTTAGTCTGGTTGATTTAATCACAAAAATATGATAAATATAACAAGACCTTGCGGTTGAACTTACAAAACTACATAGGTTGCGATCAGAATATAGTCCCTACCAGAGTTTACGTTGTAAATTAACAAAGAGTATTGTAAATTTTACCAAACAAATGTCAACAATTTAGTCTGGTTGATTTTATCATAAAAATATGATGAATATAACAAGACCTCGCTGTTGAACTTACAAAACTACATACGTTGCGATCAAAATATAGTCCCTACCAGAGTTTACGGTGTATATTAACAAAGAATATTGTACATTTTACCAAACAAATCTCAACAATTTAGTCTGGTTGATTTTATCATAAAAATATGATAAATATAACAAAACCTCGCGGTTGAACTTACAAAACTACATAGGTTGCGATCAGAATATAGTCCCTACCAGAGTTTACGGTATAAATTAACAAAGGGTATTGTACATTTTACCAAACAAATGTCAACAATTTAGTCTGGTTGATTTTATCATAAAAATATGATAAATATAACAAGACCTCGCTGTTGAACTTACAAAACTGCATACGTTGCGATCAAAATATAGTCCCTACCAGAGTTTACGGTGTATATTAACAAAGAATATTGTACATTTTAACAAACAAATGTCAACAATTTCTTCTAGTTGATTTTATCATAAAAATATGATAAATATAACAAGACCTCGCAGTTGAACTTACAAAACTATATACGTTGCGATCAAAATATAGTCCCTACCAGAGTTTACGGTGTATATTAACAAAGAATATTGTACATTTTACCAAACAAATCTCAACAATTTAGTCTGGTTGATTCTATCATAAAAATATGATAAATATAACAAGACCTCGCGGTGGAACCTACAGAACTAAAAATCTTCAGGTCAAAATATAGTTTCTACCAGAGTTCATAGTGCAAATTAACAAAGAATATTGTACGTTTTATTAAACAAAGGACGATGAACAAATAAGTATGAAGTATGAGCGCGTGCCCTGCCAAAAATTGCCGATTACAAAGTTAATTTATAGATTGAGCTTTATTTTCTTTTATTTAATTGAAAGCTGTATGTATTTATAGTGTCCAATGTGTTTAATTTAAAAAAGACCCCTTTTACATTAATAAGATCTCACACGTCAGTGTTTTTGCCGCTACTTTTTTTTGTAGGCGTCTTTATGAATAATTGGTTTCATTAGAATAGTTTTCTTAGAAAACATTTTCGATAAATGAAAGGCGATTAGATGCCTCTAAGCAGTGAAATGCAAATAGTAGAAGGAAGATTGCCTCAGACGTAGCAGTAGTAGATTTTTCTTTCGAGGCAGTACTGGTTGGATCGATAATGTGCCCAAACAATTTGCGAATTATTTCTAGACAACGGGTTGAGAGCCACCTGAATAACACATAGACTTTAATATTGTAGGTAGACTGCGATTGGCGTTTTTGTTCACAGAATAGACGTTTACATAGTCAACAAAATACAAACCTAGTTCTTTCATATTTTCATTTAAAGAGATTTACCTAACTTATTAGTCCCCCAAAAATATGTTTGAATAATTTTCACTATTAATTGCAAACCGGAAACGCGTTAATTATGTTTTATCAGTGAATAATAAACCCCAGCTTTAATTAGTTTTACATGTATCCCAAAAATCAAAATGGAAATAATTAAGGATGCCTACTTTTTGAATTTACTGTAATCGTTAATTTTTGCCCTGACATATATTATATACTAGTTTCTGCCAGCGGCTTCGCCCGCCCTACTTTATTATACGTATAAACCTTCCTCTTGAAACACCATATCTATTAAAAAAACCGCATCAAAATCCGTTGCGGAGTTTTAAAGATATAAACATACATAGGGACAGAGAGGAAGGGACTTTGTTTTATACTATGTAGTGATAGTGATATATCAGGGCAAAAATGGTAATCGTCCTTTCAATAATTTGGTTTGGTTCATTATATCATAAAATATGATAAACATAACAAGAACTCGCGGTTGAACTTACAAAAAAAAAGGTTGAGGTCAAAATATAGTACCTACCAGAGTTCATGGTGTAAATTAACAAAGAATATTGTACATTTTACCAAACAAAACTCAACAATTTGATTTGGCTGATTTTATCATAAACATAATATGATAAATGTAACAAGACCTCACAGTTGAACCTACAAAACTAAAAAGGGTGAGGTCAAAATATAGTCCCTACAAGAGTTCATGATGTAAATTAACAAAGAATATTGTACATTATGTAGAACAAGTCACAACCATTCGGTTGATTGTATCATTGTTACTATGTTAGTTTCAAAGCAATTTATAGTTACCTACATTTACCGGGACAGTTGGTAATGAGTAGCAGACTCATTTGATAAAAAAATATTCGTTTAAGTGCGAGTCAAACTGGCGCACAGAGGATTCCGTACTAACATTTTATAATTTTTGTTGTTTGTTTATGTTTATTTAAAAATAAGTAAGTATTACGCTAGACTAGTTTTTATTATTTGTTGAATTATGTCCTATAATTCATTCTAGAGGAAGCCCCCCCCCTCCTATTTTTTAAATTGTTTATATTTTTAGAGTTCTGTACCTCAAAAGGAAAGAACGGAACCCTTATAGGATCACTCGTGTGTCTGCCTGTCCATCCATCTGTCACAGCCAATTTCCTACGAAACCACTGAACCAATTGGGATGAAATTTGGTAAGTACACATAATTATGTAAGTCGGTGACCCAAAGACGGACGTGCTACGTAAATGAATGAAATGTAAACATAGGGACATAGGGTCATACGGACGGAACCCTCTCTACGCGAGTTTAAATCGCACTTGTCCGGTTTTTTATTATATAACGATTTATCCGCCATTACGGTTCTTAGTATGTGAAAATTTCAACCAGCTAAGAATGATCTCACTGTAAAATCGTTTATTTGAAAATAATTAATTGTTCATGATTATGATTAGGGTTCCGTTTGACACCCTTCAAGGGCGGAACCCTAAAAATCTACTGCTGATGCAAAGTGGCGATGCAAACGCTATCAGACTTATGGTTTACTTCCATGAGAACAATAATTTACATTATTACTAAGTAATTTTACTTAATATACAGGGTGTAAAAGACCTCATCACGAAGCCGTCAACCAAGCATTCTGTACATCAAATTAGGTAACTTTACGCGAAAATTATTGCTGGGAAACGACTTTTTTTTTGGGTGAAATATCATGTTTTGTGGTAGAACTCAATGCAACGCACTCAAAACATTGTGCTGATGGATAGATTGAATAGTACGGGGGTCGTGGAGAGGTTTAAATTAAAAATCTTACATTAAAATATGTATTTAAAAAAAAACTTGTCAAAAAGTTGGAACTTTGACCCCCAATATCTCCGTAACTAGAGGGTACGCAGGTATGGTGTAGAACAAAAAAAATATCGCAATGACGAGGAGTGCCTTTCGGCGTAAAGAGGTGTTTTACACCCTTTATAAGTTTATCAAGATCAGTTCGTCGGTAAAAGTTAACAGTTAGTAAGTAGCTACATTTGTTCATTAATGTCATCATCATCAGCCTATTAATGTTCCCACTGCTGGGACACAGGCCTCCTCTCTATGAGAAGGTGTGCTATAATCCACCAAGCGGACCCAGTGCGGATTGGTAGATGTCACATGTCTTCGAATTTTTTGGTTCTACCTAGGACATGCCGGTTGCCTCACGATGTTTTCCTTCACCGTTTTGAGAGTGGTGGTAATGAAATAAATTATACAAAGTAATGCGCCTGCCTGGGTTCGAACCCACGACTTACTGTTCGTAAGTTGGGGCCGCCACCACTGGGCCACCACTGCTCTCATTTCAATTGTTAATTAATATACGAAGTAGTTATGTAGGTAGTACTTAAGTTGACCGAGTTGTACCAAAACAGACCGTTCGAATAGCTCGTTTATTTTTAACGTTATAAGATTCAAAATCCATTAGACGTTTTATAAACATGCGACCGAGCGAATAATTTCAACTATACCTAACATTAATAAAGATAGTAGTAGGCATTAGAAGTAGTAAAGTAAAGGCGCTATAAATTATATATTCTGTGGTAAAGGCTTTCTGGAAGAGTTCGCTTTCTATCAGCTAGTTAATAATAAATGAGACTACATACCTTTTTTTTATTTATTTTATTAGCGTGGAGATATTCTCATTCATACAACGCTACCACGAGGAGATAGCGCAGTTTTGTGGGACTCTAACCCACTAAAACTCCACGGTGTCCTCCTGTGCAGCTTATGGCGGGAACACGGGTACGCGTTAGCACTCACCGCGAACCCGCCGCGGCTGTCCGTCACCGGACCCTCCTCTGGGGAGTAACCCCCATCACCGGCGCACTAGAACACACTGTGCGCCGTGACCACCCCAGGGACCAAACTAGCACCTGGGTGCCAGACGACCCCGTGTATATGGCACCCTTGGTCCCCTTGTGACGGGCCAGGGTCAATGGCCACGCCACCTACCATTTTTCGGCCGCAGAGGATAGGGAGAGCGGCGTACCGCAATACCGGCACTCCTCTCCTGCCGCGGCCTTCAACCCTCAGCCGCGATATCGTATGGGTATGGGAGACCCCATACGACATCGCGGCCCGCCTCAGTTGCAATGTCGCCTAGGCAGCACCGCAACCTACATTACCTACAAAGCCTCCTCGGGTTCCTCTTCGCTTCACCGTGGGTGACCAAGCCACGGTTACTGAGCCCCCCCGCATCGACAAAGCGGGAACCCACCGGGAGGGGGGAGAGACTACATACCTACCTACCTATTTATGATAAATATAAACCTTACTCTTGAATCACTTATCTATTATACATCCAGCAATTGCTCACCAAGACGATTCTGAAGAGCCCAAATTCGGTACCTACGATTGTTTTATTTATTACAGAGTTCCTAAGGCCACCTTCCGGCTCCATCATTAGACCAGCCCCATGGTACCATATTATTGTATTGCCAAATTTCAGCTCAATCGATTAGGGATATCTACCTTCTTCAAAATTGAGTTGAAAGATTCCACCCGAAGAAACATACATAGGTACATTGCAAATTAAATGAATGTAATGCTTGTACCTAATAACATTATATCTTGCTTACATCATCTGAGGCCGCACAAAGTCATATTAATTTCTCCAACAACCATATTAATACGAAACTTTAAACAGTATTTAAAAGTAACCTAGGTACATGTCGCTGTGGTTAAAAAAAATTAATTACTAAACAGTATCGTAGAATTTACAAAACCATACGCAATATAGGTAGTTCCATTTCCTTCCTACATATTCAATTTATGCGACTATTTCCCCTCCCCCTTCCGCACTGCCCCGCGGAGCTAGGGCTGCCACCTTTTTCTTTGACGGATAAAACATTCTGATCTGGAAGTGAAGTTGTTAATTTCGTAAATTTTTGATTGGTGCGGTTGTAGTTTTTGTAGTTATTTATTTCCTCGCAAATGTGATGAAAAATTCGTTAAACAATGTACTATATTTGTTTTATACAAATTTATGTTTTAATTTTCAGCTAATAACAATTTCGTATCTGCTTTAAATATATTTATGGCATCTAAACATGGTACGCGGAACGCACAAATTTAAATAATTGCGTATAAGCTTTATAGAAGCTTTATTTCTGTCGTCACGCCACTTCGCATTAATTACAAAAAAACACCTTTTCTGTAAATTCTGAAGTGGCGGGAACGCACATTAATCGTGATACCACTTTAAGTATGTTTGGAAAAGTAATTCCTCGGAAAAAAAAACCGGCCAAGTGCGAGTCTGACTCGCGCACCGAGGGTTCCGTACATACTTCCACTTAATCCATCTTAAATTAGCCGAGTTGAGTTAAGTATAGACCTGAAATGTATGACGCCGCATAAAAACGAGGTGCTTAACGAAACTGAGTTCTCCAAATATAATGTTTAAAAAGGACTAAATTTATAATGATGTTATTACAAATGTATAGTTTTCAGATTTTTCTAAGTACTTGTAGTATGTGACGATATTACTTGCCAAATTTCATAGTTCTAGGTCAACGGGGAGTACTCGTACCCTATCATTTTGATTCCCTCGAGAATGTCGAAATGTATGTGTTTTGTGACATAAACGGCCGTATCTTTTTTTACATTAACGTAGAAGTATGATTTTTTTCACAGCTTCAAGGGACCGTAGACTTGAGTATATGGTTTAAATTTGAACTCGATACTACGTGTTCTCGAGATAAAGAGTTCCGTTTTTTCCGATTGAGGTACGGAACTCTAAAAATGGATTGCCATTCCTTCGCTGCACAAGAATCTTTAATGGTACTACATACTATAGATATTTCCCTTATTTCATTTATAAATATTATTTTATTGTTTAAGCTATCCAGCACTTTTGATCCAGGGGTATTCCGCTTCCCACAGCGGCTTATAGTTTTGCATTCGTTTTCTTTTCCTATTACCATTGCTACTACTGCAAGTGCTAGCATTATCGTCAATAACGTCATCTAAATTGAAATTATTTTCACTTTATAATAAAGTACGGTTGGCAACCCTAGCCCTCGCGTCGCCGCTACCGCGGCTGGCGGCTGCGCAAGTGCATAAACGCAGACGTTCATAATTCATTAATTCATTTCATTTTACGCCGGCCGGCTAGAGTTAGTAGTCGCTTCGCTCGCAATGGAAAGTGAAGAAGAAGACTTCAACTTGGGTGTCGCCGAATATTTAACAGAATGGGGACTATCTGAAGACACTATAACAAACTTTGAAGGTGAGTGCCCATTATGATCGATATAATATACCTATATTGTTAATAATGGTTTGATTAGCCGTGTTTCATGATGGCGCCATGCCTCTTAAGTTGTATTGTTCATTAAACTAATATTGGTTGTTCAATTTGTAATATTGATAGCTTATTGTGCAGTGAACTAACGATTGAGTGGTTGGCTAATGCAGTATTCAACTTGAAATGGATATAGCCCCTCTTTTGTCAAGGCCCGATAATCCACGTGTTTTTTTTGTAAATAGCTAATCACTACAAAAAGCAAGAAAGTTATCGAGTACTATAATGTGACTTTAATTAATTCTACATTTATTTGTGTTCCGGTTTTGCCGCTAATGGGTCAGAGTATAGGAATTATTAGGCCTATATAAAGGAGGCCTAAATATTGAGCTAGAAATAGTGGTTGGGTACCTATCTAATTAATAATTTACTTTGATAGATTTACAAAACGAACTTTAGTAATTTTTACACATTATTATATGTTTATCTCTTCTTTTTTAGTAAATCAGATTTCGTTCAAATTGCTTGACGATATACAAGAAACGGAACTGAAAGAATTAATTCCGAGTTTAAAGGAAAGAATATTATTCAAGCGAGGACTGAACAAACTTCAAAACATTATTCACGTAAGTGTTCATATTATTTTTTTCAAAACTTCTTGGTGTCACGGCTCCCTCTGGCCCGCGCGTACCGTTTTCGGAACAACTCGTACCAGCAAATTCAAACATTATTTTTACTAATACCTATGGCTCTAAGTCGTTAATATCGTCGATAATTGCTTGTTACAGGCGACAGAATCTGATGAAACTCTAAGCATTACTAGCGATTTTTCTGCGCCCAGTCCCACGGCCAGCACAAGCAGTGAAGAGTTGCCGACCACGAGAGAGAAATCTTCTGTAAGTTTTGCCTTTATATTTTGAGTGAGCCAGTGACAAAATCGGATATTTTAGAAATCAATAAAAGATGAATTTCAGCTCTCAGGTGTTAACTGGGACGAAGCTATAAGGGTTGGTGTTAATGTATGGTATTTTCTTTTTGTTTAGAATGATAATTTAACGATTATTTTAAAAAGCAATAATATTGGAGAAATGTGTCTAGCTTCTTTAAAAAAAAATGGTAAATTAGACACTGCGGCACGGAACTACTTGGTTAAATCAGTAGTGGAATACCATTTCAAAAAATATGGCGAAATGAAAAAACAACAATTTCAAGATATTTCCGCCCAAATTGTTTCGTTAGTCCCAACTGAAGTGAAGGTATTGAAATTCAAATTCAGTTTTTATATTGTAATGAAATGAGATACCTATGTAGTTACGGTAGTTAGTTAATTATGATCACTTATTTACTCCCTGTAGTGTAAGGCATGTAGTGTAGTGCTTTTTTTCAAAATTGTAGGCCCAGTAGTTTCGGAGATAGAGGGGGGCGGTGTTAAAAAATGTTCAACTGTCTTAACTATCACGGTTCATGAGATATAATACTCACAACGGATCTTTGTGGCTCTGAAGTTGGCTCTGTCAACTATTGCGCACGAAACAGATGAGTAAACGAGATAGGATGCGACAAACGTATGCGAGTGAAATAGACAGTTATTCAATGCTATTTTCAATTCCAATATTGACACAAAAATAGCTAGTGCGCAGCCTCTTGCAGCCAATTCAGAACCACAAAGATCCGTTGTGAGTATTATACAGGCCGGTGATAGACAGACAGACTGACTGCAGTCTTAGTAATAGGATCCCGTTTTACCCTTTGGGTACGGAACCCTAAAAACTATCAATTCCATGTTGTTAAGTTGATATTTATGACAAACTAGCTGACCCGGCAAACTTTGATTTGCCATAAAAAGACCAAACATTTATCTACCCTACCCTACACTACACTACCCTACCCTACCTATAAACCTCACGGAGCCCGAGACCTTTCCAACGAATTCAAAACCTTGGAAATTGGTTTGTGCATTCTGGAGTTATAGCGTCAGGGAGAAACCCGACTTATTTTTATATAGTAGATACACTTAAATGATTAATTTTGATTTCCTTGATATTCATGCTTAGTTCTTTATAATTTGTTTTGATTTCCATAGGAGACATACTACATTCCAAGCCAAAAGTTTGGAAAAAATAAATATATTCCAGCAAGGGGAAAACTTCCTGATAAATATAACAATCACAAACGTTTGCTGCGGAAGAGTGGGGTAATAATAAACGAAAGGAGAGCCCACACAAGCATCGACGATGTTCTGGCTGACACAGCTGCAGCAGTTGAAAATCAAAGTGGTATAAATTTGAAAATATGTTATACAAGATGTAATAGTTTTATCTAATTAGGCTGAAGCTAGATTAAACTTGATCTATTGTTTACCAGTATCTAATGAAGAATTTGAAGAGTTAAAAGTTTGGCTGAAATACAACAAGGAGCCAGTGCCTGAAGTAATCGAAAATTGGAGGAAAACAACCACATTGCGCCTGAAGGAACTACAATCCGAAAAATATGCAAACTTACATGACATCGTGAACGATTGGCCCTCTTATAAATTGAGTTTCGGATATAAGTTGGTAAGTTGTGAACCTTTTTACATGCTTTTTATTAGCTTGACCCCATATATTTGTTTCAATCTTGTGAGCAATATTTAAAAATATATATATGTATATGTTAACAGTCAAAACTCTTAATCGGTCAAAACTACTTTTGACTGGTTTCAGTCAAAACCCTTATTGCGTTAAAACGCGTTTATTCTAATGAAATAAATGTTAGCTATGGTACAAGGTTACTTAAAGGTTCAAAAAAAAAACCTAACAACCTAATAAGTTTCCTAACGACCTTTAGGTTATTATAATTTAGTACAGAAATAAAACAGAAACCACCTAATAATTTGTTGTAATAGTTTTGACCGGTCAAAAGTAGTTTTGACTGTGACATATGTATATAATTGTTTTTTGTTTTCAGATTGAACTGGATTTCGAAACCAAGTTTAAAGGATCAGAGCTCCGACTGTTCAAAAAATGGCCCATATTTTTAGAGAAAGCTCTTAGTCTTTTGAAAACAATTAAAGCTGCTTCTGTCTACATTAAATTGATTGAAGAAAACCCAAGTGAAGGTTGGTTATTATATACTTGTATTGATCAAAACTTTCACGAATTTCACACTAAAACAGAACTCAAAGTTTCCGTTTTTGTGTGAAATTCGTGAAAGTTTTGATAATAAAACCATTTATATTTATTATGTATATTTCAACTGAGTTTTTATAATAGCAAAAATAGTTTAGCAAAAAAAATCTCTGATAACCAGTTATCTTCTTAGTAAAACTTAAACTAATTAAATCAACGAATATGCATCATAACTTATTCCATTTTTATTTTTCAGATGTTAGAGACTTCTGTTATTGCGCGGCAATTGGATATAAAATAGTTCCAACTGTGAGAATACAGTGTCAAGATACAGCTGGCAAAAAAAAAACCATAAAGCCAAGCATTCAAGAAGCTATGAACAGTTTCATTCTTCATGCAAAGGTATGTATAATTTCACTTCTTTCCATACTAACGACAATTTCCACCCCCTGAGCGTTAACCGATTTAGACACATTTTTGATATACCATCAGTCAGACCAAAATAAGTTTGTACATTATCTAGTTTATTAAATATTTATTTAATATCAATAAACAATAAAACACTAAAACAGGGATAATTAAATCTATTGATGATATTGAAAAAAAGCGGAACAACGAATTTCATGATCTTCCTTTTATTTAAGATGCTATGTTACGTGCAAAAAAATAAAGCTTCCGTTGACTTGAGCCTTTTGATCGGTTTCGCAAAATTACGGTTTGTTTTTGCAATTTGGCGGGTTCGATTCCCGGTTCAGATAGGAGATTATTCAAAATGATTGAATGCGGTTCAAATTGTTTTTAAAATCAAAATGATGTCTTCTTTCAGTAAAACTGTATATTTAAAATACTTAAGATACTTTCCCTCCATGTGGCATAGCCTTGGAACAGCCTGTATAAGTACACTTCTTGCTTGAGAGCTTCGCACAGACTAATCATAAGGGTGAATTACGTTCCGAACCCCTTTAAATAAATATAAATGCAATACCTAAGCAATAAAAAATAGTCAGTGTCAACACTGACTAGGAATTATAAAAAAAATATGGTTAAAAGTAAACAATTCATTCTAATTTCCAGAACCAAAGCGAAGTCCCCACCCAGCTGGACTATCGGCGAAAAGCCCAAACTGCTAAGGGTCTACGGTGCCAACCCATCATTATTGTTGTCGGACCAACCATCGATGCCCTAAAGGACTTTTATGTTGCGTATGATAACATCCTTTATAAAATAGACTCGTTCTTGAAAGCGCTGGATGTATGCTTCAAAACTTTTCACTGCCTGGATGCAGAATATCCCACAGAAGCCGTGCACATTTGGCTATTTCTGCAAAAATATTTTTATAACATTGACACAATAGCAGACAAAAAGCTTTCGGGAGTCTCATCTTTCATCTCCGACTTGGAATAAGTGATTTATTTGCTAAATTTAATCAAAATGTTTGTTTGTTTCAAATGTCTCGCTACAGTTGAAGATTACAAAGATTTTTGTGAACATTTAAAAGACCATAACTTAAGTGCAAACGCAGCATATCGCTGTAAACAGTATCAATGTGATCGCGAATATCAAAATGTACGGTCTTTTAGACGGCACTTAATTGCCCAACATTTGAATAAACAAACAATTTTTAATCAAAATCTGCCTACAAATGATTGTGCTTTAAGTGAAAATATACATGATACGTGTAGTTTGTTAGATCCTTGTGAATCCTCTGAATATCATCGTCTAAACAATGTTTGTCGTGAGAATGCTTTGGATACTGCCCATAGTATGTTAGAGAAATCTGCCGCTACGTTAGCGCTTTCATTATTCAGTGACGGTGGGGTTAACCGGAAAACTGCTCTTAAAATATTGGAAAATATTCAACTTCACATTACCCAAGTTCTTGGTGATATTTTTAAACATGTAATACCTATTTATAATGAGTTCAGTCAAAGTGAAAAAGATAACATGCATGAAATAATTTCAAATCCTTTTGGTAATATGCGCACAGAATATCAAATTATAAAATACTTTACAGACATCAAATGCTACATTGCTCCTGAAAAGTACATTATTAATGAAAATGTTGCTGTTAATACAGTCAACACTTCAGTAATGCTTGCGCCTAAATCCTGTACTGGCGCCAAATTACCGCTTCGCTCAGCATTCAAGAAAATTTTTGAATTACCCAATTTTTACAAATTAGTTTCAAATACATTAAAACCTAACGAAGTTGATTTTCCAAATTTTGCTCACAGTTTAATTTGGCAAAAAAAAATTGCAAGTAAAGAAGGTAAACTCTGTTGTCCTTTTTTTATATATTTCGACGATTTCGAATGTAATAATCCCTTGGGTAGCCACGCCGGTGTACATTCAATATCAGCTGTATATTATCAATTTCCTACTATGCCACAGGAATATCTTTCACTGCTGGATAATGTGTTTGTTGCAATGTTGTACAAGTCTTCTTTTAAGATATACGGTAATCACTCTGCATTCTACGAACTCATTAAAGAATTAAAATATTTAGAAGAGGAAGGTATAGATATAGATACTGCCAATGGTAAAGTGAAAATCTATTTTATACTTGGAATGATATTAGGGGACAATCTAGGACTAAACACAATACTCGGATTTTCTAAATCTTTTAGCAGCAATTACTACTGTAGAATATGTAAAAGTCACAAATCTATAATGAAAAAACAAACCAAAGCAGATAATGCACTATTAAGAGATCAGGATAATTATGCTAATGACCTTGAGCAAAATAATGTTACAGAAACAGGAATAAGTGAATATTGTTGTTTTAATGATATTCCTAGCTTTCACGTAGTGGATAACTGTTGTGTTGATATTATGCACGATATTTTCGAAGGAGTGTGTCATTACGACTTAGCTCATATTATTTTGTATTATACTCAAATATTACACTGTTTTGACCTGGCCACTTTAAATAATCGCTTAAAATTATTTGACTATTCAGTTATAGAGCTTAACAATTTGTCTGTTTGCATAAATCAAGAACATTTAGTTCGCAGTAAGTTTAAAATGTCAGCTTCGGAAATGTTGATGTTTGTACATTTGTTCCCTCTACTAGTTGGAGATTTAGTTCCTAGTGACGATCCCGTATGGCAATTTTTAATAATCTTACTAAAAATAATTCATATTTTATTATGTAGTGTTGTCGATGCTCCAACTGTAAAATTGTTAGAATCTTTAATTACTGAACATCACGAAAATTACATTAACCTTTTTAATGATACATTAAAACCAAAACACCATTTGATGTTACATTACCCGCATATTATTGAGCAGGTGGGCCCCTTAAAGCAATTATGGTGCATGAGATTTGAAGCTAAACACAAAACATTGAAAAACACAGCTCATATCATAACTTCTAGAAAAAACATATGTCTAACGTTGCTAATGAAAGAACAGTTAGCGTTTGCAAACAGAATTTTTGTAAAAAAGGGATTAGAGTCTCGAGTGGAATTAGGAAAAGTTACTGTACGGGAGTCGCGTGTGGATATTTCTCACATCAACGATACTTCTAATCAAGATGTTGATCTATCTTGTGATTTTCAATGGATACGATTTATGGGCACAAAGTATAACCCAGGCATGATATTAGTTACTACCAATGAAAATGATATATATTTTTTCAAATTAGAAAGAATTTTTCGTTCTAAATACTCTATGAGTTTATATTTTCTATGTAAATCATTAAAATGCTCTGGTTTTAATGATCATTTTCAAGCTTATTCAATTGAAGGAGAAAACGATTCCATGGAGTTGTTGAAACCAGAAAATTTAATTATTTCTCCCACTAATGTTCATGTTATTGCCACAGGTGAATCTTATTGTCGATTTAGTTACTATTAAAATTAAATATAAAAAAGTTTTCATCCTTAAACTGACATAATTTAAAAATAAGTTATCTATTGTATTACCTAAACTTAGCTTTAGTTATTTTCGAATTTTTATTTTACTTATGCTTAGGCCCTCATTCTACATGTGTGCCGATCGATGTGTTATCACTACTATAAATGTTCACTTCAGCTCTTAACGCCAGCCAACAAAAGCACTTGTTGACTAAACTATTCAGTTGAGTATAGCCGCGAAACTAGCGCCACTCCGGAAATGTTCTTATATCTCCTAAATTTTCAAAACAATTTGTCGTTCTGTAGTTGTCCCAAAAAACTTGCACAACAAAAAGTGGCCGTTTAAGTTTTTCGGGACAACTACAGATCGACAAATTGTATACAGTAACTTAATACATATTATTGGTGTTCCCTAGTATCTAACAGGCAGAAATTATTAAAAATTGATCTAATTTAAGAGCTTATATCTCTGAAATTAGATCAAATTTTAAATAATTTAAACATTTTCGAAGTGGCGCTAGTTTCGCATACTCGCCTTAATGCAAATGTCGAATGCGGGCACCCTGATGCCTGGTAAAGCTCATCAGCATCCTGGCCAAATCGTGGCAGTATTGTGTCATTTATAATAAGAAAGGTTTTGTATCCTATAGGGATATAATTTTATGATAAGTGATCTAGTGATTATTTAATTGTATTTATGATTAGTAAAATAAATTTTATGTTATGTACCAAAAATCTGTTCATTTTTCTTTAAACCACCGTTTTTATTAAGCCCATATTAAGGTTACTGGTTTTATAAGGTTACTGGTAATTCGACGTATTCTAGAAACTGCTGATTTACTTGCTGAAAAGGAATACGTTGAATTACCAATAATCCTGTATATTTTTGAAGTGTTTGTCAAACGGTCTTAAAACCTTTTTTTCAGACCCTGCATTTCTTGTAAGGTTTTTTCTTCTACTATATTTTTAGGGTGTGGTATCATTGAAAATTAGAAACTTATTAGCTAATCTGCAATACTGACATGGTACACAAGAACTTTCGTGGCCACTGCTGGCCACAAAATTCGTACGTTGTTTGAAAATCTTAACTGCAATATGATTTTACTCTCATACCATGTTAGCAATATTGCAGATTAGCTACTAAGTTTCTAATTTTCAATTATATATACCCTAATAATATTCTGGAAATCAATGTTTAGTAATATAAACCAAAAAGTCGTGTACATTTTACTAGTGTTAGTTTGATAAATTAACCAAACTAACACCAGTAAAATTTACACTATTTATTTGGTATGTTTTACTAAACCAAGACCGGTACATACAATCAGACAAGCACTGATAAAATATTGGTAGATATTACCAGTTAAAGTTTGGTAATAACTACAGCATAAATCTGTTAGATATTACCAAACAAATGTTAGGAAAAAATACGAAACAAACATGATAGATAATACTTAATTGTATTTGATAAAATCTACGATACACTTCTGGTAGATAATACAATATTATCTCTGATAAAAAGCACGATACACATCTGATAGATTATACTAAACTAACTTTGATGAGAACTGCATTACACATCTGGTAGAAATTACCAAACAACCTTTGGTAGTAACTAAAATTAAATCTGGTACTTATTACCAAACTAACGCTGATAAAATACACCAAATGTGATTAGTAAATGCTGCTAAATTTTGTTTGTTAGAGTTTACCAAATAAAGTAGATTATACTTACGAGTTAAATTTAGTTTTCTCTATCAAACTGATTTAATACATTTTACCATATAATAAGTGCTATTTACCAAATTTTTGTTGTAGATTTTACCAAATACCTTTGCATTGTCTATTAAACTACCTTCGGTAATTTTTACCAAAAAAAGTAACAGTAGAAGATACAAAATGTATTTGGTAAAAAAAACAAGTATGTTGGGTAAAATATACAATATCTCTTTGGTAGATTGCAGCAAACTACATTGTACTTTTTTACTAAAGTACTTTGATGAAAACGTTACAAAAGTACTTTGGTTGAAAATCTACTAAAGTTCTTTAGTGAGAAACGCTACTAAAGTACTCTGATAAAAAATGTTACTAAAGTACTTTGGTAAAAAATGTTACTAAAGTACTTTGGTGAAAAATGTTACTAAAGTAATTTGGTAAAAATTATACTAAAGTACTTTGGTGAGAAATGTTACTAAATTACATTGGTAAAAAATGTTACTAAAGTACTTTGGTGAAAATTGTTACTAAAGTATTTTGGTAAAACATTATACTAAAGTACTTTGGTGAGAAATGTTACTAAATTACTTTGGTAATAAATGTACAAAATATATGTGTAATCTACCAAATAAATTTGGTACAACGTCAACTTAATGTGTTTGGTAAAATCAACCAAAATTCGTGATAGGACCAAAATCAACCGTAAACTTTGATTACATTTACGCAAAATCTGTTAAATCCAACCTAACATTTTTTTCAGTGTAGGCGCTGTCCGAAACGACTCGGGCGCCTTCCTGACTGACTCGTTTCAGTACAGATTCTTTACTGAAAGCATATCACCTACCGAATCTGTATAGATTCGGTACAGAAACGAAAACGAACCGAGCCGGTGAGGAAGGCGCCTTAAGGTGAACGCGCACCTATCCGTGCCGCAGGAGCCGCATGCGCCGCAGTCATCGCATTTTCTCAAGTATTCGCTTTGAACAACATTTTCTATACGGATACGGATGACGGCTCCGCGCCGCCAGCACCGCACTCGCCGCAAGCATCGAATCTGATGACGTCATCCACACGCGCTGGTGGAATCCGTATACCTACAGCATTTTGCTGAAATCCGACTCGTGCGGCGCGGATTGGTGCGCGAAGTTGCATACGTTTTCATATAAATGTTTATAAAATGCGATGACTGCGGCTCCTGCGGCGCGTCTAGGTGCGCGTTCACCTTTACTTGGGCAGTTACTCCACATTTCAGGCTAAAAGAAGATTGCTTATACACAGGCCCCTTATGAGGTATCGTGTCTGCAATTTCAATATTATACAAATATAGGATTTTTAATTTTGTGTTATTTTCCATCTGTGTCCTTTACTTTATATGTACAGACAACAACAGATCAGGTTCCTTCACTTGGACATTTGTATGCACCTTATTACATTGTAATAAGGGTTCATTTCAAGAACAGAAACATCGTTATATCTCGTGAACCCCGCAAAATAAATAAAAAATGTTTTCTAAATATGAATATAACATGTTTTTTCTACACTACACAACCGAATTCATCAAGATACAACCATTTTTTTAAAGTGGCCCAAGTTCCCTTACAAAATCAAAAGAGTAAAAAGGCAATTTGGTAAATTCTGGCACCAACCTTTGTTAAAACTGTCAACATACATTAGCACTCTTGAAACGTTAGAATCAGCATCACATCACATCACATCATCAGCCTATTAATGTTCCCACTGCTGGGACACAGGCCTCCTCTCTGTGAGAGGGAATGGGCCGTAATCCACCACGCGGGCCCAGTGCGGGTTGGTGGATGTCACATGTCTTCGAATTTTTGGTTCTAGGACATGCCGGTTTCCTCACGATGTTTTCCTTCACCGTTTTGAGAGCAGTGGTGAAGAAATAATTTACACAAAGTAAAGCGCCTGCCTGGGCTCGAACCCACGACCTACAACATGTAAGTCGCGGTCGATACCACTGGGCCACCACTGCTCAGAATCAGCATAGCTAGTGCTAATCAACATACCTGTAAAGCGCTGACGACCTCTGCATCATTGCCATCGGGGAAGTCAGAGATGAACTCAACACGGTTCTCCTTACGGTTGAGGTCGAACAGGTGGTCGTACATGGCGGCAATCGGGATAGATTGCCGACTCATCTGCATCAGGCGGTATAGATTCGGCTGCAACCAAATTGGGACAGATAGAAGTGAATGGGAGTTTTACTAGAATAAAAAAAAAATGCGCAGAAGAATAACAGATGTGCGTGTATGTCTAGATGCATGAACGTAGATGTAGCAAAAGGAGTTTGAAACGATCGTATAGTTGTAGGCACGTAACTTGGCAAGAGAACTATAAAAAACCGGCCAACTGCGAGTCGGACTCGCGCACGAAGGGTTCCGTACTTGGTAAATTGCGGTTTACGATATATGACGTATTAAAAAAAAACTACTTACTATAGATCTCGTTCAAACCAATTTTCGGTGGAAGTTTACATAGTAAGGTACATCATATATTTTTTTTAGTTTTATCATTCTCTTATTTTAGAAGTTATGGGGGAGGGGGGGGGGACATTTTACCACTTTGGAAGTGTCTCTCGCGCAAACTATTCAGTTTAGAAAAAAAAAATATTAGTAACCTCAATATCATTTCTGAAGACCTATCCACTTTCTGAAGACATTTCACTTTCAAGTATGGGAACCGCCAAAATTTTTTTTTTTTTTTTTAATTTTTGTGTGAAAATCTTAATGCGGTTCACAGAATACATCTACTTACCAAGTTTCAACAGCATAGTTCTTACAGTTTCGGAAAAAAGTGGCTGTGACATACGGACGAACAGACAGACAGACATGATGAATCTATAAGGGTTCCGTTTTTTGCCATTTGGCTACGGAACTCTAAAACGACTGGTTAGATGCGCACCAGTAGTTTTTTAGGTCTCTTTGGTTACCAAGCGGGACGCGGGGTACGTTTAACACCGCTTCAAGCGCGCGATTTGTTGGTCAGTTGACACAAGGACCGACTGACCAATCGCGTCGCATCCACGTTCCGTTCGCTCTCTATGGTGGTTGGTCAGTTCGCGCACTCTGCCTACCTCCATGGAAAAAAAAAGTAAGTCGGATGATACATGTTCGCGAGCTGGCTGACCAAAACCAGATGTATCCTCCGACTACACAGCATGATTTTCTTCTTGTTTACGTCTTTTTAGTTCGCTTTTTAAACAGTTGGGTTTTTTGTTTTTTTTAATTAACTTTTTTTATTTATAACTTTTTAGTTATTATTTTTTTGAATTAGGTACATTTAAACATACAAGTGTTATATATTTTTGTAATCACCTCTTAAAACACTTTATTTTGATACCCAATGGGTTTGGCAGAAAAAAAAATTGGTGCTCCACAATAAGGCACCCAAAATCCGCCATCTTTTTATTTTACATTTTTAATGTAGCAAGTGACACTCGCAGGGTTAAGACGAATCGATTGACGTAAGAATCATCAAAATCGGCCAACGCGTTTGGTCTCTAGAACACCACATAGGAACAAACATACATACATAGACTGATAAACACTTTACCTATATACACATTATTTATGAGTCTAGTTTTGCGTTCGGTCGATGGTAATAAGCTCACCGTCTTTACATATTTACGTGTGCCTTATATAAACCTAAGTAGGTACCTGGGAGACTGAGCTCTGCTCGGGTGAAAATGTTAATATTTTATTTGTATTCAACAAAATATCACTTTATCATCATTTCAGCTGATAGATCGGCTAGGCCTAGGCCTTCCGCAACCGTCACCACAGCGATCGGTATTTTGCGTCTCGCATCCAGCACAATAAACAATATCGCATCTGTATTTTGATATTTGAGTTTAAGTTTCATGATAGACGATCATGATCAGTCGGTCAGTCATGATAGTTCGTGTAAGTGTGGGTAATCTGCTGCCATAGACCGGCAGAAATCTAGGCTGCAGATTGCGACTGAGAATTTCCTAATGGAAAAACCAAATAACACTGCTTGAGCTGGGTGCTTCAAGTGAAGAACCACAAGTACAAGCAACAGAGTGCCTTAAAGCTGATATAACGGGTTGTTGGAAGCTCGAAGGACCAAGAGCCTGGTTAGCCAAGGAGTACCCTATGTACCTGTAACTCAGTTGTGGAGTTCAGATAGATTGAAACTCCATGTAAAAAATACTGGTATTCTGCATGGAGTCAGACTGGAACTGGACACCACCAAAATTGGGCAAAGGGTAGGCTAATTAACGGATTCAACCTTCGAAGTCAAGTAGCTCCGTAGATATGATATCTCGCGGTAACGTGCATCGAAGTCTACTAGAACATAGAAAATACTAATACTTAAACTGATGGAGGGAATAACGCTCACACACACACTCACACTGACACTCCACAAGTCTTATAGTCTGCACCTTCTTTGTTTTATACTTAATTTAATTTTATTGATTGCTTATTTTATTTTATTTCTTATTTAATACAATTTTATTATTATTATTTTATAATTAATTAAATTAATTATTAATTATTTTAATTAATTATTTTATTTCTAATATTAGTTTATAAATAATACTGTACTTATGTATTATATAAATTATTCTGGTTGTAAGATGAAAATAAATTGCATTATTGAATATAAAAAGAATAGAATAGAAAAAAAAAAAAAAAAAATAATTTAATTCAATTTTAATTTAATTAATTTTAATTATTGACTGATTTAATTTTTTATTTGTGTTATTCAATTTTAACTTTATTTCTTTCATTATTATTATTATTTTATTTTTAATTTTATGTAATTCAATTTTAACTTAATTTTTAATTTTAGTTTAATTATGATTATGTTGTTAACAGGCTCTTTAAGTAATGTATGGATATGGAAGAGAGAGGACCTCTGGCACAGGAGTCAGACTGGAACTGGACACCACCAAAATTGGGCAAAGGCTAGGCTAATGAACGGATCCAACCTTCGAAGTCAAGTAGCTCCGTAGAAATGATATCTCGCGGTAACGTGCATCGAAGTCTACTAGAACATAGAAAATACTAATACTTAAACTAAGGGAGGGAATAACGCTCACACACACACTCACACTGACACTCCACAAGAAAAAAAGAGAAAAAAAATACCTAAAAGAGGTCCTCTACAACTTTTATGTAAAACCTGTTGATTGTGAAATAAATAATTTAATTAATTTATGTCAAGTAGTATCGCAGTTAAAATCTTTCGCGGTAACGTGCATCGAAGTGTAGTGCAGCATCGTATTAGCATTTATCGATATTTTGTGCGTCGAAATTCATTATTTGAGTTTAAGTTTCATGATAGACGATCATGATCAGTCGATCAGTCATGATAGTTCGTGTAAGTGTGGGTAATCTGCTGCCATAAACCAGCAGAAATCTAGGCTGCAGATTGCGACTGAGAATTTCCTAATGGAAAAACCAAATAACACTGCATGAGCTGGGTGCTTCAAGTGAAGAACCACAAGTACAAGCAACAGAGTGCCTTATAGCAGATATAACGGGTTGTTGGAAGCTCGAAGGACCAAGAGCCTGGTTAGCCAAGGAGTACCCTATTTACCTGTAACTCAGTTGTGGAGTTCAGAAAGATTGAAACTCCATGTAAAAGATACTGGTATTCTGCATGGAGTCAGACTGGAACTGGACACCACCAAAATTGGGCAAAGGGTAGGCTAATTAACGGATTCAACCTTCGAAGTCAAGTAGCTCCGTAGATATGATATCTCGCGGTAACGTGCATCGAAGTCTACTAGAACATAGAAAATACTAATACTTAAACTGATGGAGGGAATAACGCTCACACACACACTCACACTGACACTCCACAAGTCTTATAGTCTGCACCTTCTTTGTTTTATACTTAATTTAATTTTATTGATTGCTTATTTTATTTTTTTTCTTATTTAATACAATTTTATTATTATTATTTTATAATTAATTAAATTAATTATTAATTATTTTAATTAATTATTTTATTTCTAATATTAGTTTATAAATAATACTGTACTTATGTATTATATAAATTATTCTGGTTGTAAGATGAAAATAAATTGCATTATTGAATATAAAAAGAATAGAATAGAAAAAAAAAAAAAAAAAAAAAATTTAATTCAATTTTAATTTAATTAATTTTAATTATTGACTGATTTAATTTTTTATTTGTGTTATTCAATTTTAACTTTATTTCTTTCATTATTATTATTATTTTATTTTTAATTTTATGTAATTCAATTTTAACTTAATTTTTAATTTTAGTTTAATTATGATTATGTTGTTAACAGGCTCTTTAAGTAATGTATGGATATGGAAGAGAGAGGACCTCTGGCACAGGAGTCAGACTGGAACTGGACACCACCAAAATTGGGCAAAGGCTAGGCTAATGAACGGATCCAACCTTCGAAGTCAAGTAGCTCCGTAGAAATGATATCTCGCGGTAACGTGCATCGAAGTCTACTAGAACATAGAAAATACTAATACTTAAACTAAGGGAGGGAATAACGCTCACACACACACTCACACTGACACTCCACAAGAAAAAAAGAGAAAAAAAATACCTAAAAGAGGTCCTCTACAACTTTTATGTAAAACCTGTTGATTGTGAAATAAATAATTTAATTAATTTATGTCAAGTAGTATCGCAGTTAAAATCTTTCGCGGTAACGTGCATCGAAGTGTAGTGCAGCATCGTATTAGCATTTATCGATATTTTGTGCGTCGAAATTCCGTATTCTACTCAATGTTTGGTGTTTTTATTGCAAAACAAAGTTTGCGGGGTCTACTAATGCGTTAATAAAAACAAAACTTTAAAAATAGACATTTAAAAATGAAGCTTACCTTAAATCCATTTAAGTCATGAGCCAGTGTATTTAAATTCAAATCGTGTATAATAATGATGAGCCCGCCCGTCGTGCACATGACCATCTGTTTCGCGTCCGGAGACAACCGGCATCGCATCAGACTCGCCGTATGAAATACTCTTTGGTAAATAAGGTTGTATTCTGTATAGGAGTTGATATCCCATGTGTATATGCTGCCATCTAGACCTGAAGTGACCAGCAGTTTGTCTTTCACTGAAAATTCTATGTTTTTCACCCATTTGGAGTGACCTAGTAGAGATCGTATCTTCTTCTTGAGGTTGCGGACGTCCCATAGAGCGATAGTGGTGTCATCTGAACATGTCGCAAACATTCGGCCGTCGAGGAACCTAAAAAGGTTTATGAGATTTTGAATGACGACCCAGAGTTAAGGTTGGATTAAAGCCATGATAAGAAGCTATGTAGTTGATTTGTGTCCACATATAAATATTTTTCTCTTCCTCTGATGACAACAAAGGTGAAATAATGCCTCATTTTATTAAGCTCAAAATATTTTATATCAGTCATGGGAGGTTCAAAAGATCTAAAGCACTCAAATAGTTATGTCTCTTATAGTTCAAAACTAAACAATACTTACTTAACACAGTTAACACAATCAGAGTGAGCCCCATTCACTGAAAATACCCTCTGATGAGTGAGGGGGTCAAATATTTGCACAGACTTTTTTTCACAGGCAGCCACCAACAACGTCCTGAAATGTTCATATTAATTATAACCAAAAATTCATTCATCATTTTCTTAGGTTCCGTATGGATCATTCAGGTGTCTTACATTCCCTATGGAGCAGGAATTTGTTAAACACATAAAATAATTAACATCACACCTGTTCAGGCAGGGGTTATACTGTATAATCATGCAAAATTCTTTGTCTCTGTAAACATTCAGGCATTAACCAGAAAAGGGATTCAGTGATAGCGAGATAGTTTACAGGATGGTATAATACCCAGCACGTAAGTTGGCAAGAATCGTTAGATGCACAGAAGTGTGAAGTGAAGCAGGGTGTGGGGAACGTTTAGGACCATTCCGAGTGCGCAATTGGTTGGTCAGTTGGCACAAGGATCGACTGACCAATCGTGTCGCGTCCATGTTCCATTCGCTATGTATGGTTGTTGGTCAGCGGCATATGCGCGAACTTACCCCCACTATGCCAAAACCTTGCCGACTTACGTGACGGGCACTATATGGGAGAAGAAAAAGTGTAGGTAGTAGTAAGATGATGATTAGTCATGACTTGAGATATTTAACCATATTAAGGGCTGCAAGAGGGAGAAGAGTTCTGGAAGGGCTTAAGGGATGACTTCGTTTAGCAGTTAGCAGATAGAACAAAGCTTTACACCATCAGTATGACCTGAATGTATAGATATTCTATTACATTTTATTGTGTAAAAGTAGGTAAGCAGGTTCCTATATACAGGCATGGCATCTCATGTAGCATTATGTGCTGCAAATGTGTATCTTCAACATAGTGCATAGTAACAAATCAATGCTGTGAAGACTTAATAAAAAAAAATTACAATTATAAGGAGCCTGTAATCCTATTGAACTTCAACAAACAAACAGGCACACAACCTGCCGGGGAGCACGGCATCTTTGATCGGCTTGAGTCACGCATTATATCACAGTAGCTCATAAACTGTGATAAAAATATGTGACTGAAGCTTGTAACAGTAGGCCATGCTCGCTCGCATGTACAGAGTTACAGACACAGGTTTCACTATGAGGGATTAGTAGACAAGAGTTACTAGATTTTGCTACCTTCATGAAAGTTGGGCATTATTGTTAATTTGTGGATCCCTGGAAAACCTGACACAGGCTGTGGATATACATCTTTTTTTTATTCATCCATCTTACATCAATTCTTATAAACATGTGTGAAATACAAATGCATATGCGATTGATGTAAGATGGATGTATATTTTTTTTATTTGAATAGTATATTTTAAACATGCAACAACATTTTCACCTTTTTAATAGCGACTGGAGCAGTCCAACGTGTTTTACAGCCAATTAAGTTAATTAGCAGATAATTTATATCTAAGTTTTACAATGGAATTGAAGCGAAACCAAAGTCAAGGCTAACATGCGTTGTTCAAACACCGCACACTTACCCTTCCGGGGAAAATTCAAGGTTGAAAACGCCTCCAGTCGGGGGAATCTTGTCGCGATCGGAATCCCATGATGCGACAGGTTTCATTCCGCAGTACAAACTTTTCGCGAGCGCATTGTTTTCTCCGATAGAGTGCTGGAACCCCAGCTCTCTCTGCCTTATGCGATAAGGATTAAATAATGAATATTTAGCCATGTAAATCGAATTTTCTTCGTTAATGTTCCCCATTTTGTTATGTTTAGGACACAAATGCTACACTACAAAGGATTAAGTATTCGATGTTACACTGGTATAAATGCAGTTGGAAATCATCGACATCGTTTTTCACAATATTAGTTGATATTTTTCAATGCCTGAATGAAGAAATTACACAAACTTCAACAGCTTCAATAGTTTTGTTTTTTTTTGTGGTTTTTTTTTTGACATGTGTAGATAGACAGCTGCACAGACTACTTAAAGAGATGGACAGCTGCGTTTTGGTGTGGATCGATTTCTTAGATTCATTGCCAACTTATAAAATTGTACTTCGCCAAAAAAAAACATTTTGTTTGTGAGTGTGTTGCTAAGTCAGTGGTTGCGTCTGTTTGTTAGAATGGTTCTTATCCTATTCGAGCAATAAAAACTTTAAAAAGATATCATGAGCAGCGGGTTCAGACAAGGCTTAAGACGCCTTGCGATTTTTTTACGGACGATTTCTTTAGTTTTTAATCGGCGCCTTTTTTTTCCGCTTTCCGTCATACAAATCCATAGGTCGCAGAATGGGTGGAATAAATTCGTGCGAATAGAAATCGCAGTGCGTGCTTAGCCTTAGTTATCACCATGGACTGTGAAAGATTATATTATGCTGTTTAGCAAAATAGTGTGTTTGAATTTGGTGTCTTTGTCTAAACGACGACGCATGAAGTTGGTTTCAAAATGCTTCATCAGTTTTATATTGTTCTTAAGTCTAAGGCCGAGTTTCTCAATGTGACAAATTGTCAAGCACGCATTGTCTGCTTTAAATTAATTTTGCGATAATATAGAGGTGATAAACTCGGCCTAAGGGATTTGGAAGGCCTTATACATGGCCGGCACAACCGCCCAACTCACCAAGGACATCATGACATTGGTTGTGTTGTGTTGTAGTAAAAAAAATGAAGTGGGTCGCAAGCGCATATTATATACCATACGCTTGTGACCAAGGGAAAATAGAGGACGTTGAGTCAGCATCCATTTTCTTTTCTTTATCTTCGCTTGCACATAGAAGAGCTACAGCCTCTCCATCTTTCTGATATTTTGAAAGGCTAAGAGAAGCCATCTCTTGCGTTTACGACTGCCCGAGAATTAAAATTACTAAAAGCGTGTCAATCACGCAACCATGTAATACAACTTGGTCGGGCGTTTGTCCCGACTGTGTAGAAGCAGTTTAACAACATATATTCTGCTGTGTAAAGACCGATCACAGGTGCTATTTAAAGAATGTATTTATTTTATTTTCAGCATATTCTATCCTGGAAGGCTTAACTTTCTTATAAAAGAATGTACGCCGAAAATCTATAAGCTTAACTTTTTGAAAGTTGTAGTATTATAATTATATTTTTTTTTTTTTTTATCTATAGGAATACTGTCTTAGGTCTGTCACTCTGTCATAACTTGACAATCACCTGCTGACATTTTGTTTGACAATTGGGTAACTATTGTGGCTACAAAAGGATTTTGTTATCAAATTTTTCTTGTGATTACATCAATAACATACGTGTACCTTTAACTATTTGTTGCGTCATTATAATTATCATACAGTCAGTAGTTCCTACCTAGTGTGTTGTGTATTTTGTAGAGAATGGCAGAAATTAGTGAAAAATATAACACAAAATGTCCTGGTGTAAAACGCCTAATGAGAGAGGCCATGGAGTTGGCGGAGGCCACAGAGGAATATTGTGCGCGGCCTTTGGAGGACAACCTATTCGAATGGCACTTCACCGTGCAAGGTCCGAAAGGTACAGACTTCGAAGGTGGTATCTACCATGGTAGAATATTGTTGCCTAAAGAATATCCTATGCACCCACCTCACATAATACTTCTGACGCCCAACGGAAGATTCGAAGTTAATAAAAAGATTTGTTTATCCATTTCTGGGCATCACCCTGAGACTTGGCAGCCTTCCTGGTCAATAAGAACTGCCTTACTGGCTTTGATCGCGTTTATGCCGACTCCAGCTGAAGGTACCATCGGATCGCTAGACTACTCGCCTGCTGAACGCAAAGTACTCGCCAAGAAATCTGTAACTTGGGTGTGCTCACAGTGTGGAGAGATATCTGCTCTGCTGTCATCAACAGCAGCTAAACCAATCACTGAAGAAGAAAAGTCAGTGTTGAACCAGATAGCATTCAAAGCAGAGGAGGAGCAGTCTGCTAAAGCCCCGGTTGAAGAACCTGTACGTGAGCAGGAGCCTCAAGTGTTGGAGTCAGTTGAGCCTACCAATAGTTTCTTGGATCAGCTGACTGAGATACTGGTTGCCCTACTAGTGGGAGCCGTTGGTATTTTTATTTACAGGCGTTGGAATACACATTATCCAACTTCTGAGACAGAGCTGTAACTTCTAACAGATTTTTGATATTAGGGCCTAAGAATAATTTTGAAGTATTTGCAAGTGATGACAAATGATGCATTGCATCCTCCTCTTTATTAAGAGATCTTTATTCAAATTGGGGTGTTCACTAAACAGGATTGATCATGATCATACCTATCTTACTTTTTTCTGATAAATTATATGATTTTTCAATTGTGCCTTAAGAATAAGGATATAATACTTATAAGGCATCCAAAATCCTCTCTAAGAGAATACACAATTACATCACTCTCTTTTGTGATTGCTCATGTGTCATCTTTTATTATACTTTGTATATTTCGTTTATTATTAGTTGCCAGGAGGCATAATGATGTTCCAAAATGAATAAATATAGTCCTCGCCAAACTTCTTGGCTGCCTTGAAGTTGGTTTACCGGATGCGCGAGGCACGAAACGGTGCTGTTTTTGTATAAGATTTACTACTGCAAGCCATTGCAGCGAACTTCAGGGCGGTCAAGATGTTTGGCGAGAACTGTACTGCATATCAAGTTACATAGTAACTGAATAATATGCACATCATTAATTTTTGTGCAATACAGGATAGCCATAACCTGGTTATCAACACTATTATATCTTGCCAAATATTGCGAAAAATGATCTTTAGACCTTGTGATATCTGAAATCCTATGTGACCCACTTTTACATGAATAAATTATTATCATGAATGAGAAGATAACATTACATTAGGCCCATGTTGATCAGGGTTAAATTTTGTAAGAAGTGTGGTCACAAAGGGCATATTATGATGAAAATACCTTGAGGTATGAGAAAAGTCTAGACGTACTTGGTTTGGCATTTGAATGTGTTCTCTACACTCATAACAACTAAGAACTTAAAAATGTCTGTTGTTATGTTATTTATACAAAAATTATATTAACAAAATTTATTTTATAAAATGACTAGGGCACTGGTAGAACACTGTTTTATTTGTAAAATATAAATGTTTATATGTCTTTATTAGGTTGTTATCTCTAAGAATTGTTCTTGATTACCATAGCTAAATTATTGTTTTGTAAATTAATATTGCACCATATCTAGAACACTAGTATTGAGAACAGGTTTTCGACCTGTGCTGGTAACATTCCAAGAGCTGAGCTGTCATTACAAGAATCTTTTGGAATTAACATTGTATTAATACATAAGTTTTTGTTAAGTAAAATTATTGTAGTGATAAGTTTTATGTATGATTAATTTAATGTGTGTAAATTAGTTGTAACATTGCTTTCGAAATACTGTGTTGCATCGTTTGACTAACATAAACTTTGTAAATTCACTACATAAATGGTGTAATTATTTCAAAGTCCTTAATCCGTTATTCTACTAAATAGGAAAAAAAAGTGAATGTTGCCTTTTGTTTGGACAGTAATTTCCATTTTTTTTTTAATTTTGTCTTTCTACATGATGAAGGACGTCCACTGCTGAACATAGACTGACCCAAGCTCTGGCCACAGAACATTTTACCCAGTATATAATAGTAATCTTTGCCCAGTATATAATAGTAATCTTTGGACCAATGCACAGAACATATATACCATAGGTCAGAGGCATGGAGAACTTGTGGCTTCAAACCGCTGGCAAGTGGCATTTTTTTTTTTTTTAAGTGGCGTCTCGCAGATTCAATCAAAGTGATTGGCTACTGCTTAACCGGACTATCCTGTGGAGACTAGGCTAAGCCTCCAGCCAGGCACAAATTTCTGAACCCAAGCGACTGCGCTGAGGGCTACCCCAGGTGGGGTCGAACCTCGGCTCAGGGCGTCGCTGGAAGGGACAGCAAAGGGACAAGCTGGATCTTGACTGTTATTGATTCTACCATCAGTTCGTAAAGCACCTACTGTGGAGAAGAACTGAGTGGCACAACATCATTCACTACTCTTTGATATATACCCTAAAGGGGACCACGTAGTTTTACTTTCTCTATGAGGGGACCAATGTGCCTACTGTGCCCAGCGCACTGCCACCTATTAGGCGTGTGTCACTCTTTACGGAACCGACTCACTGATCCGGATCATTGAGGTGTTCCAAAAGATTGGTTCAGAAAAAGAAGAAATGATGACACTACTATAATACTACATGATGATACATTTGTATTTAAACTCCTCGATTGTGATCGCTATGTAGGTTATGTATTTATTTGTTGAGCTAATAATTATTTACATAGAAGTCATGTTTTCCTTGTGAGTGAAGGATATATGTATGTAAGATAGTAGTAGAAATAGTACCTTACCCTTACCTATAATAATCTGCATTCTTAGTGTACCTTTACCGTGATTAAACGACATCTACTACTACTCACAGTTACGAAAGGTACTAATTATTTATGAACGTCAAGTCTTTTCGATTATCAGGTAAATAGGATTGAATACAATATTTCTACTATTTCGTACTTTCATAGTAAAATTCTGCACTCCTATCATTTCAAAATATTCTACAAAGTGGTCCCGCTATTTCGATATTAAAATGGCGGGACCACTATTTAATGAGAAGCACATGGCATGATCTTAAACTGAACACACTAAATTTTAATAAGATTTAGTACAACTATGTTTGAATCGTTATAATACTTTTAAAACTGTAATTTCAATAAAAAGTGTTTATATTTACACCAGAAAAGCGCCTGAAGAGAAAGTATCATTTTAAGCCAAGTATCATTTTATGGCTCTTACAATTTATTTAGGCGTATACTTTGTTACAGTTTTACTTTGGCCCCCAAAGTAAAACTGTAAAAAACTACAATTATTCTAAAGTGCATTTATTTTAGTTTGTTTGCCTAAAAATTAAAAGTGATTTGGTTCCAAAACCAAATTTTTGAAAAAAATAAAAAATGTTCCAAAACGCTATTAAAATTCTCAAACAAGAAAATATTCTCATCTGAAATTGTTAAGTACGCACTATTCGATCTACTACGATCTACGAGTATATGTATCGGGTATTAAATAAACAACTTACATGTGATAAATATTTTATTGTATTTCATACATGTTCATAGTGGTGTTCGGAGGATTACCGTGTTCGTATGCCACCTACAATACAATCTGCAAAGTAGCATACGACCACGGTTATCCTCTGAACACCACTATGAATACGTATGGTATTTCGTTTAGATTTATTTGTTCATTGTCACGGAATTAAAAAAAATGTACATTCGATAAGTAGTAGTTTTAATAATATTGCATTGCTTGCAAGTTGTGATATTATCTTCTATCATTATCTCAGCTGATTCGTGGAGAGCATGTTCACTGTATATATTATCTGATAAAAATAACAACTACTCGTGTCTAAGCAATATTGCAATCACTGCGTACTTGCATATTTAAACTTTTTTTTTTTAAATAAGGTGTATAACCATGTGGTGTTTAAAAAGGGGAATTTTTAACTGCACCTCTATTTAGAAATTTAAGCAAACAAAATATCTCCACTAATAATAACCTACTGCAAAACAATATTACTCACCGTAAAACAAAAATACTGATTTGCACACAAATTATTCAATTAAATATAAAATAAATGTGAATTAGTCCAAGAGCGAGCGAAGCGAGCTCGGGAGCTTAGGGCACCCCGACACGGATAGGTTAGGTTCGAAGGAGATGACGGGAGCTGAAGTGAGCGAGCAAAGCGAGCGAACTCAGCTCCCGTCATGTCCTTCATGTTAGGTTACTTTAGACCCTGCAGACAGAAATAGGAGCCCTGCGCAGCGGGGCTCCGTCGACTTTGTTTCGTTTCCCCCCCTCCCTTAAAACTTAAATATTTTGTTGCACTCGAAGAATTATTAGATTTACTTTTAGTTAACAGATAAGTTATTCAGTAAAACAGTTAAGCTTTAAAGATCTAGCAGTATAGTATAATTCATTTATTTGATGAGCAAATTTAGTGTGCAATTCAGTATTTTTGGTAGTAATTTCGAATATTTTGATTGAAAAAAGGGGAATTACAATTAAAGTATTAAATACCATCCGTTTAAAAATGTGCATGTGGTTCCTTTAATTAATTGTTCCACTTATAAATGAAGGTAAAAAGAAAATGTAAACGTAGGTACTGTTTAAACAATTGTTGGTTAACCAATTAAAAAACAAACTTTCATCATATCAACCGAATACGTCCACTGCTGGACATAGGCCTCCCCCGAGCCTGGCCCTATTTACCGGTCCCGTGCGTCTCGCATTCAGCGGACTCCCGCCACCCTCACCAGGTCATCTGTCCACCTGGTGGGAGGCCTTCCAACGCAGCGTCATCCGGTTCGCGGTCACCGCCGCATTCACAGTTTTGGAGCAAAAGCCGTGATAAAATCCGTGACTCAAGCAATGGACTCAAGCCTATCACAGAGGCCGTGGTCGCCCGGCTTGACCCTATACAAAGATTACCTATAACTCACTAGTCAAGCTGTTATACTGCTGCGCCAATCTGTTACTGTAACGATTATTTTTATATCAAAGCGACATCTTGTGCCAAAAATGAGAACCAGCTTGGCATGGGTATGTCACCAGTTGATCGTTGCGTGACACTGGATGGCGTTGCTATCTGGAGTTATTAATTAATGATATAATAAAATAACAATTTGTTAAAACTAGTTTTTAACTAATAAAATAAGGAACGTAGATTGTAGTGACAGGAAAAATATAATTGACATGTAACAACGGTTGCTAAGTATTGAGATGACAAAGTAAAGGTTTATAAAAATATAAAGAGGTATTAATAAACAAGGTTTCATTCTACTCTTCTTAACATCCTCCCTTTTTTTTAACCCTTACGCTATCAAACCAATCTGCATTGTAATTGATACAATTCGTGGCTTGTGCAACGCTTTGGTCAGCAGATCCGCTAGTTGAAATTCGCTAGGAACATATTCCACACATATTTCTTCATCAGCTACAAGTTCTCTAACATAAAAATGTCTTATCGCAATATGCTTGGTTCTTCTGTGTAGCTCTGGGTTATGTGATATCTTTATGGCTGCATCATTGTCGACTTTCAATTTGGGTATCTCCTTCAAGTTTGATATTTCACCAAAGAGTCTTTTGATCCAGACAATCTCTCGGGCAGCTTCACTAGCAGCAACTAATTCGGCTTCGGTACTAGATATTGCTACACATGTTTGTCGTCGACTTGTCCAAGATATAGCTCCTCCAGAGTATAAGCATAATATACCTGATGTTGATCGTCCAGTAGTTTTATCTCCACCGTGATCAGAATCGCTGTAACATTCCAGAATTCCAGTTTTCCAACTCTTCTTAAAAAACTACTCCAAGATCCAAAGTTCCTTTGATATACCTTAGGATACGTTTAAGCTTTTGAACATCTTCTTTGGAAGGGTCCTCTAAAGTTCGGGATATAACACTTACAGCGTATGCTAAATCAGGTCTTGTTCCAACAGTCAGGTATGCAAGTGCACCCACAGCTTCTCTATACGGAAATGAAGTAGGTTCTACCAACTCTTTATCCAGTTCTGGCAGTCCATCTTTCTGTATAGGAGTGGTGACGGGTTTGCAATCACTCATACCAAAGCGGTCTAACACTTTTTGAGCGTAGTTCTTCTGTGATACTTTTATATTGCCATTCTGCTCCTTTATTTCTAAACCAAGAAAATATGTTGCATCTTTTATAGTGATTTTGAATCTCCTTTTTAACTCTCTAATGAACTTTTCAGAATCATCTTGATTTGTTGCAGCTACAAGACCGTCATCTACGTAGAGCGCAATAATGATTTTGTTATTGCCACGGTTTCGGATAAATAGGCAGGGGTCTGTATCACATTGGTTAAATCCAATTGTTTTTAAATAATCCACCATACATTTATTCCAACACCGGGGTGATTGTTTTAGACCATATAGACTTCTCTTGAGTCTACACACCTTATTCGATCCATCGCAATAGCCATCAGGCTGATTCATATAGATTTCTTCATTCAATGAACCATACAGGAATGCGGTCGATACATCAAACTGTGTGAGTTTTAAGCCTTCATTTGCAGCAACGCTTAGGACAGATCTTATCGTTGTCATCTTAGCAACTGGACTGAAAGTCTCATCGTAGTCAATGCCCTTTTTCTGTGTATATCCTCTAGCAACTAGCCTTGCCTTGAAGTTTTCTAGTGAGCCATCTGCATTGGTTTTAATTTTATATATCCATTTACATGATATAGGCTTTCTGTCTCTTGGAAGATCAACCAGTATCCAGGTTTTGTTTTCCTTTAAAGACTTCACCTCACTATCCATTGCTTTGACCCACTGATCTTTATGCGAACTAGTAATTGCTTCTTTGTAGGTGTTGGGTTCATTGATCCCTTTAAAAACATCAGCTAACATGACATAATCTTCAAATCGAGTAGGCGGTCGTATCTGACTTCTATCTCGTAGAGTCATTCTATTAGTTATCTCAGCTATATTATCTGAGTGTTCTGGTGCCTCATCATCAATAACATCATCTAGGGCATCTTCATAAGGAGGTGATCCTGGCAGTGATGCTTCTAGTGATCGTTGAAATGGTTCAGTAGGGTTATCTTGGCTGCTTTCTACTTCCTGACTAACAACTGGATCCGACGATGTGGAAGGCATAGTCGAGCTAGGCTCATCAGGGCTACTTGAAGTGCGATCTGAGCTGCTTTCGGTACGATCATCCTCCCTTGCATTACACATCGGTGGTGTTGAAAGTGGAAAATAGATTTTTACCGAGGGTTTATCTTCTGAATCCTCGGTAAGGCCAATAGGCGTCAGTACTGACTCATTAAATGTAACGTCTCTTGATCTTATGAGTTTACCACTGTTATTCAGTAAGCGATAGCCTTCGTCCCCGTCATATCCGATGAGAATACATTTCTCGGCCTTTTTGGATAGCTTTGTTCTCTTTTGTTGAGGAACATGAGCATAACATTCACATCCAATTATTTTAAGGTGACTGATTGTTGGCTTCTTCTTATACCACAACTCAAATGGCGATCTACCATTTTCTAAAGTTGGACCAGTTCTGTTTAAGACGTATGCAGCGGTGTTAATCAATTCTGCCCACGTAGCAAGGGGTAACTCTTCATGAGCATGCATCAATGTGCGAGCTGCTTCGACTAAGGTTCGGTTCTCACGTTCACTGAGCCCATTTTGTTGTGGCGTGTATGGCATCGTGAGCTTTTGTCTTATTCCAGCTTCTTGTAAAATGCACTTGACGTTCTCATTATTAAATTCGCCTCCATTGTCGCTAAGAAATTCTTTAACAGTATGTCCAGCCACTTTACATTCTTGTAACATTTGTCGGAGCTTTAGGTAGACTTCCGATTTTTGTCGCATGAAATAAACGTGTCGGTATTTGCTGTAATCGTCTTTGAATAGAACGAAGTAGCGAAATTTGTTGAAAGAAGGGGGAAATGGACCGCATACATCAGCGTGTATAATTTCCGCAGGTACTTTAGCTCGTTCTCTTGTTCCAAATACATGTCTGTGTGTTTTACCATAAATACATCCAGTACATAATTCTGAATCTAGACGAACTTTGATACCAAGTTCCTTTTCAATAACTTCTTTAACGTGTTTCTTGTTCTGATGGACTAATCGTTCGTGGTAAAGTTGTAACAAATTATCTGTTGACAAGACGTTCAAATCTGGTATTGGCTTTGTAATAGTCTCTACATTAAGCTTATACAAGCCTCCATTCTTGACTCTTTTGCCAGTCAGTATTAACTGTTCAGCAACTTTCAGCAAGCAGTGATCCCTTTCAGACATGAAAACACTATTGTCTAGTCTGTCTTGAGCGGCCAGTACTGAAAATAGGTTTCGCTCTATATCAGGTACGTACCATACATCACAGAGTGTTAATCTGGATTCTCTACCATTGATAACAGTGTTTAACTCAACAGTACCTTTACCAACAGCTTTAACAGCAGCTCCATTAGCCGTAGTCACTGTCCGAGTTTCATTAAAAGGCTGAAAACTAGCAAAATTGTCGTTTCGACAAGTGACATGACTCGTTGCTCCATTGTCGACAAACCAACTTGTAGTATCGCTGTTTGTATGCATTGAATTTACGTCGGAGGTGATGGTGACTGGCAAGAGCATTAAGTTGAGATTGCTCGGCTGTTTGTTTTCTGGCTTGGATGGTTTCCCGTCAGCTTTCCATTTATGGCATTGTCTGACCTTATGACCGACTTTTCCACAGTATCCACATTTCTTTTTTGACTTATTACTGTATTGTACATTTAGAGCTTCTGCAGGACCTTCGTGTCTCAACGAGATAGAGCGCTCATAGGCACAGAGTTGCGTCGTCAGATTTTCTATTGTTTTGTCTGTCTTTGACAATAACATCCAGCTCGATTTGAAAGAGAAGTAGGTTTCAGGTAGAGTATCGAGAATCTTACAGATTAAGAGGATATCTGGTAAGTCGTATTTCTCTATTTTCATTAGTTCAACTTTCAAATCTGACCAAAAGGTTTTGATTTTTGAGACATGAGTCGTAATGTCGTGTGACGGATCTTTACGATAGCCGAAAAACTCCATACAAAGGGCGTAACTTTTGTCTTCAGATGTGCCTTCGAATAAACGATGCAATTCATCCCAAACATCTTTAGACGAGTTGAAGCGCATGATTTTTTTAAGAGTTTCGTCTGACATATTCGCAGTAAGTAATAGTAATGCGGAACTATCTATTTGGTTGTATTTATCAAGAGCCGTTTGGTATTGCGAAATTTCTTGAGGATCGATAGTAATAGGTTTCACAGGTTTCATTAGTGTACCAGTAACTGCATCTAATCCGCCGGGCATACCTCTAAGTAGTAGCGTAGCCTTAAATTTCCATGTAGACCAGTTTTTCGTGCCTTCCAGGTGGCCAATATCAATTTTACAACTTGGCGATTGCATTATGAAATTTTCCTTGCCGGAACGCTTAGAACAATAGGTCAGTTACAGACTCTGATTTTATTATTTTCTTTTTTCCCTTAACCACGCTCTGCTGCCATGTTAAAACTAGTTTTTAACTAATAAAATAAGGAACGTAGATTGTAGTGACAGGAAAAATATAATTGACATGTAACAACGGTTGCTAAGTATTGAGATGACAAAGTAAAGGTTTATAAAAATATAAAGAGGTATTAATAAACAAGGTTTCATTCTACTCTTCTTAACACAATTTGTGTGTATCAATTTAATTTAACAAACACACAATTCAACACTAAAATAATAAATGATTAACTTCTTTAAAATATCTACATAAAGAAAAACCCTAGACATAACAAGTCTATTGGTCAATCTTCAATGTCTATGACTGTTAAGATTGACATTTCTTTTTCATTGGAGTTACTGAGCGAAGACACCTGCTATAAACTTAACATCCCATAAAGAGCACAAAAAGTTAATAAAATTACTCGTAGGCGGCAGGGAACAAGCCCCAAATATAAATAAAGAATGTGTCAGCAATCGCTGTGAGTATAAGTTGAATTTAACAAAATTTCCATACTTGTGAAAACATGTGCGTGTATGATGCTCATTATGCATTTCTTCTCCTTGGCAGGGCACTCTAGGATTAATTTTATTATTATTAAGAAAATGGTCAACTACAACTACATATTTAACTACAATTACTGAAGAAAACAGCAGTTGAACTCCAGCATTTGGTTCCGAATACAAATGGCATTTTAGCTTGCACGAGGCTGGATTATAGCTTCCCAGGCGTATGATACTGCTTGAGACATCATACCTTCGGTATTGGAAATAAGGGGTAAATTGTATCCCATAAAAAAGTAAGTTTCAATGTATTCTATTAACCTCAAGAAAATGTGATGATAGATTGTATGTTCAAGAATTAAATTAGTTGACCAAACTGTGTGACTTTTACTTCATTCAACTTCATGCGAAACCATACCCTACATAGTCACATGCTGATCACCTACTCCTGAGCTAGCTGGTGAGTAAGGCAAGAAAGATACCTTACATTACTTTACATAGTTGTGAAATTCATCGTTGTATGTTTATGAATCATCCATCACATCATTCTTTCACTTCACATCGCTATTCGATGTTCGCATTTTTTTTCGTCTTTGTTCGCTATATTCGTGTCGAATGCCGAATAAAACGAATACACCGACTACACATCGTTCATGAAGAGCAAATATGCCGAACATTTACGAATATTTTTGCTAAAGTTTACAATGGACGGATTACTGCAGCAGCGGCATATTATTTATGAGAGGCATGTTGCGGGTCCCATAATCAGGGATGCATTTGATAGTATTAAAAAAATCGCATAAAAATGTCATTTGTCCAATCCATATTGGCGCGAACAAGCTGTACACAAACTACATAAACACTTATACACGTCCGCCGGTGACGCGCACCACATGACCACATGAGCACACACGAGCGATGTGTGGCCGAACATATTCGTCATATTCGTAATCCTTATATGTTGCAAAAAACCGGATACGGGTGTTCGGGTATTTGGCGTATTCGTCTTGTTCGTGAGAATAGACAAATATAGACGAATAGAGCTACTTCACATCGTCCTATTTGGGCGAATAAGACAAATATGCGAACACGAATAGCGATGTGAAGTGCCACCATATATCGGACGTGTCGTATATATTATAAAATAGATAATGAAGAAGATTGAGGGTAAGCTTATAATTTTGTTGAGTAAAACATGGCATAATTACTCATCTGCTTGTGCTGTTCGAATAACGACTTATAATTACAATAAAATTATGTCTCAATTGCATAATTTTTTTAAAGTGTAAATAATCGTCTTTTTAGAACAAAATCAAAGTTTAAAGAGTATTGCCCGAGAATTAAATATATAACCTAAGTGTAATCTAAAATAAAATCCGTTTATATATTTTTTTCCATTAGAAATCTTTTAAAACTTTTTAATGTACTTCCATAAAGAGAAACACAGTTCGTTTATGGGTGCGACGGTATCAAGAATTGGGTGTAGTGAAGTGTACCTAACAGCCAAGGGCCACGTCCAATTGCTTACTATTACTACTAATATTAATTGTTTGGAAGTCGTTGTCTCAAATTAAAATGACTCTACATTCATGCCACTAAAATAGATGAAAATGTTATTTCATGTAACGCTTTTGTACTTTTTGAAGAATAAAAAATATTTATTTTATTTAAACAAATCAATCCAGCCGTCATTGTGATATTGTTAATAGCCAAACCACGGATTCTTTCACAACCACCCGATCTGGTGCTATAAGACATGGCATTTCGCTTAACACTGTCCGAAGACATTTACATGCTGCTTTATCCTTAACTATAAATCTGCCAAATATATCGAAATGCCAAATACCAAAAAATATCGAAGCTCATTATCAAGCCAGGATAAGATTTGAAACCATTGCAATTCGTTTTAATAATATGGTAAATGGACTGAGATCAAGATTAGAAGAAGTTACAGAAAATATAGATTACCCTCTCCCAAGCTACAGTTAAGTTTTTTGTAGTTAATGGTTTTTTTTAACATCTTGAGTATGTAAATTGTTGTTCTGTTTGTTTCAAACATGAGTAACATTAGAATTAATATTTGTTTCGGGATATTTACCATGTATATTTTGCATTTGGTTGAGAGCTCGATATTAATTCTAATGATTGTGACCATGTCAGCTTAAAAACTTATGAGTAACATGTTGGTTAGCTTGTAAAATCTTCAAAACTAAATTATCAGTTTTATCAGTAATAAATAAATATTTGAGTAAATGTATTAATTAAAACCATAAGAATAATAAATATTACATATATTATATTTTAATTAGCTTTAGGTTTCCGTCCGTCTGTCCGTGTGTCACCACCGATTTTCTCAGGAACGGGAGGACCTAGCAATTTGAATTTATACCAGATACTGAGGTCTATAGTTCCTATTAGGTGTATAAAAATCAAGGTCCTGAGACAACACGATAAAAAGATATAAGCAAATTTAGATTTTCGCAACCGGAAGTACCCTATAGGTTTTGGGTCGAAAACCTATATGGTAGTTCCCGTTGACTTAGAATCACGAAATTAAAGACCATCCAAAGACTGACCTTTGTAAGTTTTGTTTACCCTGGCAGGGTCACCCATCCAAAAACATATGAACCCAAAAAAGTGGTTACCCATCCAAAAACCGTCCTTGGTAAGGTTTGCTTAGCTTGGCGACTTCACCAACCCGCTTAAGATAAAATACTATTTATGGTTACTGCTTACGTGCTCAGTCTATGTTAAAAGTAACTTATTAGATACTAGCTGACCAGGATCCGTGCCCACTTCGCTGGGTGTCAATTCGTTTTTTTGTAGCGAACAATCAAATATAGCCTATGCCACTCAAGAATAACGTAGCTTGCTATCGGTGAAAGAATTTTCAAAATCAGTTCAGTAGTTTCTCAGAGATTACTTACTACAAACAAACTCACAAACTTTACCTGAATATAATATTATATTATTCGTAACATGCTGTTATTAATTAATAATAAATAGATACCTATTTGCTAAGCGTGGTGATTTTTGACAATTTGTTTCACTACTTAAGTATGCCATCATTAGACTACCTGCTTTTCAAATCATTTCTATTGTGTCCTTCTTTTAAAAGCGATTCCAAGTAAAAACAATTAGTATCCAGCTACTTTTTGTGGTATATTAGTAAATGGCCGGAGGTTTAATTTGACAAAGTAGTTTCATTTTGTTATTTTAATCTTCTTAATTCTTAGCACGGTGGTCCAATTTTTTTATTTTCTTTTTGCAAACATTATTTTTGCGCAGCAGCCGTGTGTTGAATTGTTTGAATTTGATGCTGATCCTTTTGTAAAATTTGTCGGTAATCAGAAGTTATAGATACCAAACACTTGCAAGTATCTGTCTAATGATTAAATTAGAACATCATCGAGGTATACCATCATCGTCTTCATTGCTGAAGATCAATGACCCGTATTGGAATGGTTTGACGGATTCACTGAAGATCTACTTCCAAGTCACTCTGTCTTCGGCTCTTCTCAGGGCACTGGGCAGCCATCACTGTAAGTCCTGTCTGTCTAATTTACGATTAAATAAGATCATCAACTATGTCCGCCATGTTTCTATTTTTTTTTACATATCTTATCTAAGAACTCTTGGGTGGTCAAGACCTATCTAACGATACCTTAATTATATTAACCCGTCTAGTGGTTTAAAACATATCAGGTAATAAAGAATATTACATAAGTATAAGATACGCGCGAAAAACATAGCCTTGCCTTGCAGTCGGGCAAAATGTTGTAAATAAAAAAAGTTAAAAAAATCAAAAAACTTAAGCGAACTAACAAGATGTAAACAAGAATAATGAATAATGACTTAATTACTCAGTATAAGTATCACTGTCAAAATCCATGGTGTACATAAAGAAGATTACTAAAAATATAATATGTTGAAATGTTGTTTTTGCTTATTCCTATCTAGACAAGCGGTGCCAGCGAGTCAAGTCCAGATCAAGCAAAGAAGGAACTGGCGACGCAGCAGCCGTGTGTTACACGACCATTTGGATGGCTCCAAATGGTCGTGTAACACACGGCTGCTGCGCTACTTTTGACCTTGTAATAATTCAAAATCTATTTATCATAAACACATGACATTTTCTTTATTTATTAAGACTCCTTAGTATAATGTATAGTGTAATTTCATAATACAAATTATCGACTCAAAATTGTCATTTTTATCAATGACAGATTGAAATGAATCTAAAAATTACTATTTGCCTTCGAAACGGTAAGCACTGCACTGATAAGACCATAAATTCTTGCTGTTCTACGAGTCATTAAAAAAAAATACCGGTATCACTGACAGCCATCTGCAGTAGCTATAAGATCTTTGTATCGATACCAGAATCGGGCAAGCAAGGCAACGTTACTGGAGGTTTAGGGAAGTGATGAAAAACACAGGAATTAAGATGACCGTAAAAACAAAGCTATACAATACCGCATACTTCCATGTCCAGGCTGTCAAACTTGGGCACTCTCTAAAGCACAAAACAGGAAACTGTACACCTGTCAGACAGCAATGGAAAGAAGCATGCTGAATATAAGGAAATGCGATAGAATAAATAATAAAAACATCAGAAAACGCAAAAAAAATGTAATAATGAGAATTAGAAAACTGAAGCGGACATGTAATAAGAGGCATTGAAAAGTGGAACAAAAAATGAGTGTTTTGGTACCCAAGAAGTAAAAAAGAAAAAGAGGTAGAAAGTTTCGAAAGTGGGAAGACGAAATAAAGACCATAGCAAGGAAAGCATGGACTAGGAAAGCGCTAAGCAGAACCGAGTGGAAAGTAATGGAGGAGGCCTTTGCCATAGTTGGGCAAACAGACGGGTTGTCGGTGTCACCGACTCGCCAGAAGCGTTAGGATAAGTTCAGTATAATTACGTAAAAATAAAAAAAAGCAATAATATAATTAAAGGCTTATTTTTAGTTTAAAGTCTAGAACCCAAAATTTCATAAATATAACTCAAACAATAGCAATTTCATACAAATTATCGTCTAAAAATCGTTATTTTTATCAATGAGAGACTGAAATAAATCAAATGTTACTATTTGCCTTCGAAACGATAAGCACTGCACTGACAAGTCCATAAATTCTTGCTGTTCTACGAGTCATTAAAAAATATCGGTATCACTGACAGCCATCTGCAGTAGCAATAAGGTCTTTGTGTGTGACGTAGGCAAAGGCAAAGGCAATAGACAATCTACAGTACCCAATATGAAGAACTTGTAATTCAACTGGGTTGGCTCAGTGTTAGAAGTAATTTTTCGCAAAGGGTTCCAAGGTACTTAACGCATCTCATCATATTTTAATAGTTTGGTTTTACATTCGATCTCACAACTTTTTGCGTTGCGTGACTTGTATTTTTAACATGTTATGTTTTTGATGGGATCTGCTTTTTACCATCCAATGGTTGGCACATTGGCGTCGTCGTCGGGTACTTTTTAATAAAAAGCTTTTATCATAAAAAAAAAAATAAAATTGTGAGACAGTGCAGGGGCTATGTTTGCACACGGGTACAGTCACGGTCTATATATATATAATTTTTTTTTTTTTTTTTTTTATATTACTAGGCTATTGCTTTATAATTTAACTGTAGTAACATTTATTGTTGAATTATAACAGGTAATTTACATGAATGGCTGGAATCAATAAACAGCTCAGTGCGCAGGTAAACAGCCACCGTTTTGTTTACGTGTCGGAAACTATAGCTCTATGATCCATACATTTGATTTTAATGTATTTGTAATTATGAACCTGTTTTTTCATGCGAAATTTTATATTGCAAAATGAGTAAACTTTTTTTTTTTTTTTTGAGCTATAGTTTTGCGTTACTTAAAAAGTGCGCTGACTGTCTACCTGCGCACTGAGCGATTTATTGATTTCAGCCTATTCGAAAGCATAATGTAGCAAATAAAGTACCTATTATGGTTCTACCTGTTATGAGTCCTTAGAACTGCTGAATATTATGGGCATCTCTAGGGTGAAAACTGCATCTATTTCACACTGCTTGGTCTGTATTAATACAAAGACTGAGCAGTGAAGAATACTATTTCTCGAGACTTAAAAATCCAGAAATTCAATTTTCGTATGAAAGATTTTGCATGCCAGAAGCTTCCTTAATATAAGAGCTGTGTTTCTAATCTTATAAGAAGTCGAATCGAATTCGAGAGGACAAGGATGTCATCCATATAAATCACAACGGCTTCACATCTCAAATTATCAAAAACTTTATTAATAGTACTTTGAAATACCGCTGGTACATTTTTGGGACTGAAAGACATTCTATTAAATTCCAATTGCCCTCTGGTGTGACAAAAGCAAGTTTTCGTTCATCCCGGTCAGCTAATTCTATCTGGTAGTAACCTGATGCCGGGTCTAATGTCGTACACGTAAACGATATTTTTATGTGCCGCTAATTTTGCCAGTTAGCTCATTATATGTGCTAATAACTTAAGGTTTTCCCTGGCGGGGTATGCAGAAAGGATTAAGTGACAAGAATTTAAATCAAAGATGGCGCCAACGAAAAATTTGCTCATTTTTTGAATTTTTCTCGTTTTCAGGTTAGCAATATCGAAACTGGACTCGAAATCAATGTATGTTTTGACATTGGTGTTTTTTGTTTGGTAACTATTGTGACGCGCATTTGAAATTTTTTTCGAAATCTGTCATCTGTGATCTTTAACACCTTAACTGCCAAGTGCCAAGTGACCGACAAACAATATATTTTCAATTGTGTCTCATTGCCTGGCAGTTAAGGTGGGAAAGATAGGATTGTATGAAACCGCTGCTTACTCAAAAATAAAACATTAAATATTAAATATACATTTTATTTTGTTTTCTAAATGAATAAATTCCTTATATTATACCGAGGTATGTACATCTACAAAATATCTTACAAAGTAACAAGTATCAGGGTGTTTTTAATCCTCTAAACACTGTGCGTCACCAGTTTACACTGTGTTATAAAGGTGACAATACTGTGGTGTTTTTAATTATTATGCTAAATCTTCCATATACATGGGCATCTCATCAATTTGGGTACCGTAGTACTGTTCAATGTCTCTCAGGATCCTGATGTCAACTGATTTCACGAAGTTAATGGCGGCACAGTTGCGTCCGAACCGACCTGACCTGCCGTTCTTGTGGATGTACAACTCACGGTTGTTGGGCAGGTCATAGTTGACGACTAGGGATACTTGCCGCACGTCGATACCTCTCGCCCAAACATCAGTTGTGATGAGGACACGGCTAAAACAATTAAACACATAGTTATAACTTTTTGGTTAGTTTTTTTTTTTAATTAGGTACATTAAACCATATAAGTGATATATATTTTTGATATCACTTCTTAAAACCCTTTATTTTGATACACCACACGATGGGTTTGGAAGAAAAAAAAATGAGCCCCCACAATATGACACCCAAAATCTGCCAGTTTTCTATTGTCCAATTTTAATGTAGCCTATGACACTTGCAGGGTTAAGACGAATCGATTGGAGTATGAATCATCAAAATCGGCCAACGCGTTTGGTCTCTGGAACGCCGTATAGGAACAAACATACATACATACATACATACATACATAGACTGATAAACACATTACCCTCCTACGGCAGTCGGGTAAAAACATGGGATATCGTATCATCGGTAAGTAACCTTACATTACTTTTGTTATCTGTTGCTTGGTTAAGAAGGTTTCTATAAAATTTTCAGATGGGCGTATCCTTCCTTTCGAAATCATTGTTTAGATTTATTTGATAATTGTAACAGAATTAAAAAAATTGTACATTCGATAAGGAGTAGGAAGTAGTTTTAATAATATTGCATTGCTTGCAAGTTGTGATATTATTATCTTCTATCATTATCTCAGCTGATTCGTGGAGAGCATGTTCACCTTTTTTGTATAATATTTAAGTCAAGAGGCAGAAATCCACATTTTATTTGGTTTCATTGAAAAGACAATTTTGAAAGACTTTATAACTGCCGCGCTGTATATAATATCTGATAAAAATAACAACTACTCGTATATTAGCAATATTGCAATCACTGCGTACTTGCATATTTAAAAGAAATTTTGTAAAATAAGGTGTTTAACCATGTGGTGTTAAAAATGTGCATGTGGTTCCTTTAATTAATTGTTTCACTTATAAATGAAGGTAAAAAGAAAATGTAAAGGTACTGTTTAAACAATTGTTGGTTAACCAATTAAAAAACAAACTTTCATCATATCAACCGAATACGTCCACTGCTGGGCCTAGGCATAGGCCTCCCCCGAGACTGGCCCTATTTACCGGTCCCGTGCGTCTCGCATCCAGCGGACTCCCGCCACCCTCACCGGCAGCCTAATTGTGTAAGTAAACTCGGCAAACGAAACAATCTGTTTCTTTCCCAAAAACACACACATACACAAAAAAGTTGAATAAAGATTCAACTTTTTTGTGTATGTGTGGGTCACAGTTTTGGAGCAAAAACTGTGATATAATGCGTGACTCAAGCCTATCACAGAGGCCGTGCTCGCCCGGCTTGACCCTATATCTTATCTTATCTTATGGAGGGGCCGAGAAGCAACTCGGACACTTCGACCCATTGGGATCTATTGTGGTCCCCTAGATAACTTACTCCTCCCCAATCTCGTTGAAAACTCTTTTCATGAGTCTTACAACGAGACTGGGAGATATGAGCCTATAGTCTTCTGGTTTAGGATATCCAACCCCTAGTAGACTCATTCGCTTACCAGCCAGTGCATCGCATGTGCACAGGAGATGCTCCATGCGTTCCGTATGTTCACCACACAACCTGCACATGGGTGTCGCGGTTAGACCCATCTTCATGAGCATGTCGTTGGTTCCAAAGTGCCCAGTAAAGGCCCCAAGCAGGTAGCGGATTTGCCCCCTGCTCATATTCCAGATGCATTCCCGGGCTTTGAACGTAGAGCCTAGGAATTTCTTGGAGTGTTGTAGACCAGTAGTAGACAACCAGTGTGTTTGTTGTCTGTGATCTGCAAACTTCTTAAATGTGGCTTTTACGAGACACGTCGAAATGCCTACACATGGTTCTGGACCCACAAAATCATTTGCTGAGCCCTATCTTGCCAGTTCATCTGCCATTTCGTTACCATGGATTCCTTTGTGTCCAGGGACCCACATCAGTCTTACCCTGTTATGCCTCCCAAGCCTGTTTAGAGCTTGGATGGCATCCAGAATAAGTTTGGAATCCACTTTGTAGGATGCCATGGCTTTGATTGCAGCCTGACTGTCACTTAGAATATAGGATTTACCTCTGGTTCCTCTATCTATATTCTCTTGAGCACAGGTTATTATGGCATATGTTTCTATTGACCCTATAACTCACAAGTCAAGCTGTTATACCGCTGCGCCAATCTGTAACTTTACATAGTTGTGAAATTCATCGATAAGTTGTTTAATTATGAATCATCCATCACATCACATCTTTCATATCGGGCGTGTCGAATATATTATAAAATAGATAATGAAGAAGATTGAGGATAAGCTTATAGTATTATTAAGTAAAACATGGCATTGCATCATGGCAAAATTACTCATCTGCTTGTGCTGTTCGAATAATGACTTATAATTACAATAAAATTAAGTCTCAATTGCGTAAATTTTTAAAAGTGAAAATAATCGTCTTTTGGGCACAAAATCAAAGTTTATCTTATTGCCCGAGAATTAAATGTTGACCTAAGTGTACCTAATCTAAAATAAAATCCGTTTATATATTTTTTTCCATTAGAAATCTTTTAAAACTTTTTAATGTACTTCCTTAAAGAGAAATACAGTTCGTTTATGGGTGCGACGCACAGTGTTCGGAATGATTATATTACGAGCTACTTTAGGTACAAACATCATGGCAATATAAATTGAAATTTGCAAGTGAATAGGGTACACTATTAGTTATACAATTCTTTCCACGAACAATTTGCCGATTCCGAGAAATGTTCGCCGCTCAGCACTGCTCCAATCCTGCGCGATAACAAAACCGGTCAGTCGCTTTTGTTAGCCGCTACTTATCGCACGTGTTTACGTTCTATTCTTGCAACAGTTTTCGAGTTTTTAAATATTTTTTTTGCTTTATCATGTGTTCCACATCCACAGGTATGATATAAACCAATTTGTTAATCCTACATAAATTCGTATTATGAGAAAATAAATAAAATTTGAATTGAAAAAAATAACGAAATTTGCAAAAAGTTTAAACGTTCAATAGACTCCAACTTTTTCCCAGCCAATTCCAGCCGTCCATGTTTTTTTGTGATTATCGAGTATTTATCTAGCTCTCGAATGAATCTAGTCTCAATATTCGACTCGCCTCGACTTTTGAGTGATGTAATTTTTTCGTTCACCAGGTGTTACAGAAGTTTTACAGTTATTGAAAGCTCCTGAAGCGCCTGAAAGGACGCACTCATCCGATGAAGAGGCAGACAGCGAGTAGACAAAAGCCAAAAGCCTTTTTCAGGGCCGCCTATCTAAAAATGTCAAATATCTAAAAGTTAACTCTAATAAAATATTTTTTTTATTTAAAGACTTATAAATATATCAATACTTAGTTAACACATGTGTTTTTCTCATATAAGTCCACACGCATGTACCTACCTACATTTAAATTAAAATATTAGTATAAAAAATTAAAGTAGCTCGTAAAATAATCATTCCGAACACTGTGCGACGGTATCAAGAAATTGGTCAAAGTCAAAGCCATTTATTTGCATTATATGCGGTACAAAAGATGGTATAAATAAGACATTAGCACTATGACACATTTCGCCATAAGTTGGCATGCAAATATTATATTGTGTTAAGGTGCTTACAATAAGCAGATCTCTAATAATCTAATATCACATTATTTTTATTAGGTATTTAACCTGTTAAGTTTAAAAACCTCTTCAAAACACTTAGTTTACTAGACTATGAAATTTTATGGTTAACAATACATAAAATATAAATCAAACAATATCATAAAAGGCAGTAGGTAGGAATTACAACAACTAATAACAAGATAATCTACAATGCATTCCTGTAATGATAAGATTGACATGGTGATCTTTTTAGAAATTCGTTTATAGAATAAAAGCTGTGTGAAATGAGTCACTTTTTTAAAACTATACAGAATTTTCTCTAAGGGAGATCGGTTATAAAGGTTGGTATAGAATTATAAATAAGAGGGGCCATGTAAACACAACTACGTCTAACTTGGTGAAGTGAAGTGTACCTAACAGCCAAGGGCCACGTCCAATTGCTTACTATTACTACTAATATTGATTGTTTGAGAGTCGTTGTCTCAAATTAAAATTACTCTGTACATTCACCTCACTAAAATAGATGAAAATGTTATTTCATGTAAGGATTTTGTACTTTTTGAAGAATAAAAATTATTTATTTTATTTACACAAATCAATCCAGCCGTCATTGTGATATTGTTAATAGCCAAACCACGGATTCTTTCACAACCACCCGATCTGGTGCTATACGACATGGCATTTCGCTTAACACTGTCCGAAGACATTTACATGCAGCTGGGATCTCTAACTATAAATCTGCCAAAAAAAAAAAAACTAACCGAAGCTCATTATCAAGCCAGGATAAGATTTGAAACCATTGCAATTCGTTTTAATAATATGGTCAATGGACTGAGATCATGATTAGAAGAAGTTATAGAAAATAAAGGTTACTCTCTCTCAAGCTACAGTTAAGTTTTTTATAATTGTTTTTTTTTAACATCTTGAGTGTGTAAATTGTTGTTCTGTTTGTTTCAAACATGAGTAACATTAGAATTAATATTTGTTTCGGGATATTTACCATGTATATTTTGCATTTGGTTGAGAGCTCGATATTAATTCTAATGATTGTGACCATGTCAGCTTAAAAACTTATATATGAGTAACATGTTCTCTTGTAAAATCTTCAAAACTAAATTATCAGTTTTATCAGTAATAAATAAATATTTGAGTAAATGTATTAATTAAAACCATAAGAATAATAAATATTACATAATTATATTATATTTTAATTAGCTTTAGGTTTCCGTCCGTCTGTCCGTGTGTCACCACCGATTTTCTCAGAAACGGAAGGACCTAGCAAGTTGAATTTATACCAGATACTGAGGTCTATAGTTCCTATTAGGTGTATAAAAATCAAGGTCCTGAGACAACACGATAAAAAGATATAAGCAAATTTAGATTTTCGCAACCGGAAGAACCCTATAGGTTTTGGGTCGAAAACCTATATGGTAGTTCCCGTTGACCTAGAATCACGAAGTTAAAGACCATCTAAAGACTGACCTTTGTAAGTTTTGTTTACCCTGGCAGGCTCACCCATCACCCACATGTGAACAAAAAAAAAGTGGTTACCCATCCAAAAACCGTCCTTGGTAAGGTTTGTTTAACTTGGCGACTTCACCAACCCAGCCGCTTAAGATAAAATACTATTTATGGTTACTGCTTACGTGCTCAGTCTATGTTAAAAGTAACTTATTAGATACTAGCTGACCAGGATCCGTGCCCACTTAGCTGGGTGTCAATTCGTTTTTTTGTAGCAAACAATCAAATATAGCCTATGCCACTCAAGAATAACGTACAAGCTACGTTATTTTACGCTATCGGTGAAAGAATTTTCAAAATCGGTTCAGTAGTTTCAGAGATTACTTACTACAAACAAACTCACAAACTTTACCTGTATATAATATTATATTATTCGTAACATGCTGTAATTAATTAATAATAAGTGGATACCTATTTGCTAGGCGTGGTGATTTTTGACAATTTGTTTCACTACTTAAGTATGCCGTAATTAGACTAGTTACCTGCTTTTCAAATCATTTCTATTGTGTCCTTCTTTTAAAATCGATTCCAAGTAAAAACAATAAGTATCCAGCTACTTTTTGTGGTATATTAGTAAATGGCAGGAGGTTTAATTTGACAAAGTAGTTTCATTTTGTTATTTTAATCCTCTTACTTCTTAGCACAGTGGTCCAATTTTTTTATTTTCTTTTTGCAAACATTTGTTCGTTGAAAAGTTGATAGCTGAGTAAATACGGCTTGCTGATAATTAACAAACCTTTGATTACTGTTTGAATTTGATGCTGATCCTTTTTTTAAATTTGTCGGTAATCAGAAGTTATAAATACCAAACACTTGCAAGTATCTGTCTAATGATTAAATTAGAACATCATCGAGGTATGCCATCTTCGTCTTCATTGCTGAAGGTCAGAACCGTCTTGGAAAGGTTTGACGGATTCACTGAAGATCTACTTCCAAGTCACTCTGTCTTCGGCTCTTCTCAGGGCACTGGGCAGCCATCACTGTAAGTCCTGTCTGTCTAATTTATGATTAAATAAGAACATCAACTATGTCCGCCATGTTTCTATTTTTTTTTACTTATCTTATCTAAGAACTCTTGGGTTGTCAAGACCTATCTAATGATACCTTAATTATATTAACCCGTCTAGTGGTTTAAAACATATCAGGTAATAAAGAATATTACATAAGTACAAGATACGGGCGAAAAACATAACCCTTTCCTTGCAATCGGGAATAAAGTTGTAAATAAAAAGTTAATAAAATCAAAAAACTTAAGCGAACTAACAAGATGTAAACAATAAGAAAATCATGCTGTGCAATCGGAGGATGTTTATAGTTTTGGTCGGCCAGCTCTCGAATATATTATGAATCCTCCGACTGCTCAGCAAGATGTTTTTCTTGATTACGTCTTTTTTGCTTATGCATATTGAATATAGTTTTGTAATAGTAAGTAATAAGTACTAATTAATGAATTACTCAGTTTATGTATCACTGTCCAAATCCAATAGAAGATTACTAAAAATATAATATGTTGAAATGTTATTTTTGCTTATTCCTATCTAGACAAGTGGTGCCAGCGTGTCAAGTCCAGATCAAGCAAAGAAGGAACTGGCGACGCAGCAGCCGTGTGTTACACGACCATTTGGAGCCACTTTTGACCCTGTAATAATTCAAAATCTATTTATCATAAACACATGACGTTTTGTTTATTTAATAAGACTCCTTAGTATAATGTATAGTGTAATTTCATAATACAAATTATCGACTCAAAATCGTCATTTTTATCAATGACAGGTTGAAATGAATCAAAAAATTACTATTTGCCTTCGAAACGGTAAGCACTGCACTGATAAGACCATACATTCTTGCTGTGCTACGAGTCATTAAAAAAAAATACCGGTATCACTGACAGCCATCTGCAGTAGCTATAAGATCTTTGTATCGATACAAGAATCGGGAAAGCAAGGCAATGTTACCTGGGGGTTTAGGGAAGTAATGAAAAACACAGAAATTAAGATGACCGTAAAACAAAGCTATACAATACCGCATACTTCCATGTCCAGGCTGTCAAACTTGGACACTCTCCAAAGCACAAAACAGGAAACTGTACACCTGTCAGACAGCAATGGAAAGAAGCATGCTGAATATAAGGAAATGCGATAGAATAAATAATAAAACCATCAGAAAACGCAAAAAAAAAATTATAATGAGAATTAGAAAACTGAAGTGGACATGTAGGTACTCGCCATATAATAAGAGGCATTGAAAAGTGGAACAAAAAATTAGTGTTTTGGTACCCAAGAAGTAAAAAAGAAAAAGAGGTAGAAAGTTTCGAAAGTGGGAAGACGAAATAAAGACCATATCAAGGAAAGCATGGACTAGGAAAGCGCTAAGCAGAACCGAGTGGAAAGAAATGGAGGAGGCCTTTGCCAAAGTTGGGCAAACAGACGGGTTGTCGGTGTCACCGACTCGCCAGAAGCGTTAGGATAAATTCAGTATAATTATGTAAAAATTCTGTGTCTGAATAAAGGCTTATTTTTAGTATAAAGTCTAGAACCCAAAATTTCATAATTATAACTCAAACAATAGCAATTTCATACAAATTATCGTCCAAAAATCGTTATTTTTATCAATGAGAGACTGAAATAAATCAAATGTTACTGATAAGTCCATAAATTCTTGCTGTTCTACGAGTCATTAAAAAATACCGGTATCACAGAAAAGCAATCTGCAGTAGCAATAAGGTCTTTGTGTGTGACGTAGGCAAAGGCAATAGACAATCTACAGTACCTAATATGAAGAACTTGGAATTCAACTGGGTCGGCTCAGTGCTAGAAGTAATTTTTCGCAAAGGGTTCCTACTTAACGCCTCTCATCATATTTTAATAATTTGGTTTTACATTCGATCTCACAACTTTTTGCGTTGCGTGACTTGTGTTTTTAACATGTTATGTTTTTGATGGGATCTGCTTTTTACCATCCAATGGTTGGCACATTGGCGTCGTCGTCGGGTACTTAATAATAACAAGCTTTTATCATTAAAAAAAAAACTGAGTGACAGTGCAGGGGCTATGTTTGCACACGGGTACAGTCACGGTCTATATTACTAGGCTATTGCTTTATAATTTAACTGTAGTAACATTTATTGTAGAATTATAACAGGTAATTTACATGAATGGCTGGAATCAATAAACAGCTCAGTGCGCAGGTAAACAGCAAGCGTTTTTTTTACGTGTCGGAAACTATAGCTCTATGATCCATACATTTGATTTTAATGTATTTGTAATTATGAACCTGTTTTTTTCATGCGAAATTTTATATTGCAAAAGGAGTAAACTTTATTATTATTATTTGAGCTATAGTTTTGCGTTTCTTAAAAAGTGCGCTGACTGTCTACCTGCGCACTGAGCGATTTATTGATTTCAGCCTATTCGAAAGCATAATGTAGCAAATAAAGTACCTATTATGGTTCTACCTGTTATGAGTCCTTAGAACTGCTGAATATTATGGGCATCTCTAGGGTGAAAACTGCATCTATTTCACACTGCTTGGTCTGTATTAATACAAAGACTGAGCAGTGAAGAATACTATTTCTCGAGACTTCAAAATCCAGAAATTCAATTTTCGTATGAAAGATGTTGCATGCCAGAAGCTTCATTAATATAAGAGCTGTGTTTCTAATCTTATAAGAAGTCGAATCGAATTCGAGAGGACAAGGATGTCATCCATGTAAATCACAACGGCTTCACATCTCAAATTATCAAAAACTTTATTAATAGTACTTTGAAATACCGCTGGTACATTTTTGGGACTGAAAGACATTCTATTAAATTCCAATTGCCCTCTGGTGTGACAAAAGCAAGTTTTCGTTCATCCCGGTCAGCTAATTCTATCTGGTAGTAACCTGATGCCGGGTCTAATGTCGTACACGTAAACGATATTTTTATGTGCCGCTAATTTTGCCAGTTAGCTCATTATATGTGCTAATAACTTAAGGTTTTCCCTTGCGGGGTATGCAGAAAGGATTGAGTGACAAGAATTTAAATCAAAGATGGCGCCAACGAAAAATTAGCACATTTTTTGAATTTTCCTCGTTTTCAGGTTAGCAATATCGAAACTGGACTCGAAATCAATGTATGTTTTGACATTGGTGTTTTTTGTTTGGTAACTATTGTGACGCGCATTTGTCATTTTTTTCGAAATCTGTCATCTGTGATCTTTAACATCTTAACTGCCAAGTGACCGACAAACAATATATTTTCAATTGTGTCTCATTGCCTGGCAGTTAAGGTGGGAAAGATAGGATTGTGTGAAACCGCTGCTTACTCAAAAATAAAACATTAAATATTAAATATACATTTTATTTTGTTTTCTAAATGAATAAATTGCTTATATTATACCGAGGTATGTAAATCTACAAAATATCTTACAAAGTAACAAGTATCAGGGTGTTTTTAATCCTCTAAACACTGTGCGTCACCAGTTTACACTGTGTTATAAAGGTGACAATACTGTGGTGTTTATAATTATTATGCTAAATCTTCCATATACATGGGCATCTCATCAATTTGGGTACCGTAGTACTGTTCAATGTCTCTCAGGATCCTGATGTCATCTGATTTCACGAAGTTAATGGCGGCACAGTTGCGTCCGAACCGACCTGACCTGCCGTTCCTGTGGATGTACAACTCACGGTTGTTGGGCAGGTCATAGTTGACGACTAGGGATACTTGCCGCACGTCGATACCTCTCGCCCAAACATCAGTTGTGATGAGGACACGGCTAAAACAATTAAACACATATTTATGTTCAGTTCAGTTTCTAACAATAAAAACTTAATAATTTACTTTAGAGTGAAAATAAAATCAATAAAATCTTAGCACAATACTTTAAATTTAATGTTAATTTATATGTAATATGAGGTATAACAAAGAATGACTTTTTAGACAATCGTATTTCGGTAACAACAATAGAAGCTATATAAAAGTATAAAGCTTTTTACAAATGGTCTCCAACTTTTGGCCGGCAGAGTACCTATATTTTTTTAATCATATAAGTACAAAACTAATGCAAAGTTATATACCTTTGTCCAGAACGGAACTCCTTCATAATGTTGTCTCTCTCCTTTTGAGGCATGTCACCGTGCATTGAGCTGACTGTGAAGTTAGCTTCTCGCATCTTCTGTGTGAGCCAGTCCACCTTTCTCTTAGTGTTGCAGAAGATGACTGCCTGGGTGATGGTCAGCATGTCGTAGAGGTCACAAAGAGTGTCGAACTTCCACTCCTCGCGCTCTACGTCTACGAAGAACTGCTTGATTCCTTGTAGTGTCAACTCGTCACTGTGAACATGTAAAGTTTCGTTTAACCCACTTCTACAGGTATATTTCACCTAAATGGTGTGGTTATCAACTAAAACAAAATCATTATGTGAAATAAAATTATCTTAAACAAAAAGATTTCTTATTTAGCTTTCTAACTACTAATGTTTAGATCGCTAATTAAGACAGTACAGTTTTGTTTAAGATAATTTCATTTGAACATTCGTGTACTTTATCCGACTAACAACACATATTAATATAATAATGAATGCAATGATCTACTTAGTCTAATCTTCAAACAAATTTCAAAATACATACCGTTTTACTAAAATCCTAGTGGGATCGGTCATGAATTTTGTAGTCATTTCCAAGATCTCATGAGGCAATGTGGCAGAAGTAAGCACAACTTGAGTGGCAGGCGGCAGGTACCGATAAACATCATAGATTTGCTTTTTGAAACCCTTGTTTAACATCTCGTCAGCCTCGTCAAGTACCAGCATCTTGATGGACCGTGTCTTCAGTACACGTCTCCGGATCATGTCTGAAAATATATTGAAGATAAAAGATTCATCAGATTAACATTTTATAATAGATAATATAGACTTGTTTCTCAATTAGCATTTTAGACAAAGACTAATTGATTCATGATACAGCTCTCTTAATTTCTTTGCATTATTTAGAATTACTGTAAAAAATGACACAAGATGTTGTATGTATCTGAATATCTTTTTTTTTTAATAATAAATACATCAATATAAGTATGAGCCAAGGATCCAGAACTGGTAGAGTAAGGGAAGAAAATAATGTAGCATAGCTACTATTTCATTTCTATGCTTTTCTACAAACAACTTTAAAACAACTTACCAAACACTCTGCCGGGTGTTCCTGATACGACATGCTGACCATAGTCCAGCTTCCTGTTGTCTTCACCAAGGTTTGTGCTCCCAATGCAAGCGTGGCACTGCACATTCATGAAGTCACCCAATCCCAGTATCACTTTTTGGGTCTGAGTGGCCAACTCGCGAGTAGGCGATAAGATTAAAACTTGAGTCTCACGTAGTGTGGTGTCCAAAGATTGCAGAACGGAAATTGAAAACGTCGCGGTTTTACCAGTACCAGACTGTGCTTGAGCTATAACGTCTTTACCTTTAACAATAGGTAGAATACTTCTCTTTTGGATAGCGGACTTCTTTTCGAAACCTGAAAAAAATTAAAAATTGTAGGAATTGTCACGTCAAATCGAATGCAGAACTGAACTTATATTTTAGTCATTTGACCCTTATCCTTAGATGATTAATTACGTACCATATGTATATATTCCCTTGAGTAAGTCGTCACGTAATCCCATGGCATCAAAACTTGGGATAACTTCCACATCTTCGCTGGTGTCGAATTCAACATTCGACAAATTTTCCGATATTATTTCACGATTACGATTATAAGAAACTTTTGATGCGGCCATCTTGTTTCACTTAGCAGAACTTTTTATATGGAATTTATCTTTCGAACAGACGCGAGCCTTAAACGATGTTTATCTAGTACTGTGCGTACGTTAGCGCTTGCAAAACACTCTGACCAGTAGGCGCGGCCGTCAGCTATATTTATACCGTCCGTCAGATCGTAGTTCTTCGCAAAGGCGACAGAGGCGTCTGGGTGCACCTTGTTTTAATATTATTACTATTTTACTAAAAAGTGTTGCAAAATTTTGATTGGGCGTTTGTTAGTACTGTAATATACCCATAATGTGTATTTAAACGGGCATTAAGTAATTGTAAAAAAATAATTGCATTCAATTGTGTGACTACTGTGTTTTACTTCATTATATGTCGACTGTCAAATGTGTATCTCATTAGTAAACGAGCTAATTAACACAAGAAAATAAGACATTAACTGCGAATATAAATCTAGTGAAGTATTTCACCGCAATTATATTAACTGTGGTAGGCGTCAGAAAAGTCCGAAAACAGGGCATGTACGTCAACAAATGACCGTCATACGCTCAAAAAAACAGTTTTTCGCTTAATTCTAGTAAAGTTTTGTTTTTAATGCCATTCATACTATAGTTTTTTTTCCATAAAATTTTAGACAAAACGTTTTACGTAACATTAATTAATGGTCATTACTTTTAGAGATATACTGACTAGCGAACATATAAGTTTTTAAACTGTCATGGTCACTAACACTAACATTAACATTCGAAACGGGATATTTACCATGTTTACTGTTTGTTGCGATATTCCGATATTTCGGTGTTGTTGCAAGCACCATGATCAATCGGAAACTCGCAACAAACAGTAAACACGGTAAATATCCCGTTTCGAATGTTAATGTTACATATTTTTTTGTACAAAATCTGTGCGTATGGTAGTTTAGGGTAGTGAAATAAGATTAAAATAGTAATAAAACCTCTTCTTTAATCTTAATTGTGTTTGTAACTATACACTATTGATGCTAATATTAAGGCATGTAGACAGTTTGACAATAAACATTCCTTCTATTTGGGACGACAGTAAAAAGATTTCAAACTTTGACCCACAAAGTAGCTTTTATGATAGTAACAAAATACAACAATAGGTACGCCTTTATCCTCTAAGGGTCATGCCAAGGTGTACCTAGTGTATGATTGTTATCTTCACTATCAGAAGTTGCCAATTCGTAGAAAGATACTATTAGAGAAAGAACTTTGCTGCATACAATTCAGACTACATAGAGAGATAAAATAAATATTTTGCAAATTAAACCTTTTGATGATGCCGCCTTTTAAAACAATATTATGTTCTGTAAACTATCACATGGTCGAAAATATCGGCCATATTGCTTACAACGCCTCGCAATACTGAGACGTGCAAAATGTGAACCGTACCAAACCTACAGAGACTATTTTAAGAAAAGTATTTTTTTATGAATTGAATATAGTACATTAAAATAATTTTGTTTTGGTTTAGTTTGTAAAGTAAAACTTTTCAACTTAACTGTACTTTGTCTTTATGCGAAACTGTCCTTATGAGAATCTGTCCTTCTGCTAATCTGTCTTTATGAGAATCTGTCCTTATGCGAACAAAGGTGAAAAACTACGTTTGATTTTTCACAACATTTTTATTTTAGAATGATCGCTAGAACTTAGTAGAAGAAATGGTATTTAATTTCGAGCTTATATTCTCAATCTCAAACCTCTGTCAATTTACCGAAGTAAGCCACAAGATCTACGAAGAACACGAACACGGATCTTCTAGAAGAGTGATGAACGAGACTCAAAGAAGTAAATAATATCAGCAGTTTAAAGAAAAAAAACTCCTTAGAAAACGTCCAAGGCGACGCCCTAGACGCTCTACACGTGGCAGTTGTCGTCTTTTGAACAGAAGTGGAGGATCTTGTGCTTACGCTATAATATACTATACTGTCAATGATTATCGGGATTCTAAAGATTGATCGCATCGTGAGGCGAATCACGGCGGCCCGGTGTCTCACTGAAATATGCTGACCACGACCTCTCTGCCTGCCAAGTGTACCGACGAAGTAGAAGAAGAAGAAGAAAGGTTGGTGTCTATCTAAGTAGGTATGAATCAGAATCAGAATCAGAATCAGAATGCTTTATTTGTAAACATAGGTCAAATTACAACAGAGTGCGAGATGTTACAGATAGGTAGATCCTCTATGTTTTGCACAGAGGCGTACAAATATATTTTAATACAATCGATTTCAAATTAAATTTTATATAAATGTCAAATAGATTATTGTACATGTCATATTAATGCTATTGTCAAACAAAATTCTAAATCAATCAGGGCGTACAAATATCTTTAATTAACATTGTCGAGTTTAAAATACAATCAATTTCAAATAAAATTATATATAAATGTCAAATAGATTACGTTACATGTCATATTAATGCTATTGTCAAACAAAATTCAAAATCAATCAAAGTGTACAAAAATATTTTAATTAACATTGTCGAGTTTAAGAATACAGTCAATTGCGAATAAAATTAATGAATTAATGTCAAATATATTATATCAATTATTATATATTATAAATTAATGAATAAATGTCAAATATATTACGTTACATGTCATATTAATGCTATTGTCAAACAAAATTCAAAATCGTCAAAATAGGTGAGGTGGCGCACAATTGTCTGAAGCAGTAATTATAGAATTGTCGTCCAAATATTCCTGTAGTGAGTAATAACATTTATTTATCAAAATTCTCAATAGTTCTGTTTTGAAATTGTCCCGATTTAACGTTTTTATTCTTTCAGGTAGTTTGTTGAATATTTTTGTGGCCATACAGAAAGTACTTTTATTCATTAGTGCAGTTTTCCCATAAGTCACTTCAAGTTCTGACTTATTTTTATCGCGTAATTTTCTGTAGTTACTTTTAGTAGCAATTTTGTATAATGAAATGTTAGATTTGACAAACATACTTGTTTCGTATATGTAAAGCGATGGCAAGGTAAGAATCTTTAGACGTATAAAGAAAGGCTGACAACTGTCTGTGCTTTTAAGGCCACACATAGCTCTGACACATCTTTTTTGGGCTCTAAATACGAGTTGTCTATCTACTGAATTGCCCCAGTATATTACGCCATATCTAAGTGTTGATGCAACATAGCCGTGATAGGCTGTAAGTACGGATTCTAGGCTCACTATTTTTGATAGCTTATAGAGAGCATAGGCAAATTTATTAAGTTTTTTACATATTTCGTCTGTCTGGGGTCTCCATGTCAAATTGTTGTCTATATTAATACCAAGAAATTTAGTAGCAGTAGTTGATTCTATTTTTGTCCCTAAGTAGCTAATGTCAAGGATTTTATTTGGGATCCTTTGATAAAAATGCATGATTTTAGTCTTTTCCAAGTTAATAATTAGATTATTGTTGTCAAACCATGATATAATTCTATTTAATGTCATATTTATTTCATTTTCATAATTATTGGGATCATCACATTTAATGATTACGGTGCTATCATCGGCAAACAGTACCATGGGGTGGTTTATTTGCCTCGGAAGGTCATTTATGTAGAGCAAAAAAAAAGGGGGGTCCTAGCACGTTCATGGCAAAATGATTACATCGGTTTCAACAAAATGTAGCACCCCCTAAAACCTTTTGATATGAAGTAAATGCGGGATTTCTATTAATGAGCTACCCATATGCATATTTCGGTACTAATTGACTTGGTTCAGTCTCAACAGGAGTCCATATTTTACAAGCTCGATGTTTCACAGTCTTTGTTAAAAGTAACTAATTAGATACTGAGCTGACCAAGATCCGTGCCCACTTCGCTGGGTGTCAATTAGTTTTTTTTTTTGTAGCGAACAATCAAATAAAGCCTATACCACTAAGGAATAACGTAGCTTTCTACCGGTGAAAGAATTTTCAGAATCGGTTTAGTAATCTCAGAGATTACTTACTACAAACAAACTCACAAACTTTACCTGTATAAAATATTATGTTATTCGTCACATGCTGTTATTAATTAATAATAAATAGATACCTATTTGCTAAGCGTGGTGATTTTTGACAATTTGTTTCACTACATATGTATGCCGTAATTAGACTACCTGCTTTTCAAATCATTTCTATTGTGTCCTTCTGTTAAAATCGTTCCCAAGTAAAAACAATAAGTATCTAGCTACTTTTTGTGGTATATTAGTAAATGGCCGGAGGTTTAATTTGACATAGTAGTTCCATTTTGTTATTTAAATCCTCTTACTTCTTAGCACGGTGGTCCAATTTTTTTTATTTTGTTTTGCAAAAATTTGTCAATCAATCAATCAATCAGTCTTTATTTGTAAACATAAGTAGGTTACAGCAGTGTGCAAGATGTAACAATAAAAAACAGTTTCTATATGTTTTGCCATGTGGCGTACAAAGCGCGTAAGTACGTGTGTTCGCAAACGGCGTCGCGCCGGGGAAGATGATTGCTTCATTATAATCTTTTGCAAAATTTGTTTCCATTGGAGTCCCAGCTCCTTTGCAGTCAGTCATATTAAACTTTTTAAGTATTCTATTTATGGCTGACTCCTGGCTAATTAAGATCAGTTCTGGCGTTCTCACTATATGCAGCCCTAAATAATTACTGACTTCTCCAAGATCTTTAATATTAAATTCAATTTGTAAAAAAACATGTGCTATCTTTAAATTTATCTCACCCTTTGACATTAAAATCATGTCGTCAACGTAAACCAATAAATATACATCTTCCAAAACATATAAACAAAAATCACGTTTTGATTGAACAAATCCTTTACCAACCAAAAAACCATGTAGTCTTTCATTCCAACATTTAGGCGCTTGTTTTAATCCATACAAAGATCGCTTTAATTTAAAAAATACACCTTTTCCGAGATTAACACCTATGGGAGGTTTTATATAAACGTTTTCTTTTAAAAAACCGTTTAAGAATGCCGTTGGCACATCTAATTGTTTCATATCTATTCTTCTCTTCTCTAATTTCTACATTATTATGTACTGGTTCTTGATTTATTTCGGTTACTCTAACTCTTTGCCACTCAGTTCCGTTTGTTAGTTTATCGTTTTCATTATAAACAATATCTTCTTCATCAAATCTCACATCTTGTGACACAATAATTTTATTTTCTTTATAGTCCCATAAGTTATATCCTGTCCTATTATATCCGACCATTCTAGTTTCACGTGCTCTTTCTGGCAATTTATCAGGTTTTGGTACTATACACGCCCACGCTTTTTCACCAAAAACACGAAGTTTGCTTAAGTCTCTTGTACCATATAGTACTTCACATGGAGTTTTGCAAAATTGATAGTTGATGAGGTACAGCGGTTTTTTGATAGGCAAATTACCACTATAATATGAAATTAACTTTTCACCATTTGCCGTATTTATATTTATGGGATGCTCTAACTGTTTTATATTAGTCATATAAGGTATAAAATAATTTGATATAAAATTTTGTGATGCACCAGAATCTATTATGAAAGAAACACAATTATTAGTGGAAACCTTACATGTTAAATTGAATTCTGTTCTGTCAATCATACAATCTATTTCATCATTACTTTCATCAAAGCCCATATGAGTGTAGTCCGATGTAGTTGCTCTAATGATACCACCTCAGCCCTGCACTCTGCCACGACCACGTCTGTGAAATTCTACACGCCGGATGGGTACTCCACGTTGAGAAGTACCTCTTCTCAACGTGGAGTACCACGGTTTTGATAATATAATGCCTCATGACAATACCAGCAAACAATGTTAAATGCATTATCTTGGTTCGTGTTGAATATATCTTTATCATCTAGTCTTATTTCCGTATCTAATAAAGTTGACTTTGTTTTCTCCAAAGTCAAGCCTTCGCTCATTGTATCTAATGCTGTTATTGCATTGCAAAATTTTTGCTTCCATTTTTGACATTATTTCATTGTCACTAATTAACTTATCAAATTTCAAAAAGAAATCTTGAAGTTTTTCATTTCTGTCACATTTCAGGTCAATCAACTTTTTCTTCAAATGAAATTTGTTCATGACACTTTTCCTTGAAAAAAAATTGTCCGACGGGTCCAACATTTCTTTTGAATTTTTGCATCCTTTTACAACGTCTAAAAATTTGTCTCCAATATTTTGCACTATTAATGAGTTTCGTGCTTCTGCATCCCTCTTCTTGTCTTTCACGTCCACAACGTTACAATATCATCAATACCTTTCTCCTCTAGCACTAGCTCCAATCTAAATTTCCAACTATGAAAATTATCCCCGTCTTCCAACCGACGTATCACATCTTGAGACTTCATGTTAGCCATCCTTTATTTCTGGTACGAGTAAAAAATAATAATATATATATATATATATATGTATTGCTGAAACCGTCAAATTCACCAATTTAAGGAATATGGGGCGGCCCATAACCTGTTGAACCCCTAATAATACATGGAAGACACCACAAAGGAATGTGGTGTCTTCCATGTATTATTAGGGGTTCAACAGGTTGATGTCTTCTACAATAAAACTATTTTTGTAACGTTCTCCATAATTCTAATATATTTTAATATATTTTAATCCACTGACTGTTGCTACCATCAACATCATAGACAATTGTTTCTCAAAGAAAAACTATAACTTCTACAGTGACGGCTTCCCAGTGCCCTGAGAAGAGCCGAAGACGACTTGGAAGTAGATCTTCAGTGAATCCGTCAAACCATTCCAAGACGGGTCTGACCTTCAGCAATGAAGATGAAGATGCTATACCTCGATGATGTTCTAATTTAATCATTAGACAGATACTTGAATTTTTGTAAAAAGAAAAAAAAAATGGCCCACCGTGCTAAGAAGTAAGAGGATTAACAATTTTATTCAAAATCTATCATCTGTGATCTTGAACACCTTAACTGCCAAATGCCAAGTGACCGACAAACAATATATTTTCAATTGTCTCATTGCCAGGGAGTTAAGGTGAGAAAGATAGGATTGTATGAAACCACTGCTTACTCAAAAATAAAACATTAAATATTAAATATACATTTTTATTTTGTTTTCTAAATGAATAAATTTCTTATATTATACCGAAGTATGTACAACTACAAAATATCTTACAAAGTAACAAGTATTAGGGTGTTTTTTCATCCTCTAAACACTGTGCATCACCAGTTTACACTGTGTTATAAAGGTGACATTACTGTGGTGTTTATAATTATTATGCTAAATCTTCCATATACATGGGCATCTCATCAATTTGGGCAAATTAATTAATAATAACTAGGTACCTATTTGCTAAGCGTGGTAATTTTTGACAATTTGTTTCACAACTTAAGTATGCCGTTATCAGACTACCTGCTTTTCAAGTAATTTCTATTGTGTCCTTCTTTTAAAAGCGATTCCAAGTAAAAACAAGAAGTACCTAGCTACTTCTAGAGGTATATTAGTAAATGGCAGGAGGTTAAACCTGACAAAGTAGTTTAATTTTGTTATTTTAATCCTCTTACTTCTCAGCACGGTGGTCCAATATTTTTTATTTCTTTTTACAAAAATGTGTTCGTTGAAAAGTTGATAGCTGAGTAGATTCGGCTTGCTAATAATTAACGGATGGTATTTAAAAGTACTTCAATTTATTCCCATTTCATTTACCAAATTTTGCCTGTGTTCAACCAAATATACTGAATGTGCACCAAATATGTTCATATAAGTCGACGTAGCCCCGCTGCGCGGGGCTCCTATTTCTGTCTGCAGGGTCAAAAGTAACCTAACACGAACGAGATGACGGGAGCTGAGTTCGCTCGCTTTGCTCGCTCACTTCAGCTCCCGTCTCATACGTTTCATCTCGTTCGAACCTAACCTGTCCGTGTCAGGGTGCCCTAAGTTCCCGAGCTCGCTTCGCTCGCTCTTGGACTGATTCTTTGACCATAATTTATTCGTAGATCAACTAATATTTGGTGCACGATCAGTATTTTAGATGTACCTTTAGATTTTTGGTGAACACAAAAATATTATCCATAATTTTATTAACACACCCAATACCTTTTATTACTGTTTGAATTTGATGCTGATCCTTTTATAAAATTTGTCGGCAATCAGAAATTTGAAATACCAAACACTTGCAAGTATCTGTGTAATGATTAAATTAGAACATCATGGAGGTATACCATCTTCGTCTTCATTGCTGAAGGTCAGACCCGTCTTGGAAAGGTTTGACGGATTCACTGAAGGTCTACTTCCAAGTCACTCTGTCTTCGGCCCTTCCTTATGGCACTTGGAAGCCATCACTGTAAGTCCTGTCTGTCCAATTTACGATTAAATAAGAATCATCTATGTCCGCCATTTTACTATTTTTTACATAACTTATCTAAGAGTTGTTGGGCGTTCAAGACCTATCTAACGATACCTTAATTATATTTACCCGTCTAGTGGTGGAGTGTTCAGATAATAAAGAATATTTAATAAGTACAAGATCTAAAACAATGAAAAATAATGTCAAAAAATATGCCAATTTTTCGTTGGCGCCCTCTTTAATTTAAATTCTTGTCGCTCAATCCTTTCTGCCTACCCCGCAAGGGAAAACCTAAAGTTATTAGCACATATTATGTGCTAACCGGCGAAATTAGTGGCACATAAAGAAATCGTATATGTGTACGACATTAGACCCGGTTACAACCAGATAGAATTAGCTGACCGGGATAAACAAAAAACTGCTATTGTCACACCAGAGGGCAATTGGAATTTAATACGATGGCTTTCGGTCTAAAATATGTACCAGTGGTAATTCAAAGTACTATTAATAAAGTCCTTGATAATTTGGGATGTGAAGCCGTTGAGAATTAACATGGATGACGTCCTTGTCCTCTCGAATTCGATTCGACTTCTTATAAGATTAGAAACACAGCTCTTATAGTAATGAAGCTTCTGACATGCAACATCTTTCATTTGAAAATTGAATTTCTGGATTTTGAAGTCTCGAGAAATAGTATACTTCACTGATCAGTCTTTGTACTAATAAAGACCAAGCAGTGTGAAATAGATGCAGTTTTCACCCTAGAGATGCCCATAATATTCAGCAGTTCTAAGGACTCATTGTCAAATCAAAATCAATAATTTTTATTTCACATAGGCTAGCTACATGGGCACTTATAAAACGTCGACAAAATGTGCACGGTTCGGGTTGGTCGATTCCTATGGAGAAGAACCGGCAAGAAACTCCATGGTTACTCTTTTAAAAAATTGTTTGGTTTTACAATATTTCCATGTTACAGCAGTACTTAGATGGGGGGACAACGCAGGCCCGATAATAAGTCGTAAGAAACTATAACATAAAATGATTATATAATAAATAAACAATAGATTAAAAAAAAGTAAAACGAGATAAAATGTTAACAAATGTTAACAATCTAGAAATCTAGAAGGCCTACAATGTTCACACATTTACAAAAAAATCGGTAAAATAATTATACAAAGTATAACAAGACTAAATTTAACATGTGGCACAAATTTTGTTATCAGTGCTGTAACTATTCTTAGCAAATGGCTATAAAGATAATTGAAAACCATTGTAAAAAGTCTTATTAAATGAAGAAAAAATGAGATGAGTTAGAGACATCCACATATTTGTGCCGTTTATGAGTTACCAGGGAAGCCGCATGTGCAGAAGGAGCTAAAACCAAATATTTTTATTTTCAACGTAGTCCTTGATTTTATAATATGCTTTTTGTAGCTAGCCTATGTGAAATAAAAATTATTGATTTTAATTTTTGATTTGACAATGAGTCCTTAGAACTGCTAAATATTATGGGCATCTCTAGGGTGAAAACTGCATCTATTTCACACTGCTTGGTCTTTATTAGTACAAAGACTGAGCAGTGAAGTATACTATTTCTCGAGACTTCAAAATCCAGAAATTCAATTTTCGAATGAAAGATGTTGCATGTCAGAAGCTTCATTACTATAAGAGCTGTGTTTCTAATCTTATAAGAAGTCGAATCGAATTCGAGAGGACAAGGACGTCATCCATGTAAATCACAACGGCTTCACATCTCAAATTATCAAGGACTTTATTAATAGTACTTTGAAATACCGCTGGTACACTTTTTAGACCGAAAGCCATTCTATTAAGTTCCAATTGCCCTCTGGTGTGACAAAAGCAGTTTTTGTTTATCCCGGTCAGCTAATTCTATCTGGTAGTAACCTGATGCCGGGTCTAATGTCGTACACATATACGATCTTTTTATGTGCCGCTAATTTTGCCGGTTAGCACATAATATGTCCTAATAACTTTAGGTTTTCCCTTGCGGGGTCCATTATAAAATTTGTCGGTAATCAGAAGTTTGAAATACCAAACACTTGCAAGTATCTGTCTAATGATTAAATTAGAACATCATCGAGGTATACCATCTTCGTCTTCATTGCTGAAGGTCATACCCGTCTTGGAAAGGTTACTCTATCTTCGGCTCTTCTCAGGGCACTGGGAAGCCGTCAATGTGAGTCCTGTCTGTTCAATTTACGATTAAATAAGAACATCATCTATGTCCGCCATTTTACTATTTTTTTACATAACTTATCTAAGAGTTGTTGGTTGTAGATCTAAAACAATGAAAAATAATGTAAAAAAATATGCCAATTTTTCGTTGGCGCCATCTTTAATTTAAATTCTTGTCACTCAATCCTTTCTGCCGACCCCGCAAGGGAAAACCTAAAGTTATTAGGACATATTATGTGCTAACCGGCAAAATTAGTGGCACGTAAAAATATCGTATATGTCTACGACATTAGACCCGGCATCAGGTTACTACCAAATAGAATTAGCTGACCTGGATAAACAAACAACTGCTATTGTCACACCAGAGGGCAATTGGAATTTAATAGGATGGCTTTCGGTCTAAAAAATGTACCAGCGGTATTTCAGAGTACTATTAATAAAGTCCTTGATAATTTGAGATGTGAAGCCGTTGTGATTTACATGGATGACAACCTTGTCCTCTCGAATTCGATTCGACTTCTTATAAGATTAGAAACACAGCTCTTATATTAATGAAGCTTCTGACATGCAACATCTTTCATTCGAAAATTGAACTTCTGGATTTTGAAGTCTTATACTATACTGCTCAGTCTTTATACTAATAAAGACCAAGCAGTGTAAAATAGATGCATTTTTTGTTAAATATTATGAACGCACCTATTTGTAGTTTTGTTTATGTACTGCTGAACGCACCCATAGTGTTCTGCCATCTTGGCTCTATGCTCTGTCTGTGAATACTGTGTTATAACAAGATGTGAAAATGTGAATTATAATAAATATATAAAGGAGTCTCAAGTGTTTGGAATAATAAGTCCTCCAGTTCTAATACCATAAAAGGTTATGGGCCCAGGAAACAGCCAGATGGCACAGTTGTAAGGACTTAGAAGTTTGTTTTGCAAAAACAAGAATTTTTTTTGAAACTCACGGAACAGAAAAAATATGGCGTCCTCATCTACATTCCCAATATCACTGCCAATATTTAGTGGGGAAAATTTCTCCAGTTGGCTATTCCGCATTATTAGTTTCATGGAACTGAAAGAATGCTTGGAAGCACTTTCACCAAAAAGCGAAGGTATAACCCAAGATGCTTTCAACAAAATGGACACGAAGGCGCGAAACATAATCATACAAGCGTTGGCGGACAATCAACTTGAATATATTAAAGATGAAAAGACAGCGAGCAAGATGATTGAAAAACTAAAAACTGTGTATGAAAGGAAAAGTACTCTCACAAACATATTTCTGAGAAAACAACTTTTAAGTATGAAGTGCAAGGAAGAAGAAAATCTGAAAGACTACTTCTATAAATATGATAAAATTGTAAGAGAAATTGATCACATTGCAAAAATGGAAGAAACCGACAAGGTCACTTACCTAATTATGTCATTACCAGAAATATACCAACCATTAATTACTGCAATGGAAACGTCGACAGAGATCCTAACAATGGAGTATGTAAAAAACAAATTGCTGGTTGCAGAATTGAAATTGAAGAATAGAACCACAAAGCAAAGTACTTCATTTAGCTATGCAGCATTTCAAAATAAAGAATGTTTTAACTGTGGCAAAATGGGACATATCGCAAGAGAGTGTCGCAATACATCTCGAGGAGGAGATCGATATCAGACCAGAGTTCAGCAAGGAGGACAAGGAAGAGGACAACACAGAGGAGGACAATATGGCAGAGGACATTATAATGTCAGACAAAATGAAGGAGTATGGTATGGTGGACAGCATGGGCGAGGACAACACTACAGTGGAAGAGGACAGAATAATTATGCAAGCAGAGGTCGAAGACAAAGTGGACAAGGACACCAAGCAGCAGCAACAGCAGTAGAAGAGGAAAATGAGGACAGGTTTATGTTCTTGACAGGTATTGAAAACAATTGTAATTATGTAGATAGTAATTTAGTTGAGTGGGTGATAGATTCTGGTTGTACAGAACATCTAATACAAGAAAAATTTGTTAAACATATGACTAATATATATGAAATGGACAGAGAAATGAAAATATACTTAGCTAACGGGGAATATATAACGGCAAATAAAAAAGGCACTATTAATTTGAAATGTAATGGCAATGGGGTAACTATAGAAGCGGTGATAGTTGAAAATTTGAAATTTAATTTGCTATCTGTTAAGAAAATTATAGAAAACAATTGTAGTGTAAATTTCAGTGAAAATTATGTGGAAATCTTGAACAACAAAACACAAAAGAAACTATTAGGTAAAAGTATAGGTAAACTGTTTGTCTTAGAAATGAAAATATGCCTTTCATATAGTGATTCATGTTGCAGTGCAAGCAATTCAGAGTTATGGCACAGACGTCTAGGTCACCTGAACAACAACAGCTTAAAAATTATGAATTTACCAGTTACCAATGGAACATGTGGACCCTGCATGTTAGGCAAGTCGACCCGCTTACCATTTAACACCGTACAAAAGCCGAGGTCACAGAAGATCGGAGAACTTTTGCACACAGACGTGGCAGGTCCTATGTCAACACCTGGAATACACGGTGAGCTATACTACCAGTTAATAATAGATGATTTCTCACACTTTTGTGTGGTGTATTTAATGAAACTGAAAAGTGAGGCTACCAACAATTTACTAGATTATATAAGACAGCTAGAAAACGAAAAGGAAACAAAGGTCAAGTATATAAGATGTGATAACGGTGGAGAATTTAAGAACAACAAAATAGAGAATTTCTGTCGTAATAGAGGCATCATAATACAATATACACAACCTTATTCACCACAATCTAATGGGATGGCCGAGAGGATGAATAGGACATTGTATAATAAAGCAAGAACACTAATGATAGAAACTAAACTGCCGAAACACCTGTGGGGAGAGGCAGTAGCATCTGCATGCTATCAATTAAACAGATGTCCAACATCAGCATTAAATAATAGGATACCACAAGAAATAATGCGTGGCAAGCTAGATTTAACAAAACTAAGAACATTCGGAAGTAAAGCATGGTGTAGTATAATACCACGAGGTAAAAAATTCGAACAAAGAGCGAACGAAACTCGTATGCTAGGATACTCAGCAGCAGGTTATAGACTTTGGGATCCAGACAATGATAAAATAATAATTTCAAGAGATGTGAGATTTGATGAAAATGACTATGTATATAAAGAGGAAAAGAACAGTAACCGAAACAGAACTTATCAATATTATGAAGAAGCAGAAGAAGGATTAGTAGAAGAAACTGATGTGAAGAAGAAAAGCTCAGAGGAATCAAAAGAAGAACAGAGAAGTCAGAACAGAGAGAGAGAAAATAATTTGGATGAACAAATACAGCAGAGAATGGAAAATACAAGTAAGAACAATGGAAATGATGATATTGAAAGAGAAAGTGAATATATACAACCAAATATGACAAGAACTGGAAGGACAATAACTGCACCAAAGAGATTGGATGACTATGAGGTTTATACAGCATACTGTTTATACACAGGAGATCCACAAGATTACAATACTGCAATGACAAGAAAAGAAGAATGGGAAGAACCTATCAAGAAGGAAATAGAGTCACATGAAAAATTAGGCACATGGGAAATATCGAACCTACCAAAAGGTAAAAAGGCAATTGACACAAAATGGGTCTTTAAGACGAAACAAAATAATGTTAAAAAGGCAAGACTAGTCGCCAAAGGTTTCCAAGAAGATAACACATATAATTGTTATTCACCAGTAGCGAGATTGTCAACGGTAAGACTATTGTTAAGCCATGCAATTCAAGAAGACTTATCTATCAATCAACTGGACGTGCCTACAGCCTTTTTGAATGGGAACTTGGATGTTGAAGTTTATATTAAATGTCCACAAGGTATACAAATACCTCAAGGGAAGGTACTACGATTAAAGAAAGCTTTATATGGTTTGCGAGAAGCACCAAAATGTTGGAATAAACGTTTTCATGAATTTATAACCAAACAAGGATACACGCAATCAAAATATGATTGTTGTTTATACAAAAAGGACAAGACATTTCTACTTCTTTTTGTGGATGATATTTTAACTATTGGTAAGGATGAAGAAATAATATGCCTTTTAAAGAAGGAATTTAATACTAACCATCTTGGAGAAATTAAAGAATACTTAGGAATGCAAATTACTAGAAAAAAGAATACAATTGAAATAAAACAAACAGAACTAATAAAGAAAATTTTAATTAAATTTAATATGCAAGACTGTAGACCTATAAATACACCGATGGAAGTAAACTTTAATGGACATTATAAAGGAAGAGAAGGAAGGAAGGCTGGAAGAGATTTCGATAGAAATAAGCATACCTTTGTACCTATTTTCTGTTCCTTCTTCTTGTCTATTTACTATGTGTGTGTACATTAATGGTTAAAATAAATAAATAAATGTTCCATACAGAGAACTAATAGGATCATTGTTATACATATCCATAAACAGCCGTCCAGATATTACATTTTCGGTCACATTTCTGAGCAGATTTCTTGACAGACCCACTACTGAACTATGGAAAGCAAGTAAAAGGATATTGCGTTATCTTAAAACTACTATGAACAAAGGATTAATATACACAAAATCGGATGCAAAAAATATAACAGCCTACTCAGATGCTGATTGGGCAGGAGACAGGTCAGATATGAAAAGCACAAGCGGTTGTGCTGTTTTCTTCCGTGGTAACTTAGTTTCTTGGTTCACCAAAAAGCAGACATCTGTTGCATTGTCTACTGCAGAGGCGGAGTTTGTTGCAGGTGCACTATCTGTAACAGAATTAATCTATATCAAGGGCATATCAAGCGAACTTAATTGTACTAACTTGGAGTTGCATCTACTGATTGACAATCAGAGTGCAATAAATATCATAAAAAACAATGAAAATAGCAAGCGCACTAAACATATAGACATAAAATACTATTTCATTAAAGATGCTGTACAAACTCACCAGATAAAACTTTCTTATGTACCAACTAACCAAAACATAGCTGATGCGCTAACAAAATCATTATGTCAAAATAAACATGCATGTTTTTGTAATAAATTAAATATTATGTAACTACTCTGAAAGAATACAGTGTTAAAGATAGACTTTAGTGTATTTGTAACTGAAACTGACTAGGTACTTTATACATAAATACCTTAAAATTTGTTGTATACTATATAATAACTTTATTATATCCATAGACATGCTAAAGCTAAACTATGTAAATGATACTACTATACTGACTAAACTATTGCTATAAACCGAACCTTGTATATGACATTTTTTTTTAACTATAGTTCTAAGTATAATTTTGTAATTCAGTGTTGTAAAAGACTATAGATAGATAGGGACTTTAGCAACATTTTATTTTTGTCTTATCAAAAATTTCATGTTGAGGGGGAGAAATACTCTCAAATTATTAATCTTAATATGATATTGATTTCATTTTTTTTGTTAAAGGGAGATAAATGCTAATTTTTAAAAATATGTTTAGGGGAGATATTCTAAATATGTGTAAAGGGAAGATATTTTAAATATGTGTTAAGGGGAGATATTCTAAATATGTGTTAAGGGGAAGATGTAACTGTATTTTTTTTGTAGATTTGTCCAATTACAAGTAAATGTTAAAAACTAAATAATAGTGTTTTAAGCCTTGTATTAATAATGAAAAACATTCACTTTGTAATTGAGGGGGAGTGTTAAATATTATGAACGCACCTATTTGTAGTTTTGTTTATGTACTGCTGAACGCACCCATAGTGTTCTGCCATCTTGGCTCTATGCTCTGTCTGTGAATACTGTGTTATAACAAGATGTGAAAATGTGAATTATAATAAATATATAAAGGAGTCTCAAGTGTTTGGAATAATAAGTCCTCCAGTTCTAATACCATAAAATTTTTCACCCTAGAGATGCCCATAATATTCAACAGTTCTTAGGACTCATAACAGGTAGAACCATAATAGGTATTTTATTTGTTACATTATGCTTTCGAATAGGCTGAAATCAATAAATCACTCATTGCGCAGGAAGACAGTCAGCGTACTTTTTAAGTGTCGCAAAACTATAACACAAAAAAAAAAAAAGTTTACTCCTTTTGAAATATAAAATTTCGCATGGAAAAAACAGGTTCATAATTACAATTACATTAAAATCAAATGTATGGATCATAGAGCTATAGTTGCCTTCACGTAAAAAAAAACGCCGGCTGTTTACCTGCGCACTGAGCTATTCATTGATTCCAGCCTATTCCAAAGCATAATGTAGCAAGTAAAGTACCTGTTATGATTCTACAATTAATGTTATTACAGTTAAATTATAAAACAATAGCCTAGTAATATAGAACGTGACTGTACCCGTGTGCAAACATAGCCCCTGCACTGTCTCTCAGCTTTTTTTTACGTGACGGGCCAACCATTGGAAGGTATAAAACAGATCCCATCAAAAACATATCATTTAAAAAATACTAGTCACGCATCGCAAAAAGTTGTGAGATCGAATGTAAAACGATGAGATGCGTTATGCAAGAAATTACTTCTAGCACTGAGCCAACCCAGTTGAATTACAAGTTCTTCATATTAGGTAGTAGATGGTCTATTGCCTTTGCCTACGTCACGCACAAATATCTTATTGCTACTGCAGATGGCTGTCAGTGATGCCGGTATTTTTTAATGACTCGTAGAACAGCAAGAATTTATGGACTTATCAGTGCAGTGCTTATCGTTTCGCATGCAAATAGTAACTTTTGATTCATTTCAGTCTCTCCTTGATAAAAATGACGATTTTCAGACGATAATTTGTATGAAATTGCTATTGTATGAGTTATATTTATGAAATTTTGGGTTCTAGACTTTATACTAAAAATAAGCCTTAATTCAGACACAGAATTTTTACATAATTATACTGAACTTATCCTAACGCTTCTGGCGAGTCGGTGACACCGACAACCCGGCCTGTTTGCCCAACTTTAGCAAAGGCCTCCTCCATTTCTTTCCACTCGGTTCTGCTTAGCGCTTTCCTAGTCCATGCTTTCCTTGCTATGGTCTTTATTTCGTCTTCCCAATTTCGAAACTGTCTACCTCTTTTTCTACTTCTTGGGTACCAAAACACTAATTTTTGTTCCACTTTTCGATGCCTTTTATTATATGGCCAGTCCATTTCCACTTCAGTTTTCTAATTCTCATTATTACATCTTCGATTTTTGTGCGTTTTCTGATGGTTTTGTTATTTATTCTATCGGATCACCTTATATTCAGCATGCTTCTTTCCATTGCTGTCTCACAGTTGTACAGTTTCCTGTTTTGTGCTTTGGTGAGTGCCTTAGTTTGGCAGCCATATGTTAGGACTGGAAGTATGCAGGTATTGTATAGCGTTGTTTTTGCGGTCATCTTAATTTCTGTGTTTTTCATTACTTCCCTAAACCCCAGTAACTTGCTTGCTGATTGACATGCTTTCCCGATTCTTGTATCGGTACAAAGATCTTATAGGTACTGCTGGTGGATGTGCATAACTCCAGCTTCCTAATAAGTGTTAGAATAATTCTATCTATGCCAATATTTCAGGCATAATAGCAGCAATCAAAGTATCAAGTCTTTATTCAGCTGCCACAAAAACTTCGCTAATATGTGTCGTTTAGTATGAGTCGGCTGGACTGACGTCACCCCAGCTTCCTTATTCAATACAGGCAAACTAGTGATGTTAGGGTTTTGGACTATAGTCAAAAAAATAAGGCATAATAGCTGCACATGGAAGGAAAGAACTGAACGATAATACTTAAAAAGTGTTGAAACTATGATAAAAAAACGTGTGGATAAGCTGATGTGACGTCACCCCAGCTGCCATGTCATATCTTCTGAACAAAAGAAGATACGATTATTTATTATAGCTCAAAAATTAAGGAATAATAGCTGCCATTGGCAGCAAAATTTTCAAATCTGTTGTCAATATACTCCATAAGTTATTAAACCGACAGATATGTGTAAGCTGAAGTGACGGCAACCCAGCTGCTCATATCATATCTTTCGAACAAAAGAAGATATGATTATGCATTATAGCTTAAAACATAAGAAATAATAGCTGCCATAGACAGCAAAATATTCAAATCTCTAGTCCTTGTAGTTTCCACGTAGTAAACAAAAAAATGGTTTTCGCGCCAAAAAGATCAAATCATTACTTCGGAGGAGGTACGGAGCAGCGCTGCCGTTCTGTGCGCTACGCTATAAGTAAAACCGTTGCATATTATACATATCTACATATTGTTACAGAATTATATTTAGTTATGCTGCTTTGCTATTGAAGAGGCGCCTTTTACACGGCACATTACAAGTCAAGCACGATTGTATGGCCGTAAATATGACTATAAAAAACCTGAATACATAGTACCTACGATTCAAGTGTGTAGTCGGCTCCCAGTCTATAACCTAGTTTAAACTACTTCATACTGATAATATAGCGCACAGAACGGCAGCGTGGCTCCGTACCTCCTCCGAACTAATAATTTGATCTTTTTGGCGCGGCAACCATTTTTTTGTTTACTACGTGGAAACTACAAGGACTAGAGATTTGAAAATTTTGCTGTCTATGGCAGCTATTATTTCTTATGTTTTAAGCTATAATGCATAATCATATCTTCTTTTGTTCGAAAGATATGATATGAGCAGCTGGGGTGCCGTCACTCCAGCTTACACATATCTGTCGGTTTAATAACTTATGGAGTATTTTGACTACGGATTAGAAAATTTTGCTGTCAATGGCAGCTATTATTCCTTAATTTAATTTTTTGGGGGCCGAGTCACCCACGTCCGTAGGAGTATACCCCTTTCTGATACCCTAGACGTGGTCCCCGGGTGGTGCAAATCAGGTGACACTAACTGGTGGTAGGCTTCGGCCGAAGGCTTGTGACCACCCACCGGGCAAAGACGTACCGCCAAGCGGCCTAGCCGTGTTCCGGTACGATGCTCGGTGTAGCCAACAAGAGGAGTTGGGTCGAGATAGCTGTTCCACTGCATGCTGACCAGCCTGGCACGCGCTGATAGGGCTTTATCGGGAGACTAGTCGCGGAGGGTAGCGGGATCCGAGGCACTGTGCGCCGCTGGCCGACCGCAGGTAGTTGGGGGCCCAAGTAGTGTGCCAGCCACACACGAAAGGCTGCCCCGCCAACTGTCGAAAAATCCAGGAATGCACCATCGTGCTGGTTGGCGACCAGACGGGAGGGCCCGATGGACATTCCGGGGGGGCTCGGGCGTCCCCGCAGTCTCCAGACTAGTGCCCCAATGATGGCGTCCTTTCAGTGCGTGTCTGTAGGTTAGCAGCGTGGAACCTCGTCTCACTTCCTTCTCCTCTATTCCATTCACTCTTTTATTTTAAAAAATGCAAAGGAAAAAGAATACTGGAGTTAAACAGCGGCTGCACCCCCTCCCCCACAAAGTGCACCTCACCAATATAAGAGGTCTGCACTCAAATATCACTGCAGTCCACTATCACCTGGAGACTGAGAAACCAGCGCTCTTTTCCCTTACGGAGACGCAGATAGCGAATCCGTCAGATGTGTCGTACCTGTCTTACCCAGGGTTCACCCTGGAGCACAATTTTAGACCATGGGCGGGCGTATGCCCGTGATGACATTTGCTATCGGCGTCTCCGTAACCCTGAGAACTCCCGATTCACAACGCTCTGGGCTCTGGTGGACACAGGTCTTGATAAAATTATCTACGCCTGTATCTACCGATCGCACAGCGGAGATCTGGAGACAACAAGGCTCACAGAGTACATCAGTGAGGCGGCTGATGCGGCTCAGCAGCGGTACCCTTCAGCCCAATAAGTGTTACTGGGGGACTTTAATGCCCACCACCAGGAGTGGCTCTTCCCATACCAGTGCACTGATCATGCTGGACGGGAGATGCGTAAGCTTTCGCTAGCGCTAAACCTCACCCAGCTGGTCCAGGGGGCAACGAGGGTGCCGGATGTTGATTCGCACACAGCGAATTGTTTGGACCTTCTGCTGACAACAGATCCAGACAGATACTCTGTGTCAATAGCTTCACCTTTGGGTAGTTCCGACCACTGTCTGGTGAAGTCTGTGTCCGTCTATTCCCCGCCCGATCCCAGCCCAAGAGGCACCCGGCGGGTTTGGCGGTACAAGTCAGCAGATTGGGATGGTATGCGATCTTTCTTTGCATGCTATCCTTGGTAGCCTACTTGCTTTTCTTCGACTGATCCATCAACGTGCGCGGATGCCGTGACGGATGTGTTGCGTCAGGGAATGGAGTACTACATTCCGTTCTCTGACGTATCAATGTCTAGCGAAGACCGGCCATGGTTTGGTGCCGAATGTAAGCGCGCCGACGCGCTTAAACATGGGGCGTACCTGGCTTGGGTCGACGCTCGATCGCGCAAGGCAAGTGACGTGGGTCAGAAGAAGAAAGCCTTCAACAGGGCTGCCAAGTCTTGCAAGATGGTTTTGCGACGGGCTCGGTTCAACCACATCGGCCGAATAGGGACCAAACTTGCTTCTTACCCAGCAGGTAGTAAAGCGTTTTGCCGTCCCTCACTACCACCACTGCTGAAACCCGACGGGTCGCTGGCCCACTCCGCTGAGGAGAAGGCAAATTTATTTGCCTCTCTTTTTGCGGAATCTTCACGTCTGAATCCTGGTGACGCGCGGCCCCCTCCCTCTCCTGATGGATGCGGGACGAGTATGTTGGACATTCGTATCCATCAAAAGGACGTCCGTAGGGTGCTGCGCAACCTCGACGTGAACAAGGCTAGCGGTCCTGACGGAATACCAGCAATTATTCTCAGAACCTGTGCGCCTGAACTGTCTCCGATCTTGACACGCCTATTCCGCCTTTCGTATGAGGCTGGAAAAGTGCCGAATGCTTGGAAGCAAGCTAACGTACAGCCCGTGCCCAAGAAGGGCAGTCGAGCTGACCCGGCCAACTATAGACCCATATCTGTAACCTCCATACACTGTAAGAGTATGGAACGTGTACTTAATATAAAGCTCCTGGCATACCTAGAAGCAAACGATATCCTTAGTGACCGCCAATATGGCTTCAGCCGAAATCGGTCTACTGGGGATCTTCTAGCGTATGCCATTCACATCTGGAGTGAGGCCATCGAGAGGCACGGGGAAGCGCTTGCCGTCTCCCTCGACATCTCGAAGGCCTTTGATAGGGTCTGGCACGAAAGCCTTATTGGTAAGCTTCCTTCATTCGGTTTGCCCGGTGGTCTGTGTGATTGGATTGCAGACTTCCTGAGAGATCGGTCCATTCGAGTGGTTATCGATGGCTGCTCGTCAGACCAATTGGATATCAATGCCGGGATCCCTCAGGGGTCGGTACTCTCAGCAACTTTATTCTTGCTGCACATTAATGATCTGCTTAAACCCGGCACCTTTGGGTATGCAGACGACAGCACTGTTGCTGAGAGATACTTGTCCAACGCTCGTACTACCGGGCCTCAGATCCAGTCTCTCCGGGAGGCCATGGTGGAGCGCTTGAACCTTTCCTTGCAGGCAGTCTCCGAATGGGGCGATGCCAATCTGGTCAGGTTCAATGCTGCTAAAACCCAGGCGTGTCTTTTTTCCGCTAAAAAGAGCCAATTTTACCCGGCTCCAACTTTCCGAGATGCGACCGTGGCAATAACTGACCATCTTGAGCTTCTTGGCGTTACGTTGACATCGACTCTCAATTTTGGCCCATACACTGAGGCAAAGGCTCAGCTGGCTGCCAAAAAACTGGGGATCCTAGCGAAGGTGAGGAGGTACTTCACGCCGGAACAGCTGCTCAGCTTGTACCAAGCGCAAGTTCGATCATGCGTGGAGTACTGTTTTCATATCTGGGACGGATCTGCCAAATACCAGCTTGATGCACTAGAGTCGATCGAAAAGCGGGCCAAGAGGCTCATCGGCGATGAAGCACTGGTTAAGTCAAAGCTCCAGAGCCTTGAACACCGTCGCCGAGTTGCCAGCTTGTCGGTTTTTTATCGGTTACATTTCGGGGAGTGTGCGATGGAATTGCATAATCTAATTCCGCCTTAGAGCATTTAACCTATGGAGACGGCAAGCCGCGAATCACCGAACAACTTTTTCTGCCACTTTCTGCGGGAGGCGAGGAAAACACATACAGCACACTACAAAAAAATGACAATCACTCACAGATACATGCATCCTATTGCTACAAACGCACACGAAAAAATAATAATCACACAATCAAAAAACACACATACATTGACATATTTGTGTGTATCTATGCAATAATCCTATGACAACAAATACAAAGTGCTAGTGATGTGATACAAATAATGAATGGAAATTCATTTTAATGCATGAATTAATGAGCAAAATGTTAATTCGTTTTATTTTTGTTATACTAAATAATAATAAACCTAAGTAATTAATTTCACAAATAAAAAAACATACGCAATATGATTTGTGGTCTGCTAAACTACGTAGGTAGGTAAGGAAGGTAGGAAAGAATTTAAGATACACTAAAAAAATAACGATTGTATTTATTTTATGTCAATATTATTTCATAATTACATAATATATATTGTTGGACCCGTGTCTTTCCTTTATGAATGACGTTACAAATAAATGTAATATCCAAATACCCCATGCATGGTAGACGAACTGGGGATAGTACCTAATAAAATGGTGGCATGCGTCTTGGAACAATGTTAATCATAAACTATAGTAGCTACAGGTTTCAGCATAGAAGAGTATGAAACTGTCACTGACATTTTGTTTTATTTAGGTTCGGGCATTCGGGATTCATACTTGAGCCCCGTTTACGGACCTTATGTATACGTGTTAAATAGTAAGAAAGCGTAAATAATACAATCAACCGGATAGACTTTTATTTATCACTTTTATATGTAACACTTTATTACGTCAGTTTTCGTTTTTTTAACTATTTGAGTACGGTATTTCCTAGCTAAGCTAGTTTGATATCTTAGATAGGAAACCATACGTGTATGGTGTCTACGACACATTCGCTGTTCATTCTTAAACTTTCATTGTTCGATGTACTTCATTAATTTTCACTCGTTCTATAACATTCATACAACTCTGTACGTTGCTCGTTTTATCTATATATATAAAAGAAAGTCGTGTTAGTTACTTCACTTATAACTCAACTCAAGAACGGCTGAATCGATTTAGCTGAAAATTGGCAGGGAGGTAGCTTAGAACCAGGAGAAGGACATAGGGTAGGGTAGGGTAGGGTAGGGTAGGGTAGGGTAGGGTAGTGTAGGGTAGTGTAGGGTAGTGTAGTGTAGTGTAGGGTAGTGTAGTGTAGGGTAGGGTAGTGTAGGGTAGGGTAGTGTAGGGTAGTGTAGGGTCGGGTAGGGTAGGGTAGGGTAGTGTAGGGTAGGGTAGTGTAGGGTAGCGTAGGGTAGTGTAGGGTAGCGTAGGGTAGTGTAGGGTCGGGTAGGTTAGGGTAGGGTAGGGTAGGGTAGTGTAGGGTAGGGTAGGGTAGAGTAGGGTAGGGTAGTGTAGGGTAGGGTAGGGTAGGGTAGGGTAGGGTAGTGTAGGGTCGGGTAGGGTAGTGTAGGGTAGGGTAGGGTAGGGTAGTGTAGGGTAGGGTAGGGTAGTGTAGGGTCGGGTAGGGTAGGGTAGTGTAGGGTCGGGTAGGTAGGGTAGATAAATGTTTGGTCTTTTTATGGCAAAACAAAGTTTGCTGGGTCAGCTAGTTAATTATAAAAAAAGATTGTAAGGTCTTTATTAAACCTACTGATTTCTACAAATTTATTTGTTTAATTTATCATAAACATATGGTTTCATAGCCATAATCTAGTTCATATACATGTCTCAATGATCACGACTAGAGGAAATCACTGATTTTTGAATTGTACCAGTTTATATACATGTCGAACACATTTCTGTGGATAAACTTTTTTGGTTAAAAAGGATATACGAACATTTGAGTCTTTTTAACATTCGCAATTGTATATGGCTTCGAATTGATGTGCGGTGGGGTTGTCATTGTAACCACCATGGCTGCGATAGAGTCTCCACTCGATAGAAAATCTAAACAAAACAAAAATCTAAATCGCTTCATCTGTTTAGGAGCTATGATGCCACAGACAGAGACACAGATACACAGCAATACACGTCAAATTGATAACACCCCTCTTTTTCTGTCGGGGGTTAAAAAATGATTGAAAAACTCACTAACGAAACGAACAAACTTACTTTTTATTAGCCTAAAACTTTAAAAGAAAATAATTTAAATCTATTCTCATAGACATTTATAAATAATATTTTTTTTTAGTTCAACCTGTCTTGTCCAGATACAAAATTATTTTAAAACTGAACATACTGATTCAAAAAATCATTTAATTTATCAATCATTCAATTCACGTTGTCCCAGCACTATGCACATCGCTACCCTGTCAGCCCCTGTACTGCGTTTGTGCTACCAACGTTCCACTGAATTTTTCTATCGTAAAGGCATGAACCATTATTTCGACATTGTACTTAAATTAAATTATGTTGATGTATAATTTATACTTATATGTGGTAGGAAACACCATGGCTTCGCAAATTGAAAGTGGCAGCTCGCTTTTTGCAAGAGGAAACCGCACATTTAACCATTTTTCTGAGAACTTACTTGCGACACAATACGATACACAATGGCGGCGGTCGGCGAATGAACTAGTTTTATATAACGCGTATGGTCATATGGCCAAGCGACTTTGGCAGAGGGGTACGCTCAGCTATGCCATCTCCATAAGTTAAATGCTCTAAGAATTCCGCCCAGCCCGTTTCATCATCGGACTACCAGACGTACGGCGAAGCGCCATCGGTATATGGTAGACATTCCACCCATACGCACTAAACGTTTTGAGAATACTTTTATTATGCGTACAGCTAAGGAGTGGAATTCCCTGCCGGAGTCTGTGTTGCCCGATAGCTACAATCTAGGGGTCTTTAAGTCAAAAGTGAATAGGTTACTTCTAGGCAAGCGTGCTCCACCGTCGACCACATCATCGCTTACCATCAGATGAGATAGTGGTCAAGCGCGAGCCTATAAAGAAAAAAATAAAAATAATTTTTTTTGAGCTATATTCATATCTTCTTTTGTTCGGAAGATATGATATGGCAGCTGAGGTGACGTCACATCAGCTTACACACACGTTTTTTTATCATAGTTTCAACACTTTTTAAGTCGTCGTCGTTCAGTTCTTTCCTTCCATGTGCAGCTATTATGCCTTATTTTTTTTACTATAGTCCAAAACCCTAACATCATTAGTTTGCCTGTATTGAATGAGGAAGCTGGGGTGACGTTACTCCAGCTGACACATACTAAAGGACACATATTAGCGAAGTTTTTGTGGCAGCTAAATTAAGACTTGATACTTTGATTGCTGCTATTATGCCTGAAATATTGGCATAGATAGAATTATTCTAACACTTATTAGGAAGCTGGAGTTATGCACATCCACCAGCAGTACCTATAAGATCTTTGTACCGATACAAGAATCGGGAAAGCAAGTCAATCAGCAAGCAAGTTACTGGGGTTTAGGGAAGTAATGAAAAACACAGAAATTAAGATGACCGTAAAAACAACGCTATACAATAGATCTTTGATTGCTGCTATTATGCCTGAAATATTGGCATAGATAGAATTGTTCTAACACTTATGAGGAAGCTGGAGTTATGCACATAGCTCCACATCGTAGTCAATGTGGTGAAGCAGTCGACCGCCTCGGACACCATGGCCTATCCTGCAGTAGAAGCGCTGGTCGGTTAGCACGGCACGCCAGCATTAATTACATCATAAGTCGGGCTCTTGTCACCGCCGTGGTGCCAGCTGTTTTAGAACCCAATGGCTTGGCGCGCGACGATGGGAAGAGACCAGACGGGATGACCATAATGCCTTGGAAGGTGGGTAGGCCTTTGGTGTGGGATGCAACATGTGTCGACACCCTTGCGCCATCCCATCTTCTTAGCACGGCGGGCTGTGCTGGGGCAGCTGCTGCTGGTGCAGAAAACCTCAAACGGCGCAAATACTACAACCTTATTGGAAGTTATATATTTGAGCCGTTTGGGGTTGAAACATTAGGTCCATGGGGTCCGAGTGCTCTTCGCGTATTTCAAGACGTAAGCAAACGGTTAGTCGACTCTTCACGTGACCAGAGGGCTGGGCTTTTCCTTGGCCAGAAAATCAGCATTGTCATCCAACGTGGCAATGCTGCCAGCGTTCTGGGCACTTTTCACGTTGACAGCGATGTGGACGAATTTTATTTATTTATTTATTTATTTATTCTACGCTTTATTGTACACCTTAAAATAACATTATAAAAAGAAACTTAAAATTAATACAAATACAATGGGCGGCCTTATCGCTTTCCGCGATCTCTTCCAGGCAACCTGGTATGGACAGTAATTGTCTGTCTGAAGTGGGGTTGTCATTGGTGTGACATTAACATTGTGAAAATACCATTGGAAAATACTACATTATAATAATAATAATAGGTTCCTTACAGTTTTGATTTTACTGGACTTTAGCAGTGCTTTTAACTCAGTTGATTTTGACATCCTCTTAGGTATCCTTTCCTCTCTAAATGTGTCTCCTTCTGTGATTGCATGGTTTAATTCTTATCTACGGGGCCGCTCGCAGTCGGTTCGCTCAGAGGATGCTTCCTCTGACTGGTGCGATCTCGCTGCGGGTGTTCCTCAGGGTGGCGTCCTTTCTCCTCTTCTTTTCTCGGTTTTTATAAACGCTATCACGAAGGTCTTATCTTCACAGTTTCATCTCTATGCAGACGACCTGCAGCTTTATCGCCACTTTAAAATCGAAGAGCTCACTGAAACTATCGATGCCATCAATAATGATCTTGGAAACATCTGTCAATGGGCTAAAAGTTTTGGACTCCTAGTCAACCCAGCAAAATCACAAGCTCTTATTATTGGTGGCAGATAGTTCATCAATCTGTTGAGTAGCCAGTCTCTCCCCCCTGTTTTGTACGATGCCGTCGCCATAGAATATTCCAAAAAAGTTAAAAATTTAGGGGTTTTTCTTGACTGCCACTTATCTTGGAATGTTCACATTGCAGAAGTAAGCAGGAGGGTGTTTTGCTCGTTTTGGTCTCTGAAGCGTCTCCAGAAGTTCCTGCCTTTTCCAACTAAAGTTACTCTTGCTCAGTCTCTCCTTCTTCCTCTTCTTGACTATGCTGATGTCTGCTTTCTTGACGCGACTGAGGAACTTCTTGATAAGCTCGAACGTCTGCAGAATTTGTGCATCCGTTTCATATTTGGCCTCCGAAAATATGACCATGTGTCGGAATTTCGGAAGCGGTTGAAATGGCTGCCTATTCGACAGCGCCGAGATGCCCACACTCTTTCATTACTCTTTTCTGTACTTCATAATCCTAAGTCTCCTTTGTATCTTCGAGAACGCTTTGAGTATCTTGTTCCGAGAGGAAAACCTTGTCGTCTGTCATCATCTCTTCTCCTTCGTTTTCCTTCCCACTCTTCAAGTCGTTACGGTGGATCCTTTACTGTTCGCGCTGTGCGACTCTGGAATACTCCTCCACACTCTATACGAGATAGCCCTTCATTGGAGGTTTTCAGGAGACGAATTAGGGAATATTTCCTGTCAACATGACTCATTTATTTATGTACTAGCTGACCCAGCAAACTTTGTTTTGCCATAAAAAGACCAAACATTTATCTACCCTACCTACCCGACCCTACACTACCCTACCCTACCCGACCCTACACTACCCTACCCTACACTACCCTACCCGACCCTACACTACCCTACCCTACCCTACCCTACCCTACCCTACCCTACCCTACCCTACACTACCCTACCCTACTCTACCCTACCCTACCCTACACTACCCTACCCTACCCTACCCTAACCTACCCGACCCTACACTACCCTACGCTACCCTACACTACCCTACGCTACCCTACACTACCCTACCCTACACTACCCTACCCTACCCGACCCTACACTACCCTACACTACCCTACCCTACACTACCCTACCCTACACTACACTACCCTACACTACACTACACTACCCTACACTACCCTACACTACCCTACCCTACCCTACCCTACCCTACCCTACCCTACCCTACCCTACCCTATGTCCTTCTCCTGGTTCTAAGCTACCTCCCTGCCAATTTTCAGCTAAATCGATTCAGCCGTTCTTGAGTTATAAGTGAAGTAACTAACACGACTTTCTTTTATATATATAGATTTACGATTGTAATATTTTAGTTTTATATTGTAAAGATATGTATTATGTTTATGCATTGTGTGTTGCACACGTATTAGTTTAGTTTATTTAGTGAGTAAGTATATAATATTGTTAAGATTTTTTTTAATAAGATTTTGTTGTGCATATGGATGTACTATCCTCAAATGTCATATTTCTACGAAACTGAGGTTTGCTGTTGGAGAACCCAACTATGGGTTAAGCTCGCCTTTGTACATAAATTGTCCTATTGTATTTGTTTTTTTTATGTTTTTTTTTGTACAATAAAGAATAAGAATAAGAATACACATATAGATATAATTCATGTATATATTACATATGATATGTAATATATACATGAATTATTGACGGAGGGTAGCACCGTGCCCGTGTTTACATCAGCTCTGCACTAATATATTAAAATAAAAGTTTGAAGAGTGTTTTTAAGTGTTCGAGTGCTATAATCAAAAATAACTAGGAGTGATTGACTGTATAAAAAGTGGAATTGAGTGAAAATACACTATAAAAGAAACTTTCGTGAAATAAACTTGTTTACTGTTGAACATTTGCCATTTGAAGGTAAACAGTGAATCTAACATTTTCGAGTAAAGCATTAAAGTGTGGACATTTAAAGGGTGAAAAGAAACATTTGTAAGACGCTTATAATTACTATTTAAAAGTAAGAAGTGAAAATAAACAAAAATCGTTATTTGCAAATCATTATTTATTACGCCACACGCGCCATCTAGTTATTAATACCAGAATCAACGAATATCAACCAGTGTCACATAACTTGTCACTGTTGTAGTTCCACTAATTACCAATAGAGAGTGTCTTAGTACCATAACAATCAATATGGGTGATCTAAGGAAACTTATTCTAGACATGAAATCTGAGCTGCAGCATAAATTTGAAACGGTGGCAAATTCACTCACTAATCTTGAAGAGAAAATTACCACTAACATAAATAATAACGTTAATGAAAAATTTAAAAAACTTGATAGCAACCTGAATAATTTAAATTCACAAATAGAAGAGCAAGAGAAAAGACTTGATGAATTAGAGAAGAACATAAGGCAGAGAAATGTGGTGTTCTTTGGTATAGAAGAAGGAGAAATATCATACTTCCAGTTGGTAGAAAGAATTACAAACATACTTAAAGAAAAATTAAAAATTTGTATTCGGGATTTTTAATTGGAATCAGTTAAGAGACTGGGAAAAAAGAACGAGAACCCAAGACCAGTGGTTGTCACGTTTACAACACTTGGAATGAAAATTAAAGTATTGAAGAATAAGAAAGAATTAGAAGGGTCAAATATTTATATAAAACAAGATTTTCCGACAAAGGTACTAAAGATCAGAGAACACTTAAAACAGCAGCTGAAACTTGAAAAAGAAAAAGGAAATGAAGCCTTCATACTTTATGATAAACTTATTATAAAAACAACCAATGCGAAGCCCAACAACAAAAGGGCACCTTCAGGTTCTCCACCGGAATCTGCCTTCACTGAAGATAACATATCTTTTAGCAAAACCAAAAACAAAAAGAAACATAAAGGAAATAACCAAATTACTGATTACATGGAGCAGAGTGATAAAACAAATAATAGTTCAAGTTAAAAACTACACAAATAGTACATTACTGAATTTACAGGCTCCCTCCAAGTTAAAAACTAACAATAACAAGAAGAAAATTATACACAAGATCACCCAATACGGCTGGTCCCCGCGGGAGTGATCGACTAAAACCCTCCTTGCATTACAAAGAAAATTATAACATATCATAGAAAATTATAGAAATGCATGGAGGAGGCCTATGCCCAACCTTGGGTAACCAAAAAAAAAAAAAAAAAAACTTAATATCTCCCCTAGTCTTTATTAATATTGTTATTAATCATATTTTTAGTATTTTTTAAATAAAGGTTTTTTATTTTATTAATTAAATAATATCACAATGTCATTATATATTATATCATAGTATAATGTTAAATTAATGGCATGATCTAATTTAATTGATTATGCTACATTCTAATTTAATCATTTTAAAATTACTTAAAAAGTATATACCTACATATATTGAATCAAATATTGTATTGAATGTGAATAGATAATTTGAATATGAAATTATAATATAAATTGTAGGTATGTTTAATGTAGGTGTGATTCAAATTTTTTTTAATGCTAGGTACTGTATATTGCAGTCGCAATTTTGTTGATTCAATCATAATTATAACCTAAAATGTATGGCATGATCCAATTTAATTGTTTGTGTTGTACCCAAGTTGTACCTATTCTAATTTAATCATTTGAAAATTGTAAAATGTATTTACATAATAACATAAAAAAGAATCGTGTTGAAAATAGATCATTTTAATGTGAAATTGTAATATAAATTGCAAGTATGTTGAATGATATGTGATTATATGTGATTTATTTTTTAAGATTTATATTTTTTTAGATGTCAATTGATATCACATTGTTATCTAACACGATTGAAATCTTTAGTTAATTAGTTGCATGATTTTATTTAAATGATAATGTTGCATTATAATTAAATCAATGGTAAACGAATTTATGATTTAACTTTACTAAAATCATGAAATTCATTATTTTAGTAAAAAATATGTATGTTCAATGTATGTGATTGCCTACAGTTATGTATTGAAATATTAAGGATATATAGTTTGTAATATTTTTATCTTTTTGGGAATAAATGGCTTATTATTATTATTATATGTAATATATACATAAATACATACATACTAAATATAATGGCAACAAAAAAAAAGAATGATGAATGACTCTATTGATAATCACAAATCAACACGCTAAGACGAAGACAGTGACAGGTAATGTTCCTTTACGAGTCTTTTGAACACAGACAATGATTAAGCACGTTTGATTCGATCTGGCAATGCATTCCACAGACGACTAGCCTGAACAATAAAGGATTTATCCAAAAAAGTCGTGCAATGTGTTGGAATTTGCACTCGTAAGTTGTCTGATGACCCAAGAAATTTTGTGTGGGAATCGCGGAGAAACACAAAACGTTTCATAAGGTAAAAAGGAGTGGAAGGATTAAATAGCACATTATATAAAATGGCAAGAATATGAGCATTCCGGCGAAGGCGAATTGGCAACCACTTGAGCTTCACACGAAATTCGGAAACATGGTCATATTTGCGGAACCCGAATATGAACCTTATACAAACATTTTGAAGCCGCTCAAGTTTATCGAGTTGTTCTTGAGTAAGGTCAAGATAGCTGGCATCAGCATAATCAAGTATGGGTAAAAGAAGAGATTGTGCAAGCGCAATCCTGGTGGCGGTCGGAAGAAAATTACGCAGCCTCCTCAAAGATGCAGCAGATGCAAATAGCTTGCGGCCAACCTCCTGCAGTTGGGCAGTCCAAGAGAAGTTGCCATCAATGAATATGCCCAAGTTCTTAACTTTCTCGCAGAAAGGAATTACTGAGTTATCGAAAAAAAAATGGGGAACAGAAGTCCAATCGATTTTTGAACCCATCCCAGAACTGCCCACCACAATAACTTTTATGACGCCCTATGACCCCTGCTCTTTTATTCGCGTTCGTAGTTACACTTAAATAAAAATAAAATAATTATTTTTATTTAAGTGTATATATAGGTAGTTATTTTTAACCGACTTTCCAAAAAGTAGGAGGTTCTATGTTCGACTTTATGTTTGTTTTTTTTTTTTTTTGTGTATGTTCACCGATATCTCCGTCAATTGTGGACCGATTTTAAAAATCTTTTTTTGTTTGGAAGAGTATGTTTTGAAATTGGTCCCTTTTTAATTTTGGTGAAGGTCTGATCAAGAACTTCGGAGATATACAACAGAACTCTTCAATAAATAACGGCAACACTCTCGGGATTGCTGCAATCGCGTGTCTGTTTATTGTTTATACCATTTCATAACATAACATCACGCCAGTACGCTCTAAAGGGGTACGCAGATCTCTCATTTCGCCGGTTATGTTCAAGTTTCAAGTTATTCGGGTAATCTATTCGGCGTTATAGGGACCTTAGGAAACAACTTGCGTATCTATTAGGTAGGCAAAAGTAAAAAGGGAAAAATAAAAAACTTTTTTGCAAAGAAATACTACCGACTTCCAAATGAAAAACTACAAAGTGAAAAATAACTTAACTCTTGGAAGTCGGTGTCCATATCGAAAAAAAATGGTACCTACGTAAGACACCGACTTCCTAGAGTTAAGTTATTTTTCACTTTGTAGTTTTTCATTTGGAAGTCGGTAGTATTTTCTTGCAAAAAAGTTTTTTTTTAATTATACTATGTAAATTTTAATTTAGATATTTGAATAAAATAGTAATACTGAAATTTAAGAAAAATATTCACAGAACAGATAATAATAATTTTCCTGCTTCAAATCTCCAAGTGTTATTTCAAAACAGAAATAATTGTGCGAAATTAATGAAGTAATAAAGCGCCTGCACGAAATGTAGCTGCAACTTTTTACTTTAAGTATTTTTGCTCGTTAAATTATTCAGGCGTAGAAAATGTCAATAATTTAAAATTTCTTTTGTAAAGAAACTATTACGATCTCCGCCACCCACTGTTGATTTTTGGAGGTACTAAATACTGGTTGGATCAGAATAATGTAATTCGTTGTAGTTTTTGAGTACAGGCATGGTCTCGTCATTATGACGCGTCATAATGGCGGGACCAGTGTTATCGTGAAATTCTAGAGATGTGCAACTCGAGTTGACTCGAGTCGTATTCTTCCGAACTCTAGTTGCTATCACTAAAATCTAAAATAAAATATATCATTGAACAACCAAATACACACATGTCAAACATTTAAACAATTATTTCATAAATGTTTTTTAGAACAATATCAATATTTATAAAGTTTGAACCAAAAAAAAAGGTAAAACCAATCATCATCTACTTGCCCTTATCCCATGTTACTTGGGGTCGGCGGAACACGTTTTCTCCTTCCTTAACGTTCTGTCCCCAGTAACGCTATTACTGACTCCCTTTTCCTACATATCACTCCTCACACAGTCCATCCATCTTTTCTTTGGCCTGTTTTATCCCACTCCTGGCAAATGACTCCCCCATTCCTCGCCAATTCTAGAGGAAGTTATCCAATTTATCTTTTAAATACATATGTAAAAAAGTGGTTTTTATTAAATAAATATTTTTTTCTAACTTAGCTTCGTTCTGCTAACTCGAGTTGCGTAACTCGAGTTCTACTCGAGTTATGTGAATTTCAATTCGAGTTAACTCGAGTCGTGTTTATCCTGAGTTGGCCTATCCCTATGAATTTTCGTTTATGTCGTGTGTGGTAATGTGTGTGGTACAAAAAATTCAGGACAGGAACAAAATAGTTCTAAACGGGTTCTAAATATACGTGGTAGAATCTTTCAATTACAAGAGTTGTTCCCGACATTATGACGTTTAAAAAGTAGCCAATGTGCTATTCCAGATTATAATCTAGCTCCGTGCAAATTTCATCCAGATCTGCTCAGCCGTTCTGGCGTGAAAGAGTAACTAAACATCCATCCTCACAAACTTTCGCGTTTATATCTATAATAGTGCATATTGATATGATATAGGAGGTGGAATGTACAGTTATGTTCCTATGTGATGATATCAAGGTACAAAAAACTTTTTTGCAAAAAAATACTAACGACTTCCAAATGAAAAACTACAAAGAGAAAAATAACTTTATTTTTGGAAGTCGGTGTCCATATCGCAAATAATTAGTATCTACGAAAGACACCGACTTCCAAAAATAAAGTTATTTTTCTCTTTGTAGTTTTTCATTTGGAAGTCGGTAGTATTTTTTTGCAAAAAAGTTTTTTATTTTTCCCTTTTTACTTTTGCCTACCTAATAGATACGCAAGTTGTTTCCTAAAGACCCTATAACGCCGAATAGATTACCCGAATAACATGAAACTTAAACATAACCGGTGAAATGAGAGATCTGCGTACCCCTTTAGAGCGTACTGGCGTGATGTTATGTTATGAAATGGTATAAACAATAAACAGACATGCGATTGCAGCAATCCCGAGAGTGTTGCCGTTATTTATTGAAGAGTTCTGTTGTATATCTCCGAAGTTCTTGATCAGACCTTTACCAAATTAAAATGGGACCAATTTCAAAACACTCTTCCAAACAAAAAAAGAATTTTTAAAATCGGTCCACAATTGACGGAGATATCGGTGAACATACACAAAAAAAAAAAAAAAAAACAAACAATGTCGAACATAGAACCTCCTCCTTTTTGGAAAGTCGGTTAAAAATAACTACCTATATATACACTTAAATTAAAATAAAATAAAACTACGAACGCGAATAAAAGAGCAGGGGTCATAGGGCGTCATAAAAGTTATTGTGGTGGGCAGTTCTAGGATGGGTTCAAAAATCGATTGGACTTCTGTACCCCAGGTTTTTTTCGATAACTCAGTAATTCCTTTCTGCGAGAAAGTTAAGAACTTGAGCATATTCATTGATGACAACTTCTCTTGGACTGCCCAACTGCAGGAGGTTGGCCGCAAGCTATTTGCATCTGCTGCATCTTTTTGGAGGCTGCGTAATTTTCTTCCGACCGCCACCAGCCTAGCGAGCATGGGCGTACCCAAGACATTTGTGACATGACATGATAAATTATGTCATATCTTACAATTTGTCTTAAATGTTAGCACGGTTCAAACATGTGACATATTTTAAAGGCGCAACATGCCTTTCTTGTTGCTGCCCGGCGAGCACGGCCTACTGTGACATGGCTTGAGTCACACATTTCATCGCAGTTTGGGCGATAACGCCATTTTGTCCTAAATAATAGCACCGGCGGCGTGAGAAAATTTCCTGACGTTTGTTTGGGACTCATCGGGTCTTAAGAAACGTTTTGTGTTTCTCCGCGATTCCCACACAAAATTTCTTGGGTCATCAGACAACTTACGACTGCAAATTCCAACACATTGCACGACTTTTTTGGATAAATCCTTTATTGTTCAGGCTAGTCGTCTGTGGAATGCATTGCCAGATCGAATCAAACGTGCTCAATCATTGCCTGTGTTCAAAAGACTCGTAAAGGAACATTACCTGTCACTGTCTTCGTCTTAGCGTGTTGATTTGTGATTTTCAATAGAGTCATTCATCATTCTTTTTCTTGTTTTTTGTTGCCATTATATTTAGTATGTATGTATTTATGTATATATTACATAGCATATGTATTTATCTGTGTATCTATTATAATGTAGTATTTTCACAATGTTAATGTCACACCAATGACAACCCCACTTCAAGTTCAGACAATTACTGTCCATACCAGGTTGCCTGGAAGAGATCGCGGAAAGCGATAAGGCCGCCCATTGTATTTGTTTTAATTTTAAGTTTCTTTTTATAATGTTATTTTAAGGTGTACAATAAAGCGTAGAATAAATAAATAAATAAATAAATAAAATTCGTCCACATCGCTGTCAACGTGAAAAGTGCCCAGAACGCTGGCAGCATTGCCACGTTGGATGGCAATGCTGATTCTCTGGCCAAGGAAAAGCCCAGACCTCTGGTCACGTGAAGAGTCGACTAACCGTTTGCTTACGTCTCGAAATACTCGAAGAGCACTCGGACCCCATGGACCTAATGTTTCAACCCCAAACGGCTCAAATATATAACTTCCAATAAGGTTGTAGTATTTGCGCCGTTTGAGGTTTTCTGCACCAGCAGCAGCTGCCCCAGCACAGCCCGCCGTGCTAAGAAGATGGGATGGCGCAAGGGTGTCGCCACATGTTGCATCCCACACCAAAGGCCTACCCACCTTCCAAGGCATTATGGTCATCCCGTCTGGTCTCTTCCCATCGTCGCGCGCCAAGCCATTGGGTTCTAAAACAGCTGGCACCACGGCGGTGACAAGAGCCCGACTTATGATGTAATTAATGCTGGCGTGCTGTGCTAACCGACCAGCGCTTCTACTGCAGGATAGGCCATGGTGTCCGAGGCGGTCGACTGCTTCACCACATTGACTACGATGTGGAGCTCCGCTGGGAGCACCCAAACGCTTAGTTACTCTTGGGTAGGTCACTCTTAGTTACTCCTACTACCAAATAATGTAAAGACATTACTTCTGTTTTTTTTTTTGATAAAGTGGGTTTCGATTCTGTAACACAAGAAGGTCAAGAAATTATTGAAGAAATTGAAACAGACGACTCCAGCTGGAATTTTGTTATTAAACATGAAAAGCTGAACTACCAGAACATCACTTAAAACATAATTACCAATTAAATTGTTGTATTTGCGCCGTTTGAGGTTTTCAGCACCTGCAGCAGCCGCCCCAGCGCAGCCCACCGTGCTAGGAAGATGGGATGGTGCAAGGGTGTCGACGCAAGTTGCATCCCACACCAAAGACCTACCCAACTTCCAAGGCATTATGGTCATACCATCTGGTCTCTTCCCATCGACGCGTGCCAGGCCATTTAGATAATTGAATAAAATAGTAATACTGAAATTTAAGAAAAATATTCACAGAACAGATAATAATAATTTTCCTGCTTCAAATCTCCAAGTGTTATTTCAAAACAGAAATAATTGTGCGAAATTAATGAAGTAATAAAGCGCCTGCACGAAATGTAGCTGCAACTTTTTACTTGAAGTATTTTTGCTCGTTAAATTATTCAGGCGTAGAAAATTTCAATAATTTAAAATTTCTTTTGTAAAGAAACTATTACGATCTCCGCCACCCACTGTTGATTTTTGGAGGTAATAAATACTGGTTTGATCAGAATAATGTAATTCGTTGTAGTTTTTGAGTACAGGCATGGTCTCGTCATAATGACGCGTCATAATGGCGGGACCAGTGTTATCGTGAAATTCTAGATTTGCAACTCGAGTTAACTTGAGTTGCGCCTAACTCGAGTTGACTCGAGTGGTATTCTTCCGAACTCGAGTTGCTATCACTAAAATCTAAAATAAAATATATCATTGAACAACCAAATACACACATGTCAAACATTTAAACAATTATTTCTTAATGTTTTTTTAGAACAATATCAATATTTATAAAGGAGATTGCCCATACACAGGCCCCTTATGAGGTATCGTGTCTGCGATTTCAATATTATCCGAAAATAGGATTTATATTTCGGGTTTTTTTCATCCGTGTGCTTTACTTTATATGTACAGACAACAACAGATCAGGTTAATTCACTTGGACATTTGTATGCACCTTATTACATTGTAATAAGGGTTCATTTAAAGAACAGAAACATCGTTATATCTCGTGAACCCCAAAAAATAAATGAAAAATATTTTCTAATTATGAATATAACGTGTTTTTTCTACAATATACAATCAAACTCATCAAGATACAACCATTTTTCAAAGGGGCCGAAGTTCCCTTACAAAATGGGCATTCTCCTTTGAACCAAAAAAAAAGGTAAAACCAATCATCATCTTCTTGCCCTTATCCCATGTTACTTGGGGTCGGCGCTACACGTTTTCTTCTTCCATACCGTTCTGTCCCCAGTTACGCTATTACTGACTCCCTTTTCCTACATATCACTCCTCACACAGTCCATCCATCTTTTCTTTGGCCTGTTTTGTCCCACTCCTGGCAAATGACTCCCCCATTCCTCGCCAATTCTAGAGGAAGTTATCCAATTTATCTTTTAGATACATATGTAAAAAAGTGGTTTTTATTAAATAAATATTTTTTTCTAACTTAGCTTCGTTCTGCTAACTCGAGTTGCGTAACTCGAGTTCAACTCGAGTTATGTGAATTTCAACTCAAGTTAACTCGAGTCGTGTTTATCCTGAGTTGGCCCATCCCTATGAATTTTTGTTTATGTCGTGTGTGGTACAAAAAATTCAGGACAGGAACAAAATAGTTCTAAACGGGTTCTAAATATACGTGGTTGAATCTTTCAATTACAAGAGTTGGTCCCGCCATTATGACGTTTAAAAAGTAGCCTGCTATTCCAGACTATAATCTAGCTCCGTGCAAATTTCATCCAGATCTGCCCAGCCTTTCTGGCGTGAAAGAGTAACTAAAACATCCATCCATACATCCTCACAAACTTTCGCGTTTATATTTATAATAGTACCTATAGGATAGGATAAAGGAAGTGGAATATATAGCTATATATGTTATGTTCATATGTGATGATATCAAGGTAAAAAGATTCACATCTTCAGCTTTCGTTTTTAGGGTTCCGTATCCAAAGGGTAAAAACGGGACCCTATTACTAAGACTCCGCGGTCCGTCTGTCTGTCACCAGGCTGTTTAACATGGACCGTGATAGCTAGACAGTAGAAATTTTCAGAGATGATGTATTTTGGTTGCCGCTATAACAAAAAATACTAAAAACAGAATAAAATAAATATTTAAGAGGGGCTCCCATACAACAAACGTGATTTTATTGCAGTTTTTGGAGATAATGGTACGGAACCCTTCGTGCGCTAGTCCGACTCGCACTTGGCCGGTTTTTTTTCGAATGCGATCGTTTGTTAGTCACTTGTATCTATAACAGGAGCCTCAGGTTCTTTAGAGGATTGTGTAAAATGAATGAATTAAATACAATTTTATATTAAATTTATTTATTGAGACATAATACCGAGATACACCTAGAAAATAGCATATGTAACAAGTATTAGGGTGCTGTTATCCCTTCACCACTGTGTGTTCCACCAGTTTACACTGGGCGAGAAAGGTGACAAAAGTGTGGTGTTTTATAATAATATATATTCTAGATCAAATCTGCCACATTCATTGGCATCTCATCAATTTGCGTGGAGTAGTACTGTTCAATATCTCTCAGGATCCTGATGTCATCTGACTTGACGAAGTTGATGGCGACACCCTTACGTCCGAACCGACCTGACCTGCCGATCCTGTGGATGTACAACTCACGGTTGTTGGGCAGGTCATAGTTGATGACTAGTGATACTTGCTGCACGTCGATACCTCTCGCCCAAACGTCGGTTGTGATGAGGACACGGCTGAAACAATTAATTTATGTTTAGTTTGTTATAATTAATTATAACATTGCAGTGCTAATGACATCAATAAAATCACAGAAAGGTCACAAAATAACAAACATCCCCGGCACGTAAGATGGCAATAGTCGTTAGATGCGCAGAAGTAGTTTTTTAGGTATCTTTGGCAGTGAAGCGGGGCGCGTGGAACGTTTAAGGCGCCGATTCCCTTGAGTAGCTGATTTTAAAATGAGAATCACGTCTAAACGGCTAGTCATAATTTTTTGGCAAAAATATATGTTATATTAGACCACTTTTTTAATAATTTCATCTAAGCAGAATTTGAGTTTTATTCGTGTAACATAGTGTAATTAATTTGTAAAGCTATGTCTAAAACGGACAAAAACACGACACAATCACACCAAAACCGCTGGGCGTATTTTAATGAAATTGACACGATCTTAAAGACAATTTAATTATCTACATTTCAATCTGAAGCTTTTTTTTTTAAGTCATAGAATAATAAGGAAAGTACAAAAAACTACTAAATTTTGGGTCGCACGGGTGTGAAACGAGGGCGCGTTTTGTTCCCCCAAGGTCGTTGGCGTTAGTCGTCGTCTTAAGACGCCGATTCCCTTGAGTAGCTGATTTTAAAATCAGCTACTCAAGGGAATCGGCGCCTTAAAATGAGAATCACGTCTTAACTGCTAGTCGTAATTTATTGGAAAAAATATATGTTATATTAGACCATTTTCTTAATAATTTCATCTCAGCAAATTTTGAGTTTTATTCGTATAACATAGTGTAATTAATTTGTAAAGTTATGTCTAAAACGGACAAAAACACGACAATCACAACAAAACCGCTGGGCGTATTTTAATGAAATCGACACCATATCTAAGCTTTTTTTTTAAAGTCATAGAATAATAAGAAAAGTACAAAAAACTACTAAATTTCAGGTCGCGCGGGTGAGAAACGAGGGCGCGTTTTGTTCCCTCAAGGTCGTTGGCGTTAGTTGTCGTCTTAAGGCGCCGATTCCCTTGAGTAGCTGATTTTAAAATGAGAATCACGTCTAAACGGCTAGTCGTAATTTATTGGAAAAAATATTTATGTTATATTAGACCATTTTCTTAATAATTTCATCTGAGCAGAATTTCAGTTTTATTCGTACAACATAGTGTAATTAATTTGTAAAGTTATGTCTAAAACGGACAAAAACACGACAATCACAACAAAACCGCTGGGCGTATTTTAACGAAATCGACACCATATCAAAGACAATTTAATTATCTACATTTTGATCTGAAGCTTTTTTTTTTAAAGTCATAGAATAATAAGAAAAGTACAAAAAACTACTAAATTTCGGGTCGCGCGGGTGAGAAACGAGGGTACGTTTTGTTCCCTCAAGGTCGTTGGCGTTAGTTGTCGTCTTAAGGCACCGATTCCCTTGAGTAGCTGATTTTAAAATGAGAATCACGTCTAAACGGCTAGTCGTAATTTATTGGAAAAAATATTTATGTTATATTAGACCATTTTCTTAATAATTTCATCTGAGCAGAATTTCAGTTTTATTCGTACAACATAGTGTAATTAATTTGTAAAGTTATGTCTAAAACGGACAAAAACACGACAATCACAACAAAACCGCTGGGCGTATTTTAATGAAATCGACACCATATCAAAGACAATTTAATTATCTACATTTTGATCTGAAGCTTTTTTTTTAAAGTCATAGAATAATAAGAAAAGTACAAAAAACTACTAAATTTCGGGTCGCGCGGGTGAGAAACGAGGGTACGTTTTGTTCCCTCAAGGTCGTTGGCGTTAGTCGTCGTCTTAAGGTTCACCTAGTCGACGGCACGAACTATTTTGTACGCAGGGTTAAAATGCATGCTGTCTCAACCAACAACACGTGCGTAAGAGATTGATGCTGTGATGAGCAGTAAGAAGCTAGTTCTCGTACGAATTAGCACTTTTGCAAATTTGTAGCGAAATGATGATTTAGGACCAAAACGAGCACGCGGAATTTTATAAACAGACCTTTTGGAGTCCAGATATCATAAAAACTACTAAATGTATACATATTTTCAAAATAAAATTATTTGCATTGTTGAATTACTAATCTATCCCTGTATGGACGCCGTTATGCAATTTTCCTTCTTCTTGTGGTATTTATTGAAGCCCAAAGATGCGTTAAAATTGGTGTTGAAATATGGAACTTTCGACGCTCATAACTTTCAAATATTGTATTTTTTTACTTTTCTGTTTCCATAGAAGGCTAGATAATGATGAGACAAATTGATATAATTTTTTTTTTTGAACGTACATCGTCAAATAGTGCAGCAATCGCCAGACTACGTTTGTATGGAAGAATTTTCGACTATTGTAACCTTAGACCGTTCCGAGCGCGCGATTGGTGGTTAGTTGACACAAGGATCGACTGACCAATCGTGTCGCCTCCACGTACCGTTCGCTCAATATGGTGGTTGGTCAGTTCGCGGAATATGCGCGAACTTACCCCCACTACGCCACAACTTTGCCAACTTACGTGCCGGGCACATACTAGAATGTTCGATTAATGACGCCCGCAGTTAAGTTTCTTTCCCTATAACAATTAAAATATTTTAATTAAACTCGCAGGCCTATTACGTATCTTTTGCAAGAGCAAAACGATAGCGATTTTTCCACAATAATTGCTCTTCAATACAAAAGTTTTAGAGTTGCGTGCGGTTTTTTTTCAAATAAGTACATTTGACAAACAGCGAGCGATTAGCAAACGATTGTGTAGGACCTACCATACCTACACTGCAGGTAATGACATGACGACTTTTATGGCATAAAGCGTTTGATCGCTAACGTTTTGCTCTAGCAAAAGATACGTTTGGTATATTTTCAGTACTCTGTCGAGCGAAAGATGTGTTGTCCTATCGTTTGTCAAGAAAACAATATTTTGCACCATTGATAATCTATAATGAGTTAATGACATCGTTCTGTCGCCCTAACATTATTTTGTCGTGTATATATTTGTTGTGAGATGGAAAGAGCAAATTGGATTTTTGGCTGTTTCCGATGGCATTAGAAATAAATTTAAAAAACCATTTGAAAAGTGGTGTATTGCCGGATCGTATTCCGATCTTTGTTTAGTTAAGCGATAAAATTATACATTTAAGGTAAAAAAAAATGTAAAAGCACTAATATTTATGAATAGAAAGTCAAACAATACACCCGCATTTGGCGCCACCTCAAGACATAGAGGCATGGTCTTAATATTTTGTATAAATGATGTTTATCTATACGGCCATCAACTAACAATACAGGATTATTTATTAAAAACTAGAAATATTTTTGCCATAATGAGTTGGTCATAAAAATACTACAATTACCCTACTACCTGGTTTTTGGGTGGCACTCATTCACAAGTCGATACAATAGACTATTATAATAATTATCATTAGATCAAGAAGAAGAAGATATCAATTAAAAGTAAATTAAAAGAATGGATTTTAACCTTAACATATGATGAAACAGAAAGTATATTGTCTATAGAATCATAACTTTGTCAAACCAACCTTGAAAGAAAGCTTATCAAACATTTACACTTCACAAACACACACACACACCTTTCTACTCTCATACACACACTCCTAGATACAGAACCACAATCTTTCACTCCATTTGCTGTGTTAACAACAACTGTAAACAATCAGTAGAGTCACGGTTGTATTGTATTATATAAGTTGAAGCCGCAAGATGTCCGACTCCTAAGATACAGGTCTGCGTACCTAGTTTAGGAGCCCGGAAAGCTGACATTTATTTTAAACTTGGTAGTACAACCCACTGTTTCCATATGCCGTGTAATGTGTTGTTGTTCTTTATGTATTGAAAAAAAATAAAAAATAAAAAAAAAAAACATTACGGGCAACTTAAAAATAAACAAATGAATGACTTTTTAGACAAAACTAACAATAGAATAAGCACAGGTACGCAGATGACTTCCTTATCTAATGTTCTTTTGTAATATTTTGCTGACTATTTACCTCCCCTTTCGGCTGTTTTTACCCGACTGGTTACCCGACTGGGTTATGTGTTTCGCGCGTATCTTGTATGTATGTATGTAATATTCTTTATTACCTCATATCTTTTAAACCACTTGACCGAATTATATAATTAAGACATCGATAGATAAGTCTTAACGGCCCAGGTGTTCTTAGATAGGTGAAGTTCTAAAAACAAACATGGCGGATTTTGGGCGCCATTTTGTGCCGGTCACAATTTTTTTTTCTTCCAAATCCTTCGGTGGGGTATCAAAATGAAGGGTTTTAAGAGGTGATTACAAACATATATACCACCTTTATGTTTAAAAGTAATTCGATATAGGAAAATATAACTAAAAAGTTGTAACTATAAAAAGTTAATTTAAAAATCAGGTGGTCAGGATCAGGTGGTCAGCCAGTTCGCGAATATGTTTCCTCCGACTGCACAGCATGATTTTTTCTTGTTAACAGCTTTTTATTTCGATTCTTAATCAGTCGGGTTTTTGATATTTAAATTAACTTTGTTTTGCTCTAAATTAACCACTGCGAAATTATGAATTGTGCTCACAGACATACATCTAACTAGATAACGCAAGTCCCTCGATCTGAATGAAAACCAAGCGTGCCACTTTTTCACAAACAATTTAAAAACAAATTTACTTATCAATAAAAGAAAACCTTCCCAATGCCTCGGCCAACTTTTTCTATACATTCTTTACAGCTCAATATGGCATAAAAAGGCATTTTTCTGGATTTCGGTGGATTTCCGGTGCCGATAATGCTAAATGAAAAGCTCAGATTACGATCATTTGTCGTAACTTTACTCCTTTGGCACGCGAAGTACATACAGTCGCGTCATCTAGTTAGATGTATTTCTTATCGATTGTGATTGTGTTTCTTATCATAATCCTGTTAGAAAATAAATCCATTTCCATTAGGGATGGTAACTAAAAAATCTATTCAATCCGTCAGTAAGATTATCAAAAAAATTAAGAAGATACAGTGCGTTGAAAATTCGCGTCACGACACGCCTTCGTACACTTCTAACTCAGAAGTGACGTCACAAGCGCCCACTTCTGAAATTTGACGCACTTTACCTTTATAAAACAGATTTCGTGCCATTTTCCCATATTTCGACGTCTGTACTGGCAAAAACCACTAATATGACAAAGATTGATGCCGTGAAAACTCTAGTTAGTAAATACGTTTTAGGAAGCCAAGATGTCCCGAATTTCGTCAACGCGAAACATAGCAAAATAATTATAGCAATGAGCAATATGATGTAAAAAGACTTTTTTCGAATTTGTTTTGGTTTTTCTTGTATAAACTAAAACAGTTGGTCCATACTCTAAAAAGCCGTAGTGCGAAATTTAGCCTAGTCCTTTAATTTAGCTTATAATTATGGCAATATGAGCTCTATGTTGGTTATTCAATTGATTAAATTATAAAGGACATGGCCAGAATTTGTATAGAGCTGTGCCCTAACAAAAAATATTCATGTACATTGACATACAGTACGTCGTATTAAAGCTTAGAGTTAGGGCTTTACAATAGTTTAAGTTTTATGATCATAGAAGAAGCGAGAGACACTCTAAAAAGGAAACCAAAAAAATGCCTAATCATTTGGAATAGCAATGATGTCGTTAGGTGGCACGTGTGATAGTTGACAGTGACAGTTGACAATGACAGTTGACAATGACAGTTGACAATGACAGTTGACAATGACAGTAACAGATGAGTAGTTGAGTGAAACATTCTCACTGCCGGTGTTCCAAGCATTTTCATAGAATTACGCTTCGACAGTCGGCTAGTGAAGAAACAGTCAAAAATCAAAATACCAATAACGTAATCACATTGATGTAAGTAGGAAATAGTCTGTCCTTTGAAATATCGTCTTAGGGCAGGCCGCGATAGCGAGCAAGAGCTCGTCTTTTACTTATATTATTGGGATATTATGACTATTATAAATCATACATCCTCATAGCGACTTAGTAAAAAATGTACAATTGGATATGCAACAAAACACTAAATAAAAAAATAGAACTGTAACTAACAACTGTAGCAGTAACTGTCTTTATCTGTATTTTGTAACTGCGGTGTTAAAGATGTTACAATATGCCTTCGCATTCGAGTAGTGGCCACACTACAATTCTGGCACCTTGATATCATGAAATCGTGACTCATGAGCGTCCGAATCCAAATGGTAAACAAACAAGTCCAGTAATCACTAATATTCACGAAGAAGCGTAAACGAAAGGCCGAGAAACGATAGCGTGGGGTTAAGCTAAAATATCCAACAGAATAACAAACAAGAACACGTGATATGATCAACGCAAGACTGCACCACAGATTAGTCATAATGACTAGGACGTTCGGATACACACTACACACTGGAATATATTGTCGATGCATTGAGAATTATGGTGACGCGCGGTAGCTTTAAAAATCGTATCGGCGATATTCGTAAAACCTTACCTTTTATCTTAGCAATACGATTTATGCAGTTGTACCTAGTTGTTTTATTTTTTAATCTGACCTTCAGGCGTACTTCAGAAACAGTGTTTGTCTTATTCGTGTATCCAAACGCAAATGCATTGCACAGAAACCGCACAAAAACAATTAACATACATATTTTTTTGGAATTTTCTGTCGCCTGTTCTAGAGTAATGTAATTGGTGCCATTAATTTTAATTTATTTTACAAGTAATTTTCACATATCAATAACTGCTGTACATTACGTATTCTGAATTGATTCGTAGGGCAAAATCTGGCCATGTCATTTAGCCTAGTCCTTTAATTTAGCTTATAATTATGGCAATATGAGCTCTATGTTGGTTATTCAATTGATTAAATTATTATTAATCAACACATTCAACATTTACGATTTAGATTAACAAAGGGTAGTTTTGTAAAATTTATCACAACAATTTTATTGTTTACTTCAATAACCTAAGAGTCGTTGGTACTGCACCTAATATTTCCACGAATGTGACGGATTTGCAGCTGTGCTTGCGCACACATTTGTGCACTATAATGACTCCAGCTTCCATGGCTAAGTCTCATCTCTCTAACTAGCGCATTTGTAACAATCAATTTTAACCACCGAAGTATCGAGAGGGGAGTTCTTATTCTTATAAGTTTGACGGCTATGTCGTTCTGAGTGTTTCTGTCCGTGTATATTTTAAATTTGGTTTTTACGCTACATAGCTACGCTACATTAAAATCTGACCAACTATTTTAGTGTAGTTTGTAAAATGATATATTAGTTTTTTTTTTATTCTAACTAAACTCAGCAACTCTCCAGCCCTTTCAAAAGGTAGCATTGATACATTAATCAATACGATCTTTATATTGTTTTAACCAATTTTAGAGTTAATAGGGTAGTTTACAGAAAATTAGTTTTTTGTCATATGTTAAAAAATATTGGACACGTATTTTTCTTTTGACAAGTGATATCGATATAATTCATTGAAATATCGTGAAACGTCACGCAGCTAGAACACTTTATACTGCCTTAGTGACGTCACAAGCTCCCACTTCTGAACTTTGATGCGCTTTAACTTTGCAAATTTTTATTGATTTGGTAAAGCAAAAAATACGTGTCCAATATTTTTTGATAATCTCACTGAGGGACTTAATAGAATTATCATTTTTCTACCCAGAAAACATCCCTATTGAATCAAGCAGTAATATCCTCCGTTAAAAATCTTGATCATCCCTTATCAAGTTATCATCCATTTAGGGAGTTGTTTTAAGAAAATTCTAAATAAATCCAATCAATGTTATGAAAATAATGAATACTCCACATATGCAAACATACAGCCGCCACATACAAACTAATGACCTGATTAAAAAACATGCAGTTTTTGGCGCGATTTGTTTGAACACCTACAACAGTCCGACAACAACAACCATTGGGCAGTAAGACACAGCAACTTGCACGACTTTACATGTTATTCCACATACCTCTAAATCACATGGTCCTTGCGTAGCACTACATGGCAAACATTACATTACATGTTGTTCCGTTAACGACAATAGAATACGTAAGCACAGATAATATAATACTAGCATACAGATGCCTCATCCCATACAAAAAAACCGTGCCGACGTAACTAGCGTTTTTCATCTGCTTAATCTTGTTATTTTTGTGAGTACATCAATCGCGTTTGATCCCGTTTCAGGGCAATAGATGGTGTTAGTAGCGCCTTGCAAGTAAAAGGGTTAACGAGGTTCGTGAATATTTTTTTCTTTAAATACAGTGAAGGTTCGTTTTATAGTATTTTTTTGCACGTTGTTACAGTTTTTTTTGCACCAATATGTGTTAAAATGCAAATTTTAACAATCGAGTTGAATGCCTCAGAAATTTAAAAATGCGCCATCTATGGCATCAATTTTAAATGATCCGTTCAAATAATCTTTGAAATGTGAACTAAGAGCCCAATATTCCATAATTTTGTACTTAGGAGAGTTAATTAAACAAGAAGATACAATGTTTATGTTCAATTCCAGATAATGTTAATTTTTAACACAATTCTATTGAATTGTGTGTACATGTCGCGTCATCTAGTGAGATTTATTTGAACCAAATATTCTTTCTTAGCAATGAGACCCCGTGACGTAAGGATGCAGATTTCTCCTTTAACTTGGTGTCCAACTTTTGACCGACAATGTGCTTTTGTGAATAATGAAAAGTTACATACCTTTGTCCAGATCGGAACTCCTTCATAATGTTGTCTCTCTCCTTTTGAGGCATGTCACCGTGCATTGAGCTGACTGTGAAGTTAGCTTCCTGCATCTTCTGTGTGAGCCAGTCCACCTTTCTCTTGGTGTTGCAGAAGATGACTGCCTGGGTGATTGTCAGTGTATCGTAGAGGTCACAAAGAGTATCGAACTTCCACTCCTCACGCTCCACTGCTACGAAGAACTGCTTGATTCCTTCTAGAGTCAACTCGTCACTGTGAACATATTATAGTAGTATTGGTCAAGTTTGGTGGATTCATTATGATGGGGTAGTTTGTGTAATAGTTTGTCATATTACTTTTAACAGAAGAATAAATAAGGCGGTTTGGCATATTTTTCATAGAAAAAATGTCAAAACTGCTAGGTACTGAAAAATCGGGCCTTAATTTTGTAACTATCTTCACGGGTGATTCTTAAACAGCAAAACATACTTAATAAACAAGATTTTAATTTGTAATCAAGGAATTGATAATTAAAAAGTATTTTCATTAGGTAATGAAAGTACTTAGTTAGATAATTAGGAAATTACTCAGTAAAAATTGCGCAGCATTAATTGTTCATTGTCAGACTAACAACATGTAATGATTAAAAATGAATGCAATAGTTTTCTTAGTCTATAATTATTAATGTGTATATTCAAACCATTAATATCTCGAAAATACATACCGTTTTACCAAAATCCTAATGGGATCTGTCATGAATTTGGAAGTCATTTCCAGGATCTCATGAGGCAATGTGGCCGAAATGAGCACAACTTGAGTGGCAGGCGGCAGGTAGCGATACACATCATAGATCTGTTCTTTGAAACCCTTGTTCAACATCTCATCAGCCTCGTCAAGAACCAGCATCTTGATGGACCGTGTCCTTAGTACACGTCTCCGGATCATGTCTAGAATTATATAAAATAGTCTTATTTGATTTGTTATATGTCAAAACAACTTAATAAACTTTTTAATTTAAAGAATTCGTAAATTTTACTACAGAAAACCAAATTCCCAAATAATTTTAAGACGAGTTCACATATAAGTTTAGATTTTTCCAAAATTTACCCAATATTATGAAATAAACATTACTATGAGCCCTTGGGTCAGTAGTGCGGTAAGCGGTGAACACAATGTACCATTTCATTACTATGCTTTTCTATACAACTTTAAATTAACTTACCAAATACTCTGCCGGGTGTTCCTGACACAACATGCTGACCATAGTCCAGCTTCCTGATGTCTTCACCAAGGTTTGTGCCTCCAATACAAGCATGGCACTGCACATTCATGAAGTCACCCAATGCAAGTATCACTTTTTGGATCTGGGTGGCCAATTCGCGAGTAGGCGACAAGATTAAAACTTGAGTTTCACGGAGTGTAGTGTCCAAAGACTGCAGAATGGAAATTGAAAACGTCGCGGTTTTACCAGTACCAGATTGTGCTTGAGCTATTACGTCTCTTCCTTTAACAATAGGTAGAATACTTCTCTGCTGGATAGCGGACGGCTTTTCGAAACCTGAAAAATGTGAAAGTATAGGAATTAGGAATGGCCGCGTCGAAAACAAAACAAACTGAACTTATATTTTGGATGCTTGACCCTGATATCTTTATAATTATGTTTATACGTACCATAGGTGTATATTCCTCGAAGTAACTCGTCTTTCAATCCCATCGAATCAAAAGTTGGGATAACTTCCACATCTTCACTTGTGTCGAATTCAACATTCGACAAATCTTCTGATATTATTTTACGATTATAGGAAACTTCTGATGCGGTCATCTTGCTTCACTTTGCTTATAGTGCTCTGCCAGAACTTTTTATAGGAATAAAATGCACGTAATATACAAAAGAATCACCACAATATTTTGAAGAAATCAACGAGGTTGGAATGGATCCTTCCTAGTTCAAGCGTACTTAGTAGAGAAATATCAAATTAAATTATCTATGCTCATGCTGTGACAAGCAAACAAAGTGGGCACGTCAAGTCAATTTCTATTCTGTATGCATCTCTTTCATTTTACATAAGAGCAAAAGAGAGAGGTATACAAAACTAAACAAAAAAATGAACACCAATATGGCCGCCAACCAACATGGCCACTGGCCACTTATGCATAGACTATGAGCATACCACAGATAAAAGACAAACCAAAAAGTGATAGGAAAAAATGATCACACCCATATTTGATTCTTTTTAAAATGGATTTAATTTACTTAGGAGCTGCATTTTGCTAAATAATCTCTATTGATGAAAGACCTTTTAGGAAAACAGTTTTAGGAGAGCTTATGATAGCATTTTTATCTTTACTTAAAAGCCCTCTCCGCAGTAGGAATTAACGGCCATGTGTGTAGGAGGAAGGACGGTTTATCGTCTGTCAGCAGCAATAACAAAACGCACTTAAGAACGCATTCGGACCATTCAGATTTCGAGTTTATTTGTGGTCAAAAGAACGATCATATTTGATTTTGAACGAATCAAAATGGATGCTGGGTGTGAATGAACTATGTACTGAAAAACGAACAGCTTTTTATTGAGTTGTGTCGTGGGCCCGATTATAATTGGGAATCCGGCGTCGCGATTTTGTTTAGTTATTATTTAAACAGTGAGAAACGTAAAGTGTTATAAGAGTCAGGATCTTCCGTAATATTGTACAATCCAGCAGTTACCGTGTCCGTAATGTGTTTATACGAAAGATTCGGTGGAGCCCACAATCCGCAGGTGGCATTAGGATGAGGACTTTGACGGATAAATTGTATGTCGATCCGAATTCGCGAGTGTTTGATGCGTCGATGTTCCCTAGTCTGGGTGCGACATGGCGAGACGGTTCGGACTAAAGTGTCGCTCGCGTGATGTATGAGCGGTCAGACATGAAATGCATATACAGGAAGGAACAAACACAACTCTGACAACATGTACCAAAATGACAGAGGAAGTAGACAGAAGACATGGCGTGAATGGTAACAGCAGTAGTAAGGGTGCTAGTGAGGATGCTCCTGTGAACAGTTCTGCTATCACTGCTACTGGTGGGAGGCTAAAGTTTTTCAAAGGTGGGTGTCATAATGTCACATTACACAGTGCTACTAAATGTGTGAGGAGATTCCCATTAGGTAGATAGTCATTCATTGTGGTGCCCGCTGGGCCAGTTAGTGTGTAAAGAAAACTAGAAAGTCATTCATGCTCTGATAAGCCTATATAAGCACATTTGACTGAGCCGTTGCCAATTGTCTTGAGCACAGCTTCTGTACTATTGTTGTGAGTTTCGTAAGGAGCTGTGGCCACTCTAGCGGAAACAAACAACTATTTGATAATGTCTTGGTGAATTACTATTATTTGGATCGGTTAGTGTGAAGCGTTCTTGTGAAAACGTAGTATGTGATGGAATGTTATTGGTAATATTGTAAACTAAATGTAAAATAGTAATTGTGTTGAACACCTGCAACACATATTACGAATATCCTTACAAATTCTTATTTGACAGTTAACAGAGTCAAAATAACTTGATTTGGCTAGATTACATGCCATTAGTAATAAAAACATTCATTATGATGAATGAATAAAAAAGTTTTTGGATATTCCATAAAATAATTCAGACCTCACAATGATTTCTACATGGAGGAACTCTTAACTCTGTCTTATGACTTAACAACATTACTGTTATTATGATATGCAGTGATTACTTCTCCATTACTTGACTAAAGGTCTTAGACCTGTTTGTTGTCTTACATTGTTGATTAATGACAAATTCACTTGATGCAGTCAAGCAAGTGCAGAACAAGTGAAGATATCAAGTGCTCTATCTCTCACTTAACAAATATTACAATCTAAACATACAATCCTTCACACAGATGTATGTCAATACTTTACATTGATGATTGACCTTTGTGTTGTGTTGTTTGTAGTGTTTACCAATGGTCTATTCATCCCTACATCTATCATCTTACTAATAGCTTAACAAAATATATAGGTAAACAATAGTTTCTTGCACAAATACTTATTATCATAATGCAATTATGTGGTTGGTTATCAATGTGTACATTTTTAATAGTTATAGTACAACAGTTTATGACAATTTTTATCAATAAACAACATGAAATAGGGATTAATAAGTAATTATCACATATAAGTGACTGATGAGGTGAGCACTTGTAATTCTGAAATAGATTGAAACCGCTGATTATTTTGTTGTTATCAGGGATTTGAGGATTTATTAAAGTGCTTGCTCATTATGAGAAACAATCTGATAGGTGTAGTTAAACAATAATATCTGGTTTTCATTATAATTTCTCATGCAATGAAACAAAAGTCCTATACCAGTAACCGAGAATTTCATTTGAATGTGATAATAATGTGTGGTAGCAACAACTGGCATCAAAGTATTTTGTGTTGTTTTTTGCAGATGGAAAGTTTATTCTGGAGCTGGTGCGCGGGTGCGCGCGAGAGGGCGAGCGCGCGGGCTGGGTGTCGGTGCCGCGCAAGACGTTCTGGCCGCCCGCCGCCGCGCCGCCCACGCCGCCCGCGGCCGCGCACCCGCCCTCCGCCTCGCTGTCCGTCTCCGACGACAACAGCTCCGTGCAGTCCTCGCCCTGGCAGCGCGACCACTGCTGGAAGCAGACTGCCCCGCGCAGAAACATTTCCAAAGAGTTAGCCATGTACTATTGCCGACCGAGCACGCTGCACACCGCCGCTATCGAGGTGGCCAGCCGGCTCAAGCGGAGGAGACCGTATGACACCACCCACCTGGATGGAATGGTCAACGGTAGCAATTCCAGGAAAACTCTGACTAACGGAGTGTGCGACAAAAAGAACGGTGACGTCGGGTCGCCGGAGAGCAGGGGATGTCGGAGCGAGGACGTCGTCGACGGCACCGCTCCCAAGGCGAAGGCCAACTCGGATGACGATCGTTGGACAGACTATGATCGCGAGAAATATTATCATATGAAACTAAAGAAACCGTATCAGTATCGTAAGTTAAGGGTGTACAAAAAGACGAAGCCAGCGATAAGACGTAAAGAGTTGACCAAAACGATAAACAAGCTTCGAGAGAGGATTTCCTCGCTGCCTGCGCCCGTCAACGCGAAGTTAGCGAACTGCAGGCAAGAGCACATGATGGTCTCGCCGAGGAAACGCATTCTCCGAGAGTTGGAGCGAGTTAGTCTCGAAGACCAGGGGATGAAGCGTCGCGCGAAGACCGTGCCGGCGCTGAGCACCGCCTCGTACCCGCCGTCTCCGGGGCCCAGCCACGCGCACAAACCAGCCATCGAGACGCCCGTACGGTCACACAACGGCACAGCGCCGCGGAAAGAGACGCCTAGTCACGTCTCCAAGAACGTCAGCAGTTACAGTATACACTCGCTGCTAAGCATGCCGGACGACAGCCCCACGAGGAGATCTCCGGAAGCGAAGCGGTCGCCGCACTCGCATCCGCCGTCGCTGAAGACCGAGTCCCCGTCGAGCGTGAACTCGCCGGACCTGAGCCCCAGCCCGGACAACTACCGCTACAGGTACTCGGCGCTGATGGGCTCGCCGGGGCCGGGCGGGCTGGCGCGCGACTCGCCCACGCCGCCGCCCGAGCTGGCGCGGTACCGCGCGCCCTACCCGCCGCCCACGTCGCCGTACGGCGTGCGGCAGTGGGGCGTGGGCGTCGCGCAGTACCGCGGCTCGCCGGCGCGCGACGAGTGGGGCCGCGACGTGGCCTACATGTACCCGTACTCGTACATTGGGCCGCAGCTGTACCGCACGCCGCCGCCGCCGCTGTGGATGCAGTACCCCATGTCACCCGGAGTGCCGCCGGGGCCTTGGGCGCCGCTCGCGATGCCGCTCCCTAACGACCACATACCTAAGGATGAACCCACTTCAGGTGACTCACGTTCATATTTTAAAGACAGCCTTTTCAAAAAAAAACACAAAAAAAAAATATTCAAAAAAACATAAAACCCGACTGCTTAAAAAGCAAACTAAAAAGTCGTAAACAAAAAAAAAACATGCTGTGCAGTCGTAGGATACCAACTGCTTTTTAAGCAGTCGGGTTTTTTGATATTTTTAATTTTTTTTTCGAATTAGGTACATTTAAACATATAAGTATTATATATTTTTGAAATTTCCTCATAAAACCCTTTATTTTGATACCCCACACGACGAGATTGGACGAAAAAAAATATGGCGCCCAAAAGCCGCCATTTTTCAATTTTAATGTAGCCAGAGACACTCGCAGGGTTAAGACGAATCGATTGACGTGCGAATCATCAAAATCGGCAAACGCGTTTGGTCACACGTGGAACGCCACATAAGAACAAACATACATACATACATAGACTGATAAACACATTACCCTCCTTCGTGTAAAAAGTCTATTAATTTACCTTTTGAAAGGGTCAGTTACATAGTCTATTAAATTAACAACCTGTGCCTTATGTTCGTTTGACTCAGAATTATCACGAACACACGAGTTGAGTCTTAATAATTTGTAATTAACATGTAAGCCTTGCTATTCCATTCAGGAAAAATAACTGATAAATATTAATACCAGGCTATTTTTACCAACATAATGTTTTTTTTTTCTATATTTCCAGATTTGCCGCTCAATTTGTCGAAACACTGAGATACAACGGCGCTGGCGCAAGTCTGACACGTGAGACTGAACACACAAACAAACATTGTTTTAATAAATTCGGTCAATTTCGCTCCGTCGTGCGTGACACGCACGCGTGTGCACCGACGACCGTCGGGTCCCATGGCATGTGCTACCTTTCACGTGTTGTACAATGAAAATGCGATCTAGACTTAAAATTTATAATGTAGCTTATAAGCAAAGCAATATTCATGGTTTATATGAAGTATAAAAATGGTACATGTGGAAGACAAGTAAAAGGTAAGCTTGTGGTGTCATGTCGTCAATAAAATTGTCTTATGAACATTCCACTGTCACACTCAACGATTGGCGTATGCAAAAGTCCAAAAACTAGATCCCACCTAACCCAGCGCTTGTGATCGCGCTGATGCGTTTATGTATTTTATATATTGTAACAGTAGCAAATATGTTTTGCAGGATTGCAAGAATATTTTTGTATAGATTGTCGTTTTCCGACGGAGCACTCTGTTCGGGGATCTATTTACAAACGAATGTATATTACACTGAAATATTATATTTTAGTATAGATGTATGTATGCAGAGTCATGTGTGTATTTTCATACGAAATATTTGTACTGCGAGTTGAATATTTTAATATTGGCTATTATTTTAGGGTAAGATTCTAAGATGATCTAAATAAACAAATTACAGTTATCAATTGTTATATTCAGTGCCTTGAGAGAATAAAGATATTAAGATCATATTTAATTATAACGAAAAGTATTACGACAAATTCTGGCTTCGTCCAAATTTACAACATTTCATAACACATAGGTACTGCTATTCATATAAATAAAATTGTATACAATATAATATTTCTAAACGTAGCTCCTGTTCCTTGTTCAATTGCAAAATTCCATATGTTTAATTTCGATCTCATTATTTAATTTAGAAAATAAAATGAGGTAAAGACTACAGTTTTGGGAACAAATTTGTATGTGTGTTTATGTAACATGTATAAAAATAAGAGACATTGTATATATAATTTGTGAATGGTGTATTATTGATGGAAGTGCGGGGAGTAGATATATCAGAGCATTAATCGTTTACGACTTATCAGTAAGGAGTTTATTACCTTCAAATAATTATTGTAATTGTACAGTATTTTTATAACGAGTATTTTATATTGTTTACGCTGATGACGGGAGTCTGTCTTGTAGAAGAAGGTGTATCGAGGAGCAGTCGCGCTCCTGCAGGCTTTGAGATTAAAACGTAGAGCTAGATTTACTGCAATTTTAGTTGAAGTATGGGGTTATGTATTATAAGAACAGTTAAATGACGGTAAGGGACTGACTTCTGATGTAATATTATCATTAATGGAACTGTATAAAATAGTTATATATCCGAAGGCCTACTCGATTGTGTTGTCCTCCAACTAAGTTGACTTAGTGTAAATGTAGCTATAATACATCCTGCTCAATTTAACTCTTGAGTAAATATAGGGAACAACTTTATTTCAATGTTGTGGTGTATGCAGGAGGAAGCTGTATTTTTTATATTAAAATTTGTGTTTTTATTATGAAAAAGGAATTGAGTATGTGCTACCCACTAGTCCATTTTCAAACTCAATTTTACGTCGTGGGTTGCATATACTCGACAATGAGAATATTATTCAATTTTTGTCGTCGCAATAAAAAAAAGTTTATATTTAAAAACGTAGTGATGCTGTTTTTTATAAAATCTTGTCATTCTTTATTTTTCCTACTTTATTTTTGCATTGACATGATCCCAAAGAATAATTAATACCTACCTACTTTTTACCTTACCTACATGGTGCTTCTGCAAATGTTATAAATTGGCACCGGAAAATTATATTAAAACTGGTGTATTTAAAAAAAGTATCTTGTAAGGTTTTTCTCTATTCTTTGGAGAGTAAGTAAAGCATGGTAGTTTTTAGATTGACGTATCCGGTGGCTAAATTAATCTTTTGATCATTAACGGCATCGTTAGGTACTAAGAACGAAAGAAGTACATTTGAGTGCCATTTGACAACGCGACAACTTTATTGAGGACTTTCACTTTTTGTGGCTGAAGTGAATTTGTTTGCTGGATTATTTATGCTATATGAAAATCATTTCCCAGCTTAATGCTAGCGCCTGTTGCTAGATCCATGATGGTGGTACGTCTCCTCATTAGGGTTGTCGGTCACAAGCTTTTATTTAAGTATATTTTTATATGGGTTTATAAAAAATGCAGACTTCTCTCGACTACAACATTGTTTTACCGCTGTTTTAAAAATGCTAAAATATTTTTCTACGCGATGATATAACACAAACTTGAAGTATGTGATAGTGCTTTCAAAATATAAGTGAGACGCGAACATGCAGGTGTCTTAAAATCCCCCTAAAATCATATTTATCATACCGAGAAATAGTTATTATCCATTTATATTAAGATGTAGTTATTACTCGAATAAATATAACTTTTTAAAAATTGTCTTTTCTTTTACTCCGCCTCGCCACCATGCAAGCAAAACTCTAACCGTCTAACAAATAAACGCGGAATAAAGTTTTATTAGGTATAACTAAGGTATACCCATACATTTTCATAGGTTTATACCTGGTATAACTTTATTCCGCGTTTATTAGTAAGAGGGTAAATATATATTGTTCTCGCCAAACTTCTTGGCCACCCTGAAGTTGTGTGGCTCACTCTGGCTTGGCCACCTTATGGGATTATTTCAACTTGCCCCACTAGGATTTTTCCTGTATCGTGGGTGCGTTTACAAACATATAAACTCATATACACAACACCCAGAGCCGGAACAACTATCTGTAGGTCATACAAATATTTATTCCGTGCGGGAATCGAACCCGCGATACGAAGCGCAGCAGTGAATCGCTCAACCACTGCGCCAATCGAGCCCACAAAACAAAAAAAAATATTAACACTAATATTTAGTTGTGTACGTTACCTCAACAGGAAAGTGACTCCTAGATCGTATAATTCGTGCGTAATCTGCTGTGAATGTGCGCCACAACAAGAGCGTGTCGTCGTTTTTGAAAAAAACGGAAAAATAGATTCCTGCTGGGGTAACGTTGTTCCAGCAGGAAAATTCTAAACGAATAGTCGGAATGAGAAATATTGTGCATGGACAGAGAGCATACATTTGAGAGAAAATATAACTTGTGTGTCATCAGTTTTTCGAGATAATCAAAGTCAAATGTGTTTATTTCAAGTAGGCCATTATGCGGCACTTTTGAACGTTATTTGAAAACTGTATTCAGTCCATCTTGACGCTTGTAATAACCATAAAAAGTTTCAAAAGCATACATGCTTGCGTTATCGAATAATATTGCTGAAAGTCAAAACGAGAGTGTCATAACTTTGACGGCAAAATACAAGAAACCGACTCAAAGGAACCCAAGATAGGTAGGTGTAAACCACAAGTATGTGCATTTAGTCAAAAATATATAGTGAAAATATTCAGCTTGGAATGTTTTGCATTAAGTAGATTTAAACAAAAAACTAAAATATAAACAATGGCTGGTTATCCGACCAAATTCAAATGACTACGAAAAAGCGACGGATTCATACATATCGATGACATTCTTAATTTACTCACGAACCGGCAGCCTAATTGTGTAAGTGAATTCGGCAAAGGAAACAATCTGTTTCTTTCCCAAAAACGACTTTGCGCAATACATAAAGTCGATTTTGGGAAAGAAACAGATTGTTTCCTTTGCCGAATTCACTTACACAATTAGGCTGCGGTTGTAGCGTGTTGTGCCTGAGTAAACTGCAGCTGAAAAGTTATAAAAAAAATAACTTGTTACTGGATTATACGTATTCTACCAGCTGTTTCCGTGACTTGCACTTGTTTAGGTAAGTACATTAGAAAACCGGCCAAGTGCGAGTCGGACTCGCGCACGAAGGGTTCCGTACCATTTTCGTAAAAAACGGCAAAAAAAAACACGTTTGTTGTATGGGAGCCCCCCTTAAATATTTATTTTATTTTGTTTTTAGTATTTGTTGTTGTAGCGGCAACAGATATACATCACCTTTTAAAATTTCAATTGTCTAGCTATCACGGTTCATGAGATACAGCCTGGTGGCAGACAGACGGACCGCGGAGTCTCAGTAATAGGGTCCCGTTTTTACCCTTTGGGTACGGAACCCTAAAAAGTAGTGCCAAGGTATATCGTATCTTCTTTATTCCAAATTTCATTATAATACATTTAGTATTTTGTGGACACATCCTGACATTTGCCTTTGTCATATTAGTAGAAAAAAGTACAAGTATAAGCGATTTTTTTTCGAGTTTTCGAAAAAGCGAAATTACTGTAAAATTAGAAATATTTTCTCAAATCTAATTCCGGCACAAATACGCACAAATCAAGAGCTACTCGTGTATGTTTATTCTACAGGCGCACGTACAATGGTTTTAGAGATACACGATTCTGCAAAACGTTACCCCAGCAGGAAATGCAATATCTTGAAAACCTGATGACGCACCAGTTATATTTTCGGCGCACATTTTTGCACAAATATAAGCTCTCTGTCCATGCACAATATTTCTCATTCCGATCATTCGTTTAGAATTTTTCTGCTGGAACAACGTTACCCCAGCAGGAATCTATTTTTCCGTTTTTTAAAAAACGACGACACGCACTTATTTTTTATGTGGCGCATATTCACAGCAGATTACGCACGATTATACGTTCCACTCATATCTCTCTAGGAGTCACTTTCCTGTTGGGGTAACGTACACTATTTAGTTGCTAATTAGAGTCTGGCAAACGAAAGTAGAGACTGAAAAAGCGCGGCAAATTTAAAAAAATCTCGGCATAGCAACCCCAAAACTAGTATGAAATACTTGGAATAACCTAATTTAGAATTAGAAATTAATAATAAATATTTCTTAAGTATCAAATTAGGTTATTCCAAGTATTTCATACTAGTTTTGGGGTTGCTATGCCGAGATTTTTAAATTTGCCGCGCGTTTTCAGTCTCTACTTTCGTTTGCCAGACTCTAGTCGCTAATTATCAGAATTTGTCGGTCACTAGTTCAAAAGTTAGAAGGGTTTATAGGTGGCCGATCTGAAGAGACTCAAAAACCAACCAACGAAGATATGTTTTCTCCCAGATTTAGTTCGAAATTTGTCGCCGATTATCAGAAATACTCATAATGGGAGAAAACAGATCTTTGCTAGATGCCTAGTTTTGGAGATATAAATAAATGTGGCCGATCTGGAGAGACTCCCCCTCTCCAGATCGGCCACCTATAAACCGTTCTAACTTTTAAACCAGTGACCGACTAATTCTGATATTTGGCGACTCAATCTGGAAGAAAACAGATGTCCGTGACTACCCTGACGCCAATCGCTTCCATAGGTATTTGGTAAATGATTACTACTCAATTGGTACCAATTAGTACTCAAACAACAAAATTGGTACCTTAGTAGTATTCGACAATATCGACTTTGAAGGTGGTCCTGCGGTAGTCACGCTCCATTCAGCAGGACCACCATGAGCGCCGAAAACAGGGGCATGCTACAGCTATTCTTAGTATACAAATAATTACTACCCATAAATGTGATTCATTTCGAAAAAAAACAATGCCAGTACATTTTTGTTTACCGAGAAATCTACGATGATACCTTTCGCTCGCTCGTTCAGCAGGACCACAACTTTGAATAATGATTCCAAGTTTGATCAGCCTGCGGCTTTCCTCAAACCTATAAAGAAAATTACTACCCTGCAAGATAAAATTGATACCAAAATTCCCAACTAGTACTCCAGTATACGAGAAAGACCATGCCATTGGTGTGGTGGCGGTAGTCACGGTGTTAAATTTTAAGATTCTTTATTATAAACTCTGTGATTTCTTCCCAAATTTATACATAAACAAGCTGTCCCACGCGGCTTCGCTCCCGTCACTAGCTACCTACCTACCCATCTACCCTACGTACATTATTGTTGCGTACTTTAAATCGTTTACGCAGCGCACGTAACGGAATCTCAAAAAGGAATATTTTACCCGTTTTTGCAATGTCCGTGACTACCGCATGACCCCGACAGCAACCGCTTCCATATTTGGTAAATAATTACTACTCAATTGGTACCAATTAGTACCCGAACAACAAAATTGGTACCTTAGTAGTTTTCGAGAAAATCGACTTTGAAGGTGGTCCTGCGGTAGTCACGCTCCATTCAGCAGGACCACCATGAGCGCCGAAAACGGGGGCATGCTACAGCTATTCTAAGTATACAAATAATTACTACCCATAAATGTGATACATTTCGTAAAAAAAACAGAACTGAATCATTTTTATTTATCGAGAAATCAACGATGATAACTTTCGCTCGCTCGTTCAGCAGGACCACGACTTTGAATGTTGATTCCAAGTTGGAGGAGCCTGCGACTTTCCTCAAACCTACATAGAAAATTACTACCCTGCAAGATAAAATTGATACCCAGAATTCACAACTAGTACTCCAGTAGTTTACGAGATATACCATGCCATTGGTGGGGTGGCGGTAGTCACGGTGTTAAATTTTCATTTCAAGATTTCCCTATTGAAAACTGAGTGAATTCTGCCCAAATGTATACAAAAATTACTACTCCTACAGAAGATAAAGCGACCAAAAATTCAGATACCTAAGTGTTGTATTTTAAGAGAAATTAGCTTTCATTACTTTTCCATACTAAATCTTCGCGTATAACCCGACCATATTAAGTTGTCAATGGTATTGAGCAGTACACTCGTGCAAAAAAGTTTATGGATGTCGTTTAAGTAAAAAAAGACAGTTCACAATCTATAATTTTTATACAAAATGTGTACCTAGGAACATAACAAAAAAAAAAAATTTTTTACCCATGGCCTGTAATACCTTAGTTAATGCCGTGGGTAGGTAGGTACTCTAATAATTATTTTTCTGTATTGTAAGTACTTACCTTCTGTGTTTTTATATGAATACCATTAAAGAGCGATAGGTATTTCTTATTTATTTCTTTCCTACTAATTTACCATTGCTGCAAGCTTAAGTACCTACGTATTAAAAACCTAATTTACTGCAGTAACATAAGATGTAGGATTGAATGATTACATATAATAGGTATGTATTTTTACAGTACCAGAAGTCGATTGTATGGTACAATTTGTATCAAATTTCCACTGACATTTCTTGTGGACCTTGGGTGTATTTTTAGTTAGGTACCTATTTAATACTCACATTGTTAGATCTCGGTTATGAATTAGTAATATATTTTTTTTATATGTCGAATAAGTTTTATTAAGACACAGAACACAGATCGATAACAATTTGTAAAATCAGTCAAATTTTAAATATTTCAAATCAATTTATTATTCTAAATTGGACTAATACCTACCGTATAAAACTGGAACTATGTTATTTATCTAGCAAATAGGTTCGATAAAACAGAATGAGAAAAGCATCTATATTCATGCAAAGTTACAACAATTTAAGAATAGAATGAATATTAGTTTTATCATTTTAAAACTATTTAAAAATTACAGATTATTATTATTATGGCAGGCTCACAAGTTATGTAAATAGGGTGAATGACAACAGTAGGTAATCATTTACAACATTTATCTCTTAAAAATGAAAACGATGATACTTATTTTTATAATTAAGAAAGTAGGTACTTTCATGAACATCATGAGTATCTTTACAAAAACAACCAATAAAAATAAAAGGAAAAATGTATACGCGAAATGTAAACATAAAAAATAATCTCAAATATAATTACCTAACATTAATAGACATATTCAAGTTATTAAAAATAAAAGGTTGTTGATTACCCCGAGTTTCTCAGTTCTAAATGATCGCAGAATTGTCAAGCACGCGTTATCTGCTGTGATTGGTTTCATGAAGTTTCAACAGCGAATCACAGCAGATAACGCGTGCTTGACAATTTGTCACATTAATTCTGCGATAATTTAGAGTTGAGAAACTTGGGGCTAATTGTTTTAAAGCTTTATAATATGGTTATGTTCAAGACTAGATGATTTTACTCTAATCCAAGTTTAATCTAAAAATAACAATCAGTTACTATTTCAAATACGTACTTGTAAGTACATAATAATTATTTTAAGTTTTAATAAATATAGTTATTGTTATTATATGCACGTTATCTAGATATACTTACATAAGTTTAGTCAAAAAACTTGAGTCAAGACGCGTTCAAACGGAGATCAACTGGCTTTATGTTATACTTCACACAAAGTAATTTGTATATTCATATTACAGGACTCATTTTAAGTTCTACTCAGTTAAAATATCAAACAGTGACGACAATTTTTCAATCGTCGATTTTCGTCACATAATTTTGAATCTCGTTCTATCTTGTCTATGGTCCAAAACTTTTTAAACTTTTTTGCACGAGTGTACTGCTCAATACCATTGACAACTTAATATGGTCGGGTTATACGCGAAGATTTAGTATGGAAAAGTAATGAAAGCTAATTTCTCTTAAAATACAACACTTAGGTATCTGAATTTTTGGTCGCTTTATCTTCTGTAGGAGTAGTAATTTTTGTATACATTTGGGCAGAATTCACTCAGTTTTCAATAGGGAAATCTTGAAATGAAAATTTAACACCGTGACTACCGCCACCCCACCAATGGCATGGTATATCTCGTAAACTACTGGAGTACTAGTTGTGAATTCTGGGTATCAATTTTATCTTGCAGGGTAGTAATTTTCTATGTAGGTTTGAGGAAAGTCGCAGGCTCCTCCAACTTGGAATCAACATTCAAAGTCGTGGTCCTGCTGAACGAGCGAGCGAAAGTTATCAACGTTGATTTCTCGATAAATAAAAATGATTCAGTTCTGTTTTTTTTACGAAATGGATCACATTTATGGGTAGTAATTATTTGTATACTTAGAATAGCTGTAGCATGCCCCCGTTTTCGGCGCTCATGGTGGTCCTGCTGAATGGAGCGTGACTACCGCAGGACCACCTTCAAAGTCGATTTTCTCGAAAACTACCAAGGTACCAATTTTGTTGTTCGGGTACTAATTGGTACCAATTGAGTAGTAATTATTTACCAAATATGGAAGCGGTTGCTGTCGGGGTCCTGCGGTAGTCACGGACATGTTTTTGCAACATTTTTCATTTATGCTCCGTTCCTATTGGTCGTAGCGAGATATGATATATAGCCCTCATACCTTCCTCGATAAATGGTCTATCCAACACAAAATGTTTTTTTCTATTCAAACAAACAAACTCTTCAGCTTTATAATATTAGTATTGATTAATACTCCTAAAGAAGAAATAACGACCAAAAATTCAGATACCTAAGCGTTGTACTTTAAGAGAAATTAGCTTTCATTACTTTTCCATACTAAATTTCCACGTATAACCCGACCAAATTAAGTTGTCAATGGTATGGCGCTGTTTAGATGTATACTCTAAGTTTAATTATGTCGGAATAGTAATAAGAACAGTTATCTATAAGTTTTATACAAACTGTGTACCTAGGTACAGAATAAGAAAATAAAATAACCTATCGTTGCCTAAGGCCTTTAATATACCTCTCGCCTGGACCCGCCCTGAAGTTGGCTTTCCGCGTGCGCGAGGCACGATACTGTGCTGGTTTTGTATGAGATTTGTATAAATTTGGGAAGAAATCACAGATTTTATAATAGGCAAATCTTTAAATGAAAATTAAACACGTTGACTACCGCCACCCCACCAATGGCATGGTCTATCTCGTAAACTACTGAGTAGGTACTAGTAGTGAATTTTGGTTTTTGGGTATCAATTTTATCTTGCAGGGTAGTAATTTTCAATGCAGCATTGAGGAAAGCTGCAGGCTGCTCAAACTTGGAATCAATATTCAAAGTCGTGGTCCTGCTGAACGAGTGAGCGAAAGTTATCATTGTTGATTTCTCGGTAAATTATGTACCTTTACCAATGTACTTACCTAATCAAGTGCAAGTCACGGAAACAGCTAGTAGAATACGTATAATCCAATAACAAGTTAATTTTTTTATGTCTTTTCAACCTCAGTGTACTCAGGCACAACACGCTACAACCGGTTCGTGAGTAAAGTTAAGAAGGTCATCATTATGTATGAATCCACATTACACATACAGGTAGTACTTATTTGTACACTTAGAATAACTACGTGACTACTGCCGGCCCACCGGTCCGGCAGTAGTCACGCTCCCTTCTGCAGGACCACCATGAGCGCCGAAGAAAGGGGGCATGCTACAACTTCAAAGTCGATTTTCTCGAAAACTATAAGGTACAAATTTTGTTGTTCGAGTACTAATTGGTACCAAATAGTACAAATTGAGTAGTAATTATTTACCAAATTTGGAAGCGATTGGCGTTGGGGTCCGGCTGTAGTCACGGACATTATCCAAGGCCATTGTTAACGATAGGTTATATTTTTGCTCATTATATGAGCTAGGTACACAGTTCGTTTAAAAAATATAAATATTGAACTGTTGTTATTACTATTCCGATATCCATAAATTTATGAGAACGAGTGTACTCTCCTAAACAGTAGCTTTTTTTTAAATTTGGGAATTAATCACAGAGTTTTTAAGGAATTCATGAAATGAAAATTTAACACCGTGACTACCGCCACCCCCAAACCCACCAATGGCATGGCATATCTCGTAAACTACTGGAGTACTAGTTGTGAATTTTGGGTACCTACTAGTTTTATCTTGCAGATTAGTAATTTTCTATGTAGGTTTGAGGAAAGCGACAAGCTCCTCAAACTCGGAATCAACATTCAAAATCGTGGTAAACATGCGCGCTGTTTCAGTTCTGTTTATTTACGAAATGAATTTCATTTAATTAAGGGTACCTAGTAATTATTTGTATACTTAGAATACCAGTAGCATGCCTTTTCCACCTTTTTCGGCGCTCATGGTGGTCCTACTGAAAGGAGCGTGACTACTGCCGGACCACCTTCAAAGTCGATTTTCTCGAAAACTACGAAAGTAGTTACCAATTTTGTTGTTCGAGTACTATTAGGGATTTTTACTCTGTATGAGAAAATAATAATTATTGAGATAATTTCGGAAAAAAAGTTAAAATGTTAGTTTTAGTTCTTAAAATAACAAAATATTTTTTTTAATGCAATTCATATTTTTCTGTTTTTTTTTAATGTTTTATAACACCATGAAATATAAAATAGTAGCCGCTATGATAATACGTCATACGGCTGTGTAAACTAAAAACTGTCTACTGTGTGCTTATTCAGAGTTTAATAACGTACTCACTCGTGATAACGTACTGTACGCAGCTCAGTACGTAGACCGATAGCGCTAGGTTTTGAGGTTTCAAAAATATTAAAGTTGTTTGTGTTTCGCATATAGTTTCCAGACCATTTTCGCAACCTTATACCTTAGTTTGTGTCATCTTAGGTATTTGCATAGGTAGAAATTAAGGTATTTGTCTTTTCGACCAGTATTGGACGAAAAGAAAATAAGAGATGAAAATTTTACTTTCACGATAATAACGAAGTAGTAACTGATGTACATAGGCATTTTGTGTCACATCTGTCCACGGCAATCATAATACTTAACCAATACATATCAAGTCGCCAAACTAGCTCTAAAAGAATATTACAATAGGTTAAATAGGTGTTACGCGTTTTAGAGTACTGATATCTGTTGGTTAAAATATTTTGTGTCGAATTCATCCACGACTTATATAGATATTTTATTTTTTTATTACAACACCCTGTAAAATCCACAAAAGAAAATGCAAGTTATTAGAGTTTACGTGTTTTGGATTATTATGGTGTAACAAAACATTGTGCATAATTTGTGTCGTTTTTATCCACGAAATCTCATTATTTAAAAAAAATACTAGACTTCTTCGCACGAAGGGTGAGCGCGGCGAAAAGCGCGGGAACGCGCGCGGCGGGTGCCGGCCAGCCAGACTCGCGGCGCGTATATTTATTTACATTTGGTCTTTGCAAGTTGCAACAAACAAGTGCGTACGTTATTTATGATGTATTTGATTGATTATTACACACTTGCACTAAAAACATAACTACGAGTTAGTTGCTAACACGAGGTTAAATTGACAATATTGTTTAACAAACTGTCAATTTAACCTAGTGTTAGCAACTAACTCTGAGTTAAGTTTTTTGTGCAAGTGGGCCTTAAAAGTTAGTGAAGCAGTGAAAGACTAAAATTGAATATAATCGGAATATAATAAATGTGTTATATCGACACCCAATATGAAGAACATTGTAACTCAATATGGCATGGTTTTCAACACAGTTTAACGCGACTTTTTTAGGGTTCCGTAGCCAAATGGCAAAAACGGAACCCTTATAGATTCGTCATGTCTGTCTGTCTGGCTGTCTGTCTGTCCGTCCGTATGTCACAGCCACTTTTTTCCGAAACTGTAAAAACTATGCTGTTGAAACTTGGTAAGTAGATGTATTCTGTAAACCGCATTAAGATTTTCACTCAAAAATAGAAAAAAAACAATAAATTTTGGGGGTCCTCATACTTGAAACTGAAATTTAAAAAAAAAAAACCATCAAACCCATACGTGTGGGGTATCTATGGATAGCTCTTCAAAAATGATATTGAGGTTTCTAATATATTTTTTTTCTAAACTGAATAGTTTGCGCGAGAGACACTTCCAAAGTGGTAAAATGTGTGTCCCCCCCCCTGTAACTTCTAAAATAAGAGAATAATAAAACTAAAAAAAATATATGATGTACAATACAATGTAAACTACCAGCGAAAATTGGTTTGAACGAGATCTAGTAAGTAGTTTTTTATTAGTACGTCATAAATCGTAAACCGCAAATTACCTAGTAGGAACCCTTCGTGCGCGAGTCCGACTCGCACTTGGCCGGTTTTTTTATTTTACAACTGCAGGCATAAGTTGTTCTGTACAATTTTAGGTTTCATGTTAATAATTTTAATTGCTTTTTCAGTTTTAATAAAACCACTGCAAGTATGATTTTTGATTTGATATGAGTTTTGATGTACAGATTTTAAGCATTTTTAATATGAAAAGCATTGTAACTACCGTTACAATGGCGTCATGAAAACATTTGAAAGATTTTTCTTTGAATATTATTTTATCTTATTGTGCGATTTCGATTATACCGAAAAAAAATATATTTGATAAATATTATTAGCAATAATTACAATGTGTGTCAATGTTACATTCGGATAAAACAGAAATGATAGTACTATGGAAGAGCTAATAAAACTCGATTTTTAATCATTATTATAATTCAATCAATATTCACAACGCTTCGGGTTCTGGTGGACACAGGTCTGGATAAAACTATAAATGCCTATATCTACCGTTCGCACAGCGGAGATCAAGAGACAAGCAGGCTCACAGATTACCTCATTGAAGCGGATGATGCGGCACAGCAGTGGTACCCTTCCACCCAGTGAGTGATACGAAGGAACTTTAATGCTTACCACCAGGAGAGGCTCTTCCCATACCAGTGCAGTGATCATGCTAGAGGGGAGATACATAAGCTTTCTTTGGCACTAATCAGCCAGCTGGTTCAGCGGGTAACGAAAACGAGGGATGTTGATTCGCACACGGCCAATTGCTTGGACCTTCTGCTGACTACAGATCCAGACCGATACCAGTGGTGTCTAATCCCATACAAAGAAACCGTGCCGACGTACTGTACTGATTATACTGTTTATTTTATGTACATCAATCACGTTCGGTTCCGTTACACGGATATAGATGGTGATCTATCTATCGCCGTGGAAAGGAACCGAACGCGATCGATATACAAAAAAAATACTTTGTATAATCAGGTGAAAAACGCTAGTCACGTCGGCACGGTTTCTTAGTATGGGATGAGGCATCTCATCTGTATGTATATAATACTAGATTATATTATCTGTGTCGATACTCTGTGTTGACAAGTTCACCATGGGTAGTGACTAACTTATGTCGGAGAATAAGGCCTTCAACAGCGCTGCCAAGTCCTGCAAAAAGGTGTTGCAAAGGTCTCGGTCCGACCACATTACTAAAATGCCACATAACTAGTCGAATAGGGACATAACTTGCTTCTTACCCAGCAGGTAATAAAGAGTTTCGGTCCGTGGGTCAGTCGGTTGAGTCGAACTTCTGCCATCCCTCACTACCACCACTGCTGAAACCCGACGGGTCGCTGGCCCGCTTCGCTGAGGAGAAGGCAAACTTATTTGCCTTTTTTTGCGGCATCTTTGCGTCTGCATTCTGGTGATGCGTGGCCCCTTATTTCTCCTAGTGGTTGTGAGACATATATGTCGGACATTCGCATCCATCAAAATGACGTTCGTAGAGTGCTGGGCAACCTCGACTTGAACAAAGCTAGTGACCCCGACGGTATCTATACTAGCACTTGTTCTTAAAACGTATGCGCCCGAACTGTCTACGATCTTGACATTTCTATTTCGCCTTTCGTATGAAACTGGAAAAGTGCCGAATGCTTGTAAGTAAGCTAACGTACAAGTCCAAGAAGGACAGTTGAGCTGACCCGGCCAATTACAGGCCTATCTGTACGTGTGCTTAATATTAAGCTCCTGGCATACCTAGAAGCTAATGACATCCTAAGTGATTGCCAATACGGCTGCCACCGAACTCGTTGTACACGGGATCTTCTAGCGTATGCCATTCAAATCTGGAGTGAGGCAATCGAAAGGCACGGGAAGGCGCTTGCTGTCTCCCTCGACAACTCGAAAGCTTTCGATAGGGTCTGGCACGGAAGCCTTATTAGTCAGCTTCTTTCATTAGGTCTTCCTGGTGATGGTATGTGTGATTGGATTGCAGAATTCAAGTGGTTATAGATGGGTGCTCGTTGGACCAATTGGATATTAATGCTGGGGCCCCTCAAGGGTTGGTACTCTCAGTAACGTTATTTTTGCTGCATATAAATGATCTGCTAAAAACTTGGGTATGCAGATGACAGCACTGTTGCTGAGAGGTACTTGTCTAGCCTTGTCCTTTGTGAGGCTGTGGTGGAGCGTTTGAGCTTATCCTTGAAGCCAGTGTCCAAATGTGGTGATGCCAATTTGGCCAGGTTCTATGCTGCTAAAACCCAGGCGTGTCTTTTCTCTGTTAAAATAAGCCAATTCCACTCGGCTCCTTCCTTCCGAGGTGTAAACGTGCCGATAATGGACCATGTTGAGCTTCTAGTTGTAACTTTTAACACGATCCTCAATTTTGGTCCATACATTGAGGCAAAGGCTAAGCTGGCTACTATAAAGTTCGGTATCCTCGCAAAGGTGACACGGTTCTTCACGCCAGAACAGTTGCTCAAGTTGTATCAAGCGCAAGTTCGGTGATGTATGGAGTACTCCTCTCATTTCTGGGACGGATCTGCTAAATACCTGCTTGATGCACTTAAGTTGATAAAAAAACGGGCCAAGAAGCTCATCAGCAATGAGGCACTGGTAGAGTCAAAGCTCTAGAGCCTTGAACAACATTGCCAGCTTATCGGTTTTTTATCAGTTGCATTTCGGGGAGTGTGCAATGAAATTACATGATCTCATTCCACCTAGCCCGTTTCGTTCCATACCCGTTCCTAGAATATAGAGCAGTGATGGCCCAGTGATAACAGACGCAACTTACAAGTATGGTCGTGGGCTCGAACCCGTTCTCGAAAACGTTTTGGGGACACTTTTATTATGCGTACAGCTAAGGAGTGCAATTCCCTGCCGGAGTCTGTGTTGCCCGATAGCTACAATCTTGGGGTCTTTAAGTCTATATATATATATATAGTGAATAGGTTTTTCTAAGCAAGCGTGCTTCACCGTCGACCACATCATCGCTTACCATCAGGCAAGATAGTGGTCAAGCGCAAGCATATAGAGAAAAAAAAAAAAAAAAAATTTTTCATCACCACTGCTCTCAAGACACTGAAGTAAAAAAAGAACTATGACATGTCATCAAACCACACTGGGCCCGCGTGGTGGATACGGCCCATTCGCTCTCATAGAGAGGAGGCCTACACACACAATGGACTAAATGGGAGTCTAAGTTCGGAAAAGGGGGTCCATCTATCCTATCCTGTACTTATGCTTACCACGCCTATCGTTTGCAATTACTTCTTGTCATTTTTTTATTATTATCGTTACTCACATATCTGTAATATTGAATGAGTATAAAACATTTTTATTTTATACCTACTCTTAGTTTCCTCCAAGACCATTTATTCTGATACTATTATAATCAAATGATGAACTAAAAACCTACTCTCGATGTCAATACTGCATCTTTCTTTACAATGATAACATTTAAAATAAGTGTTTAGATTAGAAGAAAACAATATAGTTAAAATAGTAATTTAAAATTGCAATATGGTTAAAATATAAATAGTCTAAAATTGTATATGTATCTCAATTTATAATGACTTTAACACAAAGATACCCTTGTTACCAAAACTTTTGTGTATTGGAACTTAATCTACGAGTTTACTTCAGTAGAAACATTGTGAATTTTTAATTGTAATGAAATTATAGAAATACGGTTAAGAGGCAAAAATAAAAGGTCTGTTCTTGCTGATTTCATATGACATAAAGTTATACCAATGTGTAACTAAAGTTACAATGATAATCATATTTAGTGTCGTTATGTGGTCTCATACTGGACGTTAATACATTGATTGTTAAAAAAGGGATTATTAAAGTTCATAGAATCAAACATTGTAAGGGATGACGGAAAAGCAGACTGTTTTAAGGACCTTGATGAAATAAAACTACACATAATCACTATCACCAGACAGCAAACATGCTAGTACTTTTTTCCACTTCGTGTATTATTTGTTTTGCTAACTGTACACTACCTACTCGAAGCGTAGCGCGGGATATTGAGAAGCAGTATAACGAAAAAGCGGTAGGTAGGTAGGTATCGGCATATCTACCTACCTACCGCTTTCAGGTTCAAATTCGAAGCGAATCGAAGCGTCGCCGTAGCGGAGATAAGAGTCAATCAATACTCAATATAATAGATATGTTATTTATTTATATTATGAACGCTTCGCATCTAAGAAGAAATCGTACCGAACGAACGTGTGTGCGCGCGCATACGCATGCACACACGTTAGTTCGGTACGACGACGCCTGGCCTCCTCCGCCCGCTTCGACCGCAACATTGTTTTTGTGTTTTATTCATATAAATACATATCGTGCATGAAAATGACACAAATTTACAATGTCGATTTTTCATGCATTTATGATATTGATTATGTGAACTCTAATGATTGTAATATTTTTTTGAAGCGTTTGTAGCTTGATTAAACAAAATAATTAAAAATCTTAAAATTGCGTGACCTAATTTGGCACAAAATTGTTTAATAGGGATATGTAAGTGATCTGAGAAAGGAAATAGTAATTTCATAAATTGTAATATTTTTTTTGCACTATTTTTACATACTGACCCCTATGTCAGTTTGCACTGGACGAATATGACACAAATTGGGTTTACACACTCCGCAGACTATCCTAGATATGATAGCATAATTATTTTAAACTTTAATTTAATTTTGCCAGTTTTGACTTGAATAAAAATAATCAACCACAAATCATCGAATTACTGAAAATGCAAGTAACAGATGTGACACAAAACGCAATAATAAGCTAAATAGGTACGACTGTATCCACAGGCAAGAAATAAGCAACTTTAGAATTTTTTTAACTTATGACATCAAAATAGCCTAGCGCTATCGGTCTAACGGTTATGCATTACAAAATATGCGCTGCGTGGACCTGCGTCTCAGCCGTAGACAGAGATCACTCTCTGTCTACGGTCTCCAAGAAATACGTATAAGGTTTTTGACGGTCTCAGCATACGCTTAGACATATAATACTAGCATACAGATGCCTCATCCCATACAAAGAAACCGTGCCGATGTACTTTTCGTCTGATACCATGATTAATTTTATATGAACTTCGATCGCGTTCGGTTCCTATCCACGGCTATAGATGGTGTTAGCAGCGACTTGCAAGTAAAAAAGTTTTCTCGTTTCTGACTTTTTCTTTAAATAGTGACGATTTGTTTTATAGTATTTTTTTGCACGATTCTACAGTCTCATTGTACTAAAACGTGTTAGATAAAACACAAAATTTAAAAAATCGAGTGGCATACCTCAGAAATTTAAAACCGCGCCATCTATTGGATTGAATTTGAAATGATCCGTTCAAATAATCTTTAAAATATGAATTAAGAGCCCAATAATCCATAAATTTGTTTCGAGTTGATTAAACAAGAACATACAATGTTTATGATAATTTCTAGAAAATATTAATTTTACACACAGTTCAATAACAAATCTATGCATATCGCGCGCGCCATATAGTGACATTTATTTGGACCCTACGGCCATACTGTCCATTTTCTCTTCAATAGGGGGCCGGGGACCCTTAATTAAATTCGCCCCTGTATTTAGTAGTTAAGAATTATCTGTTGACTTTTTGTCGCTTTGAAATGTTTGAATTACGTGTTGGAAATGTGTGGCTGACTCTGGCTTGGCCACCATCAGGGATTTTAATTTTGATAACACAAATATTTAGTCGGTCACTGGTTCAAAAGTTAGAAGGGTTGTTTCGTGGCCGATCTGGAGTCACTCCCCCCGGCTTGGCCACATTTATATCTCAAAAACTAGGGCACCTAGCAAAGATCTGTTTTCTCCTAGATTTAGTCGCCAAATATCAGAATTAGTCGATCACTGGTTCAAAAGTTAGAAGGGTTTATACGTGGCCGATCTGGAGTCACTCCCCCCGGCTTGGCCACATTTATATCTCAAAAACTAGGGCACCTAGCGAAGATCTGTTTCCGCCCAGATTTAGTCGTTAATTAATCGAAATTAGTCGCCAAGTCACAGATTTAGTCGGTGTGTAAATAAAAAGATTTCAAAGTAATAAATTTCTCGATACATTGGTACAAGCAAGTACAAAATACTTTAAGTAGTTTCTAAACAATACCTATACCTATGATATCGTAAGATGGAATGTTTGTTTCGAAATATAAACCTAAATATAAAGTTATTCTATGTTATTTGATTCCAAAAAAGGAAAGCAGTATGCATTACCTAGAAACATATCTACAATAAATATAATGTAATTATTTATCGAACAAAATGTGGCAGTTGCTGGCAGATAGATTGCTGCGCTCCTGTGCGCTCCGGTCCATTTATATATGGTATGGTAAGAAAGAGATAGATGCGCGTGTACAGATGAACTACATAGAGCGAGTTGCCCGTGACGTAAATTAAAGTCAGCCAGTTTACAGTGGAACTTGTTGAGAATAGTTAAGAACATATCTCTAAATAGTCTGTGGTTAAGAACTCGAGTAATATCGGTTTTGTAATAAATTTGTGTGCGTTTTATAAATTTTATATACTCTCAAATCGTAATCGAATTATAAACTTCAAAACGAGTTTATATTGACATACTTTATAAACACAATATAGTTCTCGCCACGGTAGAATCAACTTTTATTCCATGTAAATTTTAATTGTGACATTCAAAAGAGCCGCTTGGTGGCCTAGTTGAAATAACATATCTTTGTCTTTTGTCTTGTCTTTGTCCAAACTTCTTGGCCGCCCTGATGTTGGCTTGCCGATGCGCAAGGTACGGATCGGTGCTGTTTTTGTATGAGATTGACTACTGCGCAGCCATTGTAGCCAACTTCAGGGCGGCCAAGAAGTTTGGCGAGAACTATACCGAAATTTAAAAATAGAATCTTTTTATATCACTTTTTCTCTAACAAAATAATTATATAAAACATAAACGTATGGTAAGTATATTATACCTACGCAATAGGTCGATACTTACATACTTACAATACGTTTTCAACGTATAATTATTTTTTTAAATTTACTAATAGTACGATATTTTTAACGTATTAGCATAGATAATATAAATACTAGCATAGGTACAGGTGCCTCATCCCATACAAAGAAACCGTGCAGACTTACTTAGCGTTTTTATTCTGATTAAACTAATTATTTTTGGACATAGATTGCGTGCAGTTCCGTTCCACAGCGATAGTTAGCAGCGACTTGCTGATAAAAAGGTTTAGTCGGTTCGTGAATATTTTTTTCATTGTGACGATTTGTTTTGTAGTATTTTTTGCACATTTTTACAGTTTCATTGCACCAAAATGTGTTACAACTCAAATTTTAACAATCGAGTGGAATTCCTCAACAAACTTTAAAACCACGCCATCTATTAGCATCAATTTTAAATGATCCGTTCAAATAATATTTGAAATGTGAATTAAGAGCAAAATAATATCCATAATTTTGTGCTGAGGAGAGTTGATTAATCAAGAACATACAATTTTTATGTTCAATTCCAGAAAATTTTAATTTTACACACAATTCAATAACCATCTAGTAATATTTATTTGAACCAAATTTTATTTCTTAGCGCTGGGTCCCCGTGCTAGCATAGTTTTAGCATAGTAGATACATCATATATTTGACAACAGGAATTTTATTATTCTAACGTTATTTAGACCTAACATTATAATTTGGTAAAACAGTTGTATGCGACTGTACATCTTGACATCAAATAGACCAAGAGCAAGGTTTAATGTTTTCAAAGAAGATTAAGATACTCTAACCTAGTAACATACAACATAAAAATATATATTTAATTAAGAATGTATATCTCTCTGACATTTCTAAGGACTTTAGACCGATAAAACTAGAAGTATATTACACATATTGATAGAAATATTTTTTCTAGGCTCATTTTCGTAAACTTTTCGATCTAGCTCTTGGACTATACCTTAAAAGTTGAACTTATTTTATCTTCTAAACTAAGTCCCGACTAAATCTGTGACTTGGCGACTAATTTCGATTAATTAGCGACTAAATCTTGGTGAAATCAGATCTTCGCTAGGTGCCATAGTTTTTGAGATATAAATGTGGCCAAGCCGGGGGGAGTGACTCCAGATCGGCCACCTATAAACCCTTCAAACTTTTGAACCAGTAATCGACTAATTCTGATATTTGGCGACTAATTTCGACTAATTGGCGGCTAAATCTGGGAGAAAACAGATCTTCGCTATGTGCCCTAGTTTTTGAGATATAAATGTGGCCAAGCCGGGGGGAGTGACTCCAGATCGGCCACCAAACAACCCTTCTAACTTTTGAACCAGTGACCGACTAAATCTGATATTTGGCGACTAATTTCGACTAATTAGCGACTAAATATTTGTGTTATCAAAATTAAAATCCCTGATGGTGGCCAAGCCAGAGTCAGCCACACGTTGGAAATAGGGGTGAATACGCTATGTACAATTTGGGACTGACGCTTCGCTTCGATTCGAATATCAGTGTGCTTTGATCCTATCGACATTGATTGTATTTTTTGGTTTTACTTTGTGATTGTTGCTCTTTTATTTTGTCCGTGTCGAATGATGTTTTTTACTCTTATGCATATACCCAACAGCATACTCATTTGCTACACAGATGAATGAAATGAAACCAACCTATATTTCAATTTGTGCTTTATTTATGAAAAAAATTGTAAATTATCCTACAATGAATCTCCGAATGAATTAGACTTACATATCGTTTTATGTATCAAATACATTATTTTGCTCGACGCCAGATCAAACCACATAAGAACAATATAGTTTAAAATATTATCTACAGAATCCGTCCTCGGCGATTCGATTACCAAAAATACAATCTTCGTTCGGTCCCCGGGGCGTCGCGCGCGGCGGCGGGGTATGTACAGCGCGAATATACAGCGGACGAGCTCGACGACACGACACGACAGCCGCGCGGCGCCGGCACGCGAGCGCACACACGTCACGTCACGACTAGCCGAGCAGCGCCTCCATGGTGTAGGGGTGCGGCGGCGGCGGGCGCGGCGCCGGCTGTCAGTCCAGGATCACCAGCTGCAGCGGCGCCGCGCCGCCGCCCGCCTTGAGTGCGGCGCTGGGGGCGCCCGCCAGCCCGCCCAGCGCGCCCGGGCCGCCCGCCCCGCCCAGGGCGCGCACGGCCCGCCAGGGGGCGCGCGCGCCGCGCCGCAGCTCGCCGCACGACAGGTGGCGCCGCGCCGCCCTGCACACGAGTACGTTAACATCGGCACACGTTCAGTGGCGTCAATATGTGAAGTCGCTACTTGTTCAGGACATAAACAACAAGAACGTCACTGTGAAAACTCACTTTGTCTTATAATAATTTTTGTTACACCTTCCAAACTACAATCCATCTTTTATAGTTAGAGCTGCGCACGCAGAACCACACTTCATTCTTCATATCATCCACATTCTATAGAATTTTCTTTATTCTTTCACAATCATTATATTTTTTTATTATTTTAAACATATTAATACTCGTTATGTAGGATTGTAACAGATTCTGACTATAATATTCAAGAAAGATTAGAAAAAGAGCCAGAATGTTTGATATGTATTAAAGCTAGGTGATACCGTGCAGTCCCTCGGGTGTAGGCGGTGGCTACTCACTTGGCGGTCTCGGTGGCGCGGAAGTAGAGGTCATCGGGCGCGTCCATCCAGGAGATGACGTGTCTGCGGCCGCCGCGGCCGCTTATGTTCGTCGGCTTGCCGTTGACCTGCACACGGGACGAGCTCGTTACAAGATCGGTCGACGAAGACGGATAGACGATAGGAAGGCGTTAGCGTTAGCGTTACGGGGAGGCGGGACAACTGACGTGTGTGAAGACGTGCGCGGGCAGCGGCTGGCCCGTGGCCTGCGCGCGCGCGCACATGGCGGCGTACTGCTCGCGCGACGGCCGCTGCATGGGCGCCGGGTGCTTGTTGGGCCGCTTGGCGGGCGGCGGCGCGGCGCCTTCACTCGCCTCGCGTCCGGGGCCTCCTGCGGGACAGACCTCCACTGTGAGTATCCACGGACGAACGAAAACACTACACACTACGAACATCATAATCATTTCCGCGTACCTGTCGCTGTTTCCAATGAGCGTGAAAAAATACGACATCGTTAATATTTATTTTATATGTAATTTATTTGACTTTGACATTGATATAGGATGAAAATCTAGCGATACTGACTGTCGAGGCCGTTGATGTCGTCGTACGCGCGTCGCTTGAGGGGCTGCGCCGGCGCTGCCTCGGCGCGGCGTGCTTCTATTTCGGCGCGCGACAACACACGCTCGTATATTAGGCTGCCATCTAATAACAGAAAAAAGTTTTAGAAACGATCCGAAGAATTAAATCAATAGGGTAAGTATATATAAACTATATATCAAAGGGAGCTCGTGGCTAAATAATAACAGCCGCACGGATCGATTTTCAAAGTTAGCAACGCTTGACGAGGTCAGTCCGTGGATGGGTGACCATTTCAACATACCGAGTTTCCTCCGTGCCTCGGAAAGCACGTTAAGCCGTTGGTCTCGGCTGTCATTTGAAGATCTTTGCCAGTCGTTACGGGTAGTCAGAAGCTTGAGATCTGACGCCAGTCTTGCCAAGGGGTACCATGTTACCCAGTTACTGGATTGTGGAGGTCAGATAGGCAATCGCTCCATGTAAATCAGCTGAATTCGGTAAGGCTGGAAGCCGACCCCAACAAACAATTGGGAAAGGGCTAGGTAGATGATGATATCAATTGGGTACCCTTAAAATAGCTTGGGTAAGGGGGTATTTTGTGTATATACCTGGCGCCTTGGGCGGCTTGGGGAAGGCCATGTGCGGCGGCGCGGGCATGGCGTCGCGCGGCGTGAGCTGCAGCCACTCGTGCCGCCCGCCCGCCAGCGGAGTCCCGCGCGCGGCTGCTAGGCGGGCTGCCACTGCGCCCACGGGGCCGCGCACGCGTGCGGTGCCTGTGCCTGCCGCGCCGGCTGCTCGGAGTTCTGCACCGCCTAGACCCGCCATCGCTATTGAACCTGACAACAAAATATACGTTAATTAAATGAACAGTCCTGGACTAAATTCAAAATCTCAGGTATTTAACATGTTTTGGAATCACAAATTAAAATGCTATGGAAATTTAAGCATTATTTTGACAAACTTTTTTGAGATAAATCGCAATTGCTGTACTGCCATATACATCATGCGAGCAGCGGCCGGCAAGAGTTGTATGAAAATCCATGTGTCGTGTTTAGCGGCCAAATAAATTACATAGTAAACTCATATCTGTCGTGTAATTTAAAAATGGAACGATCTTTTACTCCGAAACATGGCAACCAAGGAGGTAACGTATCCAAGGATTTAATTAAATTTCGAATTGGCTTGCAAATATAAATATGATTATTGAAAAAAAAAAAACAAATGAAAACTTTAAGGCTTAAGACACATTGTGATTTTTATTCGCGCGGAGTTTTGTAGTGTTATGCCCGCGTGTTTTTTTTACCGCAACGCGTGCAGCTTCATATAATTCCATAGGCCTTACAATGGGCGGAAAAAATTCGCGCGAATAAAAATCAGTGCGTGCCAAGCCTAACGCGGGAAAAAATTTTGTTGTTCGTTGTTTGTCATTGGATTTGACAAAATAAGTTCTAAGTACTACTTTGTTTTAATTTCCGCGCATTATTTGAGAAAAGTACAATACAAGCTTTGGCCACAACTAGGCATTGATGGACTTAAAACGTTCGTCCATCAATGCCTCTTTAGCTGGCCGCTGCAGTTATGTACTAATAGGTGTACAGAGCTAACGTAGATATCACCAAGATTGTGAAGTCAGTACAAAATAATGGCTAGTTCCACCATGGGCACTGCGCACTGGGCACTAGACACTCACACTCGTGCTTGACCTGCTGCAGGTTGATGGGCGAGAAGGGCGCGCGCGCGAAGTGCCTCGGGCGGCGCAGTGCGCGCGTGAGGCGGCGCGCCAGGCGCGTGAAGGGCGAGGCGCGCAGGTAGAAGGCGGCGCGCGTCTTCATGACGGGGCGCGCGCCCTCGCCGCTGCCGTGCGCGGTGGCCACGTGACGCGCCAGGTGCGCGCGCAGCTTGAACTCCTGCGAACACCGCACGAGTTACAGATATAATATATTGCTACTGATCACTAACTAGGAGCAGTGGTGGCCCAGTGGTATTACAAGTTGAAGGTCTCGGGTTCGAGTCCTGGCAGGCGCTTTACTTTGTGTAAATTATTTCATCACCACTGCTCTTAAAACGGTGAAGGAAAACATCGTGAGGTAACCGGCATGTCCTAGGACCAAAAATTCGAAGACATGTGACATCCACCAACACGCACCGGGCCCGCGTGGTGGATTACGGCCATTCCCTCTCACAGAGAGGAGGCCTGTGTCCCAGCAGTGAGAACATTAACTCCCTAAAGACAAATAAAATCAAACAATTTCAATGAAGAGCTGTTATCACATACCTTAGCGCAATTTAGAACAGTACAGCGATGTGGGCGATGAGACACGGACAGTGCGGTGTCCTCACCCTCCCCGCGAGGTCCTTTCGCGACCTCTACTTCGGTCTCGCCGAATACGCCAGCGGTCTGTCATCGAAACATTCACATTAGCAATCTATTCAACATTTGATAATCTCACTAAGTCATGCAAAAATGAGAATACGATCCATACCTTTACCTTGAGACCTCCATACTTTTTCCAGTATTGCCAGCATGTGCCGCAAAGTCTGTATTGTAAATGCTGCGGGCCCCATGTGTACCACTGGGTTGAATTTGTCACTGGAAATGAATCCTCTCGTTTATTATTTGATGAAATTTTATAGTTATTCTAATATAGACACAAGCTTGGAACCGTCACTATCTTGGTATCTAAAAATTTAAACTCAAGTGAAAACTTAGTGTATATTATTATTTATTTTGTCACAGATAATATAATACTAGCATACAGATGCCTCATCCAATACAAAGAAACCGTACCGACGTAACTAGCGTTTTTCATCCGATTATACCGATTATTTTTTGTAAATCGATCCCGTTCGGTTCCGTTCCACGGCGATAGATAGATCACCATCTATATAATGGAACGGAACCGAACGCGATCGATGTACAAAAAAATAATCAGTACAGTACGTCGGCACGGTTTCTTTGTATGGGATGAGACATCTGTATGCTAGTATTATATTATCTGTGGTTAAGTGTCACCTGTAAATTGTGTACTTTTTGACAAATACATTATTAAATATAAATTTTGTTAAGTTTAGTTTATTTTTAGATTTTTTTTGTCCAGCAGCCCCCAATTGAATGTATGTACGTAATTAACACGAAGGACTCAACTGCAACAAGACTAGTAGTACTCATGAGTAACTAAACCAAATCATGACTATTCACAACTTCGACAATCCTATTCTATAAAGGTGCACTTCTGGGCAAAGCGGCTCCGCGACACTGACGTCGCGTCACAGAAAAATCGTGCAACGAAGGTCCTAAACTCCATGTAATACGCGCTTACGCGTTCAAGTCAAACCTCTTTGATCATAGAGGCTTTGGACATTGCTACATGGCAAACATAACTGAAAACTGCCCCGAAATGTCAATGTCACTCTGTGGCGCGGGCCACACAGAAATGGCGTCGGGCGGCTTCCTATTCCATTTAAATTTCATACAAAATGCATGGCAATAAAGCGCAATTTGATCAACGTTTTTTCGTAATTCGAACCACGTCCAAGCAACGACATACCACGTGTTCTAAATTGCGCTTTATTTACATGCATTTTGTGTGAAATTTTAATGGAATAGGAAACCGCCCGAGGCATGTCCGCGCCCGACGCCATTTCTGTGTGTCCTGCGCCTGACGGGGCGCCACGTGGGTCCCAAGAAGCCCCACTCCTCGTTTGACATTTCGGATGCTACATCTTGAACATGCTTTATAATACTCACAACGGATCTTTGTGCCTCTGAATTGGCTGCAAGAGGCTGCGCTATTAGCTATTTTCGTGTAAATATTGAAAGTGAAAATAGCATTGTATAACTGTCTCTTTCACACGCATACGTTTATCGCATCATCCTATCTCGCTTACTCTAGTTGACAGAGCCAACTTCAGAGACACAAAGATCCGCTGTGAGTATTATAATGGTTTTTGACACGAACGCGTATTGCACGGCGCTTAGGACCTTCTTGCCAAGAATTCCCAGTGCCGCTGAGCCGCTTTGATCGGAAGTCTACCCTAAACAAGCAACTTAGTCGGTATTCCACTGACCATTCGCAAGTTTTGCTCGCTAGTGTCTGTCATCTTTGTCTGTGTTTATTGTTATATCCCTCTCAGCCATCGAAATACATAATTTTCAGAGTACGGGCCGCAACTGCGCCGTGTTTTGGGGGTATTTTGTACTTCTCTCATAGTCTTGGTCTACCGGATTTATTGGGATTGATTAAACAGTTGAACCGTAATAGTAATACAAGCTTATTCTAGTAAAACTTATGAGGTGTGCTTATAGCAAGAAGCCTATTGAAGTGAAGTGTTTCCTTAGGTAACATATTGACTTCCCCTTTTAACAAAATTGAAGCTTCTTTTAGGGATTATCAACGCGCCGTAACAGAATACGAGAAGTACGTTATGCGTTAAATAGCAAATATTTTTGTTTTCCGATGGTTAAGATTCATGTATCAGTGTGCCACATAATACTCTAACCCCCAGTTTCTCAACACTCGATTATCGGGCTGTTAACATAATCGACGTTTATCAGAGGCCTTTGTGCGAGGAGTTTTTATTCACGTACAAACATGCTAACGTAAACGTCAATTTGTATTGTAACTAGATAAGCGCCGTCTAGTGACGGTAAGGAGAAAACTCTTTTTTTGTATACATTTTGACATAAGAGATCGTTTACGTTATCACGAGTGAGTATGTTAAAAAACCCGGAATAAGCAGACTGCTGTGATTGGCTGTTGAAAATTCATTCAACCAATCACAGCAGATAACGCGTGCTTGACAATTTGCCAAATTAATAATTCTGCGATAATTTAGCGTTGAGAAACCCGGCCTAATCCTGTTCAAGAAATAGCATCAAGTATCGTCCTATCCAGTTTGAAATCGATGCCTAAAACAACATTTTTCCACTTACATCAATCATTAGGAATATTTTTAAGTAATTTCTTAATTTTTTTGTTAACTTTGGGTGTATTCCCACATGGGTCACTGTAAGATCGGCAGTGTTACCTTGGCAGGAGGCACAGAGCTGTGGTGCGCTGACGGTGGCGGTGCCGTTGGTGCCGCCGTTGAGGACTGCGGGCGCAGTCTTGCCGCTGCTGCTGTTGTGCGTGATGAGCGCCGGGTTGGGCTTGTTGCTGTAAAAGTAAGCGCTTATTGATGAAGCGGAACTATGGTAGTTAGCTAAACTACGATATTAAAAGCTGTGATGAATAATAGTAGTTTACGCAACGGTCATATAATAGGGGTTACTAAAACACGATTGAGATAGTAGTATCACACGGGTGTTTTTACCTAATTATATGCCGTTGCAGACACTATTTTTAACCCCCGCCGGAAAAAGAAGGGGTGTTATAAGTTTCACGTGTGTTGCTGTGTATCTGTGTATCTGTGTGTCTGTCTGTGGCATCATAGCGCCTAAACGGATGAACCGATTTCAATTTAGTTTTTTTTTGTTTGAAAGGTAATTTTGTCGAGAGTGTTCTTAGCTATGTTTGAATAAAATTAGTTCAGCCGTTCAAAAGTTATGGGCATTTTACTGTTTGAATCGGGGTGTTTTCGCAAGATAAATGCGTCGGGGGTTTTTAAAATTGTGAAATTTTACTTGTATCTTCACTCATACAGTTGAAATAAAACAAAAGTGGTGGTGACTTTTTAGTATTAAGCATTCTGGGCATTAAGTCAATGAGCAAGAGAAATTAAAAAGTTATACAATGCTTTTCTACTTCAACATTGTCAGATCTTTTCTACATCAAGTAAGTGTTCTTTTTGACAGTTTCTATCTGATACTGTGTACCATATTTTGGTCTTGTGAAGCAGGACTTTCTAGTACAAGAGCCAGGGCTGCACTGATATTTGTAAAATAAAGTGTGTTAAATAAATAACAGTGGCCCGTGCTTCGACCAATAATATACAGTGTACCTATTATTGATCAAACTCCCCATGTATAGTATGTAGTAATTTTAGCTATGTTCACAAACACAAAAGCGAAACAAAAATCTTCTACAAACGGCAACGGAACACATCGAAATAGTAAAGTGGCATCGTGTGGTACAAACACTCACTAGTTGGGAATGTACACTTGCTTCAGCTTGGACTCGGCCTCCACCGCCTTGACGCGCTTCTGCTGCACGTAGCGGTCCGTCGTCTTCCACATGTAGTAGTACTCCACAAGGTTCTTTAGCGTCTTCCATGGCAACTGAGAAGGGAAATATGATGTTAGAAAATAAAAACTGAGCAATTTAACTTGTAAAGAACAGTCGTGAGCACATAACCTATTTATCTACCTGCCTAGACTTTTTCCCAACTATATTGGGGTCGGTTTCCAGTCTAACCGGATTCAGCTGTATACCAGTGTTTTACATAGAGTGACTGCCTATCAGACTTCCTCAACCCAGTAACTGGGTAACACAATATACCTCTTGGCTAGACTGGGGTCAGATCTCAAGCTTCTGACTACCCGTAACGACTGTCAAAGATCTTCAAATGACAGCCGGGACCAACGGCTTAACGTGCTTTCCGAGGCACGGAGGAAACTCGGTATGTTGAAATGGTCACCCATCCACGGACCGACCTCGTCAAGCGTTGCTTAACCTTGATGATCGACCCGTGCGGATGTTATTATTTAGCCACGAGGTGAGCACATAACCTGTTTCATTTCGTTGCTACAATTTAAGGTTTAAACGCTACTTGCTTGTGAATATATACAATTCCTACTGCTGATCTCAAAATGCAAAATTGTGTCCTGTAACGGCCACAGTACGCAATAGAACTTTTTTTTTAATATGCCTATAGTAGAAACGATTATGTTTGCCTAAATGTGCAGCTAGATGGCGGTCAGTCGAGATCCATGAACTTTATTGAATTGATCTGAAAGGTCGAAGTTATCAACTAACCAGTCTACTTAGTATTTTTACACTGTTAGCCTGCTCCTGACCTTGACCTAGCGTGACCCTGGTTGCAGACCAAGAGTTAAGCTAAGTTAGTTTAAGCTTATCTTGCATAGCTAAGCTTTTCATACTTGTGTACACACCGCAAACTATGAAAATTATAAAAAACCAGCCAAGGGCGAGTCGGACTCGCGCACGAAGGGCTCCGTACCATTCTCGCAAAAAACGGCAAAGAAAACCAGTTTGTTGTATGGGAGCCCCACATAAATATTTATTATGTTTTTAGTATTTGTTGTTATAGCGGCAACAGAAATACATCATCTGTGAAAATTTCAACTGTCTAGCTATCACGGTTTATGAGATACAGCCTGGTGACAGACAGACAGACAGACGGACCGTGGAGTCTTAGTAATAGGTTCCCGTTTTTTTTAAATAGTTATTTCTGTTGTCTTTTTGATTTCTTGCAAAAGCATAGTTTTTTTTATTTGTCTTTTACCATTCTTATTATATTGTGATTTGTGTTACGCAAAGACATTAAAAACATTTTTTATCCATGTGAGCCCAATTAGAAACCACATAGTCTAATCCCGGGATAGGCCTAGGAACCCGGGATTACGCTTAAAAAATCTCGTAATCCCGGGATTGTATTCTCTATACACGATAAAGGGATACTTACAAAGTCCTGCCGAATATCAGCGAAGTCCTTGCCGTACTTGTCCAGCGCCTCCTCGAACAGGTTGGCCTCGGACGCCGACCACTCCTCCATCTCGTCGCGGCACAGCACCGGCCCGGACGCCGGCACCAGCGACGACAGCGCCGACTCTATGCTGTAGCCGGACTTGTGCAGGGTGTCCATCGCGTGGAACTGTATGGAAACAGATAGATAATTAATATTTTGTTTGAACAAAGAACTTATGTGGCGAATTCCGTCTTGATTATATCCATGAGCTGCTTAAGCCTGTAACGTTACGTATAGCTCAATGGAGCTATACGTAAGCCACGTTAATAAAATTAAGATAAAAATTAGATAAAATTTTAAAAAAAGTCTCTTCTAAATTTCAAATTCAAATCTCAATAAGTCCAGAACGAATAAAAACGGCTTTACAAAGGCGGGTCAGTATGCTCAAACCTTACAATAATGTACAACTAGCTTAAGGAAAGATCTAGGTATATAGTCCATGGTACATATGGTATGTCTATGGCTTTAAGAAAATAAAATAGACAGACAGATGTCATGTCAGATGAAAATGTCAGAGTATACAAAATTCCGTAATTTTGCAAATAAGCAATACAAATTAAGTTAGAGAATATAAATAAACCAGAAATAACTAAAAATATGCTTTACAGGTAATAAGAATATCACAGAATACTTATGAAAGAGTTACTAAATATGATACAATATTAAAAGATATGAAGATGGTTTGTGGAGTGTTATGAAACGTAAGTAGATCTTGAATAAATACCACAAGCCTTGAGAATAAAGATTGGGTTTCATGGGCCAATCTTTAAACCGCCTCCGAAGCCAAGTGGGTCGCTGCAGGTACAACTTAGTTAGATGGGGGTACTCCAAGGACCCGCAGTGCGATTTCGGAGCCGTGTCCCAAACAATGCCCCACCTCCTATCGTGCTCTCTGTGCAACAACATCTGCACCCTGAAGCACCTTTATGAGGCAAATGAAAACGCTATTGCCGTGGCTGAATTCTGATCAAAGCGTATATAATAGAGGAATCATCGATACGACGAAGAAGAAGATGGGCCTAGGGCCACTGATACTGACAGTAATCAAAAAGTTTTGATGCAATTCAATTAGTATAAAAAATTTACTTCTGATTCTACAGAATGCACAGGTGTCACCCAGATTAGAACACAAACCGTCGGGGTCCCAGATCTTACCCAGATGTTCTGAGCAAACCAAGAGCTATGGCCCACGCACAATGGTCCACCTGAAAGTCTAAGTGTGGCAACCAACCCCCTTAACACACAAGAGTTTACATCATCAATACAACTAGGAAACACATGCCAGCATTTTCAGCCAATGAGATTATTGCAAAACTGTTGTCAACAAACATCAAAGAGCACAGCCAAAGTATTGAGGAGTTCCTTTTATTCATCATACACATTTAGTTACTATAAGACTGCTTTACGTCCGTCACGTCTTCGGTCACAAGTCTAGTTGAAACCCAGCGTCGGGCACTAGTTGTTCGACATTTTGCTGAACTGGTCCTATTTCCCGCAGCCGTGGGACACGCAATGTTACTTTTATATTGTTTTCTCTTCTTTATATTATTGTTTTTTAGTCTGAGTTTCCTTTTTTATGTTTATGTTGAGTGCTCTAGTGGCTTGTGTCAAATAAATGTGTTTTTTTTCTTCTTTCTTTCTTATCATTACTCAGGCGAAACTGCTGGACATACACATCTTAGAACGATCACAATTATGTTTATACTATTTCCTTAATGGCAAATCCCACAACATGAGCTCTCAAGCCGTATTGAGCCTTGTGTAATACCAGCATGTCAGTGTCCCATTACAAGCTGGCAGAATTCCACAATGCACCATGCACACATTGAGTTTTTTTTATTTTTTTTTTTTTAGTAGGTCTTAGCCCCACACTAGGATTTTCTCCTGTATCGTAGGTGCGTTTCAAAAATATGAACTCACATACAAAAACACCCAGAGCCAGAACAACTATCTGTAGGTCATACAAATATTTGTTCCATGCGGGAATCAAACCCGCGAAAATTGTGGAGGAGAAGCACTTATATTGTTCAAATCAATCAGGTCCAGCACATTCTATAGCAGGTGTTTTTTTTAACATTACCGCACACTATGGATTTTCCTGCATAATGGGTACGTTCACAAACATATAATAGTTAGGTTTGCTGTGTCTAGATGTTTGTGTATGTGATTACACAAATATCCAGTCCCGGGAAAACCTATCTTTAGGCCATACATATACTTGTTCCGTGCGGGAATCGAACCCGCGACTCACAGTACCGTGAAAAATGTACAGTCAGCAGAATAAAGTTGGTGAACATACGAGTGTGATGTCGCGGCTGGCGGCGGCGGCGGACATGTGCAGGCTGGGCTGCTTGACGCTGGACGAGCAGTCCAGTGCGCGCGCGAACGTGCCCACGGAGCGCGACACCACGAGGAACTGGTCGATCTGCCGGTCCGTCAGCCCGTGCTCCGGCGTCCACACCAGCGTCTCCAGCTCCGAGGTGTTGCGTACGTCCTCTTCGCCTACAAACGAAACAACGCTTTATTAATAAAATAAATTACAGCAGATTTTTTTATTATAGATAGGCTCTCAGTTGACCACTATCTCACCTGATGGTAAGCAATGATTTGGTCGACGGTGAAGCGCGCTTGCCTAGACATAACCTGTTCATCCTCTCTGTGAGATGGAATGGGCCGTAATCCACCACGCGGGCCCAGTGCATATTGGTGGATCTCAAATATCTTCTATTTTTTCTTAAACTAGGTTGTAGCCACTAAACCGGCACTTCAGTAGTCCGGCACTCTCCGCCCGCGTCTTCCCCACAGTTTCCTTATTAAATTGGTACTGTTATACATTATAATAGCTTTATTTTATTTATCTTTATTTCTTCTATACAATCCATTAATCCGAACATTCCATAAAGGGATTATTTCTCAAAAAATTCTCTGATTTTTAATAGTGCCGAATTAGCAAGACAATACTGTTTATTAATATTTAAAGCATGCATCATTACCATTTCAGCCGAAAGACATCAATTGCTGGACATAAGCCTCCCCTAAGTGTCTCTACATCGACCGGTACTGTTCATGATAAAGGAAGATAAGGGCGAAGAGGATCATGATTTAAAAGTATGGCTTGTTACACAAGTTTAATTTACAATTATCTCATGCAATGCTATATTCCCTCTCTTCATTAGTTGTTTGATCAGGTTTCAGAGTTGTGACACTGTGCCTGGCTAAACTTTTCTCAGCTGTGTAACAGTGTTTTTACATGAAGCGACTGCCTATCTTAGTGTCTAAAAAGAATAATGTACAAAAAAAATACGTACCATCTTTTAATAAATTAGTTACTTCAGTCTGATATCTACTTCCAACTCTGATTTCTCCCTTATCTGCTAATAAAGTCTTTTGTGAAGGATCAAATACTAAACAATAAAAAAATGCGTCCTGAAACAAAAAGAGAAACTCACATGAAAACGTGTTACAATTCAAAAATATATTATAACAATGTACTTATATAAAATATGTAGATAGGAATCTTTTTAATTGTTCCCATGACAACTACTTATAAAGAGCTTGGTCATTAATATCTATACTAATATTATAAAGCTGAAGAGTTTGTTTTCGAACGCGCTTATCTCAGGAACTACTGGTTGGAATTGAAAAATTTTGTTTTGATGTTGGATAGTCCATTTATCGAGGAAGGTTATAGGCTATATAACATCACGCTACAACCAATAGGAGCCGAGCATAAATGAAAAATGTTGCAAAAAAGGGAAAAAAATATTCCTTTTTGAGAGCTTCCGTAGCGTGCGCTGCGTAAACGGTATAAGTTATGCAACAATCATGTATGTACCATATACCCTACCTACCCTACGCTACTAGGGTAGGTAGTGTGAAGACTCTGCTTAACTAGAAGGCAACCTACTTGCCTATAAAAACACTGGCAATAAATATTACTTGAAAGGTAAATGAATTTCGAACAGAGAATAGCTGTAGATGTTTTTTGTTAAGTTTGAATGTCAGAGTATTGGATAGAAGCCGCCTAAGGGCAGGCATATTGTGGAATTCTTGCTAAATATATCGAACTAGCTGTTCCCCGCGGCTTCGCTCCCGTGGGCCACCCCACAGGACCCGTTTTCGGGATTGAAAAATAGCCTATGTTACTCAGGAATAATGTAGCTTTCTATTGATGAAAGAATTTTTAAAATCGGTCCAGCAGTTTCGGAGCCTATTCGGTACAAACAAACAAACACAAAAATCTTTCCTCTTTATAATATTGGTATGGTATAGATATAAAAGTAATTTTTGAGTTAATTCATTGGACTCTGGCCACGCCCTCTATAGTAGGGTAGATGGGTAGGTAAGTAGCTAGTTGACGGGATCCAAACCAAGTGGTACAGCTAGTGTCACATAAAATCTTAATTATTCAATAAATATTACCGACCACCAAGTCTTATTCTTACATATTCATTTTATTTAAATTAGACGTTCAATTCGTTTGAATGTTACAACAATATGTTCAGTTATAATTTAAATAAATACGATTTTTTGGCCTTGAACAAAAGTAGATACTTATAACACATACTTGTTTTAGGTTTTGAGATTAACTATTGTATATTAGTTGATACATGTATAACGGTCGTCGGATATAGGAAATGACATCAGATTAGGGCGTGGTGACATTTGCTAATTGAGTTTATTAGCGTCTCTGTGGAATAACCTTAAGAATAAAACGGGATGAGTACCTACTTATTAGTCATGATATCCATGCACAGTTATTTGTCTTACTATTAGTGTAGCAAACCTGAAACTAAATTCGGGAGTTCTCGCGCTGAGATCGATCATGTTCGGCGAATTAAATTCCATCCATGCGGATATTTTCTTTCGAATATATTTTTCTTATATGAAGGTTTGTTATGTTGATTATCATACCAATAAGTAAAGATGTCGAAGACTGCATAGCTACAGGCCTCCTCTCTGTGAGAGAGAATGGGCCGTAATCCACCACGCGGGCCTAGTGCGGGTTGGTGGATGTCACATATCTTCGAATTTTTGGTTCTAGGACATGCCGGTTTCCTCACGATGTTTTCCTTCACCGTTTTTGAGAGCAGTGGTGAAGAAATAATTTACTCAAAGTAAAGCGCCTGCTTGGGCTCGAACCCACAACCTACAACTTGTAAGTCGCGGCCGATACCACTGGGCCACCACTGTTCTCCAAAAAAAATATATACTTGACTGATTATAATACCGTTTTCCTTTTTTTTTTTCTTCAAAACATGTTCCTTGTAAGGAAGTTTCGGTCTCGGCCGAAACTCAGACTGTTGCCACTACACTACTTATTATATCTCGTTGTATGGTACTTAAGACGGTGCTCATTTAAGAGGTAATTACTAGAGAAAATTGATAATGAAACAATATAAAGTCCCACGTTGCGACGCTGATTAGGGAATGAAATTAAAGTAATTTATAGAATGCTTGTATCAGCTTATAATCTTCCCACGTGAGTTGTATAATAGTCGCGGACGAATGACTAGAAATGAACCCCACTATGACACAGTAAAAATATACAAACAGTATGGAAACCTTTTGGCTTACCCACAGAACAAAATTGTATTAACAAATTTAAATAATGTAAAAAACTTGTTATCCTTCCGAGATGGTCTTGTGTTACTAACATAGTATTAAGCTAATCACAATTTTTTTTTAAAGTAACTATTGTTTCTCATAGTAAGTAAATGTATTTATTCTGTTTTTGAGATATAAATGTCTTAAACCATAAATGCTCGAGACGGCAAACTCACACAAACATACGCACCGACGAGACCATTAAGGCACTTCTGCAGTGCTGTAAGTAGTGCGAGCCGCTTAGGGGGTCTCGTCGATGCGCATGTTTGTGCAAGTGTGCCGTTTGTAGGTAGTTTCCATACTGTTTGTATATTTTACTGTGACTATGATATGGAGATTTCTAATTAAATTCATGGACTGTGCGCTGCTTGCACCTTGTTTACATAATCGAGTTTGACTTAGGGACCATTACATATATTCAGCTAGGATTAAAAACAGTATAAGACTGCAAAAAATAATAATTTCTCTAAATAACCATATAATCGTTTTATCCCATAGCTTACACTAAAAATATTCCTATTATTGGTGGTTTAGCAAACATATCGATATTATTAAATAATCATTAACAGGATAAAATTCTTAGAAACAGATAACGCCACAACGTATGTGGCATATATGAACCATTTAATTGAATCATGAATTTTGCGAGTGCTAGCTGAAATTTGAAAATCGAATTTCCTGTTATTTAAGAAAAAATACTCGAAACCTTTGTGGATTGGGACACGCACGTAATATTTTAGCTGGGAACTTCAGAGGATGCTATATCGAATTATATTGTACTCTACTAATCAAGGATCACTAACTCATAGGATCATTAAGGCCGTACCCTGACCAAAAAATCTTGAGCATTTCTAGTGCCCTAGCGGCACACTGGTGGCGCATGAATTTACAGTAGTGAATACGCCCAGATTTTAGAATAAAATCTTTATAAAATCGAATATGGGTCTTTCGAAAAAAAAATAGTTACAAAATGTTCGTTATCAAATTGTCTATCCTTAGTACAAAAATTTATTAATTTATAATTAGTACTCATTTTTATGGTTTTGTTCGAAGTAGATTAGTAATTTAATGTATTTTTATTCATTGATATTTGTTTTTAAATAACGAGTAGATATATCTTAAAAACTGCACAAAAACGGCTAGCGCGGCGTTTTGCTCGGTGAGGCGCCTTAACAGTTTAGCCACCTCTAGGTAAAAACCTATGTATTTACTAATGCCTACTTGAAATGTATCCTTAGACATTGTATTGTTAAAGATTGTCGTATCAAGTCTATCTATACCTAACTAACCATCTCTCATTCAATTTATGAGATTTCAATCGATCTAGAACAAAATATAATTAAGTTTTGCCGCTAAAACAATACAATGTGTACAATGATTACGCTGATTTATTGTGCAAAGTATTTGGCTAGTTAGATTATATTGTTTTAGTTGCACTAAATAAAAAAGTGTAGAAGGCTTACTCCTAAACGTATGTGAACAAGAACCGCATGCACTGAATTGCGTGTATATACGCCAAGTATTTTAACTTAAACATATGAATTAACTACCTATGGACCTGCCAATTTATGATTTGACTAGCTTCTGCCAGCGTCTTCGCCCGCGTGAAAAATATTTTGTCATCCCTAGGAAACGGGAAAAACGTGTGGGGAAACGTTATTAAAAAAAAAAAAAAACATACATTATAATGGGATAAAAACAAACATTCATCCATCCATCCATCCAAAGATTAACGTCCAATCTATTGACATATCTACTGTTTATTTACGGTCAACAGTGGATGGACCGAACTTTACATACTAACATCGAACAGTCTATTCGTAGCTGTATTTTAATTTCTTTTCTTTTCTTTCTTTTCTTTTAAAAAAACGTTGCCCCACACTAGGAATTTCTTCCTGTATCGTGGGTGCGTTTACAAACATATAAACTCACATACATAACACCCAGAGCCGGAACAACTATCTGTAGGTCATACAAATATTTGTTCCGTGCGGGAATCGAACCCGCGACACGCAGCGCAGCTGTCAATATCTCAACCACTGCGCCAACCGTGCGCCCTAATTGTATCCAAATTCTGTGAGAGAGTATGTAAAGAGTGGACCTTCTACGATCGTAGTGTTGTGTGTCGTTCGCCGTGGCCGGTACATACTCACATCCTTATTGAGATAGCTGAGCAGCGACTCCGTCTCGTTGAGCAACGTGACGGTGCACTTGCCGCGGATGTGTGTGGCCGGCAGTGTCTCCACGTGCCGGGATAAGAACAGCTCCCGGTGTTTCGCCTGGTGCCGCTGTTTGGGCGCCAGGCCGTCCGTGCCTGGCAACTCGCTAGATTCCTCCTCCATCGCCGCTGGAAAAAGCAATTAAAAATGTTAGAGACAAATATTTGAATGTATGTTGAGGTCGGCTTCCACTTGACATGGACCGACTGCCTATCCCACCAACCCAACCTAGTAACTGGGTAACATGATGTTCAACTCATCTGTGCGCGCGGCGCCATGTGTGCGTGCGCGTGTATACATTATGCATTTGTGTGGCAGTGACACGGCAGCAAACAACCAACACACACACTTACCCACATACCCACACATAGCGCCGCGCGCAAAAATGTGTCTAACTATCTATGCCCCATAAAAAGACTGGTGACACAGTTATAGACTTCTGTAGACGGCAACGACACTGTCAAAGATCTTCCAATGTCGGCCGGGACCGGCGATTTAACGTGCTAGCCGAGGCCTGGTATTTAAGGCGCCGATTCCCTTGAGTAGCTGATTTTAAAACGAGAATCACGTCTAAACGGCTAGTCGTAATTTATTGGAAAAAATATATGTTTTAATAGACTATATTTTTAATAATTTCATCTGAGCAAATTTTGAGTTTTATTCGTATAACATAGTGTAATTAATTTGTAAAGTTATGTCTAAAACGGACAAAAACACGACAATCACACCAAAACCGCTGGGCGTATTTTATGAAATTGACACCATATCAACGACAATTTAATTATTTACATTTTGATCTGAAGCTTTTTTTTTTAAAGTCAAAGAATAAAAAGGAAAGTACAAAAAACTACTAAATTTTGGGTCGCGCGGGTGTGAAACGAGTGCGTGTTTTGTTCCCTCAAGGTCGTTGGCGTTAGTCGTCGTCTTAAGGAATGGTCAGTTGGTCACCTATCCACGGTTTGACCTCGGTAAGCCATGCTTAACGTTGAAGATCGGCCTATGTGGCTGGTATTAGTTAACCACGAGCTCCTCAATATTTGAATGTTAGTGCGGTGTTGATTTAAACGAATTCGATCTTCAGTAGTAGTTGCCAACTCAGAATTGTAACGCGGAGCCGATAGGTCAGTTTCTGACCTTTTACTTGATTTTTGTTCGTTCTGATGTTGCTAATAAGGAAGAGACTCTAATTAAAGGCGTTCAATGATATCACGAAACTATTACCTTATGTATAGGACACCAAACATTATAACCGCTGAGTTGAAGCCAGGGATGAGTCCCAGGAAATGTGATACCCAGAAGAGTATCACATTTTTTGGATCGAGTTCATAAACCGTGTAGCAAATAAATTCAATAAAAAAAGGTTATCTTTTTGGTACCAACTACAAATGATCACGAAGGTGAAACTTAATTTCGTAGATTTTGCATATAGTAGGTTCAAAGGCTACAGAAAGGTCAATTAAACATTAAATGGCTTGGTTTTCTTTCAAATGTGACGACAAATATTTCAGTTGTCTAATCAAGCAATTTATGGTAACACAAATTGCACGCATAACCCATCCAGTGTTGGTACTGGTCCAGGGACGTAGCTACTGCGGTATATGCCGTATCAATGATACGGGTCCCCTAATCCATAGGGGCCCAACATGTAGAAGCATAAATCCGTAAAATGTTGTCCAAAACCTCCAATTTGAGTAGACAAGAGGGCTGTAATGTATAAATTAAGATGATGAAAGCTGTTTTGTTATGTCTATGCGAGTGGGGATACTCCAATTTTCTAGTTGCCTTTGCTCACTCAAATTTTTTGCTTATATAAAACAGATGGATTTCAGATTCAAGAATCTTGACTTTGAATAGCTTAAGCTTTCATTGTGCTTTTCATTTATTTGTAAAAATAAACTTGCCTTTGTTTTGCTGTATTCGGGTAAGGGGCCCACAACAAAATCTGATACAGGGCCCCATTAAGACTAGCTACGCCACTGTACTGGTCAGTAACTACATGTTTCTATTATTAAAGTAATAGGTATGATGTGCAGTTGCAATCAACGTTACAATTTCGCAAGACCTCATCTCGTATATATTAACATCAAGTTGTGTACTGCTGAATCACCACGTCCCGTAGACGAGTATCGAGAGCGGTCGAGCGGCGCACTCGTGTGATTTGCGTAAGAGCGGAAACATGGTTGCCTTGCGCGTACCCATTACCGATGCACTTGGAACACAGCGAGGGGACCCTAATACGGACAATGCTAATAATCTCTATAAAATAAACGATTCAGTATATATAAACTAGACGATACATCGTGATAGCTTTTATGAATGGTTTATAGGTCGTAAAGTTTATGCGCGACTCCTTCATTCATGAGTTGATTGGAAAGGTCTCGGATCACATCTGACTGTTGAGAGTTACCGCTTGCCGGTTGCAAGTTCTCGGCAGCAGGTGCGTTGCGAAACATGTCCACGTCAACTTATGATTTTTATGTGCCGATGTACCGACCGCCATTACGACACGCGTATCACACAACATGTCGGCAATTCCGTTTTATTCATATTAATTAAACAAGACCCGCGAAGCAAGACGTTGTTTATTGTTATTCGACAATAAATATCATCCGTTTACCCATCTCGAAGTCCTTGAGTAACTTAAAGAATATCTTTACACACCTGTCTTTTGTATAAATATAAAAATACGTTTTATTTTCATTTCTTTTGTTACTCGAACAAAATACGTCCAGACTATTGAACTTAAATTGCAACTGACCTTTAAAATTCAAACCGATTTTAATGTTCCTTTAGCGACATAATTATGTGTTGTGTACAGCAGATACATTAGTACTTATCGAGGGGCTACCTTCATCATCTGCCTAGCCTTTTCCCAATTGTTGTTCGGGTCGGCCTCCAGTCTTACCGGCTTCAGCTGGGTACCAATGTCTTACATGGAGCGACTGCCTATCTGACCTCCACAACCCAGTAACTGGGTAACACTATACGCCTTAGCAAGACTGGTGTCAGATCTCAAGCTTCTGACTACCCGTAACGACTGTCAAAGAAACCTTGGCAAGACTGGTGTCAGATCTCAAGCTTCTTACTACCCGTAACGACTGTCAAACATCTTCAAATGACAGCTCCCGGCAGCCAACGGCTTAACGTGCTTTCCGAGGCACGGAGGATACTCGGGTATGTTGAAATGGTCACCCATCCACGGACCGACCTCGGCAAGCGCTGCTTAACCTTGAAGATCGACCCGTGCGGCTGTTATTATTTAGCCACGAGCTCCTCTATCGATAATCGAGGGACTATCTTCAATATTTAAAAATCGCTTTATAATTTTAACTCAATCAAAAGTAGAGTTAACAGTTATTTTGTGTTTTTAGTAGCATTGTTAAGTGAAACGGGGCGTTGTCGAAGGTAAACACACAAGGGACAGGCGTCCCCGCGGGCAGACAAAAGCGCGACCCCTGCGGCCCAAAGTCACCCGGTTCGGCGTCGCGTCACGCGCAAAGATTTCTTCAAAATCAAACATTAACACGGCATCCATACAAACAATTTATTGAAACTTGACCAAATCAAAACTAATCATAGTACATTATTACCTCAATGAAACTAATAAGGTTATTATATAGGCCAGTGCGTATTTGTTGGTTTGTGTTAAGACGGGCGGCTCCGGACGACGAGACCGTTGGATAGGGGGCTGGAGTTGTGGGGTGGCATTGCATCGGCTACTTATTATTACCATGCAGAGACACCTCACTAATCGCATACGAATAATAATAAAAGCCGTGTTTGGTGATTTTAGAGCTAAATGGGGTGTGCCTTACACGACAGATGTCACGCAGTTTACAGCACAAAGGGGACGAAGTGTAAGCTTCACGCACAGAACGCAGAAAAACACAAACAAATATAGTCTATAATCTAGATTGCGATTGAATGTAAACTCATTATTGGCATTAATAAGATAAATGAATAAAAGAGAGCAAGGAGGGGAAGACGGTAAAACAAGCGGGCGAATTTAATTCCGTCGCCAATACGAGATGAGAGCGGTGTGAGGGAAAAAGTGGAAACGCGATTGTTTCGGTCTCCACCAAGAGCTATGGCATAGTGCCGCGTTCCTAGTTTACAGAGACATCGATGACGCTACTGAAATATTGCCGGAATATGCGCATGCTGTAGTATGTTGTGTTACTTTATGCGCGAGGTTAAAATGCATGTTATCTCATCCAACAACACGTGCGAAAGAGAAAGATGCTGTGATGAGCAGTAAGAAGCTAGTTCGCGTACGAATTAGTACATTTGCAAATTTGTATCGAAATATGGATGACGATTTAGGACGAAAACGAGCGCGCGAAATTTAATAAACAGTCCTTTGTGAGTCTAGATATCATGAAAAAACGACTAAATGTATATTTTCAAAATAAAATTATTTGCATTGTTGAATTAGTAATCTATCCCGGTATGGAGGCCGTTTTGAAATTTTCCTTCTTCTTATGGTATTTATTTCTACCCAAAGATGCGTTAAAATTAGTGTTGAAACATGAAACTTTCGACGCTCATAACTTTGTAACCTTAAGGGTAATCTGCAAACAGTCAGAAAATACGTCATTTGCCTTTGGCGGAGTTTTTTTCCTTATCATCCAATGACTTCTTCCGCTCTCGGTGAAGCGGGTGAAAGCGGTGTCAGACTTTTACTGACTAAAACCCACCCGTGTTGATTCAGATGCTTGAGCCAGGGCCGTCTTTGGCGGAGTCTGGATATGGTATTTTACAAGTTTATGCTGATCGTATCAATTGTATCTGGCGTACATTAAAATAAACAAGCTTGTTCATCGATACGATACAGTGTTGCTGACACAGATAGACATCACTAGCGCGTCGCGACGGCGAGGGCCCGCCATTTACCGCGACGCCCCGGCCCCGGGGCGGCCGCCGAATTGCGGGGGATTTACTTTATGATAATTATTTCGATTGCGATCGCGAGGAAAGAGCCAGGGCGCACTCGAGCCGATCTCGAGACGACCGATGCGAGGAGCCCGTAAAAATCACAGCTTTACACCAAACCACTTTTTTTTTACTGGCAAGCAATTTGCACCATGATTGGTTGAAATTAGAAAGCAATCTAGAGATGCCAATTAAGAGGCTCTTAGAGGGTTGTTTCTATTAAATATAAAGCTTTTTTATTGCTTAAATGAATGGCAGTGTTTAAATAGCTTGTGAGAAAAAGATATTGACTGGTAAATAACTAAGCTATTATCAAGCAGGATCGAGGTGTTGCGAATTGGAAATGCCAAGTCGGGAGGATCGTGCCACATCATGACATGATCTGATTGACATCTATAAGCGCCTAGTCCTTCCATATCAAAGCACGTTCTTTCGTAACATTTATTAAACAGGACTAGCTGTGACCGGGGCTTCGCTCCCATCAACTGCCTACTCTACCCTCCCTGCTTACCTTCCTACCTCATTCTTTCGAGGAGAATCTTAAAGCCACCATTCAGAAAATGACGTCAAATGCACAACGCCATCTATCGAATATGGAGTTCAACTATCCGATTATCTGAATTGCGTGTGTTGTGATATTTTACTTCTTGATTCTTACTTTTGTTAGAGTGAACCGATTGTGATAAAACAAAAACTAAGTAATACTTCAAGCTACGCACAATTTTTATATATAAAAGTTATCTTTATTAGTTTCGTACAATTTACGTGATGCGTGCACAAATAAACAGAAAAAACCGACAAAAACTTGAAAAATTGTTTCTTTCGTTTTATTCCAAAAGGATAACCAACAGAACCCATTTCCAGAAATGGGTTCTGTTAATTAACCTTTAACACAATGACAATTTTTTATGGAAATATTTTCGATGTACAAAACCGACTTTTTTACAGATTTATTATAATATTATGTCAATCAATCAATCTGCCTAGCCTTTTCCCAACAATGATGGGGTCGGCTTCCAGTCTAACCGGATTCAGCTGAATACCAGTGTTTTACATGTAGCGACTGCCTATCTGACCTCCACAAACCAGTAACTGGGTAACACATTACCCCTTGGCTAGACTGGTATCAGATCTCAAGCTTCTGACTACCGGTAACGACTGTCAAAGATCTTCAAATGACAGCCGGAACCAACGGCTTAACGTGCTTTCCGAGGCACGGAGGAAACTCGGTATGTTGCAATGGTCACCCATCCAGACCTATGATATTATGTATTGATAAAAAAATAACGTTGCGAATATTGATCTAGCTTATTGTCCAAAGCCTTTGCTTAGCCAAAATAAAAAGCAGGATGAAGTGTGAAGTCTACACTTCGGCGTAGTACTTATGCATTTTGTCACAACATTCCTAGAAGTAAATGGAATGCGGAATGGCGACAGACAACACGCGAGTCGCATGAATACAAAACAGTTATGAACTTATGATACACATCGGAGTAACAGTAACGTTTTTAGCAGATTAAAAAAAAAAAAAAAAAAAAAAAAAAGATTTAAATAAATCGTCTAGCCTCCGTCTCCGTTAGGTTGTTTGTACACGAGGCACCGCACGACTCGTTTTTACCCGACTGCCGAAGGAGGATAATGTGTTTATCAGTCTATGTATGTATGTTTGTTCCTTTATGGCGTTCCAGAGACCAAACGCGTTGGCCGATTTTTATGATTCATACGTCAATCGATTCGTCTTAACCCTGTCATTAGACAATAGAAAAATGGCGGCATTTGGGCGCCATATTGTGGGGGCCCAAATTATTTTTTTCTTCCAAACCCATCGTGTGGGGTATCAAAATGAAGGGATTTAAGAGGTGATTTCAAAAATATAAAACACTTATATGTTTAAACGTATCTAATTCGAAAAAATACTAACTAAAAAGTTATAAATAAAAAAAGTTAAATCAAAAAACCCGACTGCTTCAAACTTCAAAAACTTCAAAAGCGATACATATTCGCGGGCTGGCTGACCAAAATCTGGTGTGTCTTTCGCCTGCACAGCATGATTTTTTCCTTGTTTAAGACTTTTTAGTTCGCTTTTGAAGCAGTCGGGTTTTTTGATTTTTTGTTTAGCACACGACACACTGCATACGGTCTGTCGTCCGTTCGTTTGTTCACTAGAAACGATTCTGCAACGACACTGCAGTGCATTTGTATTGTTTTATAAGCGCGTGAGTGACAAACCCCGCGTGAGGCTTCGTTCACACGGCATTGTCCTGCACGTTTTTTTGCAGTATACGTCTTAACGTATAAATAGTGACCATACAACGTACATAGATCCATTCACACGTCGATTGCACTGCAAAAAAACGTGTACCGCTTATACGTTTAAACGCATACTCAACGGACTTGTCAAGCAAATCGAATAAACTTTGACGTATTCGGTTCGCAGTGGCATAAAATAAACTGCGGCTATTCGTTTTTACACGAATGAAAATTTACCATATGAACACCCGGTTGACTATACGTTATAAAAACGATTACAAAAAAAACGTGCAGGACAATGCCGTGTGAACGAAGCCTGAGCCGTGCGGTGCGGTGTGTCGTGACGTCAACAAGCGCGTATAATATTTATAGTGGATCTTTGTGTCGCTGAAGTTGGTTCTGTCATTTAATGCGCAAGAAACAGTTTAACTGCATAAATTAAGTGAGAAGGACGATGCGACAAACGTAAGCGAATGAAAGAGACAGTTATACAATGATAACTTCACTTTCAATATTGATACAAAAATAGCTACTGTGCAGCCTCTTGCAGCCAATTCAGAGACACAAAGATCCGTTGTGAGTATTACACCGGTTTTGTTCAGCCGCTAAATCGTTACCACAAAAAAAACGTGACGACATAGCGGCTTCGTCGACATAGCCGGAAAACCGTATGAAAATCGTGTCGCTTATGGAGCGGTGTCGTGCAATGAACAAACAGTCCATACAAATATATGGAGCTCTGGATCGTGACCACATTTTGCGGTGTCGTGTGTCGCGTCGTGAGCAAACGGCCTTAACATTCATGGGAAGTTGTGATCAGAAATACGCCATGTCATGATGATCAGAGACTATTGCTGAGACATATGAATCTCGAGCAAGATGAAACGAAAATTTAGAGAAGTGGATCAGGTTAGCTGCATACGTATAGGGATCCATTGAAAGAATAGATTGGCGGTAAAACCAGGTCTGTTTCTAACAAAGAGCAGTATGAAGAAAGCCTTTTACTGATTAATGACTAATTTGAATTAAAAAAAACCGGCCAAGTGCGAGTCGGACACGTGTAAGAAGGATACCATGCCACTATTGCAAAAAAACGGCAAAATTAACGTTTGTTATATGGGAGCACCACTTAAATATTTATTTTATACTATTTGTTGTTATAGCGGCAACAGAAATACATCATCTTTGAAATTTTCAACTGTCTAACTATCACGGTTCATGAGATACAGCCTGGTGACAGATAGACAGACGGACCGCGGAGTCTTAGTAATAGGGCCCCGTTTTTACCCTTTGGGTACGTAACCCTAAAAAACCTGCTTTATCTGACAAATCCAGTTTATAGGTTCAACTTTATTACTGCGGTAACCTAATTTTTATCAAAGTTTTCAAATTGTGAGACAAGATAGAGTTGCTCGAATAAGACCCAACTTCTCGTATAAAACTTGCGCTTTTTAGGAGAAAATTGGCTCCGTTTTTCGGGTGTTGAGGGTCGACTTCGTGAAAAGGGCTAGTTGTAACATATTGGATACACGCTCTGATAAGTTATACATATTTTATATGACTATGAACCGTGGTCAAAAACGATTCGTGGGTAGCTTACTCCCCGGGTGACACTTCGACAAAGGTTGCTTCGAACAGTCCAGCTTTTGAAGGCTCGCATATATGAATATGTATAAGCAAAGTTGGGAGCATAAGCATGCATACAAAGAAAAAGCTTTGTTAAGTGTATTTCAGGTGTTGCGGTGTACAGGAACACATGAATTATCTATGGCCTTTATCTAATCTTGGGACAGCGTCATTCCGAGTAAACTATTGAAGACTCGGATGTTGTGTAGTTTGGACAAAATAATGTTAAGCTTAATACATGTAACTTAAATGCAATTTTAATGGGGAGAAACCTGAAGAACCAGACGACCTGGAAAGTACCTACATAATAATTGGCGAAACTGTATTGCTTCTATTGATTTTATGAACTTCTGACAGTAGTTACCATTTACCAGTTTATGCAAGCAAACTAATGTTATCTATACTATATATATTAGTTTAAAAGAGGAAAGATTTGTATGTTTGTATGTAACGAATAAACTTAAAAACTAATGGACCGATTTGAAAAATTCCTTCACCGTTGGGAAGCTACACTATCCCCGGGTGACATAGGCTACTTTTTATCCCTGTATTCCCACGGGAACGGGTACTATGCGGGTAAAACGGCGAGGTGTCCGCTAGTATAATATTATAACGTGGAAAGATTTGTATGTTTGTATGAATCGAATAAACTTAAAAACTACTGGACCGATTTGAAAAATTCTTTCACCGTTGGGAAGCTACACTATCCCCGGGTGACATAGGCTACTTTTTATCCCTGTATTCCCACGGGAACGGGAACTATGCGGGTAAAACGTCGAGGTGTCCGCTAGTGTATCATATACTCGAACATCGCCAGTGGTTCTACCTCGTTTGATAGAGTGGACGGGACCTGTTTGGCAATTTAATAACATGGGATTATGAATCCACACGCATCACTACGCAACTAATTAAAGCGTAGGCAAAGAGAAAATGGCAATCTGTGGAGTCCTCCCCCCGCTAGTGGGGGGGGTGTCGGTTACGTGTGCCCCCTTGGGGTGGTCGGGTGTATGGTTTTTCTGCTCGGGCATCCTTTGCTTACTTATTGATCCAGTCAAATGTGTGGAGGTGGCGCGGTGGGTGGCACGCCCCACCCCGCGGCCCCCCGAAGGGGGTACGTCCAAATAAATCTGCCCGCCCGCGAAACACCGCAGTGACAACAGTGGCGGCCGGTAAGATGCGGCCGCACTGTCTCTATACTGAACACATCAAGGGAAGCCACCGGGCCCGGGAGTCGATGACGAGCTATATAGTATGGTAAAAACTGTTTTAATTGAAATGATTTTTATCGGAAGGCGGTGGGCTTACAGAAACAGACATGCGCGCGATCGCTAAATGTACCTCCAAACCGCGTTGCCTCTGCTCTTTTCATCGGGGTCAATGACGTTTAGTTTCCCAAACACCGGATATGTAATGTAACTTTTGTCTAAAACTAATTAGTATTCCCTTTTTACGAAATTGCAATCGCATTCGTGGATCAATTCATTTGAAATGGTAGTTTACTGAAAATTTGTTTTTTGTCCGTCAGGTAGATTAATACAAATATTTTTAGGGTTCCGTACCCAAAGGGTAAAAACGGGGCCTCATTACTTAGACTCCACTGTCCGTCTGTCTGTCACCAGGCTGTATCTCATGAACCGTGATAGCTAGACAGTCGAGATTTCACAGATGATGTATTTCTGCTGCCGTTATAACAACAAATACTAAAATTACCTAAATATTTTAGCTGGGCTCCCATACAACTAACGAGATGTTTTTTTCTATAATGGTACGGAACCCTTCGTGCGCGAGTCTGACTCGCGCTGGGCCGGTTTTTACTTTTGACACGTAAACATAAAGTGACGACGATATAATGCGTTGAAATATCATGTCATTGTGACGTCACGCCGCTAGTACACTTTATACTGCCTTAGTGATGTCACAAGCCCCACTCCAAAACTTTGATGCGCTTTTACTTTGTAAATTTTTATTGATTTGGTAAAGCAAAAAATACATGTCCAATATTATTTGATAGTCTCACTGACGGACTAAATAGAATTATCATTTTTCTATCCAGGAAACATTCCTATTAGCTTCGTGAGATGGGATGAAAACAGAATTAGAATTTTTATGTATCTATTTTAGTATTTTATATTTAGTGCTTCCTATGTTTGTAACTTATTATTTAATTTTAAAACTGCACCAAGTGCAACCCCTTGTCGTGTCCAGGCTATCTCTCTCCATTCTGGGTTGCCTGGAAGAGATCGCCGAACGCGATAAGGCCGCCTCTTGTATATTTGTTGTTATTTTAAGGTTTCCGTATGTAATGTTTTTATCTTGGTGTACAATAAAGTAATAAATTAGTTTTTTTCTAGACAGTGGATTTCATTGATTTAACAGTATCGTAAAAAAATAATTGCGAATTAATAAATAGGGAATTGCTAATGTGGTGATACCGAACCGATGATGTGACACTATCTTAGTGGGGCACAGGATGAGATTGTTACTGTCACACAGTAGGTATGAAGTTCATGCCAACAATGACCCGTGCTCACTCACATTAGCGACGAGATAAAGATTTCACAGAATCACTGTACATTATACCTAGATAAACAGACCATCTTTATCTAATAATTAAGCGAAGAAGTTATAATCTTTAGACCACAGACATAAATCTAAATAGATAACGCAAGTCCCTCCATCTGTATGGAAACAAAGCGTGCCACTTTTTCACAAACATATTTTTACCAATGAAAGAAATCATTTCTAATGCCTCTGCCAACTTTTTCTATACATTCTTTACAGTTTTTAAAAAGGCATTTTCCTAGATTTCGGTGGATCTCCGGTGCCGATAATGCTAAATGAAAAACTCAGATTACGATCATTGATCGTAACTTTAGTCCGTTTTTAACCCCCGCCGGAAAAAGAGGGGTGTTATAAGTTTTACGTGTGTTGCTGTACCTGTGTGTCTGTCTGTGGCATCATAACGCCTAAACCTGAACCATGAACCGGTTTTGATTTAGTTTTTATTTGTTTGAAAGGTGATTTTGTCGAGAGTGTTCTTAACTATGTTTGAATAAAATCGGTTCAGCCGTTCAAAAGTTATGGGCGTTTTACTGTTTGAATCGGGGTGTTTTCGCAAGATAAATGTGTCGGGGGTTTTTAAAATTTTGAAATTTTACTTGTTTGACACGCAAAGTACATACAATCGCGTCATCTAGTTAGATTTATGTCTGTGCTTTAGACCTTCGAGTTGCTACATTGTTGCTATTCGAATGGTTATTGTTTTACGAACGCATACAACCAGCAAAAGCTTAAGGTTCCCCTAGTCGACAACACGAACTATTTTGTGCGAGAGGTTAAAATGCATGCTATCTCATCCGAGATCACGTTTTAAAGAGATAGATGCTGTGATGAGCAGTAAGAAGCTAGTTCGGCGTACGAATTAATTAGCACTTATGCAAATTTGTATCGAAATGGATGATGATTTAGGACGCTAAAGAGCGCGCGAAATTTTATAAACAGACCTTTGAGAGTCTAGATATCATGAAAATACGACCAAATATATATATTTTCAAAATAAAATTATTTGCTTTGTTGAATTACTAATATATCCCTATATGGAGGCCGTTTTGCAATTTTACTTCTTCTTATGGTATTTATTGCCGCCCAAAGATGCGTTAAAATTAGTGTAGAAATATGGAACTTTCGACGCTCATAACTTTCAAATATATATATTTTACTTTTTTGTTTCCATAACGATTTCCATTTCGTTGGTTCTTTTTTGAACGTACATCGTCAAACAGTGGAGTAATCGCCAAACTACGTTTGTATAGAAGAATAATCGACTAGTGTAACCTTAACAAGTGCCTTTGGACAGGTCGGCTTCTTTCATAAAAGCTACAAGTATGAACTAAACGTTCGGCATATGTTAGACAAGTTCATGACCAAACATAAACTTGTTTTGTAATTAATTCAAATTCCTGACAACAGGACACGATTCTTAGGAAGGAGCAGACCAAGTTTTGGTCATGCGAAAGTGAGTGAACTAGGTCGGCGACCCCCGTGTTTTGATAAGAAAAGAATTCAGTGAAAATATGTTCGGTGAAATATAGGACGACAAATACGTCTACACACATCAAAAAAGTAGAACAACACAATTAGTTACGAAGATTTGATGAAAAACTATATAAAATTATGATTTACAGCAAGAGGTATTTCAAGATAGAAGTTAATCCTGAACATATTCCAGAGAGATATCCTGAGTCAATGTGTCATCTCTGTGGTTTTAAAGTTGAACCCAGTTCCACCCTGCATAAATACGATCAACGCTATCTACACTAATATATTGTAAGTTTGTTTGTAATGGATTTAGCCAAAAGCTACATAACTAATGGATATTGAATTTTATTTCACTAGTAGAAAGCTACATTGTTTCTGAGGAACATATGCATTTTTTTAATGCCGAAAACGGGTCCTGTGCGGTGCGCCACGGAAACGAACCCGCGGGGAAAGCTAGTATCTAAAAAAATAAAATAAAAAAATTAATCGAAAATTATCGATAGGTGCCGTATGTGGGATACCTCAGGAGCCGTTAAAACGGGTGCCCAATGTGGAAGCCGTCAATATTTTCGCCACGGTTTTCTTTAGAGCAAAACTCCGAGCGCGAGCGGTCTAACATTAGTAAGACCGTTGCTTGGAAAAACGTGTCACGAGGGTTAAAATATTAAAACAATGGTGCATCTAAGTACTCAATGTTGCCCTTTTGCTACCCGTATCGAATTTCTACATGATTTCTGCCAACTGTTTCGGATTGAAGAGAGTCCTATAGATGCATAAATCTAAAACAAGTCTTTTTTATACTTTTAAATCTTTTCTTCATCTTTTTTTTATCTATTTTTTTTTAGTTCTCAAAGTTCTGTTTATTAACCCCCGACGAAAAACGAGGGGTGTTATAAGTTTGACGTGTGTTGCTGTGTATCTGTCTGTGGCATCATAGCGCCTAAACGGATGAACCGATTTTGATTTAGTTTTTTTGTTTGAAAGGTCACTTTGTCAAGTGTTCTTAGCTATGTTTGAATAAAATCGGTTTAACCGTTATAAAGTTATTCGCATTTTACTCAATTTTTCGCAAGATATTGTGTTATTATTACTTGTTTCGATAGATTGTCGATTGAAGCGTGTCTGCTACTAGGTATATTATATTTAGTTTAAAAAACATGCAATAAAAATTAAAATCGGGGTTTTTTTAATTTGTTTTTTTTTTTATTGTCAATAGGCTCGCGCTTGACCACTATCTCACCTGATGGTAAGCGATGATGTGGTCGACGGTGGAGCACGCTTGCCTAGAAGTAACCTATTCACTCTTGACTTAAAGACCCCTAGATTGTAGCTATCGGGAAACACAGACTCCGGCAGGGAATTCCACTCCTTAGCTGTACGCATAATAAAAGTGTCCCCAAAACGTTTAGTGCGTATGGGTGGTATGTACACCATGTACCGATGACGCATTTGTAATTTTATCTTGTATTTTTGTCAGTTTCGATTCAATGCAGCTTCTGGACTTAAGGTTACACTAGTCAAAAATTCTTCCATACAAACGTAGTCTACAGATTACTCCACTGTTTGACGTTGTACGTTCAAAATAAAAAATTATATCAATTTGTCTCATCATTATCTAGTCCTGTATGGAAACAAAAATGTAAAAAATAATATATTTTAAAGTTATGAGCGTTAAACAATCTATATTTGAACACTAATTTTAACGCATCTTTGGGTGGAAATAAATACCATAAGAAGAAGGAAAATTGCAAAACTGCCTCCATATAGGGATAAATTAGTAATTCAACAATGCAAATAATGTTATTTTATAAATATACATTTAGTTCTTTTTTTATGATATCTAGACACCCAAAGGTCTGTTAATAAAATTTCGCGCGCTCGTTTTCGTCCTAAATCATCATCCATTTCGATACAAATTTGCAAAAGTGTTAATTCGTACGCGAACTAGCTTCTTACTGCTCATCACAGCATTTATTTCTTTCGCACGTGTTGTCGGATAAGATAGCATGCATTTTAACCCGCGCACAAAATAGTTTGTGCCGTCGACTAGTTCAACCTTAACTTCCCGTAAGGACACATTTGGAGTTGCTCTGCTTTTTCTGGCACTTCACCGCATAGCAACAACGTTACGCCAAGGAAAAAACGTTAACATTACTGCTGCTTCAACAAAAACCAGTTTTTCAAAACAGCGATTAGTAAAAACGTTGAAGGCGAGTGAGACGCTATATGTATGTATGTATATGTGTATTTGAATATGTTGCACGAGTTGTTAAAGAATAGACAAGTACCGTTATTCGGAACCGTCACCAGTTTCTCTGTAATGAGTGTATCACTGAATCAGAAATGTGTAAAACTTTGCGAGGCAAATGCTTGTACCGCGGAGTTGAAAATGTTACCAATGAATATTGCATAAATATATTTGGTCTCGTCGCCGTTAGACATATTGTGTTGATTCCAACTACCTTTTGTATTATGATTTATTTATACTGTCCACGGGATGTCTGATCCGTTGTTTTCATAGGATTATAAAAAAAAATGGCCAAGTGCGAGTCGGACTCGCGCACGAAGGAATCCGTACCATTATTTGTCAGTATTTGTTAAGCTGCTCGGTTATTGATAAATGCGTGCACTGACTGGACAGACAGGTCCACTCAATCTGGCTGGTTCTTTCCTCAAAAGACCATTTCAGACATCTGTCTACATGGTCTTCAGATGATCTAACCAAGATTTTGTCAGGACTTAAAGAGACTGTGACCTCTGAGTTTGTTTCGGCCTTTCTTCTCAGAGTAGTCAGATAGGAAACGACCTCATCTAGTTTAAAAAAATATGATCGGCATGTAAAAGTGTTTGTACAAACCAACTTACAGAAATAAAATCATTTATCATTATCGCAAAAAACGACAAAAAATCACGTTTGTTGTATGGGAGCCCCACTTAAATATTTATTTTATTTTTAGTATTTGCTGTTGTAGCGGCAACAGGAATACATCATCTGTGAAAATTTCAACTGTCTAGCTATCACGGTTCATGAGGTACAGCCTGGTGACAGACGGACAGTGGAGTCTTAGTAATAGGGTCCCGTTTTTACCCTTTGGGTACGGAACCCTAAAAACAAATTGTCGTTCTTTCAAATAGTCCGTGTTTTTTGAATCGAAATGGGCTAGCCTGAATTACAAATTACCGTTAGCTCGAATTTCAAATACACATGCAGTCTTATGAATGTTATAATATCTACACCAATATTATAAAGAGGAAAGTTTTTTTTGTTTGTGTGTTTGTTCGTACCGAATAGTCTCCAAAACTACTGGACCGATTTCAAAAAATCTTTCACCGTTGTGAAGCTACACTATCCACGCGTGGTATAGGCTACTTTTTAACCCAGTATTACCACGGGAACGGGAACTACGCAGGTGAAACCGCGAGGCGTCCGCTAGCGTGGTATATTACTGCTTTGTTTGTTGTTGAAGACCCTTCCAGATAAACTGTGCAACATTAATATCATGCTTAACGCACGTAGTCTAAATCTAAACCCGGATGCCATCGAGATAAGAATATCGACTGAACAAACACGAGCAAGCAGTCCCAACTCCCAAACAGACTACTTCGTAAAAATGTATCGCATACCTCGAAACGACTCAAATGCCTGAAACTTACAATCGATTACGGAAACCTGTGCACGTGTGAAGACCAGCATTTCTTCATTTCTTTGTGGCGACCTCAACAAAGTTTTTGTCTCATTTAAAAACTTTATTTACAAGACCTTCTTACATTACGGCAACAAAAGAAATAAGACCATCATGTATTTAGGATCAAAATATTCGTTTAGGTGTTTGGACCGTCTTAGATTTTTACCAACGACATACGGATATGATGATGACATAACGAGGGATCCTTGTTTTAAGGTTACACTAGTCGAAAATTCATCCATACAAACGTAGTCTAGCGATTACTCCACTGTTTGAAGACGTACTTTCAAAAAAAAAATGATATCAATTTGTCTCATCATTATCTAGCCCTGTATGGAGGAAAAAAAATTTTTTTGAAAGTTATGAGCGTCGAAAATTCCATATTTCAACACAAATTTTAATGCATCTTTAGGCGGAAATAACCATAAGAAGAAGGAAAATTGCAATACGGCCTCTATACAGGGATAGATTAGTAATTCAACAAGGCAAATAATTATATTTTCAAAATGTACATTTAGTCGTTTTTTCATGATATCTAGACTCTCAAAGGTCAGTTTATGCAACTTCGCGCGCTCGTTTCGTCCTAAATCATCATTCATTTCGAAACAAATTTGCAAAAGTGCTAATTCGTACGCGAACTAGCTTCTTACTGCTCATCACAGCATCTATATCTTTCGCACGTTTTGTCGTGTTGAGGTAGCATGCATTTTAACATCGCGCACAAAATAGTTCGTGCCGTCAACTAGGGGAACCTTAAGGCGGTACCCCGAGCAAAACGCCGCGCAAGCCGTCTTTCGTGCTGTTTTTAGGAGCTATCTCCTCGTTATTCAAAAAGAAATATCAATTAATTAGAATACATTAAATTTCTACATAATATTGATTCTAAAATGGTAGATTTAGTTTTTTTTAATGTTGTATATATTTCACTAATCTGCTTTAAAAAAAAAACACAAAATTGAGAAATAATTATTGATAGCATGCATCTCCTCGTAAAGTGTTCATTAATTATTTTTTGTACTAACACTAATGGATAGACAATTTAATAACGAACATTTTGTTAGTTTTTTTTTTTCAAAAGACCAAAATTCGATTTTATAAAGATTTTATTCTAAAATCTGGGCGTATTCCCTACTGTAATTCATGCGCCACCAGTGCCGCTAGACCAATAGGAATGCTCATATCGCATGCCGATTTTTTGGTCAGGGTACCGTCTTAATACGGAATACTAAATCAGCATTACCAGCCCGATTTTTCCACTGTCGGAAAACAGTCGTCTCTCTGGGAGAAAGAGTGGGCTGTAATCCAATGTGGGGTTACCACTGCAACACCATCACTGCCTCGAAACCTAAATTCGGTGGGAAATCATTCACCTTCAAATTGTAACCAACTATGTTCTAGCAACAGGTCACTTGTTGACTCGTATTCTGGCTTTTCAGCCTACATCAACATTAGTTGAAAATTGGCTACAAATACTGCCATTTCTTACTAGTGCAGTAACCAAGAACCTGAGATCACTTGGACCGATTAGCCAGTATTGCAGATATAACCCAAATTTTAAGGATACTTCGCATGCAAACCAGTTTAAGTAAGCCGTCAGTGCAAGTGGACCTAATACTGAAATTGCACAACAATGTAAGTACGTTGATCTGCGCGAGCGCAGCGTTGATGCAACGTCATTTAATTCGTAGTAGGCTTCATACTACAGTACGGTAAAAGCAACAAGTTGAATTTTACTCATATTTGTAATACTATTTATTCGAAACTATGGTCTGGGTTACTTTGTTACCGTTTGTAATTTGTACAATTCAGAATCTTGTTCTAAGAGATTTGAAAGTGATGTGCATTGATTTTACGTGTGTGAGTTTCTGGCACGTCATTTTGTTAGTAGGAATATAAACTTGATTAACCCTCAGTTTCCCAGCTCAAAATTATCGGAGAATTAATGTGACAAATTGTCAAGCACGCGTTATCTGCTGTGATTGGCTGTTAAAAATGCATTCAACCAATCACAGCAGATAACGCGTGTTTGACAATTTGTCACATTAATTCTCCGATAATTCTAAGCTGGGAAACTGAGGGTAAGTAAGTAAGGTCATTGATATGTTTATTTTTACCCGACTGCCGAAGGAGGAGGGTAATGCTATGTATGTATGTTTGTTCCTATATGGCGTTCCATCCGTTGGTCTCTCCAAAGGCGTAGGCCGATTTCGATGATTCGTACGTCAATCGATTCGTCTTAACGCTGCGAGTGTCACTAGCTACATTAAAATTGGACAATAGAAAAATGGCGGATTTTGGGCGCCATATTGTGGGGGCCCCAATTTTTTGCCTCCAATCTTTTAAGAGGTGATTTCAAAAATATATAATACTTATATGCTTTAATGTACCTAATTCGAAAAAAATAAGTTATAAAAAAAAAAGTTAAATCAAAAAACCCGACTGCTTCAAAAGCGAACTAAAACGACGTAAACAAGGAGAAAATCATGCTGTGCAGGCGGAGGATACACCAGATTTTGGTCAGCCAGCCCGCGAATATGTATCCTGCGACTGCACAGCATGATTTTCTCTTTGTTTACGTCGTTTTAGTTAGCTTTTTAAGCAGTCGGGTTTTTTAATTTAACTTTTTTTATATTATAACATCAATTGTCATCTGCGGATGACGCTTGTGGCGGTCTGTCGGCGTGAGGCTTGGAGTGGTAATGTGGTAAGAGTGTAATGAGAGGGTCGGTCGGTCGGTCCTGTGTGGCGCCGCGCGGTGTGGCGGCCGGCCGGTGCGGGGCGGGAGGGCGCGCGGAAGGAATGCGTCGTTTTCGCATCGGGAGAAACGAATGCGTTTAAGCGTCGCGGGTATACAATGGCGGCGTGACGAGATCCGGTTCGCGGGCAGCGCGGGGGCAGGGGGGGCGGTGGCTCTAATCGATAGCCGGCGAGCGACGGCCGGGCGACTGCGGCGCATAGGTGACAGCTCGGGCACCAATCAAATTACCGGCCGTGGAGGAGAGAACTGCAGTGCCACGCACGCCGGAGAAACACCACCCGGGCCGACCCCGCGTTCCGCCGCCGAAACTGCACCGACGATCTCCTATTGTCCAATACACCAACACCACCTCACATACGTTCGCCTATGCAACACATTGACGAATAGTCGTCACTTATCACGCCGCCCGATACGCGAGACCCACCCCCCTAACCCCCCACTTTGTACGGCTGCAATTTGTACACGAGCTAGGTAAAATAAGCCATGTGTGAGTTTAAGGTTCTATAGATGGGATAGCGTTCTGGCGATAAAATCATTATCTGATCTGAGCTGGCGTAATATTTTATCAAACCAGAAAGTTTATATAGATGAGAAATTGAGAACACATGTAAAGCTTCGTAGTATGTAGGTACCAATTCTTGATTGCGGAGAAAGTCCTTTCTGTTAAGATTTCAAGTTCAAACCGACAATTTCCAAGGATACAGCGAATAACTTTATAAACCGGAGCACGTGGCCAATAATGTGCTGAGTTGCTGACCGATTTCATATAGACAACTGAGAACATACGGGGCAAAGCGCAAAATGCAAAAGAAAATCAAACTAGCTGACCCCAGCGGCTACCTACCTACCATAACTACCCTACCCTACTTACTGAAAAAAAAACACAAACCATCTACTAAATAGTCCGAACAAAGCCTAAACATTTGGTTTGGATAGGTGAGCCCGTTCTTGAATTATAAAATTACAACGAAAAGTGGCATTGATTTTTATACATATTTATAGAATACAAATATGGATGAGTCGGTTTTTAGGTCGCAAAGTTCTATCTAAAGCCAAGCAGGTCAAGTTCCTAGCTTACACAACATGAGAAACTTCTAAAAGACAAAAATAAATATATGGTGTTGCATATATCGCAAAAGCTGTATGTTACGGTATGCGCAAATTCGACAGTGTTCCTGCTTCAAATACATCAACGGATGTAGCGTAAACGAGACATCTACGAGTTCCACGGCTTAGGATTGGTGTACGCGCATCTAATTATAGGTTATTCCACCCGCGTACCACACAACAGATCCACGTTGTACCATTAACGACCTGTGCACGAATGTCTACCCCGTACGAACACACATACGCGGCCGGTGTATACAGAGAAATGTGATGTAACCCGTCACGCATACTGAACTCTGGTCGCAGTCGTCGAGTATAATACACGAAAGATATAAAACGGCAGTAAAGGAAATAGTTAGCGACGGCTGCGCTCGGGTAAAAACGAAACTTGACATTGAAAAGGAAATTAAATCAAAACGCCTGCATTGAAGGTAACGACGCTGTAAAGTTACCACAGATCGATCGTCTCGTGTCGGACTCGTCGAAGCTTCAGTTCTTATTGCGGTGAAGACTGAAATAAATGTCGCTTTTATAGGTAGGTAATGAAGTGGACGCCACAATTAATTCGATGACATCATAGCCTCGATGCGTGGCGTGATGGGAAATAAAAGCACAATTCAATCAACAGGACGGCGACTTGTCGGCCCAAGCCATGTTTGAAGCCATTATATATGAACGAGGACTTAAATATTTAGAGCACATGCCTTGCCTACCTAATTTGCTTTAATCATCATCAGAAAGAATGATTTATTATACTTATAAAAAATTCAGAACCATACGGACTAGTAAGGATCTGGATAGAAGCTAAGATGGTCTATGGTAGTGGTACTAGTGCTGGATTTATTTATGTGCCCACTGATGGGACACAGGCCTCCTCTCTGTGAGAAGGAATGGGTTGCAGTGCGCGTTGTTAGATGTCACATGTCTTCGAATGTTTGGTTCTAGTAAAATGCCGGTTTCCTGAAGATGATTTCCTTTACCGTTTTGAGAGCAGTGTTGAGGAAATAATTTACACAAAGTAAAGCGCCTGCGGTGATGATAGGTGGAGTAAAGTAGTGACCGAATGGCGTCCAAAGACTGGAAGGAGAAGTATTGGTCGTCCAGCGGCGAGATGGGCAGATGACATTGTTGCCATTGCGTGTAGAACCTGGATGAGGTTGGCACGGGAACGTGGTGATTGGTACGAGAAGAGAGAGGCCTATGCTCAGCAGTGGGCGAAGTCGGGCTGTGGATGATGATGATGAAAGCGCCTGCCTCTTAAAACGGTGAAGGAAAACATCGTGAGGAAACCGGCATGTCTTAAAACCAAAAAATCGAAGACATGTGACATTCACCAATCCGCACTGGGCCCGCGTGGTGGATTAAGGCCCATTACCTCTCTCATAGAGAGGATGCCTGTGTCCCAGCAGTGGGAACATTATAAGGTTGATGATGAAAGCGCCTGCCTGGGTTCGAACCCACGACCTACAACTTGGTAAGTCGCGGCCGTTACCACTGGGCCTCCACTGCTCCTCAATTAGCTGCTAATTTAGTTAAAATTGTTCAAACTAAAGTTAAAAAAACCTTGATATACTTTCGCTTTAGCCACTGAACCTGAAACCAGAATAGTGCCAAAGGTTCAAAGTTCGTAAACTTTTTGCACCCCTTTGGCCGAACGTCTGTGACTCCATTCGATTTATAAAACGCATTGCGAGAAACTAACATAGTTTCTCAAACATCTTGTCTCAATCTCTAGCAGAAGTTGGTGAAGTCTGTAGAGCAGGGGTCACCAAATAGCGGACCGCGGTCCGAACCTATTTTGTACGGACCTATCTAAGATAACGGTGAAGGAAAACATCGTGAGGAAACCGGCATGTCCTAGAACCAAAAAATTCGAAGAAATGCACCACCACCCCGCACTGGGCCCGCGTGGTGGATTCAGGCCTAATCCCTCTCTCATATAGAGGAGGCATGTGTCCCAGCAGTGGGAATATTCAAAGGATGATGATGATGATCCAAGATAGATTCCATCATCATCATTTTAGCCGAAAGACGTCCACTGTTGTACATAGGCCTCCGATGAAAATCTTCAAGATTAAATGACAATAGCCGGCACTAACTTTAGTCGGATTAGGCTGCCTAGAACCAAACAAATTGCATAAAAACTCTGCTAGCGCGTCGGAGCCGAGTTTTAATGCAATTCGATGGGTAAGCTCCGCTCCTCTTTTCTCCGCTCCGCGCCAAGTGGACATGCAGCCTAAAGTTGGTGCCGGCTATTGAGAACTTCGGACGGACGGACAGTGGAGTCTTAGTAATAGCGTCCCGTTTTTAACTTTTGGTTACGGAACCCTAAAAATAAGTATTGATGCTTACTTTTCTTGATTTCATTTAGTTTATTATTTAATAAAATATTTATAAACAAGTAAAATTTCAAAAACCACATTTATCTTGCGAAAATAACCCGATTCAAACAGTAAAACGCCCATAACTTTTGAACGGCTGAACCGATTTTATTCAAACATAGCTAAGAACACTCTCGACAAAATCACTTTTCAAACAAGTAAAACTAAATCAAAATCGGTTCATCCGTTTTGGCGCTATGATGCCACAGACAGACACACAGCAACACACGTAAAACTTATAACACCCCTCTTTTTCCGGCGGGGGTTAAATATTTATAAATGAAAGTAGTTGGTGACCCCTGCTATAGAAGTATCGTTGGCCGTGACACTGCAGTGCCAAGTTACACCTGGAAGCGCAAGTTCACAGTTCACACTCACCTAGCGCAGGGTCGAGAACTGCTTGTGCTGCTTGCTCCTCGCCGACCGGCGTCTTAAGGCATATTTTCTTGAGTTTCATCGCTATTGGTGAGTCTTCCGACTGGGCCACTGTAACATAAATGTTAAAATTAAAATCATGATATATATTAAATTTTATTTTGATCGATATTGAACAAACAAATAAGTTATTCAAATTTCAGTAGTTGCGAAAACTTCTCTGAATTTTATAAGTTGCAGTTAGGCCCTTTACTGAAGATATCGTCGATATCGCGGACGTATTTTATAAGAAAAAATGTAAGTGCGCATTGCGTTCATGTGTACATACTTGCAATTTTGAAAGTAAAAATCGCTTATCGGCGAGATATTAATCGAATTGCATCGCTCATGTACGCATGCATCACGCATTGCATGTTTCTAAGCTTTAGTCAATTAAAAAAAAAAGGGATTTGAGCCCTAAAGAAAAACGGAATAAAGTTTATGTTATTAAGGCGGTACCCCGAGCACTGTTTTTAGGAGCTATCTACTCGTTATTTAAAAAGAAATATCAATTAATAAAAATACATTAAATTTCTACATAATATTGATTCATCTCCTCGTAAAGTGTTCATTAATTATTTTTTGTACTAACACTAATGGATAGACAATTTAATAACGAACATTTTTGTAGATTTTTTTTTTCAAGAGACCAAATTTCCATTTTATTAAGATTTTATTCTAAAATCTGGGCGTATTCACTACTGTACCAATAGGAATGCTCATATCTCATGCCGATTTTTTGGTCAGGGTACCGTCTTAATATTAAAGATGACATTTTGAACAATATTAAATGAAGAGCCTTCGGACACTCTTTTTCATAGTCATTAATAGAGGTATTAATAATTGATAACTTCTGTTCTGTTATGTTTGTAAGTTTTTCGTTCTGTGTACAATGTTTTATTTTTTACTAGCTTGTGTTTTATTTAACTGTACAAATCAGTCGATAAAAAAAAACGAGAAAAAAGCCAAAAATTCGCTCAAACTCAAAAAATACGTATCGGTCGACTGCAGCGGGACAACTTTAGGTAGCCCAAATATCAGCTGTCCTGCTTGCAACTTTTTCTTGTTTGTTTTTGCAGAGAAACCTTCAAAAGGCGCCTGTACTTTTGGGGCAAAGACCAGGGTGTGTGGGCTTTTTATCTCACTAAAACCTCCCCGGTGATCACCATCAGCACATGGAACCTCGTGACCTCTTAAAAGACGATCCCGGAACCCCTGCAACGCCTATTAGGGAACATCCTTGCTTCCCTGAGCCTCGCTGTACACGCCAGCGCTTTACCTGGCCACTGTGCCACCGCCTTACCTGGAGTCACATGCTGCCCTATGTTGCAGACGGGGTTAGGGCGTTTTAAGGTCTATCCACACATATCAGGGTCGTGCCCGGGACGTGACAGGGCCGAGCCCAGGCATTGAAGATTCGTCACTGGCCCGTGCACGGACGTGTGTGAACGAGTTCATGTAAAATGTACACAGCGATATTTTTTTAAGACCCTGACGGGGCACGGTCCGTCTACGTCCCGGGCACGGCCCTGAAATTTGTGGACAGTCCTTTAGGCGTCTAGGACTACTATTAGCATTTAGCAGTCGTGCTTGCAACCTATTATACCTTTTAAACTGGATGGTTTTGGGATTTCCTTGTCCATTATGAATTTCTAAATTATTACACGAGGATAGGATTTTAAGTGCCCAGGAGCCCCGTTGGCAATGGACTTGCCGGGACTTGCTAGTACCTAGTACTTAGAACTAAAAAAACCGGTCAAGTACTAGTCAAACTCGTACGCCGAGGGTACCGTACCTACCCATTATACCGTCATAATAAAACTGGTATCATTTTTATTGGTGACTAAATTTTAAAGATATGGACAAATTTAGATTTTCGCGAAAACTTGTAATTACCAAAAATTTACCTTAATTTTCAACCTTTTTAGGGTTCCGTACCCAAAGGGTAAAAACGGGACCCTATTACTGAGACTCCGCGGTCCGTCTGTCTGTCTGTGACCAGGCTGTATCTCATGAACCGTGATAGCTACACAGCGTGACAGTTGAAATTTTCACAGATGATGTATTCATGTTGCCGCTATAACAACAAATACTAAAAACAGAATAAAATAAATATTTAAGTGGGGCTCCCATACAACAAACGTGATTTTCTCGCCGTTTTTACGATAATGTTACGGAACCCTTCGTGCGCGAGTACGACTCGCACTTGGCCGGTTTTTTTTTAATTGGAATTTTTGCCTAATTTCGTGATTCTCTATGGGAACTACCATATATAGGTTTTCGGCCCAAAACCTATAGTGTACTTCCGGTTGACCTAGAATTGTCAATTTTGGTTAAAAGCAAGGTCTTACAGCAAAAGTAAAGGGAATATTCCGAAAAATAAACTCGTTTGTCTTTTCCTCTTTTTCTTAAACCACAGAAGTACATCAGATTTGCAGCAAGTCGATCCATGGTTGGGTAACCATATTTACATAGGGTTCCTTATTTCGGAAACTAGGTACGTTAAGCCGTTGGTACCGGGCTGTCAATCGTGGTTCTTTGAGACTTGTTCTCGTTAGGGGTTCGTGAGAACTCAAAATACTGATGATGAAACCGACTACAGCGTTACCAAGGTAATACAGACCTGAAAATTTTATATTAAGGCGGTACCCCGAGCAAAACGCCGCGCAAGCCGTTTTTTGTGCAGTTTTTAGGAGCTATCTACTCGTTATTTAAAAAGAAATATCAATTAATAAAATACATTAAATTTCTACATAATATTGATTCTAAAATGGTAGATTTAGTTTTTTTTTAAATGTTGTATATATTTCACTAATCTACTTCCAAAAAAACATGAAAATGAGAAATAATTATTGATATTATGCATCTCCTCGTAAAGTGTTCATTGATTATTTTTTGTACTAACACTAACGGATAGATAATTGAATAACGAACATTTTTGTAGAATTATTTTTTTCAAAAGACCAAAATTCGATTTTATAAAGATTTTATTCTAAAATCTGGGCGTATTCACTACTGCAATTCATGCGCCACCAGTGCCGCTAGACCAATAGGAACGCTCATATCTCATGCCGATTTTTTGGTCAGGGAACCGTCTTAATTTCAACTTGATACCCCCTCGCATCTCATCAGAAAGCTTACAGTCACCCAAAGAACATGCGCCATCGATACATGGTAGACATCCCACCCATACGCATAACACTTTTATTATGCGTACAGCTAAGGAGTGGAATTCCCTGCCGGAGTCTGTGTTTCCCGATAGCTACAATCTAGGGGTCTTTAAGCCAAGAGTGAATAGGTTATTTCTAGGCAAGCGTGTTTCACCGTCGACCACATCATCGCTTATCATCAGGTGAGATTGTGGTCAAGCGCGAGCCTATAGGTTATAAAAAAAAGAACAATGGACCTCTCCATTGCCTGCTCGGAGTGTCCTTGCGTGATCGAAACAGAAATGTAGATATCCGCAAGAGAACCAGGGTTACCGACATAGCCCGAAGAATTGCCAAACTTAAGTTGCAGTGGACAGGGCACAATGCTCGCAGAACGGATGTCCGATGGGGCAGAAAAGTTCTGGAGTGGCGACCGCGAACCGGAAGACGTTGCGTTGGAAGGCCTACCACTAGGTGGACCGATGACCGGTCAATGTGGCGACGCTTGGGGGAGGCCAATGTCTAGCAGTGGACGTCTTTCGGCTGATATGATGATAAAGATCTTGACAGATAGACAATGAATTGATTCTATAAGTGTTTCTTTTTGAGGGACGGTTTCCTAAAAATGGTTATGGAAGCCTGGGTAGGCGGCTGAGCAGTAGGAAGATTAGTTCAGTTTGCGCAGTTGTCGATGGTAAGCTTGAATTCGTCTCACGATTCACGTTCCTTCTGTAGCACGGAAATTTTACTTCCACTGCTGCGTGTTAAATTATCAAGCTGTCAGTGATACCAGATACTCTTCAAAGAGTCCAGCAGGGCAAGAATTTATGTACATGACAGATTGAATAATATAATAATACTCACTGCATTACTTTCTATAGGAATATTTAAAATCATATTACCATTAGCATAAAAAACCGGCCAAGTGGGCCACGAAGGGTTCCGTACCATTATCGCAAAAAAAAAAACTACAAAAGTGACCACTTAAAAAAATATTTTATTCCGTTTTTAGTATATTGTTCAAGCGACAACAGAAATAAATCATCTTTGAAAATTTCAACTGTCTAGCTATCACGGCTCATGAGATTCAGCCTGGTGACAGACAGACGGACAGTGGAGTCTTGGTAATAGGGTCCCGTTTTTACCCTTTGCGTACGGAACCCTAAAAAACGCGTTCCTTGGCTTTCTTAACCCATGCTTGTAACAGACTTTGTTGGTTATTTTTATCAAAGTTTCAAAAACTTGTTTTAATTATCAACCTCAATAACAACAATTTAGACCGGCCATTTATAAAAATAGCCACAACATGAGGTAAATGATAAAATAGCGCAAGAGGAAATCGACACTACAGCTTACTCATTTCTGCGACAAGGAGTGGGTTACCAAGTACAATGTTTAAAAGATTTAAAAAACTCCCGACACTATTTATCTTGCGGCAAGTAAAATTTCAAAGGAGAATGCTCATCGATGTATGGAATCCCGTACCAAGCTGCATCAAAATCAAACTTTGTTTTTTATAGACTACACTGACCATGTTAACTCCTACAAAACATCTTTTTGAAAACAAAACCCGGGTTTTGCAGTTATTTCATAAAATCGAAAATAACCTAAAAACTAGGTCTATTTTGTTCGACACTATCAAAGACGTATTTTATTTTAGACACATTATACATGAACGTTATAGTTATTTATTAAACAAAAGAAACCATTACTGGGTATTAGATTCATCAAAAATCGATTCTATTGCATTGTACATCTTTATGACCGGCTGCTGTGAACGGCCAATTTAACCATAGACAAAATAATGATACCTAATCTTTTATAAGTAAATGATAAGATTCTATTCTAGTTTTTTTAATTAATGTAGAATTGGAAACGTTTAATTTTTTTTCAGTGATCATGACACTTTCAAAAATCAAGGTTACGTTAATCATTTATCATGTGAAACGGAACATCATGTATAGAGAGTAAAACAATATCCATACTTTTAAACTCAAAAGTAAATTCCCTATTCAAAAATCAAATCCGCGACGCGTAATGTCGTAAAAAATTATAAAACTAATTACTATAAAATTTTGGTCTTGATGCGTGAGACTTTTTGGTACCAGTTTTGGTCATTCTCCTTTAAAAATCCCCCGACATTTTTATTGCTAGCTTCATAATTTATCTAGTACAGAGTAGATACGGTTCGAACGGAAATCTATTGAACACGTAATTATGACACGATATCTTACGAAAACACCCCGAATCAACGGAAATCTATTGAACACGTAATTATGACACGATATCTTACGAAAACACCCCGAATCAAACGATTGAACGGTTGAACCGATTTTAGAACACTCTCGACAAAATCACCTATCAAACAAAAAAAACTAACTCAAAATCGGTTCACCCGTTTGGACACTATGATGCGACACAGACACACAGCAACACACGTCAAACTTATAACATCCCTCTTTTTCCGTCGGGGGTTAAAAATCACGTTTGTTGTATGGGAGCCCCGCCCCATTTATATATTTATTTTATTCTGTTTTTAGTATTTGTTGTTATAGCGGCAACAGAAATACATCATCTATGACAAGTAAAATTTCAAAATTTAAAAAACCCCCGACACATTTATCTTGCGAAAACACCCCGATTCAAACAGTAAAACGCCCATAACTTTTGAACGGCTGAACCGATTTTATTCAAACACAGCTAAGAACACTCTCGACAAAATCACCTTTCAAACAAAAAAAACTAAATTAAAATGGGTTCATTCGTTTAGGCGCTATAATGCCACAGACAGACACAGATACACAACAACACACGTGAAACTTATAACACCCCTCTTTTTCCGGCGGGGGTTAAAAATATAAACTGTCTAGCTATCACAGTTTATGAGATGTACAGCCTGGTGACAGACGGACAGTGGAGTCTTAGTAAAAGGTTCCCGTTTTTACCCTTTGGGTACGGAACCCTAAAAAGCGAGAACAACAAGTATTTTTTAGGGTTTACTGCATCTAGGTACAAAAAAATCCTAAGGCACACCTTGCTCGAGATTCTCAAGAAGCTTTAAGAATTTCCTGCAACTATGTAGGAATAGAAAGCATTTCAGCAGACACCACTATTCCCTACGGCAACTTACGAAATGTATGGTTTCTGAAAGCCCATTTCATGAAATCAAGGATCATTGTCAACTGATTTGTCTCCTTGTTGGTTTTACCGTCGACTGATTACGAAAATCGAAAATTTGTTTTAGAACCATCAGAATTGAAGTATGTTAAAACGCTTGGTCGATGCGCTGCTACTGTTGTCACTTATAGAACACCTCCGAAAGATCCTTCAACTCTGACCTTTCTGTTCCACCCTATCGCAATTCGGTGTACACAGCTGAACGTAAGCCCGTTTCCAAAAGGGATAAAGTGTCCTTTTGACCAGACCTATGTGGGCAATTGAGTTAATGAGTGCATTCGACGAACATTATACAATCGGCCCAGAGTCTAGGCCTTTGTCAGTACTGGAAATGTTTAGTCGCTTTTGCTTCTGGCTCTTCTGAGTCCCAGTTTATCTAAATTGTAACATATGAAGTTGCAAAATGCTTCTTTTGGAGTTAATGAGCGCATTTGACGAACATTATACAATCGGCCCAGAGTCTAGGCCTTTGTCAGTACTGGAAATGTTTAGTCGCTTTTGCTTCTGGCTCTTCTGAATCCCAGTTTATCTAAATTGTAACCTATGAAGTTGCAAAATGCTTCTTTTGGAGTTAATGAGCGCATTTGACGAACATTATACAATCGGCCCAGGATCTGGGCCTTTGCCAGTACTGGAATAATGTTTAGGCGTCTGGCTCTTCTTAATCCCAGTTTATCTAAATTGTAACCTATGAAGTTACAGAATGCATTTTTTTGAGTTTAAGTCCGCCCACAGAGCCACAGTCACCTCATAGACGCCATTGTAATGTAGTGAGTTGCATTTCAGCATGCCATAGCATACAAAACGCTCACTCACATTTTCATTCGCATTTATGATCGTATCGTTCACCCATTTGCGTAATCTATAACAACACTTAAGTCTACTTCAAGCACCATTGAGCTCACATATTTTTTCTTCAAGTTAACGTATGGCCTCGGGGTAAACAGTTGATTGGTTTTGTTCCTAGATATTGTCTTTACCGACACAACAATAAGTAATTAGATCTGTCTTTAAAGAGGCAAACGCCAAACAGATGCGTAAATGCTCGAGTGCACAAAACGCTCCCATCGGCAACTTATCATCCCTACTATAATAACGGCTGCTTTGACGACACGATGACCTTAAAATTCGCGCATAGCGTCTGCGAAGTTTTAGTGGGTGAATGCTTAAAATATAATAAAATACGTTGCTTCACAATATTATGTATTCAAAAAATTCGACCGGGCATTGATCGTATTCTTCAATCGAGTACCAAACCCGTTTTGAAACTCGTATTAGTGGTTTTATAAGGCATTAAATTAAAATTTTCAATATTAATTTTCGTAGTGAAAGTTGTAACGATAACTGCTTATTCAAGCGTAGAGTATAAGCTCATAAAAGTTTAATGAATAATGAGGTGAAAAAAGGGTCTATATACATAATAGCCAATTAAAAGTGTATAGCTAGAATGTGTAACAGTGTGCCAGGTCTCGTCTGCGACCTTGACGGCCTGAGCGTCGGCCACCGGAGACCGGGACGCCGCGCCGCGGTCGTCGAGGGCGCGACTCGAGATCCCGGGTAGAGGTGCGCGTACACTGTCGACTACTTTGATATTGCCACGACCTACGACAACTACCACGTTATAAACGGACCTTGTGTATTAACTATCGACTCTATTGACGTATTCTGTGACAGCTTAAAACCTCGACCTCGACTCTCAAGTAGGTTTTTATTTTCATGTTTTGTCAATTTTGGCACGACATTGCGGTTAGTGTTGTAGTATAGTCACGAGACGAGTAGTGCAATAACTTAGAAGGAATTTAAAGTCAACAAGGTGTTTGAAGCCACTAGTATTATTAACTAGAATTAAAACTGCTACCGAAACATTGTGATTGTATCTCTTCAACATTCAAGATACCAGTTTCAGCCGGTTTATTGGATTGACAAGGTGGCGCGCGCGGGTAAAAAGCGTCGCGCTTATGTCACGTCACGTGGTGACGTGGCGGGCTCGTGGGCAGTGTACACGCGTCACACACGTCGTGCGGCGCGATGTCGCTAGTGTGTCGTGGTTACGGCAGGGCAGGTGCAAGCGAGGCTGCACGCTGCGCCGCGCGGAGGCTGCGCCCACCCTAGCCACCCCGCGTCACCCTCATGCTCCCCCCGTAACCCTCCCGCGCACGCCATCTTAACAAATCGATAGGATATGACTGTTCTCCACTTCGCGGGTGCGACTTTTGGGCGCGGACTGAATGACCCCTCTTGATTGCGTAACGCAAAGCGCGCGAACAATAGAATCGGGCGGCGTATTGCCATAATGTATACTAGCACAGACAGGGGTCGCTCTGTAATCGCACGCAATATGCTCTCTTAATAGAGAGCATACTGCATATCAGTACAGAGACAGACTGAAATAAAATACACTTTGCTCTAATTCGTGAGAGCAAAACACATACGAGTACAGACAATTTGGCTGCCGTAGTATGTGTGTCTGTACTGATATACACAATTTTAATGTTGACATTGGTTTTAACATAGAATAGGTGCAAGTACGATTAGAGTTAAAGCAACAAAGTCGACGTAGCCCCGCTGCGCGGGGCTCCTATTTCTGTCTGCAGGGTCAAAAGTAACCTAACACGAACGAGATGACGGGAGCTGCGTTCGCTCGCTTTGCTCGCTCACTTCAGCTCCCGTCATCTCGTTCGAACCTAACCTGTCCGTGTCGGGGTGCCCTAGGTTCCCGAGCTCGCTTCGCTCGCTCTTGTGCTGATTCGTTGACCATAACACGGTCACAGACAGGTCTGTAGTCATACGTAGTTTGCTTTAAAATATGCAAGCAAACTGTATACTTATACAGACTGGTCTGTAGTTATACGTAGTTTGCTTTAGAGTATTTGTTATTTTTAAGAGCACAAAGTGATCTAGTACAGACTATGGGTGTCTGTACTGATATACACAATGGCAATACGCAATCGGGCGAGATGCCGCCAGCTAAATGTAGCGACGTTTTTAAAACAAACCCAACACGGCGGCGTGCGAAGAGGAAAAATCTAAGTATCATAACCGTACAAACAGACCGAAGGGCTTTTCGCCTGAACAAATGTTTGCTTAGCACCTTCCGAACAGGATTCTTTATAAATAACCGTCACGTTATTTTTTGGCTAAACTACTCATAGGTATAAACACAGACATAAATCTAAATAGATAACGCAAGTCCCTCCATCTGTATAAAAACCAAGCGTGCCACTTTTTCACAAACAAATGCCTGGCCAACTTTTTCTATAAATTCTTTACAGCTCAATAAGGCATAAGAAAGGCATTTTTCTAGATTTCGGTGGATCTCCGGTGCCGATAATGCTAAATGAAAATCTCAGATTACGATCATTTGTCGTAACTTTACGTTCGTTTTTTGGCACGCGAAGTACATACAATCGCTTCATCTAGTTAGAATTATGTCTGTGGCTGTAAGCTTTCAAGGTAGATTCTGCGACGTACCTATAAAGCCGAAAGAATTAATGCAACTGTAGCTGGCGGACGAGTAAACGTTATATTATGAGGCAGCAATTAATAAAGATAATAATAATGAAGCGAGTTGGCTGTGGCCGGTGGTAGGGAACAGTTTGGAGGCGTCTCGAGGTTTACGAGGGCGTTATTGCCGCATCATTTAACCAATATGGCCAATATGGGTAAACAGTTGTGCACTGGGCAGTACACGAAGCTTTGTTGTGTAATAATATTGGTCCACCTCAATATACACTATCGTAGTATAATAGTTCCTGTGTAGTGTCCAAGAGTTTACAAAGTTTATGAGAGGACACAAAGTTTTCGATGAATTCTCGATTTTTTTCACAAGAATCCAAAACGGTGTTACTTTTCAAAATGATCCTTTTTTTAAAATCTGTAGGCTCCCGTTTGACCACTATCTCGCCTGATGTTAAGCGATGGTGTGGTCGACGGTGAAGCACGCTTGCCTAGAAGAAACCTATTCACTCTTGACTTAAAGACCCCAAGGTTGTAGCTATCAGGGAACGGCTCCGAGCCTATCCAGTTTTGTGATAGTTTTAGCATAAGTTACCACAAACATCTAGGTAATTATTATTACTGAAACACAGTTGCGGGAGATAATCATTCGGTTATTTTTAACTTCATCAAACTTGTAATAGAAAAAATCTAGAATACGCACACCAATTTTTTTTCGATCACAGCTGGTGGTCTGAATCTGAAGGAGTTTCGTTGAATCAACGAAAAGTAAATTTTGGAGAAATGTTAAACAAAGGCCTTTGAAATTAGGTCACGCAATGCTAAGGAGAAGAAGGCAAATGAAATTTCTTGTATTGATTACAATTAAATGTTTGTAGTGTGGAAGAAAAGACAAATATTTTGTCTACAACAGCAGTTACTAACAATAGTAACTAATTTAATTGAGCAAATATCAATAATTAAGTACTATCGACTATAATAGCAATACTTTCCAGTATTGCATCTGCAAATCTTTACTAATATTATTAAGAGGAAAGATTTGTATTTAACGAACAAACTTAAAAACTACAGGACCGATTACAAAAATTCTTTCACCGTTGGGAAGCTACACTATCCCCGGGCGACAAAGGCTACTTTTTATCCCTGTATTCCCACGGGAACGGGTCCGGTGAAACCGCAAAGCGTCCGCAGTAAGTTAAATTTGTATGATTAAGAAATTGACTTCAGTGAGGCGTTCGATACCTTAGTACGTCTCAGATTCATCAATTCTACCAAAATAGAATTCGGTGGCGCCTTTTTCATCAGCAAACAAAATTAATTCAATGGGAAGGTAATCCCAACCGTCCTATAACCCAAGCGGGAATGGGAGCAAACCGCGGGCCGCTCTCCCGCCATTCTCTGCTTAAATATTCACGCCCTCTAATGACACGATGTCGGCTCACTATAACAAGGTTCTAGGTGGGCAAGTAGACGGGCGTACTTGGAACCTTACCAAGCCAAGCAATACGGAACAAAGAAGTTGAGATAACCATCCGCCGAAAGTGATCCAGTTGGGAATGAAAGAAATTCGCTCCTGTGACTCCCTGTGAGGGAAGCAAAGGATACATTGTAGGGTGAAAGTACCTTTGTATAGTAAGGTTTCTTTCTATTCAAACGATTTCGATCGATATTTATCTAAGCTTCCTTACTGTGTCAGAATTCGCAATGGTTGGGTTTATTACTATATGCAATTTCATTTGCAAGAAGTTCCAGGAACTCCAGGAGTTTTCATCTGAACACGGATTAAATAATAGACAGATTCTATGAATGAGTAAAATTGTCGATAGTGAATTAATGACATAGAAAAGGAACGAAAAAAAAACTGGCCAAGTGCGAGTCGGACTCGCGCACGAAGGGTTCCGTATTTTAGTATTTGTTGTTATGGCGGCAACAAAAATACATAATCTGTGAATTTTCATTTTGCTGTACGCATAATGAAAGTATTCCCAAAACGTTTGGTGCGTATGGGTGGGATGTCCACCATGTACCGATGATGCATCGCCGTACGTCTTGTAGTCCGATGATGGAACGCACACTCCCCGAAATGTAACCGACAGACTGGCAACTTGGCGCCGATTTTCAAGGCTCTGGAGCCTAGACTCGACCAGTATCTTATTGCCGATGAGCCTCTTGGCCCGTTTTTCGATCGACTCTAGTGCATCCAGCTGGTACTTGGCAGATCCGTCCCAGAGATGAGAGCAGTACTCCATGCATGAACGAACTAGCGCTTGATACAAGTTGAGCAACTGTTCTGGCGTGAAGTACCGTCTCACCTTTGCAAGGATCCCCAACTTTTTGGCAGCCAGTTGAGCTTTTGCCTCAATGAATGAAAATAAATTTGCTCAAGCCTCCAGAAATAATAAACACAGTGAGTTGGCTCATTGGGATATAGTCGGGTACAGTTATGATGAGTAACAAAGTATTCGAAGAACCGAGTAAATTGTTCTAATGATAATACATATTCATTGCCGCGTCGACTTCTCAGACTTAACGGTTTACGACTCGGTGACCTACGGTTTAAGTATCAACATATTAAAAGAACACAAGAATAGAACAGAAAAGCAAATTTCGAAAGCAAAGCACCACGGGAACCCCTTAAGGCGACGACAGTCGCCAACGAACTTGAGGGAACAAAACGCGCAATCGTTTCACACCCGCGCGATCCAAAATTCAGTAGTTTTTGTACAAGTGTCTTTAGATCTCTCATGTTCGGTAAGTAGGTTCTTATTACCTCCAAATGGGGCTTGTAGGTGACTAATTAGCGCTCTAGGGTAATAATATAGCTAGAAAAGCCCTAGGGCGGTAAGTAATTAAAAAAAAAACACTTCTTTCTTACAAAAAGTTCGCGTACATCTAACCATCATACTGGCAATAGACATCATGCATTCAGCCCAATGACCAAAGAGGTCGCTTTGCTATTCAGCCTTGTCTTCGTGTGAGTATAATAGTCATCAATTTTAAATATCGAACGGCGAAGCTCAATTTCGTTCTTGAAAAAAAATATTCTTTTAAATGTTTTATTCTTGTAATGCCGGTTTTTTTTTACTTACCTCACAATTGAGATGTAAAGCAGAATAGTTAGCTCAGATGTAAGCACCAATTGCACCCTCGAACTATAGGCGCCCTAGCTGCGCTCGTGCGCCTAAATATCTCGGGCTGCAATTGATGCCTTACAGCCCTTGGCTACTAATCTACTATTGAGATGGTGTCAATTTCATTAAAATACGCCAGCCGGTTTTCAAAGTCAAAGTCAAATATATTTATTCAATTAGGCCAATAATCGGCACTTTTGAACGTCACATAACGTCACAAGTAATAAAAAATGATTCTACCGCGCATTCGGAAAGTAGATTGTTATGGAGAAGAACGCACAAGAAACTCCATACTTACTCTTTTTTTTTTTAAATAGGTATTATACAATTGTATGTAAAGTTGGTAATATAGGTGTTTTTGTTTCGATTGTCGTGTTTTTGTCCGTTTTAGACATAACTTTACAAATTAATTACACTATGTTATACGAATAAAACTCAAAACTTTCTTAGATCAAATTATTAAAAAAAATATTAATTAATTAATTATTATTCTTTATTGTACACAAAACCCACATATACAAATACAAAAGGACAGCTTATGTACAAAGGCGAGCTTAACCCATAATTGGGTTCTCTTACAGCAAACCTCATTGTCATAGAGATTTTTTATTGAATGAGGACAGCATACTCAAGTGCACAATAATACTTAACATTTAAATTCTAACTAACTATATAAACTAAATAAATACGTGTACAGCACACAATGCATAAATATAATACACATAAAAATAAAAAATAAATTGTCTAATGTAGCACATATTTTTCCAAAAAATTACGACTAGCCGTTTAGACGTGATTCTCATTTTAAAATCAGCTTCTCAGGGGTATCTGCGCCTTAATATTATGTTAAGAAATGACTAATGGGAAAGAGGTCACAGCGCAATGACATTTGTCACCAAAAAAAAGTAGCTTATCATCACTAATATTATAAAGGCGAAAGTTAGTGCGTGTGTGTTTGTAAATTTGTTACGTCTTCACGCTCAAAAGGCTAGACGGATCTGGATGAAATTTGGCACAGAGATAGATCATAGTCAGGAATAGCACATTCTTTCTTACAATGCTTACCGGGGGAACCCAGACAAGTAAATTCGGTTAGACATTCGATTAAACCAAGGACCGCGGAACAATGATTAATTATTATATTCATATTATTATTATATTATTTTAATTATTGTGAATGTGAAGACTATGTGGATCATTATTTTGTTTTTAATTTATCTTAGTTTTTAATCATGGTCTGGCAGTTTGAGTAGTTTATGCGGCCTACCCGAATGTCCTTTCTTTGGTATTGTTCGTCGAATCGTTGAGCGCCTTAAATTCTGAGTTGAGCTGCTCGGTTATTGACAAATGCGTGCACTGACTGGACATGTCCACTCAATCTGGCTGGTTCTTTCCTCAAAAGACCATTTCAGACATCAGTCTACATGGTCTTCACATGATTGAACCAAGATTTTGTCAGGACTTTAAAAGAGACTGTGACCTCTGAGTTTGTTTCGGCCTTTCTTCTCAGAGTAGTCAGATAGGAAACGCCGACCTCATCGAGTTTAAAAAAAAAATATGTTAGACATGTAAAAGCGTTTGTACAAACCAACTTACAGAAATAAAATCATTTATCATTTATCGTTCACTAAGATAAATGTAACTTATTGGTATAATGTGCAAATTCGTGTGAGTACATTTGAGCTCTCGATATATGGAGCGGCTAACAGCACCTGCAGAGCCTCAAGCTTGACCTTGTTGCTAATACGCAATACCTACTTGAACGGTTAGTGATCGGTAGAACATATATAAATATTATGCGGTATTATTAAATAGATGATAATGACGTGGCAAAAAATTATACGGACCATTTAGCCTAACGACACGTCTACTGACTGTTTGTTCTTGATAAACAATTGTGTGTTTTTTATGTTCATGTTTAAGTAAGTGTAAATTTATATTGGGCATCACAGGCAACGGTGAAGGGAAACATCGTGAGGAAACCTGGACTTTGTAAGTCTGAAATAGCCAAGTCAGAGGCCTGGAGGGTTCCCAGAGGCGGCTTAAGGGCCTACATACCCTTTTGGCCGTAATACGGTAACTTTCTAAAGCACACTCTTTAGTAACGGCTAGGTTTTGATTCATGTACATAATTTTGAACACAATGATTTTTCGTGTACCTAATAGTTTTGCTTTAAAAAAATAATTAACAACACGGTATTTTTTCGCAACTTTTTGTAACTCCTCCAAAACGACTTAGATGTTTTAAAATATTTTTACACAGGAAAATTGATGGCCGGAATTTCTTCATAACTAACACAGCATATGTAAATCAAATACTATTCTGGTTCCGAGCGGGCGCACGGCCAGTACTGCGTTAACATTGGGGCGAATATAGCGCCTTAATTAAATCTCGACACTGTGACAGGCTTGAGTGTGAGTCACACATTTTTATGAAAGTTTGGGAGTCAAAACCGTGATAAAATGCGTGTGTCAAGACTATCATAGAGGCCGTGCTCGCCCGGCAGAGGTGGCCTCATTTTCCACGAAAAGAAAAAAAAACCTTTTTTGTTTTTAGGGCTCCGTAACCAAAGGGTAAAAACGGGACCCTATTACTAAGACTCCACGATCCGTCTGTCTGTCTGTACGTCTGTCACCAGGCCCAGGCTGTATCTCATGAACCGTGATACCTAGACAATTGAAATTTTCATAGATGATGTATTTCTGTTGCCGCGATAACAACAAATACTAAATCTATACCACTATTATAAAGAGGAATTTTTTTATTTGTTTGTTTGTTTGTACCGAATAAGCTCCGAAACTACTGGACCGATTTAAAAAATTCTTTCACCTATGGAAAGCTACATTATTCCCGAATAATATAGGCTATCATTTTGACGGGAGCGAAGCCGCGGGGGTCAGCTAGTACAGAATAAAATAAATATTTAAGATCAATCAATCCCATCTGATCTGATCAATCCCATACAACAAACGTGACTTTTTTTGCCGTTTTTTGCGATAATGGTACGGAACCCTTCGTGCTCGAGACCGACTCGCACTTAGCGAGTTTAAAAAAAAAAAAACGTATCGGCGACGGATTTCGGTGTGTTCGCCGCTTAACTTCTTTGTGGCCGGTCGGTAACTTTGGCGTTTGCCCTTCTTTCACTTCCTGCCAAGTTGTACTTCCCGAATATTCGCCAATGGTATCTCTACAATAATACCTGTTTGCTATTATAGCATACGGATACGATGTCACCGCGTCACTACGTGTGTGCTCGCAGTGAGCCAGCAGGGCGACGAAACGGATACTCGCTTCACCTGCTCGCTTCCGCTCAATAATTACAAGAAACGAACTACTAACAAACCATTATTATATCATGGGTTATTGTTTGTCGTTAGCTTACTGCAATTGATTAGAAAACGAGTAGTTATGCTTTGAGTAATGTCAACTACACTCTATGCGCTGTAGCATGGTGCAAGTGACAGTTTCAATAAAAAAAATTACGCATAAATATTTTTATATTGTAGTTTAACGTCATACCATAGTTATGCCATATACCATAGTCGCATGCATGGCGTTAAACTCAAACAAGTGCGAGTCGGACTCGCGCACGAAGGGTTCCGTACTTGGTAAATTGCGGTTTACGATTTATGACGTATTAAAAAAAAACTACTTACTAGATCTCGTTCAAACCAATTTTCGCTGGTAGTTTACATAGTAATGTACATCATAATTTTTTTTTAGTTTTATCATTCTCTTATTTTAGAAGTTACAGGGGGGGGGACACACATTTTACCACTTTGGCAGAGTCTCTCGCGCAAACTATTCAGTTTAGAAATAAATGATATTAGAAACCTCAATATCATTTTTGAAGACCTATCCATAGATACCCCACACGTATGGGTCTGATGAAAAAAAATATTTTTAGTTTTAGTTTCAAGTATAGGAACCCCCAAAATTTATTGTTTTATTTTTATTTTTGTGTAAAAATCTTAATGCGGTTCACAGACTCCATCTACTTACCAAGTTTCAACAGCATAGTTCTTATAGTTTCGGAATAAAGTGGCTGTGACATACGGACGGACAGACAGACAGACAGACAGACAGACAGACAGACATGACGAATCTATAAGGGTTCCGTATTTTGCCATTTGGCTACGGAACCCTAAAAATGCGTAGACACATATGCGCAAAAAAAGTTACAGTGCAAAAAGTATAGGCATTATTTACGTGAGAGAGAGACGCGTTAGCTTTGAAGCTCTGCTGAGTTTACGACGCAAACGCAATGTCAAGTTGTTTGTCCAAATATGGCAATCTCAAATACTGTTGACGCCGATTTCAATGAGTAAGAAGCTAGAGTGTAAACTACGAGATGTTGAAACAATGCGACGGTCTTGTACAAGTGAAGATCGGTCGGATGCGCGGGGGTCATCGACCCCGTGCCCCCCTCCCGCAGTCTCACTTTCGATGCGCCCGAGGCCTCCACGAGTCCACGTGCCCGTGCGCAGCCACCGACGCCGCCGTCGCTGGTGACGTCACCAACTCCAGGACCACGCGCAACGGTGCTACTTGCCGGAGCGTAAAGCTGTTTGTGCTTATCATTAGAACACCCATGGGAACCATGCTAACGACGGACGCCACAGTCCTTACTGACATAGATTACATTGTTCGTTTGTAACGTTCTTGTAGCTTGAAAATTCTTAACAGGGAAACTTGTTTCAGCTACTAAATTTAGCGCGATGTTGTAATATAGCAATAAATTACACGTCTGTATTATTTTATTACTTTAATAAAATACCTAATTATGTAACCTGACTAGCCAGCTAGTGAGTAGACAGAACAGACAACAAATCATGTAGAACGCCGAATAGTGAGAAAGTGCTAAATATCACGCATAAGTGCAAATGTAAAGGCAAACGAACTTGTTCACTATACTTAAACTATTTGTATGTTGACAATTTGACAAAGCTTGAACTAGATAGGAAGGCAGCGGGTTCGCGGTGAGTGCTTACGCGTGCTCGTGTTCCCGCCATAAGCGGCACAGGAGGACACCGTGGAGTTTTAGTGGGTTGGTGTCCCACATAACTGCGCTATCCTCAGCGTAGCGCAGTATGCATCAGCATTTCTCCATGTAAAAAAAAGGGTGGCGGGCAGGTCATCACAATACCACAAATATTAAGAACACATTGAACATTTTTATGGCATTCATATGGATTACTTGAGCTTGTGGGTGTACTAACATTCAGTCCAGACTGAACAAAAATCTTTAGTGTTGAACACATTATATCGGCCGTGATGCGGAGATTGAAAGCGCGAGGTCCTTACACAGGCATTGCTAGCCGCTACCGATGGAGAGGCAACGTGAATTTGTCAGAATCAGATTTAGTTTCTTTGTATTCAGTAATCAATAACTTTAACAGTCTTCCTCAGTTTACATCTAGTTAGAAAACTTTGCTTCTAAGCCAGCACCTATCCCGGTGATTGCGCTACTTAAGGCGCCGATTCCCTTGAGTAGCTGATTTTAAAATGAGAATCACGTCTAAACGGCTAGTCATAATTTATTGGAAAAAATATATGTTATATTAGACCATTTTCTTAATAATTTCATCTGAGCAAATTTTGAGTTTTATTCGTATAACATAGTGTAATTAATATGTAAAGTTATGTCTAAAACGGACAAAAACACGACAATCACAACAAAACCGCTGGGCGTATTTTAATGAAATTGACACCATATCAAAGACAATTTAATTATCTACATTTTTATCTGAAGCTTTTTTTTTTAAAGTCATAGAATAAAAAGTCGTAAACAAGGAAAAAATCATGCTGTGCAGTCGGAGGATATATATTCGCCGGCTGGCTGACCAAAATCTGGTGTATCCTCCGCCTGCACAGCATGATTTTTTCCTTGTTTACGACTTTTTAGTTCGCTTTTGAAGCAGTCGGGTTTTTTGATTTTTTTAATTAAGTTTTTTTATTTATAACTTTTTAGTTAGTTTTTTCGAATTAGATACATTTAAACATATAAGTGTTCTATATTTTTGAAATCACCTCTTAAAACTCTTTATTTTGATACCCCACACGATGGGTTTGGTAGAAAAAAAAAATTTGGGCCCCCACAATATGGCACCCAAAATCCAACATTTCTCTATTATCCAATTTTAATGTAGCCTATGACACTCGCAGAGTTAAGACGCATCGATTGACGTACGAATCATCAAAATCGGCCAACGCGTTTGGTCTCTGGAACGCCACATAGGAACAAACATACATACATAGACTGATAAACACATTACCCTCCTTCGGCAGTCGGGTAATAAGAAAAGTACAAAAAACTACTAAATTTCGGGTCGCGCGGGTGAGAAACGAGGGCGCGTTTTGATCCCTCAAGGTCGTTGACGTTAGTCGTCGTCATAAGCATGTTGTTAACTTCTTCAGTGGCCCGTTCTTGTGTACCATGTTTTATTTTTTTATGTATGGCAAACTTCATAGATGTCCTCCGCCTTGGGAGAGGCGGATGGATCTGTCAGGCTCCCGCTTACTAAAACCATACGGTGTTTCTCTCCGTCACTTCTTGCTGGGGTGCGGTGCCACAGACGCATTTTCTACAATCACCACATCAGTTTTTGTTATATGTCTGGCTTAAGTCCATTAACCCCATAAACTAACATCAATGAAAATGAATGTTGGAATACTTGATGATAGTTGAGTTATTTGTAAAATGTTTCACGACATAAACCTTGCCAGCGTTTTGCTTGGAAACGAATCACTAGCCAGTTGTTAAATCTGGGGATACACTACAAGTCTCAGCCGTAAGTAAAGCGAATTCCACATTATTTTAGTTTAAAACGGATATCAAATCCAGACTTTCGCTTCGCTTGTACGGGAAACATCAGATCAACTTTTCCTAGGACTATCTTGCAAAGGCATTATCGGAAGGAGGAAGGAGATTACATACTGTGCTTTTGGTGGGAATTCGAATTTGGCTGTACAGTTTGTTCGTAACGATATATGGTAATTACAGTAATACAAATGAGACAAGTTGCGCGGTATCTTCTCGTCCAGTGTCTCAAGACGAAAGTCAGTCTCCAGTGTGTGTTGCCAGTGATGACATATGGCCGTGAGACGTTTTCGCTCACAATGGGCCTCATCTGCAGTCACCCAAATGGCAATGGAGAGGGCTATGCTCTGAGTTTCCTTGTGTGATCGAATCAGAAACGTAGATATCCGTAAGCCGACATAGCCCGAAGAAATGCCAAACTTAAGTGGCAGTGGGCAAGACACATTGCTCACAGAACAGATGGCCGATGGGGCAGAAAAGGAGACCGCAAACCGGAAGACGTTGCGTTGGAAGGCTTCCCACTGTGGACCGATGACCTAGTGAAGATTGCGGGTATCGGCTGGATACGAGACGCACGGGACCTGATGATGATGATAAAATGAGTCAACAGTATTGAATGATTGTGTATATCTCGTCCCAGACATACATATCAGGAGTGTTGTTTTGACCAGCTTCCGTAGCTGTTTGATAGGGATTAATTTTTCACTATCATTTATTGCTCAGTAAGGGTTACAGCGAGCAGTCTTAACAATGTTGCTGTAATCGACTCAACTCGTGTAGGCAACCATTACACAATCAGTTGCGTAATAGAAAGTTGTGATTCGTTATCCACCAAATGGTTTAAAAACATTCTTTACATGTGTCAGTCAGCCAAATAAGTTTGGTTCTCGTAATGACCATTTGAGCACAGCTCACCTATGTAATCCAGTCTGTAGCGATAGCATCTCTTCACGATGGAGTTGGTGGTAGCAAAGAATACTTTTGAACTCTGTACCTACTTTTGTACATTTTAAAATCTATCTGATGCAATCAATGCCTAGCCTTTGCCCAATTATGTTGGAGTCGGCTTCCAGTCCTACCAAATTCAGCTGAGTATACCAGTGTTTAACATGGAGCGACTGCCTATCTGACCTCCTTAACCCAGTTACTGAAAACACGATACCCCTTGGCAAGACTGGTGTCAGATCTCAAGCTTCTGACTACCCGTAACGACTGTCAAAGATCTTCAAATGACAGCCGGGACGGACGGCTTAACGTGCTTTCCGAGGCACGGAGGAAACTAGGTATGTTGAAATGGTCAACCATCCACGGACCGACCTCATCAAGCGTTGCTTAATCTTAAAGAACGACCCGTGCGGCTGTTATTATTAAGCCACGAGCTCCTCTAAAATCTATCTGATGCACTAAGAGTAGTACTTAATTATGTCAACTGATAATTGTAATTAAGTGTAGTAAACGCGTGTGAAATATGATACAGATATTAAAATTAAGTAAGCATGCATTACGTGTATTTGAATAAGTAGTGAGTCGGCAGTGAGCAGGCAGCGTAACGGTGTCTCGTATCGAAGTCGTCGGCGAGGGTCATCGGCGCGTTGCGACAATTAAAACCGGGATAAGTGTTGCGTGTACCTGCGGGATGAGGGCGCTACGGTCGATACGAGGGGGAACCACCCGCGGGGAGGGGCCATTCGGTTAAGGAGTTTAGAATACAAGTCACGGAGTATTGATGTCTCCCGTGTTATTTTTATTGCGTAAAAGGACAACTATGAAACAGTCCCTAGCTCCCCCATCAACCCGCGTATAGATTGGAAGGTGTACGACGGGCTGTAACGATGTATTGTCTATCTGCAGGTAGCCTTTGTCTATTCGGAGGTTACTACAGTTTGATTTTACGGCTCGTGTAAAATGCCTTTCTCGGATGAGACGTTTTGAACCGGAGTTATTTTAATACGTTATGGAATAAAAGATTTCCATTACGATGTGTAAAAAGAAAAATAAGCATGTTTTCAGCAAATTCAACATCTGCGTCACAAGACGTGTGGGTGTTGAGGCGGCAGACAGAGTGTGCGGGGGTGGGGAGGGGTGCGGGTGAGCCAACTCTTCATTCCCATTTAGCTACTGAATTGTACAGCGGGAGGAGGCCATGATTATGTTTACTAACCCCGGCCGCCCGCGCCCCCGGTCTACGCGGTCCGAATTAACACACGATCTTTGTCCCAAAACTCGGTCTTTACATAGCCACCCTGCCGATCGGTGTTGCTATGTGCGATATTGCGAATGCCGGATATGTAAGCACTCTGTTTACCCGTTCGAATGTTCGAGAACCAAATACAGTATTAACGCATTCTATTTTGTAAATGACTCACATATACACCAAGCAATTGAAAATACTTGCCGTTTTATAAAAGGTTACATTAAAATTACATTATCTGTTTGAATAATTATGTGTGTTTAATCGTGTGGTTTTGTAACTGATCTTGTAGTTTAGTTCAGTTTATTCTTTAAAAGGTATTCAGTAGAAGAAGGGCAGGCATCCTGCTTTTGGTTTTACAAGTAAAAATCAAAAAACCAAACTGCTTAAAAAGCGAACTAAAAAGACGTAAACAAGAAGAAAATCATGTTGTGCAGTCGGAGGATACATATTCGCAAGCTGGCTGACCAAAATCTGGTGTATCCTCCGCCTGCACAGCATGATTTTCTTCTTGTTTACATCTTTTTAGTTCGATTTTAAAGCAGTCGGGTTTTTAGATTTTTTAAATTAACTTTTTTTATTTACTACTCTTTAGTATATTTTTTTTCGAATTTGGTACATTTTAACATATAAGTGTTATATTTATGGAATCACCTCTTTAAATCCTTTATTTTGATACCCCACACGATGGATTTAGAAGAAAAACAAAAATTTTTACCTCCGCAAAATGGCGCCGAAAATCCGCCATTTTTTCATTTCCAATTTTAATGTCCAGCCAGTGACACTAGCAGGGTTAAAACGAATCGATTGACGTAAGAATCATCAAATTCGGCCAACGCCTTTGGTCTCTAGAACGCCATATAGGAACAAACATACATAGACTCATAAACACATTACCCTCCTTCGGCAGTCGGGTAAAAAACGAAGATGTTTAAAACAGTAAATCAAGGCGCGTGCCCAAAAGGCGGCGCGCCGCGGCCAGACGGCAACCACAGCATAATCGAGTGTTATGATATGAGTGAAACAAAAAATATGGGTTCACGCACCGTATTATGTAATAGATATAGTAATCCTACTATGAATCTTATTATATTCAAACCAAGAGAAACAAACGGATTCAATGGCGAGGCGTTAGTGTTTGCCAGAGTGTTTTAGGTACCCAATATTCTCAGTTCAGACAGAAATATAACCTCGATTTTCCGATTTTCGGTAAATCGAGGGTGAATTCCCTCGTTTTTGGCCTAGATCTAATTCCATAGCGTGAGAACTGTCTGCCGGTCTCACTCACCAAAAATCTGAATATTTCCGTTAAAGAGGTAAGGTTTGTAAGTTCAGATGTAGGATTTATCTCTGAATGTTCTGATCCGATTTCGATAATTCTTTTTTAGATAGAAAGCTATACTGTCGCTGAGTCTCCTAGGCTATTTTTTATTTCGAAAAATGTTACGGGACCTGTTGAGTGGGCCACGGGAGCAAATCCGCGGGCAAAAGTTATGGAAAATATTGCCGTTTTACTATTGTTTAAGAACGTAACTTAACACTAAGGCCCAGTTTTTTGATCCGTAGTTAACTCAACCATAGGTTAAATATGCTAACTAATGGTTTAAAATTTGGGTGAAACACGTTTATTCATCAAAGTCTAAGAAATGCTCAAATAATTAAGTCGTCAACTTATTTGACGATTTGTCAACAATTGATGAAATAACGCATTTTAGTGAAATTTTGCTCCATTGGTTGAGTTAACTTTGCGATTTTTCGTTTTTTGAACCATTGTCTTGAAATATTTTAGGTAAAATGCCGTTTTTCCTCAATTATTGATAGCAGTGTTAGCACCACAAAAAGTCAAATAAGTTGGAGAGTTAATTATTTGACTATTTATTAGACTAACAATCAATGAATAAACACTAGGTATTTACCAAAATTCAAAACCATTGGTTGAGTTAACTATGGATCAAAAAGGGCCTAGGTAAGTAAAACTACTGCCATGTTGTGATCCTGTGTTACTGAGTTGACCCACTGATCCTCTTTACGCTAGCGTTGGTAATCGTCTAAAAACTCGACCGGCCGCGGTGAAGCCAGCCCCCTGACCACCGGTCGCGCGAGTGTAAGTAACCGGCACGCCGTACCATTATTAATTATTCATTCAATACGTAATAATGATGAATAAAAAGAATAGTGAATTGAATTCACAGTACAAAAGCGAGTTTAGTTTGGATTTCATTATTTTATTCAGCAAGGTACTTATTTTAGATTTGTAAAGATTGAGAATGGACGGATAGCCACTTGTACTATGTGGACGACTTTTTCTTGAATGCATGTGTATTTTTACCCGACTGCTGAAGGAATGTGTTTATCAGTCTATGTATGTATGTATGTTTGTTCCTATGTGACGTTATAGAGACCAAACGCGTTGGCCGATTTTGATTCTTACGTCAATCGGTTCGTATTAACCCTGTGAGTGTCATTGGCTACGTTAAAATTGGATAAGAATCAAAAATCGAAAAATCTGGGTTGCCTGGAAGAGATCGCACGCAGAACGCGATAAGGCCGCCTTTTGTATATTTGTTTTTATTTTAAGGTTTCCATATGTGTTATTGTTTTTATCTTGGTGTACAATAAAGTATATAATAAATAAATAAATAAAAAATAAATAAGACAAAAATGGCAGATTTTGGGCGACATTTTGTGGGAACAATTTTTTTTTCCTTCCAGACCCATCGTGTGGGGTGTGGGTTTTAAGAGGAGATTTCAAAAAAATATAATTCTTGCATATTTAAATATACCTAATTCTAAAAAAAATAACTAAAAGGTTGTAAATAAAAAAGTTAATTAAAAAAATCAAAAAACCCGACTGCTTAAAAAGCGAACTAAAAAGACGTAAACAAGAAGAAATTCGTCGGGTTTTTTTATTTTTTTAATTATTTTATAAAGAATTAAAATTAGTCGAAGTTGCTGATAAAAATAGCATGCAGTTAAAGCACACTATAAAATTTATCTACACTTCAAAAAGTTAAATGTGCTTAAGTGTTACGACCGAATACTTGACAACATTAGGTGCATCCGAATGTCTGTAGTCTCGTGCCCGCTACATACCACACGGGCTGCAGGGTCATTACCACGCGGCTGGGGGCGCGTTCCTAGCGCCAAGCGCTCCCGACAACGTTTACGTACACTGTCTTTATGACACCTCCGATTAATTTTACGAGACGCCCTTGATTCTACATCCTCGAGTAGACACAACTGGACCACTTTGCATAGCGTGACGGACGTGACGGTAAACCGAAAAATCTTACTTAATATTTACAAGAAAGCTTTTTTTTAGGTCGTGCAACAGATCGCACTCAATTTGCGATTTTGACACAACATATTTTGAGACACATTATGAAGGTGAAATCAGAGATTGACCAGTTTGGTTGTACTTGCGCACTTATTTAAGTAAGGTAGGGTATTAGGTTTAGGCACAGATAATATATTATTAGCATACAGATGCCTCATCCCATACAAAGAAACCGTGCCGACGTAACTAGCTAACTAGCGTTTTTCGTCTGATTATACCGATTATTTTTTGGCAATCTATCGCAATGGGTCCCGTTCCACGGCGATGGATAGATCACCATCTATATCCGTGGAACGGAACCGAACGCGATCGGTTTACAAAAAATAATCTGATGAAAATCGCTAGTTACGTCAGCACGGTTTCTTTGTATGGGATGAGAAGTCTGTATGCTAGTATTATATTATCTGTGTTAAGGGTATGTTTCCGATTAATTTCCACCAAAATCTTGCGTGCAACAATAAAAACTATAACTGTGAATCCATTTATAGTCATGGAATTTGTCTTCTTCTTTCCTAAAATATTGTGTACTTTAGTCGATTCTTATTCGGTTATTTATACTCGGTCATACTCACACGGAGCTCGTGGATAAATAATAACAGCCGCACTGGCCGATCATCAAGGTTAAGCAACGCTTGACGAGGTCGGTCCGTGGATGGGTGACCATTTCGACATACCGAGTTTCCTCCATGCCTCGGAAAGCACCTTAAGCCGTTGGTCCCGGTTGTCATTTGAAGATCTTTGACAGTCGTTACGGGAAGTCAGAAGCTTGAGATCTGACACCAGTCTTGCCAAGGGGTACCGTGTTACCCAGTTATTGGGTTGTGGAGGTCAGATAGGCAGTCGCTCCATGCATACCTAGTTGGGAAAAGGCTAAGCAGATTGATTGATACTCGGTCGCACATCATGAGTATAAAAATAATAAAACTAGAAGAATACTCAAATATGCCATATCAGGAGCCATGTTTCAAAATACTATTGTCAAAATGGAGGCTGCCTATGATTTGACTGAGTGACGCACGTGTTTACAACGGACAATTTATTCAAGTAAAATCAGGTTAGGTTATTCGCAGACAGTTCTGCTGGTTAGATCAAAAGACAATAAATAACATAGGCATAACCAGCTTTTTAAAGTGGCACTGCTGGTGTGCACAGGGAGTGGACCAAAATCTACCACGCGGCCCCCCCAGTAGGGATTGGTAGATGACACATGTCTTCTAGGACATGCCGGTTTCCTCACGATATTTTCATTCACCGTTTGTAGAGCAGCGGTGAAGAAAAAAAATACAAGGTGTAATCACTCATCACTACCAAGTGTGAGGAGTGATATGAAAGAAAAGGAAGTCAGTGATAGCATAATAGGGAACAGAACGGTATGGAAGAAAAAAACCGGCCAAGTGCGAGTCGGACTCGCGCACGAAGGGTTCCGTACCATTATCGCAAAAAAAGTTAAATCAAAAAATCAAAAAACCCGACTGCTTCAAAAGCGAACTAAAAAGACGTAAACAAGGAAAAAATTTTGCTGTGCAGTCGGAGGATACATATTCGCGGGCTGGCTGACCAAAATCTGGTGTATCCTCCGCCTGCACAGCATGATTTTTTCCTTGTTTACGTCTTTTTAGTTCGCTTTTGAAGCAGTCGGGTTTTTTGATTTTTTGATTTAACTTTTTTTATTTATAAGTTTTTAGTTAAGTTTTTTTCGAATTAGATACATTTAAATATATAAGTGTTATATATTTTTGAAATCACCTCTTAAAACCCTTAATTTTGATACCCCACACAATGGGTTTGGAAGAAAAAAAAATTTGGGACCCCACAATATGGCGCCCAAAAACCGCCATTTTTCTATTGTCCAATTTTAACGTAGCCTATGACACTCGCAGGGTTAAGACGAATCGTATGAATCATCAAAATCGGCCAACGCGTTTGGTCTCTGGAACGCCACATAGGAACAAACATACATACATACATACATACATAGACTGATAAACACATTACCCTCCTTCGGCAGTCGGGTAAAAAACGGCAAAAAAATCACGTTTGTTGTATGGGAGGCCCACTTAAATATTTATTTTATTCTGTTTTTAGTATTTGTTGTTATAGCGGCAGCAGAAATACATCATCTGTGAAAATTTCAACTGTCTAGCTATTACGGTTCATGAGATACAGCCTGGTGACAGACAGACGGACCGCGGAGTCTCAGTAATAGGGTCCCGTTTTTACCCTTTGGGTACGGAACCCTAAAAACGTGTTGCGCCGACTCCAAGTAACATGGCATGAGGGCAATCCAACCGCACAGTTCCCAAACCACTGCAACTGCTGAAAGCCAGAATCAACAGTGGCGACCACCAGAAAAGCGCGAAAAGCTCGACGAAGTCCCGGTAAATGAATTTGACTGTCTTGGATCCCACAACGAAGTTAATCAGAAAAGAATAACGGAGGAGTAGGAAAAAATACAAATTTCCACTTCATGGAATGGGATGAAAGCAGGGGGCAATGGAATGATGATGATGAATCCGACAATCATATAAATATCAGAAATTGACAATTAATGTACGTCATATATGGCAAAACCTATCCTGAAAGCAATGACTGTAACATCTAGTGAATTCTAGTGTGTCATATACTAGCCTGGTTGAATGTGAACCACTTCGTAAAACTCTGTATTCAAATAATTTTGACGCCGAGACAACAGGACACTTAAAAAATTATCTTTACAGTTAACATTATTTACAAAAACAAGAAATACCTATATACAAAACTGAAATCGTGTAGGTATATAACAAAAGTGAAAATACAAGCGTCTGCAAAGTTGCAGCCTTGCAGCCATACAATACAATGCTATTCAGGTACAGGGACGCCTAATGAAAGTCGATAAGATGAATGTTTAGGTTTAAATTAGAATCGATTTCTGTCGCCAGGATGCATCGTATCCGTGGAGTGGAATTAACAAAAAAACCACGTGACCGAATTGGACAGAAGATAAAACAAATAAGGGTATCGATGGCAACATCGGTAGCGTGATTGGCGCCAAAAATATTGTGCAAACTTGCCATCTTTTAAAAACAGCTATAAAACAGGAAAAAGATCTGTCAAATTAGTTTGTGATTATACAGTTGAGGAATTTACGAGAAAAAGACTTGGGACTTGTTACAAAACATTTCCGTATAAGTTCAAATGACATCTCAGAACATGATGTCTATAAAGTCGCTGAAGTTTAGCACGAAAACTAGTTTGACAGCTCTAAACCTTGCACTGAGTCTTTCTTGTTTTATATGTTCTTAAAAGATAGCAAAGCTCTTATTGTTCGATGGTCAGTGGTGAACAACAAAACGTCGTGCAATCGAAATCGGAGCCTTGCAGGTGTTTTCGCTATATGAAACTCAGGATTTGGAAGATTTAACCGAGAAAATAGCAGAAAGGCAGGGAAGCCTATACGCTGTAGTGAATGATTTCAAGCTGATGAATCAAGACCACAGAACAGATGAAAGAGATCTCTTTTATCTGTTCTGTGATCAAGACTATATTTTGTATTGCCAATCAGAAACATATAAAAAAAAATACTTCCTTTTGGCTCCCGGACAACCTATATTACACGTAACGTCGGATATTGAAAGTTTTTAATGCTTTAGATATACAGGGTGGTCAAAAAGTCGCGGATCAAACGCAAATAGGGGTTAGATGGGGTCATCAGCTTCAAAAATTGTTCTACGGGAGGTCCTTAAGGTCAACCCTGTAGAGTTATAATTTACATGTTTCCGTAGAACATTTTTTTTTGATGATGATTTTGAGTATATACGCATCCATATTATTTAACTTAAAGAGTACTTTTCAAAGAGCGTCTGCAATATAAATTGTATACAGAAAAGACAGCATAAAATTAAAATCAATTCAATCAAACTATCGTCGCATTGCAACAAATTGACTGCTGGGAGAACACGAGACTGATATTTTGTTGCTGACGCGAATATTATCAACAATTATTATAATTTTGATGGCAACATTAATCTGCCAACTCGCATACTTTCATGTGATGTCATTGGTAAACCTAATCATATAATCGTGTTTATCTAATCATATAATCAAAACTGTCTCTAAGTTGATCTTATAGAACAAATAACTTTTTAGCAAAAAAATACTACCAACTTCCAAATAAAAAACTACGAAGTGAAAAATAACTGTTTGGAAGTCGGTGTCTTGTTTTTTTTTCCCATTTTTTGCGATATGGACACCGACTTCCAAAAATAAAGTTATTTTTCACTTTGTTGTTTTTTATTTGGAAGTCGGTAGTATTTTTTGGTATAAACAATAAACAGACATGCGATTGCATCAATCCCGAATGATATGCCGTTAGTTATTGAAGAGTTCTGTTGTATATCTCCGAAGTTCTTCATCAGATCTTCACCATACTAAAATGGGACCAATTTCGAAACATACTCTTTCAAACAAAAAAAGAATTTTCGAAATCGGTTCACAATTGACGGAGATATCGGTGAACAAACATAAACTAAAAAAAAAAACATACAAAAAGTCGAACATAGAACCTCCTCCTTTTTGGTAAGTCGGTTAATTAAAAAATACTAAGTAATGGATCTAATTCAATGCGTCCACTGATCACAATATACTATTTACTTACGTCTATGTATGTGGGGAAGGGTCGAGGGGAATCGAAGGACATGTAATTATTGTCCATATCGAGGTACTATGGTACATCTGGCCTTCAAAAAAGGTCAAAGCGTTGTATTCGAAACGTACGAGTATATTGGAACTCCGCAATTACGCGCGTAGAAAAAATTAAAAGATCATGCCCTGTCTGGGTCGCGGATAAATTTGAAATCCGCGGCCCTGGCACAAGCAACTGAAGGAACACGGGTGGGTTTTAGTCAGCAAAGGTCTGACACGTCCTTCCGCTTCACCCAGAGCGGGAGAAGTCATTGGATGATTTCCCCATCCCAAAAAAAAGGTACAGTCATGTGCTTTGTAAACTTAATCATTCCAATACTTGCTGTTAATGAATTTATATTAGATGTTAATATAAAAGATGTTGTCCAAGGACTTGAGCGCGAGTTACTTCGCGTTTCGAGGCAACCGCCCGATCGCGTGAGCCCTTGCTGTTCATGATATTGGTATGGTCTGGTGAGACGGTCGATCGATTCGAGTGAGTTTACGAGCTCGATCATTATCTCTATCAACATTTCGGTAACGGCTGTGAACGGTTAAATTGTAGACTGGTTTTGACTAAAACTCGACACCGGGGTTTTGTTCTTTTTGAAGACCCCTTTTGTGAACGAGAATGGAATCATTTTGTTTTAATGAATCCCCAATTGATTCTCTTAATACGTTATAGTCGATAAAAGAATGCTGGTGTCGGTCAAGATTTTTTTTCTTTCGTTGCCAGTTGCATATTCTGCTTTTAAAAAATACGTTATCTATATAGCCAGAGTTCAAATTCAAACCTAAATCGAATCGTCGTTTATTATTACAAGGCCATAAAAAATTAAAAAAAGATGTAACTAACTCGTGTGCCTCTACTATAAAAAGTCGTAGGTTACTAGAATTACGTTACGAGCGATTTTACATAAAATGTCGATTTTCAATTTATTTTTTTGCAATTCGACAATCGTGCGTGTGTGTTAGACACGGCAACACGCTGTTGTGGGATTGTTGAGATTTCGAGGTTCGTACACACGCTGAGCGATCCTTTATACAGCTCCGATATAGGATACTTTATGAATCTATTAATAGAATAGAATCAAACACGCGTAAATCCGCTTGGGACCACGTGACGCAGACGCCACTGCAGAATATTATTAACGTACAAGTAGTACCTAATATACTGTTGTCTTCGTCAGTCGATGTGCGTGACTGGTCTGATACGAAAATCAATATCAAAACAATATCTTATTATAAGTTGGACGCCAAGGATATAGTTATATAAGTAGCCTTGTGTGCCACCAATATACCCTACGTATACATACGCGCAATTAGTTTGAATTTCGTTGAACAAGCAATAGAATTAAAAGTTTTAGACTAACTCAGTAATAGTTTGTTAATCAATAAATACACTGTTATATGATTTGTACGAGGACCAAGGACGAGAGGCTAAATTATTATTCCCAAGTGGGTACATCTTTTAGCAAAACCACCACCAGAGGAGGCCACATCCTCATCGTGTAACCTGTTGTTTTATTTATCATCTAGCTTAAGCACACTTCTTCCAAGTCAAATGCACATTGGACGTGAAGGATCCTGAGGGGTACTTACTTTGATGCTTATCAGCTAACTGTATAAGAGGATTTGGAAGGTCTCGCCGCCTGTAGAAGCACATGACTTTTGCTTCCACGTTCCCAGACGGCGTCTTGTTCAGCTCCTCTATCCGTCGGATCTGGTACGGAGACGTCGACGACGTCTCGAAATAGACGCAGTCTGCAGACAAACATAATGGAAACTGGTTAGATTGGGCTCTATCTGTTACTAGCAACACTTTATTTTAAACAGTCTCATTACTATTCGTAAAGTTTATTTACAAAGAGGTTCTAAGACAGATTTAGTTTATTTGTAGAGCAGGAGCTAAGGTATAAAATTAAAAGCAATACAATGTTATTAGTGTTAAATTCAAACAGAAACACGGCGGGTGTTATCATAGTCAATAGATTTTTTGTTCTTCGAATGGAATTGATTAGAATTTCAATATGTCACGTAACAACAATTTATTCCCAAAAACATCGGCACACGGAGCCGACATCGGCTTTACCGCGGAGTGCACTTATGATTCTTCGGTACATTTGAGCGTTTTTCCTAGGCCATAAGTGCCAACTCTAGGTGTGGAATTAGTTGGTGCGGAACGGACGGTGGCTGTTTATCCGTACCAGCGATACTTATGTTACTTGTTGTGCCACATGGACAAGTAATATAAATGGCGCCTTTTTACCGTTACTCCGTACAACACAACTAAATAACACGCGCGCATAATGACACGCTTGGAACCTTTCATTCCGGACCGTAAGCGCGTTAGTTTTGGACGATTAACCCGCTGACAATACTGGCCATTGCTGTATTAAGAAAGAATGCAAGAGTGACGTGGAACCGGTGGATCCCTCAACACACTTCAGTGATTTTTTTAGATCTATTTATCGGGATGATGTTTCGGAGTTTTCCTACAATGACTTTGTTTAGTTTTTTGCGGTGTTGTTTTATTTATTTTTATAGCTAGGTTAGCTATGCCAAAGTCTTGAAATAATTAGGCCAGTTCGAGTTTGGCGATCATTGTAACTCTTATTGCAGATTTTGGCTTTCTGAAATTTTCATTTCTGTTAGTTGCCGCTTTACAATCACCAGAAAACAGAATTCTATTAGATCTCATATTTCGTGTGAAACTTTCCATTCTGTTACAATCGTTGGGTGAACTAAAATTAACTTACGACAAGACGTGAATTCACGTGTAATAGATACGAAAGAGCGCTTTATTTTTCATGTATTACCATTATCATTGTGATGCGATACTTCCTGTTAGCGCATTGTGGCACTTAGATGTATTTATAGTACTTTAACAATGTAGTCTAGTTAAGGTTAGTCTAGAGTGGTCATTGAAAGGATCGCCATTATTTTTATACCATTTACTTCCTCCAATTAAATTCAGATAGGCGATTTAACTCGTGTGAAACAATTCTAAAGCATCCAATAAACAGTAAAAAGGGTTTTATAAAATTGATCCGTTGTAAGAAAGCCTTATAAAAAGCACGAGTGTAGACTCGCGGCCGACCTGGCGTTTATAAAAAACTTGTACCAGCGTCACGTTGTTTCAAATAAATTGCACCAGATGGCGTGATAAACTTCTATTTGTTATTGAGCTTTGTGAAATATTAAGATTTTCTAGAGACGATCATAAAAAAAAAATATGTTCCTGTTTAATTAACGATCCTAAGCACAAAATTAAGGAATATTGGGTTCTGAATTCACATTTCAAAGATTATTTGAAAGGATCATTTAAAATTGATTCCAATAGATGGCGTGGTTTTAAATTTCTGAGGCATAAACTCGATTTTTAGGGTTCCGTACCCAAAGGGTAAAAACGGGACCCTATTACTCAGACTCCGCGGTCCGTCTGTCTGTTCTGTCTGTCACCAGGCTGTATCTCATGAACCGTGATAGTTAGACAGTTGAAATTTTCACAGATTATCTATTTCTGTTGCCGCTATAACAACAAATAACATCCCATACAACAAACGTGTTTTTTGCCGTTTTTTGCGATAATGGTACGGAACCCTTCGTGCGCGAGTCCGACTCGCACTTGGCCGGTTTTTATTTAATTTGTTATGGTAAACATTTTGGTACAATTAAACCGTAAAAACTTGCAAAAAAATACTAAAACAAATCATCGATGTATGTATTTTAAAAAAAAAGTATTCACGACCCGAGTAAATCCTTTTACATGCAAGTCGCTGCTAACACCATCTATAGCCGTGGAACGGAACCGAACGCGGTCGATGTTCTTAGAAAAATAATCAGTTTAATCAGACGAAAAACGCTAGTTACGTCGGCATTTCTTTGTACGGGATGAGGCATCTGTACGCTAGTATTATATTATCTGTGCCAGCGTATACCAGTAGGTATATATGCAGTAGATATACATGTGCACACCGTGGTCACAGATAATATAATACTAGCATACAGATGCCTCATGCCATACAAAGAAACCGTGCCGATGTAACTAGCGTTTTTCATCTGATTGATCTTGTTATTTATGTAAGTACATCAATCGCGTTCGATCCCGTTTCGCGGCAATAGATGGTGTTAGCAGCGACTTGCAAGTAAAAGTGTTTACTAGGTTCGTAAATATTTTTTCTTTACATACAGTGAAGTTTCGTATTATAGTATTTTTTTCCACGTTTTTAATAATCTAGTGGAATGCCTCAGAAATTTAAAAATTCGCCATCTATTGGCATCAATTTTAAATGATCCGTTCAAATAATCTTTGAAATGTTAATTAAGAGCCCAAGAGTTGATTAAATAAGAACATACAATTTTTATGTTAAATTCCAGAAAATGTTAATTTTACACACAATTCTGTTGAATTGTGTGTAAATGTCGTGCCATCTAGTGAGATTTATTTGAACAAAATTTTCTTTCTTAGCAATGAGACCCCGTGCCGTGGTTCATCTACACATAGACATGTAGCCGGCCAATATACTAGTGTTACAGATACGTCTATACACGTTTGATATTATATAATATAGTTATGTATGCGCGTAAGTTGGGCCATTATGCGGCTGATAGCGATGTTAACGCCCGTTCAGTTTTGCCAAGAAGTGTATTTTTGGAACGTGTCAATAAGTAAGTGTATGGTAAATTTAGCCCGGACACGTCATCACAAGAGGGCGGAGAATGATTGAATTCACACTGTAAGATTTCGTGTCGAGACGATTTACTTGTGTTTCTTTTGTTGTTAATTACCGTAACTGGCATCAGGGTCATGTGTTATGCTTATGAGGGAAATGATTGAAAATGCGCCAGTATTAATAAAAACCGGCCAAGTGCGAGTCGGACTCGCGCACAAAGGGTTCCGTACCATTATCGCAAAAAACGGCGAAAATATCACGTTTGTTGTATGGGAGCCTCACTTAAGACGGTACCCTGACCAAAAAATCGGCATGAGATATGAGCATTCCTATTGGTCTAGCGGCACTGGTGGCGCATGAATTACAGTAGTGAATACGCCCAGATTTTAGAATAAAATCTTTATAAAATCGAATTTGGGTCTTTTGAAAAAAATAATTCTACAAAAATGTTCGTTATTAAATTGGCTATCCATTAGTCTTAGTACAAAAAATAATTAATGAACACTTTACGAGGAGATGCATAATATCAATAATTATTTCTCATTTTTATGTTTTTTTGGAAGGAGATTAGTGAAATATATACAACATTTAAAAAAAACTAAATCTACCATTTTTGAATCAATATTATGTAGAATTTTAATGTATTTTTATTAATTGATATTTCTTTTTAGATAACGAGTAGATAGCTCCTAAAAACAGCACAAAAAACGGCTTGCGCGGCGTTTTGCTCGGGGTACCGCCTTAAATATTTATTTTATTCTGTTTTTAGTATTTGTTGTTATAGCGCCTACAGAAATAGGTACCTAAATCATCTGTGATAATTTGAACTGTCTAGCTATCACGGTCCATGAGATACAGCCTGGTGACAGACAGACCGCGGAGTCTTATTAATAGGGTCCCGTTTTTAACCTTTGGGTACGGAACCCTAAAAATGTATGAAAATGGACGTCACCGTCGTCCATACTGTTAAAACGATCATTGCTTGACATTCGAAGTTTACTTTCAACGACGTTGGTTCTGTTTTTATTATTTCAATATTTCATCATCATCATATCAGCCGAAAGACGTCCACTGCTGGACAAAGGCCTCCCCCAAGCGATCCCCGCCAACTTTCACCAGGTCATCGGTCCACCTGGTGGGGGGCCTTCCAACGCAACGTCTTCCGTTTCCAAGTCGCCACTCCAGGACCTTTCTGCCCCATCGGCCATCCGTTCTGCGAGCAATTTGCTCTGCCCACTGCCACTTAAGTTTGGTAATTCTTCGGGCTATGTCAGTAACCCTGGTTCTCTTGCGGATCTCTACATTTCTGATTCGATCACGCAAGGAAACTCCGAGTATAGCCCTCTCCATTTCAATATTTAACACGATTTAATATTTCATTCTTAACAAACACCATTTCTCCTTTCACAAGGAGGAGGCCTGGGTCCCATCATTGGTAATGTTACAGGCTGAATGCTGAATGCTAACTAAATACGAGAGGTAACTAACCAATTCTAAAGAATCAAGTTCGAATCGAAACAAGCCTTTGATGTTTCTTATGCAGTCGTTATGCATCTTCGGTTAGAGGTCGCCATTGTTTATTTTAAACCCTTTTTGCCTCCTTTCTTTTCTGTTTTTTCGAATCAGTGAGACATAACTTCACTGACAAAATCGTTACTTTTTAGGGTTCCGTACCCAAAAGGTAAAAACGAGACCCTATTACTAAGACGCCGCGGTCCGTCTGTCTGCCTGTCACCAGGCTGTATCTCATGAACCGTGATACCTAGACAGTTGAAATTTTCACAGACGATATATTTCTGTTAGAATAAAATAAATATTTAAGTGGGGGCTCCCATACAACAAACGTGATTTTTTTGCCTTCTTCGTCGTATCGATGATTCCAAAATTAAATATATTTTTACCAGAATTGAGGCACGGCAACAGCGTTGTCATTTGCCTCACAAAGGTCTTTTAAGGTGCAGGTGTTGTAGCACAGAGAGCGCGACAAGAGGCAAGGCACGTGTTGGGACGTGGCTCCGCAATCGGAATACGTCGTCATTGGAGTACCCCCATCTAACTAGGTTGTGCCACCCACCTGGCTTCATAGTCGGTTTAGAGATTTTTTTATTTTTTTTTATTATTGATAGGCTCGCGTTTGACCACTACCTCGCCTGATGGTAAGCGATGATGTGGCCTACGGTGAAGCACGCTTGCCTAGTAGGAACCTATTCACTCTTGACTTAAAGACCCCAAGGTTGTAGCTATCAGGAAACAAAGACTCCGGAAGGGAATTCCAGTCCTTAGCTGTGCGCACAATGAAAGTATTAGCAAAACGCTTTGTGCGTATGGGTGGGATGTCCACCATGATTTCCAGGTGGGTCAAGGCTTTTTAACCCCTGCCGGAAAAAGAGGGGTGTTATAAGTTTCACGTGTGTTGCTGTGTATCTGTGTGTCTGTCTGTGGCATCATAGCGTCTAAACAGATGAACCGATTTTGATTTAGTTTATTTTGTTTTAAAGGTGATTTTTTCGAAAGTGTTCTTAGCTATGTTTGAATAAAATCGGTTCAGCCGTTCAAAAGTTATGGGCGTTTTACTGTTTGAATCGGGGTGTTTTTGCAAGATAAATGTGTCGGGGGTTTTTTAAATTTTGAAATTTTACTTGTTTAATTAGAATCTTCTGTTCCATTTTTTATGAGTACCTACGTTATTCGGGCCAGCTCTTCTAACCACTTGTATTTTACTTTTCGTTTTTTGTTCACCATACGTTTTTGGTGCCGCTTGGGGGAGGCCTATGTCCAGCAGTGGACGTCTTTCGGCTGAAATGATGATGTTGATACGTTTTACACTAAGAATGATCGAATTGAGAAGCTAGTCGTGAAGGATGTGTTGAGTATCGGTTGGGTTGCTGAAGACTGAAGAACTGAATAGAGATTGTGTTAAAGTTGATAGGGCTAAAAGGGGGTTAAATATACATGAACGGTACAGGCAAAGAAAAGGGAATGTCACAAGTTTTTATTTTTTATTTTTATGTGCAAGCAAATCTTTCGTCTATGGTAGTTTTATTCACAATCACTAACTTTTCAAAAACGTAAACGTAAGGCGCCAGAAAGACGTTTTTGTTTATGGCCGAAGCGAAAAGAACCGGACACGTCCCTGACATACCGTAAAGAAGAAGGTTAAAAATTACATACTTCTAAACTTTTAACCGCGTTTTTCTCAAATTCTATTAATTAGGATATTCCCTGTTTTTTGCCTGTACCCTTCACATAGTGCTGAGACGACGCCTATTAGAGATGTATTGAAAGAGAAGAAATACTACAAGTTGCGCACCGTCTCAGCAGCCGCGCAGGAGGATGATGCATGTGTTTCAAAGTCGTGGTCCACAAATCCAGGCAATTACACATAATATCAGAAGTCTAGGTATTATTTTACAGATAGCCACAGAATCAAACGCTCTATTTAAATTATGTTTAATATATTTAAATAGAATGTATGAGAAATAAATTATTATTTGATTCACTAGACAATATAGATGTTTTAAATTAGGTTCGCTACATCTTAATATATATAAATCTCGTGTCACAATGTTTGTCCTCAATGGACTCCTAAACCACTTAACCGATTATAATAAAATTCGCACACCATGTGCAGTTCGATCCAACTTGAGAGATAGGATATTTTTTTCTTTTTTTTAATGGGTAGGGTAGGTATGTAGGGTAGGGTCGGGTATGGTATGGTAGGTAGGGTAGGGTAGGTAGGGTAGGGTAGGGTAGGGTAGGGTAGGGTAGGTAGGGTTTTTCTTTTTTTTTCTTTTTTTTAATGGGTAGGGTAGGTATGTAGGGTAGGGTCGGGTATGGTATGGTAGGTAGGGTAGGGTAGGGTAGGGTAGGGTAGGTAGGGTAGGGTACGTAGGGTAGGGTAGGGTAGGGTAGGGTAGTGTAGGGTAGGGTAGGTTAGGGTAGGGTAGGGTAGATAAATGTTTGGTCTTTTTATGGCAAAACAAAGTTTGCCGGGTCAGCTAGTATTATATATATAGCTTACCTAAACAGGTTAACAAACAATAGAAACATTATATCCAATGATAATATCGAAGTTAATTTTATCGATTGTAAATTAATAATAAATTATATTAAGTTCTTCGTAAATTATATTTTATTTGAAGACTAAAAAGGCTGGGGTTCGAGGTAGCTCAGGAAAAGAAAATATGGTAGGATTTGGGACAGGACTCTGCCCGGCAGAGGGACAGTGCAGGCTAATATGAAAAACACTATTTCAATTTGCAGGTTATTGTACTGGCATCATTTTTATAATTAATTTGCAGAAGTCCTTAGCAAACTTAAATTCAAGTTCAGAGTATCTTACGAGGACGTAAAATCCCAGACCGAAATTATATTACCGCGGTGATTTTATAGAATTTAATGTTTTTTAAATGTAATGCTTGTAATTATGACTAAAATTCTATTACTACTTAAGGTGTGCCCACTAAAAGACGGCAGGCGCCATTAAGAACAGGTGTCCTAATACAGCTCCCTGTGGGACACCGCTTGAAAAATGCAACAGTTCAACAATAGTCGAGACAATTTCTAACTAGATTAGACTTTAACAAAGACGGGCTCCAATGAAACCTTGCTCGCAGATAAAGGAGAGGTCTAGGAAGCAAATTGCCAAGGTTGTAACGATTATTGTTTTGTTTTTGTGAGAGAATATTTAAAATGGAAGTGTTTAATGAGTTGCATGCATTGATACTGCTACATTTACTACGTGGATTGAACTACATACACTACAATTTGAACTTGTCTGGCAATGGTAAACCGAATTGTGTGTTCGTCTGTCAGCGATTTCGTGGTCGTTTGTATACGCAACAAAGCGTCAGTGGTGTCGATTCGTTCGGTCAATGAACATTTGTACGGGCCCAAATACGTGGTTACTACCTGCATTATTTATTTAGAAGTAATCCGCCAACATAGCTGTACTCCACAAGTTCATAGCTCAATAAAATACCATATTTACACAACCACGTATTTAGCTTCGCGGCTTATTTAAGAGTTAGTACCCTTTAATGCTTCTATGCAATAACTACCTACCGTAGTTTGTGACATAATACAATGCATCTGAGCGTCGTATTTATTCTAACGTTATGTGGATAATATAGTCATTGTAAAACCACAAGCGTAAGTCATTCTACTATTTTCATTTACTGGCCGAACTTCCGTTCAAGTTTACGAGTTCAAACACACTAGTTCTAGTGTGTTTAAAATAAATATTAGGGGGTAAAAAATCGTCTGGTTGTCATCTCGATGTGACGACATCCAACAGACACCCGCAGATTTCGAGTATCTGTGATGTCATAGAGTACTTAGTTGATATTACTACGAATTATCAGTAGTACACAATATTGCGGTGAAATTGATATTTTGATTTACGAAACACTAATTGGAACAGAGCAAATTGTTAATTCATGAAACCTAAGATAGAGGTGTGATTTTCGTCTGCTTAGCGTATTTGTAATGTTAATGAGTTGATGTTGACGAATTATTTAAATGTTATTTTAATGAAGTTTATTATGTGCAAGGTCGCCCGGAAAAGGTACTCGTAAAAGATACAGGCAGTAGCTTCACAATAATTGGTAATGCAATACGAACTTGTACACCTATAGATAGGCAATAAAGAGGAAATGGGACGTTCGAGATTTGGCTTTCATGACGTTGCTTATCAAGTTATCAATAAACTGCTGCTACTGGACAAGTATGCTTTTGGAATGTTTTCGCTGGATACGTCGTTGTTTCGCCACGCCGAAAAAATGCAAGTGTAGATAGCTCATCGGAAGACATAATCGGTAGTCGTGTTAGACGGTTTATGCGATCAGACTTTTCAACTTTAAAACTTCTTACTTAGTAAATGTGAAAAATATGGCAGAATCCCATCCAACGGTAAGTTAGACATGAGTTGGCAAATCCCCGAACCGATTTTGATGGTATTCTCATTAGATAATAAAACGACGCACTCTGTATGATAAGGCGAAGTGATAAGCTATAGGCGAATTTAAAGTGACAGTTTACTTTTGAACAGTAACTGTTGTATCTATGCAAAACCGGTAACGGCGGTAACATTTTATAGGAAGCAAACACAATTAGAAAATCTGGATGTTGCCAGCCACAATAACAGTAAAGATAGTTGCGTAACGTAGGCTGAACAAACCGATAATTAAACTGGAGTTTACGAAACCAGAGACTAGTGACATTGCTATTCAGAAACAGTTTTTATTGATAGGGGTGTTATTGTTAGGGACACAGATATATATATCTAACTAGATGACGCGATTGTTTGTAGGTATTTCGCGTGCCAAAAAACGGAGTAAAGTTACGATAAATTATCATAATTTGAGCTTTTCATTTAGCATTTTCGCCACCGGAAATCCACCGAAATCTAGAAAAATGCATTTTTATGCCATATTGAGCTGTAAAGACTGTATAGGAAAAGTTGGTAGAGGCATTGGACATGTTTTCTTTCATTGGAAAGGAAATTTGTTTTCAAGTTGTGTGTGTAAAAGTGACACGCTTGGTTTTCATACAGATGGAGGGACTTGCGTTATCTAGTTAGATATATGTCTGTGGTTGAGAGTTATTGGTTGGGCATGGTATACTTGTCAATTTTTCGCGGTCAGGATGTTATGGATCACTTAGGATGAAATAAAACATGTTAGAGCAGTAAAATACTTCTGAGGTATAAAATGTGTTTGGTGAGATGATAATAACGGATAAGGAATTTCGAAACATGGATACATGTTGATTGAATTCATATAATTCGACTTCCTTATAAAAATAATTTCGGGCGGTTATGTTTTGGCTCATAATACCTAGCCAGTAATATTACCGAAGTTTCGAACCGTTATTTTCCTGTCGTTCAAAAAAATTAAATCAACTTCGCCAACTAAACGCGCTCGCTTTTCATAATCAAACGTAACGTCAAACTATCGAAACGAAATTCAACGTTAATCCTTTTAATGAGGAACTAATTAGTAATTTAGCAACCAACTTTGCAGTTGACAGTAAATTGGTACGTGTGAAGTTACGTCATGTGATAATAGAATTAACTATAATTATTATTACAGCGAGATATAAAGAGGAAAATAGTCGTAAGAACAATAAATAAGCAGGGCAATACCACATTTGAAATGTGTCAATAGGAAGAAATATTAACTCAATAAATTTTATACCACCACTCTATGTATCGGCTACACTAGGTATTAAAAGTCAGGCAATGTAGATAGTTAGGTTTACAGCCTATGCTTAAGTAATAGGTCAATGAACTCATACTTTCACATGACTGAAGGTTATGTTTCAAAATGTGAAGTTTTATGTTTACTGTCATAACTATAAAATGGCTGTGTGGTAAGAATATGTAAGGAAGTCTGTCTGTCAACTCTCAATGACGTTTCTTAATTGATTGTTGGTTTCATATGAGTGTAGGAAGACTAGTTATGGGAACTGTGTGTAGAGTTTTATTAAATTTAAAAAGTGTTTTATCATACCAATGGAAAACAAACTACCCTATGTCCTTTCCAAGGTCTCAAACTATAACCATGCCAATTTGAATCTAAATTGGTTCAGTAGATCCAGAGATTACCCTTAACAACGTCACAAACTTAATCCTCTTTAATAGATTAGTATAGATTAAATTTTCTCATAATCATGTGTTGATAGGACATTTGAAATTATGTTGGTTAAGGGTAAGTAGCTTTTGGCGGGTAAGTAGCTTTTGGCTAAATAATAACAGCCACATGGATCGATCTTCAATGTTAAGCAACGCTTGACAAGGTCAGTCCATGGATGGGTCTCTTCGTCGGCATCTTTACATAGCGAGTATCTTTCGTGCCCCAGAAAGCACATTACGCCGTTGGTCCCGGCTTTCATTTGAAGAACTTTGACAGTTGTTACGGATAGTCAGAAGCCTGAAATCTAACACCAGGCTTGGCAAGGGGTATAGTGTTGCCCAGTTACTGAGTTGAGGAGGTCAGATAGGAAGTTGCTCCATGTAAAACGCTAATATTCAGCTGAATCTGGTTAGACAGGATGCCGACTTAAAGATAGAGGAAATAAGTAAAATAGAGTTCCTCTAAAATTCCAGAATCATAAACATGATGATTGAAGCCTGCAATTTAAGAATTGTTAATTACTTATTGCGCTTTAAATACATTTGAACTAAATTATTATATAGAATAATCTTATTATGTTCTCTAGTTATGTGTTACCAAATAAACAAAATATAAATATTTGAGATTATTAGAGACAAGCCATTAACCCCTGGGTCCTCATAACATTTTCAACATTAAATAGTTATGAACCAGTCTTCTGTATACATTGAATAGTGAAAATTCTCTGAAATGAATGTACCTATGCTTGTAAAGGAAAATTTTCCAATACCATCAACTACAATTTCATTGTTTACCTATTTGAGTGTTTCAGCAGCAAATCAGCAGATTAATATGTGACTAAAATAGATTGCCTTCAGTAACCTTGGTAGCTAAAGAGAATTGTTTGTATGTTGATATTGTTCATGTTGTTCAGAAATAATAAGTATTTTAAAGACAGTGTTTTAACTTTTTTGTTGGACCTTTTTCTGCTGTTAGGGCCATAGGTTACTTATAAATTTCAGTGCCAAAGAAAAAGCCAAGGTAGTGAATGTGGGTCAAGTTATTCTTTGTCAGATACAAGTGTATTATGTATGCAGGCATTTTGAGGCCATAGCAAAAGTGATAAATTCAGATGGGTATGAAATTTAAATAAGTAAAACTTGAACTTAAAATTTGCTTCACCAGAAGTTATTTTCTTGTACAATAGATAGTAGTGGGGGTGCTGAATAACTTAGAGATGGTAAACCCACAACACAAAATTCTTATAGGTCAAACAATACGTAAAAAAGTTTGACATCCGAAAAACAAAGACTCAACGAACTTTTGAGTGGCACTACACTATTTGATAGGAAGTTAACATAAAAGGAAGAGCTAATTAACATTCGACGCGAGCCCCGCCAAGCGCGGCACGCGGCGCCCTCGCCCGGCTCCCGCTAACACCAGCGACTCCAAAGCGCCGGCACTACCACACCAAACATGACAAAACTAACCCCAGCAAACTACACAACTACTCATCTATAACTCCCGGCAATCCACAGTAACCCCCAAGCCGTCAACAACCCCCACAATACATGATACTTCCAACAAAATGTTTTGACAACATCGAATATAACCTAAAATCTCGTGTTGAATCCATCAAAACTTCATCAAACAATCCTTAAAAATCATAAACTTCGTCAAATAATTGCAAGCGCTTCGTGTCTAACCTCCCGCACGCCGATACGCAAGCCGATACAATGATACCTAGATGCAAATGCTAATGTCCTATTTGACGAATTTTGGTAAAATAAATATAACTTTTCCGCAAACAGGCTTTGCCGCGGTGTTTTAAAAGTAAACCTTTAGATCGGTTTAAATTCTGGCAAGTTATGATAAATAAGTAACTGAACTAATTAATGTGAGCAATTAATGAAGGTACGACAATCAAAGCAAAGCACCGCTAGTCGGCTGGCGGTGAACCGGCGAAGCTACAACAAAAATAACCAATTATTGCCACTTACCGCCGACTCTGTACATATTCGCAGCCATTTTTATACACAATCACTATTCATTAACACTTAATTAATCTACATCTGACACAATTAATAACTATAACACTATGTAATTGAGCTTTTAACAATGTTTTTCATCACGTTAACTCCGGACGCCTTTCGCTGATCGCCATTTTCTTTCACACTACTAATTTGGCCAGTGCGCAGTCGCACTTTTTGGCGTAAACTTCCTGCTCTTCAAACAAAGCAATGACATGTCATTAATTTTGTATCCACTAATTATATTAGGATGTTTGTTCTTATACCATTAAATACGAATTATTTTACAAATAATGTCCATAATTGAAATATAATTTACTATGTCCTAAAAATAAAAAAATATTTCATTCAAGAACGTTTCATTACTACACAGAATGTACACAACTGAACCGTTTGTTCCACACATGAATTTCATAATTTGGAAAAAATATTACACACGTTTTGTATGGAAATGCTACTAATCACTGTCTTTCAGTAAAATTTACTTGAAAATTATTAAATTTTGAGTTAAAATGTGTCTATATTTATTTTTTTCGTTTTTTTTATTCCTTTATGTGTGTAAAGGAACGCGTCACTTTTTGCCATAGACAAAGACGCTAAACTTATCTATGAAATCTCTTCTTCAATCTATGGGTAACCGTAGACAAAACCATAAATATATAAATGGTCATAAAATTTAATTTATTTTTAATTATCAATAAGAACAATAAAAAAATGATGGCGAATTCAAAATATCTCAATGTTAAATTAAATTAATTGGAAAATAAATATTGCGTCTTCCAAAATGACGTGGCCATTGTGACAGCTGATTTGTCTATGATTTTGACAATTGCCAAATCAGCCAGCCTCTCCCGTCTGCTGAAAATTATTGTAAAATTCCAACAACAACCAATTTCTGAATGAATACTTAGTGAAACGTTAACACATTGCATATGTGGCTGGACTCGAGTTGCCGCAAGCACTCTTGGTACGTAAAATATAGAAATAACATATGTATTCGCGTTTGTAATTGACTGTTTGCTGAATCTGTAAAATTATCGATGTTTCGTTTTTAGATCGGCGATATGGCCACGTATGAGGAGTTTATTCAGCAGAACGAAGACAGAGATGGCATACGGTTCACGTGGAACGTGTGGCCTTCGAGTAGAATCGAGGCTACCAGGCTGGTGGTGCCGTTGGCATGTTTGTACCAGCCGCTGAAGGAAAGGCCTGACTTGCCGCCGATTCAGTATGAACCTGTGCTGTGTACCCGGAATACCTGCAGGGCTATCCTGAATCCGATGTGCCAAGTGGATTACAGAGCCAAGTTATGGTCATGCAACTTCTGCTTCCAGAGAAATCCTGTAAGTAGTCTGTACTTCTAATTACTAATATTTTTTATTTTAATCGCCGTAAGTTTATAGTTCCAAGCATCTCTGCTTGCTCCTGTCAATTCTTATATTAACTTTAATTGCTTTCGGCCTGGGTTAGGACTAAAACAGGATTTAAATTCTTATAAGATTCATGTTTGTTTATTATTTTCTAAAAATGTACAAATATTATGGAAACATGTTTTGTTGTAGCATTATTTTGCACCTCTTTTCTCTATTTGCTATTACAGACCTTCACAATGAATTTGGAGTTTTAATAATCTTACAATCATTATGAAACCATAATTGCAATTATATTTCTTTGGATTTACCATGGTCAGTTTGCAATAATGATGTAACACCTATTAAGTTCAAGTATGTTTGGTTGATTTTGCAAGAAGCTCTGTTATAGCTGATGACTCATAGCTCGTTGAAATATGCATAAAAAAATGTGAAACAGACTTCAACTTCAAATAAATTCATATTCTTTATTGTGCTCAAATACAGTAGGACAGCTTATGTACAAAGGCGAGCTTAACCCATAATTAGGTTCTCTTATAGCAAACATCACTGTCATAGAGCCTGCCTGTGTGTTGTTTCGATCGGCTGTTACTGCAACTCCACAACCAGCGCATATTTTGTGTACAGGGGCCCTGTCTGCCTGTGTATCTTCCCTTGTTTTACCCTAAGAGCTAACTGTTAACCAAAAAATACTTGTGATTACAATACCATAATGTATTAAACTCTTATAATGTTGTTAATCATTAAATGACCATCATCTAAAACCATTATTTTCAGTTCCCGCCACAATATTCAGCAATATCGGAGCAGCATCAGCCTGCCGAGCTCATCCCGAACTTCTCGACCATAGAGTACACCATCACCCGTGCCCAGACTATGCCACCGATCTACCTGCTGGTAGTTGACACATGTTTGGATGAGGAGGAACTCGGAGCACTGAAAGACTCGCTACAGACATCTCTCAGTCTTATGCCGCAGAATGCTCTCGTTGGTCTGATTACTTTTGGACGTATGGTGCAGATTCATGAGCTAGGTAAGTGGAAAATCTAAATTATGAATATTTTGAAGAATGAAAGTAAATGTACTTATTTTGCACAGATCGAAAACAAAAATAAAAAAATTTAATCAAGATTACATGGTGTAATGCTAACAGAACATAACGTTCATAGGAATTAGATGTCATCAGATACCTTATTTAATGGCTTCCATTGTATTCCTAATGGTTTATAAAAGACAAATAAGACGCTGCTAGCCACAAATTGCCATCAATTAACTAATAGGTCTTCGTTAAAGAAACCAAATGCCTCGGGTTTTCAAAAACTAATCTTAGTATCAATGGACCACTTAAATGTAAACAAATGAATAAATTATTAGTTGTGCATGTGTTTTTCTTTGAACAAGGAAAGATCGTGGCTAAATAATAACAGCCGCATTGGGCGATCATCAAGGTTAAGCAACGCTTGACGAGGTCGGTCCGTGGATGGGTGACCATTTCAACATGCCGAGTTTACTCCGTGCCTCGGAAAGCACGTTAAGCTGTTGGTCTCGGCTGTCATATGAAGATCTTTGACAGTTGTTACGTGTAGTCAGAAGCTTGAGATCTGACACCAGTCTTGCCAAGGGGTACCGTGTTACCCAGTTACTGGGTTGTGGAGGTCAGATAGGCAGTCGCTCCATGTAAAACTCTGGTACTCAGCTGAATCCGGTAAGACTGGGAGCCGACCCCAATTTATTTGGGATAAGGCTAGGCAGATTGTGTTTTTCTTTGAACAAAATCATTCACTGTCATTTTTTTTTTAATATCACTTAATTTAAAAAACAGTTCTGTTTCCTGTCTTTTATCAGCGAAACTTGATTTGTACATGTTTTATCTTCACAGTGTATTACTTGATAAAACTGTTAAGTAATTGTGTACAAACTTTCACTTCCTGCATACTTAAACTGCCTCAAGTATTAACATGTTTTGAATTGGTTGCCTTATAACACTGATACACTTGGCTGAAACCGAGAGAGTCAACAATTTCTTGTATTTTTTACTATGTAGTTTTTTATTTGGAAGTTGGTAGTATTTTTTTGTAAAGAGGTTTTTTATGTTTGATGAACTTGAAAGGCCATTGTACTATCCTTAGTATGTCCCTGAACCTTTAATCTATCTTCTTCAGGTACAGACGGCATATCTAAGTGCTATGTCTTCAAAGGCACCAAGGACTTATCAGCGAAACAGATTCAAGAACAATTGGCGATCGGCCGCGTCAATGCACCGAACACCCAGCAAAGACCCGGGGCTCCCGCACCGCAGCCACCGGCACACCGTTTCCTGCAACCTGTTAAGACTTGTGACATGGCATTGACTGATCTGCTAGGAGAGTTAGGACGGGATCCATGGCCTTTAGGAGTTGGAAAGAGGCCACTACGCAGCAGTGGTGTAGCTCTCTCACTAGCCGTAGGTCTTTTGGAAGTGACCTACCCCAACACTGGTGGACGGATCATGATGTTCCTCGGTGGACCTTGCTCTCAAGGGCCAGGTCAGGTGGTCAATGATGAACTGAAGCAGCCTATCCGTTCCCACCACGACATACATAAGGATAACGCTAAGTACATGAAGAAGGGCATCAAGCATTACGAAGCTTTGTCGCTGAGGGCGGCGACGAACGGTCATTCGATTGATATTTACTCGTGTGCCTTGGATCAGACTGGACTTTTGGAGATGAAGCAGTGCTGTAATTCTACTGGGTAAGTTAATATGCATACAAGCCGTCCGAATTAAGGCGGTACCCTGACCAAAAAATCAGCATGAGATATGAGCATTTCTATTGGCCTAGCGGCACTGGTGGCGCATGAATTACAGTAGTGAATACGCCCAGATTTTAGAATAAAATCTTTATAAAATCGAATTTTAGTCTTTTGAAAAAAAAATACGATAAAAATGTTCGTTATTAAATGGTCTATCCATTAGTGTTAGTACAAAAAATAATTAATGAACACTTTACGAGGAGACGCATGCTATCAATAATTATTTCTCATTTTATGGTTTTGTTGGAAGAAGATTAGTGAAACATATACCTTTTTAAAAAAAATGTACGACGACCATTTTTGAATCAATATTATGTAGTAATTTAATGTATTTTTATTAGTTGATATTTCTTTTTAAATGACGAGTAGATAGCTCCTAAAAACAGCACGAAAAACGGCTAGCGCGGCGTTTTACTCGGGGTACCGCCTTAACTGTGCACCTAGCGCTGACGTCACTCTCGGTCTCGGTAACAAATATGCAATCGCTAATGAACGTACGAGGCAAACGCGGAGTGCCGCGGAGGGAAGCGGGAGGGTTTCGCATTCCTGCGAGGTGCACAGTTATGTCGAACGTGTTGTAGCTATGCTATAAGCTTATGGTTAGTTGGCAGAAACTGACAGAAAGATTATTAATCAGTGGTATCATATCATGCACTTATAATATTATAGGATTAAATATACAAGATTAAAATATTATTTTTCCTTCTTAATATTCAATACAACTTGAGGTTTGCACAAAACTTTTTTTTATGAGTCTTTTTTAGGGTTCCGTACCCAAAGGGTAAACTCCACGGTCCGTGTGTCTGTCGCCAGGCTGTATCTCATGAACCGTGATAGCTAGACAGTTGAAATTTTCACAGATGATGTATTTCTATTGCCGCTATAACAACAAATGCTTAAAACAGAATAAAATAAATTGGGGCTCCCATACAACAAACGTGATTTTTTGCCGTTTTTGCGATAAAGGTACGGAACCCTTCGTGCGCCAGTCCGACTTGCACTTGGCGGGTTTTTTACCTTGGTCTGATGAATAATTTAGTAATTAAATGATGACGATATGAAACAAATGCTCTGCAATTATCGACAATATTGATATTTCAAATAGTATAGGTCTACCGGAATCTCATATCATAAAAAAAAAATCTTATTATCTTCATACACATACCTAATATAATTCATGTTCATTAATACTAAAGTATCAAGATTGTTTAATCCAATTTCTCCAGTATTGCTCAAAACAATTTTTATTGCCCCATTTGCCATGAGATTCCGGTAGACCTATAATATCGCATATTATACACATAACTGTATGCTTTATAAGCATGAAAACATTTCTTACATAATTTGCATAAGCCAAATTGGCTATGTTTATAGACACCGAGAATTTAATTAATTATAAAACAAGATTTTAAATAGGTCTTTTTGCGCTCAAATATTAGTCAAACTGGTTTACCTAATATATATCTAAGGTTAACTTCTTAACAATAGGTATATTTTGTAAATAGCTCTAAATATCGCACATTTTCATCTCGTCATACCTCATAAACCCTTGCCTTCGCATGTAAATGTCATGCTCCGTTTGGACATAATTAAAATATAATAAATTCTGTACCGGTTTGACCCTTGAAGCGTGCTTCATCGTCGACCACATCATCGCTTACCATCAGGCGAGATAATGTTCAAACGCAAGCCCATCGTTAAATAACTAAAACCCTAAATACGGCACGTCGATTTTTATAAAGCCATCTCCACAGATGATTGAGAAAAAAGCGGCACAGATAATATAATACCAGCATACATATGCCTCATCCGATACAAAGAAACCGTGCCGACGTATAGTCCTTGCCAAACTTCTGGGCCGCCTTGAAGTTGGTTTACCAGATGCGCGAGACACGAAACGGTGCTGTTTTTGTATGAGATTTACTACTGCGCAGCCATTGTAGCCAACTTCAGGGCGGCCAAGAAGTTTGGCGAGAACTATAACTAGCGGTTTTTGTCTGATTATTTTATAAGTAGGTACTTCGATTGCGTTTGGTGCCGTTCGGAGGCTATAGATGGTGTTAGCAGCGACTTGCATGTAAAAGGATTTTCTCGATTCGTGACCATTTTTTCTTTAAATGCAGTGGCGATTTGTTTTATAGTATTTTGTTGCACTTTGTGACAGTTTCACTGTACCAAAATATGTTGTATTACAAATTTAAAACATCGAGTGGCATGACGCAAAAATTTGAAAACGCGCCATCTATTGGAATCAATATCATATGATCCGTTCAAAGTATCTTTGAAATGTGAATTAAAAGTCCAATATTCCATAATTGTGTGCTTACAGAGTTGATTAAACAAGAACATACATTTTTATGATCAACTAGCTGACCCGGCAAACTTTGTTTTGCCATAAATAGACCAAACATTTATCTACCCTACCCTACCCTACCCTACCCTACCTTACACTACCCTACCCTACACTACCCTACCCTACCCTACCCTACGCTACCCGACCCTACACTACCCTACCCTACCCTACACTACCCTACCCTACCCTAACCTACCCGACCCTACACTACCCTACAATACTCTACCCTACACTACCATACCCAACCCTACCCTACCCTACCCTACCCTACCTATATAGCATACTAAGCGTACTGTATGTTATTTGATTCTTCTTTTGTTTCCCAGCGGTCATATGGTGATGGGAGACTCGTTCAATTCCTCGCTGTTCAAGCAGACATTCCAGAGAGTCTTCGCCAAGGACCAGAGAGCCGACTACAAGATGGCATTTAACGGAACGCTGGAGGTCAAATGCAGTAGGGAACTTAAAAGTAAGTGAACTTTTCAACAGAAACATCTTAGCAAGCCCCTGTGCATACATTTCCATTCCAAATTCCTAAAAAAAAAATACACAACCAATCAAATAAATTTAAATGTTGAGACTGCCAATAGTCATTCTAAAGTCAACTCTATTTCCACATAAAGTTGATATTTGTACAATTTGAACATGAAACAGTAACTATAATATGACATTTTCAACAGTATCGGGTGCAATCGGCTCGTGCGTGTCTCTGAACGTGAAAGGGCCTTGCGTGTCGGACCAGGAGGTGGGCATGGGCAACACGTGCCAGTGGAAGATGTGCACCTTCGACCCCAGCACTACTATGGCTATATTCTTTGAGGTGAGTTTCTACAATTGCTACAAACCAAGACGAAGAGGCAGGTTGATAAAAAAAACCTCTGGGTGTTGAGACCCACTTCTCTCAACACCGTCGCGCGCCAGCAGCAGGTGCAGCAGGGTGCCATCCGGCTCGAAGGACCAATGATCGCGACGATTGGTCGTGGTAGAGAAAATGAAAGAGAGTGGACTGTATAACAAGATGAAAGTATATTAAAGAAGAGAAGAAGTTATATTAAAGAAGCAGAAGCTATGGCTCCTGTCGACTTGCCAACAGGTTACAAGCATCGATAAATCTGATGAATTACAAGGCAGAAACTGATCAGTGTCTGAGAATATGTATTTAATAAAGTCACTAGCTTCTGCTAGCGGCTTCGCCCGCGTGAATGTCGAAAAATTATCCCAAGAGAACATATTCCCGGCATAAAAAATATCCTATGTGCTCTTCCAGACTACAACCTATCTCTGTGCCAAATTTCATCCACATCCGTTCAGCCATTCTGGCTATATATGAATCACGGGCATAGCGAGCGATTCAAGTGTTAGGATCCTGAGCGACGCGAGTGATTCATGGCCCTCGATATAAATCCGTTTTATTCAAGAGTTGTATACTATATTTTATATTAGACTACGAGAAAAAAAAGATTTAAGCGAAAAGCACAAGGAATATCAATAAATTAATAGTTTATTACCTTCAAAATTTTCAAAAAATGTCAAACCCTGATGCCTGGTGTTTCAGGGGCCAGTGAACATCTCCATTACGTTACATAATTATAATTAATTAAACACCATTGCAATTAATATTAGAATTACAATCCAAATAAGTATTCAATAAATATACCAGACTAAAATCAAAATCATAATTAAAATCCTAAATATAAACAAACTCAAAATTAAAATCGAAGGAGTTTGAAAGTCGAGTATTCTTTGCACAAGAAGTTTGTATCGAGTATTTTTAGCGCAAGGAAGTTATATAGCATTGAGATGAAGGTCAAATATATTGGTGTGTTCTAAATTCAAATACCAAAACAGTGATTAAAAGTGCTTTTTATTCACTGTTTTCAGTAAATAAAATAAGCTTTTTAGAGGGGGGATGGTATAAACATACAAACATGTCTCTCCTCATACTTGTTTAATATAAACGATGATTATTTTTTTATTAGGTCGTCAACCAACATGCAGCAGTTCCTCAAGGTGGTCGCGGCTGCGTTCAATTCATCACACAGTACCAACACTCGAGTGGACAGCGCCGCGTGAGAGTTACTACTGTAGCGCGCAAGTAAGACAGTGTTACAAACTGGGGTTCAGGGATAAATTATTTAAACAGCAGACTTCAATTTAACAATTCTATTACTTCGCACTATTTTCCTTTTCCGATCGCTCTGTGTCGCTTCCAAATCAAAACTGACTCACGACGAACCCGACCTCTCTTTATATAGCACGGAAAATGTTTCTAACACGTTCCATACTGTTCTAGATAATTCGAGATTCTTGCAGAACAATCGATTTTCGAACATAAATGTACTACGCACGTAGTACATTTATGTTCGAGAGAGAGAGAGTTTTGGGCGCACGGTTGGCGCAGTGGTTGAGCGATTGACTGCTGCGCTGCGTGTCGCGGGTTCGATTCCCGCACGGAACAAATATTTGTATGACCTACAGATAGTTGTTCCGGCTCTGGGTGTTGTGTATGTGAGTTTATATGTTTGTAAACGCACCCGCGATACAGGCAGAAATTCCTAGTGTGGGGCAACGTTTTTTTTTTTTTTTTTAAAGAAAAGTACATATTATCTCAATGCTTTCGGACTCATTGTTCCCGAAGCGACTAGTAACTTCCAGAATGTTCGGCTCGACCATTCTGGAAAATTCCATTCGACACGTGCTTTCGAGAAGATTAGTTCCACAATTCGATACTAGATGGCGCTACTAGTTACCACATAGTTCTTCCTTTCGTCACTAGATGGCGTTGCTCTATCTTGTAACAATAGCTATAACTGTCTCTTTTAATTATTTTGCTGGTATACCTCGCAAGTGCGACAGGTGTTTTTAGGGTTCCGTACCCAAAGGGTAAAAACGGGACCCTATTACTAAGACTCCGCGGTCCGTCTGTCTGTCTGTCTGTCTGTCTGTCTGTCACCAGGCTGTATCTCATGAACCGTAATAGCTAGACAGTTGAAATTTTCACAGATGATGTATTTCTGTTGCCGCTATAACAACAAATACTGAAAACAGAATGAAATTAAGGGGGGCTCCCATACAACAAACGTGATTTTTTTGCCGTTTTTTGCGATAATGGTACGGAACCCTTCGTGCGCGAGTCCGACTCGCACTTGTCCGGTTTTTTACTTACTGCCCTATGTAGCTAGTAGCTATATCATACGCGGGGTATCATTGCGATGTGTTGCGAATCATTGATGATGAAATTGTGATGTTATTTATGTCATAAGTCGGTTTGGATCGTCGTCGTCGTTCGGTTCCCTTTATGATGGTTGAGCTGGGTGGTGCCGATTCATGCGTCATGTTCGTGAACGGGCGCCGTCAGTTGGGATAGGTCATAACTTAACTGCTTCGGATGTTAATGTTTTTCTAGTACCTATTATATATGTAAGTGCACAGTACATGTTTAATACTTACATGTTTTAATACTTTATACCTAGTAGTATATAGTGTGTAGTGCTATTCTGGTTGCATCATCCTCACATAAGTATATGATGTACTTATGTAAATATTGTAAAATACTTTTTTTTTTAAAGAGTTTAGTATGGAGTTTCTTGTGTGTTCTTCTCCATAACAAGCTACTTTTCCGAATGCACGGTAGGATCAATTTTTATTACTTGTAAAATTTAATTGTTGAAGTTCAAAGTGCCGCTTTATGGCCCAGTTGCAATAAATACTTTTGACTTTGGCTTTAGTCAGTGAAATATTCAGAAGCGACACCAGATAAAAACCGGCCAAGTGCAAGTCGGACTTGCGCACGAAGGGTTCCGTCCTTGGTAAATTCCGGTTTACGATTTATGACTTATTAAAAAAAAACTACTTACTAGATTTCGTTCAAACCAATTTTCGGTGGAAGTTTACATGGAATGTACATCATATATATTTTAAGGTTTTATCATTCTCTTATTTTAGAAGTTACAGGGGGGGGGGACACACATTTTACCACTTTGGTAGTGTCTCTCGCGCAAACTATTCAGTTTAGAAAAAAAATATATTAGAAACCTCAATATCATTTTTGAAGACTTATCCATAGAAGAAAAAGAAAGTAATTTTTCACTTTGTGGTGTTTTTAGTTGGAAGTCGGTAGTATTATTTGTAAAAAAGTTTTTTTTATTTGTCACTTTTTAGTTGTACCTAGTAGGCAACTTGCCTTTAGTAAGGTAAAAAAAGTAATGCCAGAATAGATTAACCGAATACCATGAAACTTGAACATGACCGGTGAAATGATAGTGTACCAAGGTGAACTGTACACATCTGCGTAGTGTGTACCCCTTTAGAGCGTACTAATGTGATGTTATGTTATAAAATGGTATATACAATAAACAGATATGCGATTGCAGCAATCTTCTGTTGTATATCTCCGAAGTTCTTCATCAGTCCTTCACCAAAATAAAAGAGGACCAATTTCGGAACATACTCTATCAAACAGAAAAATAATTTTCAAAATCGGTCCACAATTGACGGAGATATCGGTGAACATACAAAAAAAAACATACATGAAGTCGAACATAGAACCACCTCCTTTTTGGAAAGTCGGTTAAAAATATAAACTACTCAAACACAAAATTATTACGTGTTGTTTTTAGCATTAATGAACCGTGGTTGTTTCTCCAGCTGGGGCGATGCCGCAGTGAGCCTGCACCACATATCGGCCGGCTTCGATCAGGAGGCAGCAGCTGTAGTCATGGCTCGTCTGGTGGTCTACCGCGCGGAGCTGGAGGACGGACCCGATGTGCTGCGCTGGCTGGACAGGATGCTGATCAGACTGGTATTTACTGGGTTTTGATCACTATTAATGAAACTTGATAAATAATACTTAGTTTAAAAAAAAAACTGCTGGTGTAACTTTGCAGAACTTTAAAGACATAATATCTAGATAATCTTTTTTTACAACAGCAGATCTCAGCGTCAAATTTTACTTTTATGAAGATTCGTCGAATAATTTAAAATGTTATTTTTAGGGTTCCGTACACAAAGGGTAAAAACAGGACCCTATTACTAAGACTCCACTGTCCGTCTGTCTGTCTGTCACTTGGCTGTATCTCGTGAACCGTGATAGCTAGACAGTTGAAATTTTCACAGATGATGTATTTCTATTGCCGCTATAACAACAAATAAAAAACAGACTAAAATAAATATTTAAGTAGGGCTCCCATACAACAAACGTGATTTTATTGCAGTTTTTTGCGATAATGGTACGGAACCCTTCGTGCCCGAGTCCGTACCATTATCGCAAAAAACGGATAAAATATCACGTTTGTTGTATGGGAGCCCCAATTATATATTAATTTTATTCTGTTTTTAGTATTTGTTGTTATAGCGGCAACAGAAATACATCATCTGTGAAAATTTCAACTGCGTAGCTGTCACGGTTCATGCGATACAGCCTGGTGACAGACAGACAGACGGACAGTGGAGTCTTAGTAATAGGGTTCCGTTTTTACTCTTTGGGTACGGAACCCTAAAAATGCTTAACATTTTATTAACAATTCTATTTATTTGCAGTGCCAGAAATTCGGCGAGTACGGCAAGGACGACCCGAACAGCTTCCGTCTGTCGGAGAACTTCAGCTTGTACCCGCAATTCATGTACCACTTGCGACGCTCGCAGTTCCTTCAGGTGTTCAACAATTCGCCCGATGAGACCACTTTCTACAGGTACCGTATAAGCTTATCTCGGCATTTTAACGTCAAATTTTGAATTGGCCAAAATACTTTATAAGGTGACAAACAACAGGACACAGTAACGTAACATCATTGAGTTGAGTTTGAGAAAAAAAAAGAGAATTGGCGGTACTTAATTCAGCCTTGATAATTATATACAGACAAATTATAATTGGCATGTCGAATGCCCAGATTTCAGCCACAGTCCAGCCACAACTCTAGTTTTTACCCGACTGCCGAAGGAGGGTAATGTGTTTATCAGTCTATGTATATATGTTTGTTCCTATGTGGCGTTCTAGAGACCAAACGCGTTGTCCGATTTTGATGATTCTTTCGTGAATCGATTCGTCTTTACCTTGCGAGTCTCTCTGGCTACATTAAAATTGGCAAATAGAAAAAAGACGGCTTTTGGGCGCCATATTGTGGGGTCCCAATATTATTTTTCTTCTAAAAACATCGTGTGCGGTATCAAAATAAAAGATTTTAAGAGGTGATTTCAAAAATATAGTTAACAGTTATATTTTTAAATGTATCAAATTCGAAAAAAAGATTTTAACTCAAAAGGTATAAAACAATAAATTAAAAAAAACAAAAATCCCGACTGCTTCAGAAGCGAACTAAAAAGACGTAAACAAGAAGAAAATCATGCTGTGCAGTCGGAGGATACTAATCGCGAGCTGATTGACCAAAACCAGATGTATCGCCCGACTGCACAACATGTTTTTCTTCTTATTTAAATCTTTTTAGGTCGCTTCTGCTGAGGCCTATGCTGAAAAGCAAAACAAACTGTTCACCTGTACAACAGATAATATGTAAATAATTAGTTATAAGTATGTAAATAAAGGCTATTTGAATTGAATTTGAATTTGAAGTTCGCTTTTTAAGCAGTCGGTTTTTTTGAAATTTAAATTAACTTTTTTTATTCAAGCTAGTGTAGCAGCTAGCAAGTTAGATACCCTGGTACGTGTAGACAGCACTATCCTGATTTTTGTAGGATTCAGCTGCAAAAACTTTCTTCGTGTAATACGGACTTAAGGCCTTTTCGGAACCTAGTGGAAAAAAAAACCGGCCAAGTGCGAGTCGGACTCGCGCACAAAGGGTTCCGTACTTGGTAAATTGCGGCTTACGATTTATGACGTATTAAAAAAAAACTACTTACTAGATCTCGTTCAAACCAATTTTCGCTGGTAGTTTACATAGTAATGTACATCATATATTTTTTTTAGGGTTATCATTCTATTATTTTAGAAGTTACAGGGGGGGGGACACACATTTTACCACTTTGGCAGAGTCTCTCGCGCAAACTATTCGGTTTATAAAAAAATGTTATTAGAAACCTCAATATCATTTTTGAAGACCTATCCATAGATACCCCACGTATGGGTCTGATGAAAAAAAATAATTTTAGTTTTAGTTTCAAGTATGGGAACCCCCAATTTTTTTTTGTTTTATTTTTATTTTTGTGTGAAAATCTTAATGCGGTTCACAGAATACATCTACTTACCAAGTTTCAACAGCATAGTTCTTATAGTTTCGGAATAAAGTGGCTGTGACATACGGACGGACAGACAGACAGACAGACAGACAGACAGACAGACAGACATGACGAATCTATAAGGGTTCCGTTTTTTGCCATTTGGCTACGGAACCCTAAAAACTACCAAAAATATTGACCCCATTTCTGATCTCTCACAGACACATGCTGATGCGCGAGGACCTGACACAGTCGCTCATCATGATCCAGCCGATCCTGTACTCCTACAGCTTCGGCGGCCCGCCGGAGCCCGTGCTGCTGGACACCTCGTCCATACAGCCCGACCGCATCCTGCTCATGGACACGTTCTTCCAAATACTTATTTATCATGGAGAGGTAAGGATAGATTATGATTAAACAGTATCATGGTGAGGTGTTGAATGGATTGAGCACGTAATAAACATACTAATGAAGATGGGGCAGCAAATATAAATAGAATAGCAAATAGGTAGAACGAACTCTTGTAAATACATATCTAGTAGGATTTACAAAAAAGTGTTGCTAACTTTGGTGGAGTGAATTTTACTAACGGAAACCGAGTACTATTTTATCCCTTGCAACCATATTCAATGTTTGTCAAAACTGACCTACAGTTCAAACATTGAAATAAAACAAATAAAAAAATTCTCAGATTCTGTTTGAATCTGAGAATTTTTATAATATCATCTTTCAAACAAAAAAAAACAAAATTATTTCAACTATTTAGGAGCTTTGATGCCACAGACAGATACACATACACACAGGTACATAAGTCAAACTTATAACACCTCTCTTTTTCCGTCGGGGGTGAATGAAAGGCGACTAACGAAAGGTATTTACAAGGCAGACGTGAATGGAAACGCCGGGAGGGAACGCCCTAGAAAGACATACATAGACCTTATAGGTGATGTTCTTCAGAAAGGCCAACTGCGCAGTACTCATAACCGGCGTGTGTGTATGACTAGATTTATGAATGTGTGTGAAGCCAAAGAAGTATGTAAGGATCGTAGCAGGTGGCGTTCTGTAGTTTCTGCCTACCCCCATGGGAAAAAGGCGTGAGTTTATGTATGTATGTATGTAGAAATGAATAAAAACCTTGCTTTTTAACCCCCGCCGGAAAAAAAGGGGTGTTTTAATTATAAGTTTCACGTGTGTTGCTGTGTATCTGTGTATCTGTCTGTGGCAATATAGCGCCTAAACGGATGAACCGATTTTGATTTAGTTTTTTTTTTGTTTGAAAGGTGATTTTGTCGAGAGGGTTCTTAGCTATGTTTAAATAAAACCAGTTCAGCCGTTCAAAAGTTATGGGCGTTTTACAGTTTGAATCGGGGTGTTTTCGCAAGATAAATGTGTCGGGGGTTTTTAAAATTTTGTAATTTTACTTGTTCCAACAGACAATAGCACAATGGCGTGAACTCCGCTACCAAGACATGGCCGAGTACGAGAGCTTCGCGCAACTGCTGCGCGCGCCCATCGACGATGCGCAGGAGATTCTGCAGAGCAGGTTCCCTGTGCCGCGGTACATTGACACCGAGCATGGCGGCTCACAGGTGAGAATGAAAACGAGAATGATACAATGATGTTCTAGTAAACAGATATGTTATGAGCGCGCGTATTGTGAAGATTCGAATATGTCACAATTGTGACCTTTAGCCTTTAGTTTATGTCAAGCACAGCGAAGAGAGATAGGCTTTGTTGAAACAAAATCAAAATAAAAAAAATGCCATCGTGTGTATTTATAATTTATTTATTTATTTATTAAAATATTTTTTTTTTTAAGTCGGATGAATGAAAAGTGTGTATGTGTGCTGCCGCTGCTGCGCGGAACACTTTTTTCGATTGTTTTGTGAGTGTATAACGTATCTGTTTATTTGAATATCATTGCACTGATCAGAGGCGGATGTACTTTAAGTTCACTCGTGCGCTGAACTGCCAGATTTTAATAGGTTAAGAAAAAAAATTAAAATGTTTAATAATATCTGATTAACGATCTATTCAATATTAACGAAATTATGAAGAGCCAATTTAAGCTCTTTGCTAAAGTAATAAGACGTATATTACTGTAAAAAAATATTCCTCGTGCGCTAGGCTAAAGCGCACGGCGAGTGCTCATACAACTTCTATGAGATCCGAGCGAAAACGCCTGGCGCGTGAGACAGGGATAGTTCAATAGAAAATGTACGGCAAAATATGACCACTCTCGTGCGCCGCCCCAGCGAACCGAAGATTACCGAGAGCGGGCGAGGTTTGACGAATTAAATTTACCTTCGGGTCGAGTACCAACATTACGCGGGTGGGAAGTGAGGCGGGCGCGGGGTTTGTTTACTTTTTAGACACGCTGCTTGCAATTTTGCAGTTAATCGCGGCTTTTAGTTATTTCTATATTCTAATTTATATTGTTATTTTTTTACTGTCTGAGTTGTGGGACTGTGTGTGAGATTTCGACATCAAATTGAATTAAAACCATACTCAGAAACACCATGTCCCAGGACAGGTTAAATGCACTTTCTGTACTCACCATTGAAAAAAAAATTTCAGTCAATACCAGATATTAAAAAAGGTGAGCGAACATTCCTGCGATTTAATTTATAAAATATAAAAATACCAAGTGTAGAAAAATGTTGTTATTTAAAATACAACTTGAAAATTATTAATAGTCGCTCATCAGACCACAAAATGTTGAATTTTGGTCAAATTGTACAGCGACGTAACTAGACGTAGGCACTGGCGTCGAATTAGAAGTCGCTAGCGAGATTGTTTGCTGATTTACATAGGGTCCTATGAATTTATAAGTAAACTTGTTTGCATAACGAGTTGGTTGGTGAACTACTACTTCTATGATCCACCAGCCGCCACTGGCACTGATACAAATATCTACAAAAAGACATGACGTCACGCAAATCCTACATCGCGCAATCAAAATTCTCCACACTATTTGAGCATATGCAACAGTCCGACAACAACCATCAGTTGCCCAGACCGGGGGGTTTACTCCCTAGGGGACCAACGAAGTTACGGGCCCCGTTCGAAAGTATTCCGAAACATCGGTGTGAAAAAAACAAGTGTTGAGTAAAAATTTTCGGACGGGTAAAAACACATCGGGAGTAGGTACAGCTGTCAAATTGGGTTGTCATTAATTCTTAGCTATCACCCGTCCGTAGGCGATACGGAGTAGAAAACGCCCGTAATGGAGGCCGAAACTACGGACGTCGTGCCTAGGGAGTAGACGCCCAGACACGAAACCCGTCTGGTCGGAGGATCCAGCCTTCTTAATGGAGGTTGAAGGATTTTACACCTTGTTGCCCATACGTCTACACCATAGGCGACACACGAATGCGCCCAGCGCTCAGTGCGGATGGTTACGAACGTTTTGAAGGCCGCCTGTCAGTTAAAACACCTAAGGGAAACCTTACTGAGGGGTGCCTGGAACCCGGAAGTATGGCAGAAAAATACCATCATCTTCCTGCCCTTATCCCATGTTATAAGCGGTCGGTGCAACACGTTTTCTTCTTCCATACCGTACTGTCCACTGTCTCAATATCACTGACACCCTTTTCTTTCATATCACTCCTCACACAGTCCATCCATATTTTCTTTGGCCTTCCTCTCCCTCTCCATCCATCCACATTTATATTCATAACTCCTTTAGTAACATACGTTTCATCCCTCCTCATCACATGACCATACCAGGACAAACGGTTTCCTTTGAACTTTTCTGTCACTGGCGCCACTTTCAAACTGCCTCTAATATACTCCTTTCTCAATTTATCCAATCTCGTCAAGTCGCACATCCATCTCAACATTCTCATCTTTGCTACATGCAATCTCTTTTCATCCATCTTTTTCACTGCCCAACATTCTGATATGTACAGTATGACAGGTCTAATCACGGACTTGTATATTTTCCCTTTAACTTGAGGGGCATCCGTGGGTCGTAAGGGTTCCTAGAACTATTTATATTATTACCCTGTAGAAGATGATTCCGGGCTGAAATGTTGATAATGAAATAGGCTTAGTCCTAAACTGGACTCCAACGAAACGTCTTTGGGACCACCCGCCACCTGGTTGAAGTCGGTTGTAAAATCCCAGAAAGAAGCTCAACTCAGTGACGCAGGACTGCCTAGCATAGGACGCCTTCAGGATAGATGAGGAAAAATATTTACACGGTGTCCGCAACTAGATAAGAGACGCAAACGGCGATTGGAAAGCCTTGGTTGATCAATGGACTGCTAAAGCACATAATACCAGGCCCCTCAGAAAGTATTGCGAAAAAAAGTTTTTATATATGGGAGACTGGCCAGTTATAATGTTTTTCGAAAATATGATTATTTATAAGTAAAAATAAGTAAGTTCCAATTTCAAAATTTCCCTCCACATTTTTTGCGAGTTAATTCAAAGTATTGTGTCTCACTGAAATATGGATCTGCGCCGGGAACATTTTAGAGCTATGATTTTATACGATTTCAAGTGTCGCCTGAAACCGGATGAATCGTACGATAGACTTCAAATGGCATTCATGGATGAAGGCCCTTCCAAGGCAACCGTGTATCGTTGGTATAACGAATTCAAGCGCGGTCGACCAACTTTGGGGGATGACGAAAGAAGCGGTCGCCCTTTGACGGCTGTTACCGAAGAAAACGTGCTAGCAGTGAAAAATTTAATCCAAGACAATAGGCGAATTACATATCAGGAGATTCAACACATATTGAAGATTGGATCGGGAAGCGTTCACGAGATTCTACACAGCCATCTTCGCGTGAGGAGGATAGTATCACGCTGGGTGCCGCACAACCTCACCGATGCTCAGAAGCAGGCCCGGGTGGAATGGTGCCGTGATATGCTTAACAAATTTGAAGCAGGCTCGTCTCGGCGTGTTTACGACATCGTTACAGGTGATGAGTCCTGGATTTATCAATACGACCCAGAAACCAAGCGCCAGTCGACTGTTTGGGTGTTTCAAAATGAGCCAACGCCTACCAAAGTGAAGCGATCTAGAAGCGGGGGTAAGATTTTGATCGCTAGCTTTTTTAATTTGACTGGCCACTTGGTATCAATTCCCTTACGGGATCAAAGAAGCATTAATGCCGAATGGTATACTACCAAATGTTTGCCAGAAGTTTTCTCTGTTATAAGCAACAAGCGACCAAACACAGGGCTCCGCGGGCTACTGCTCCACCACGACAATGCACCTGCGCACACCGCACTCAAAACGAGGGACTTCCTGGACAGCACGCCAGTCAAACTCCTGGGTCACCCTCCTTACAGCCCTGATCTAGCACCGTGTGACTTCTTTTTATTCCCAAAAATAAAAAATCAGCTCAAAGGGATACAATTTTCGTCGCCGGAAGATGCGCTGGCTGCGTTCGAGCAGGCTGTAAACGAGGTGTCTGCGGCGGACTGGAAAAAGTGTTTTGAAAACTGGTTTAGGCGCATGAATCTTTGTATAGAGGCTGGTGGAAAGTACTTTGAAAAGATTTAATAAAAATATATGTACGTATAGAACAATTTTTTTTAGTTTCGCAAAACTTTCTGAGTGTCCCACGTATAATAATAGCATACAGATGCCTCTTCCCATAAACAGAAACCGTGCCGACGTGACTAGCGTTTTTCGTCTGATTAAACCGATTATTACGAAACCATTACTACGTAACTGGATTACCAGTTACGAAACCCCGGTTTCCTTGACGGCCGAAGCGAACTAGCGTTATTCGTCGTACTAATCGGATAAGTACATTGAACGCGGTCGTTTCGGTCCCAAGTGATAGATGGTGTTAGCAGTGATTTGCAAGTAAAAGGATTTACTAGTTTTGTGAATATTGTTTTCTTTAATTACAGTGACGATTTGTTTTATAATATTTTTTGCACGTTTTTACAACTTCATTGTGTTACAATACAAATATAAAAATCGAGTGAAATGTCTCGGAAATTTAAAACTGCGCCATCTATTGGAATGGATTTTAAATCATCCGTTCAAATAATCTTTGAAATTTGAATTAAAAGCATCATTATTCCATAATTTTGTGCTTACAAGAGTTAATTAAACGAAAAAATACAATTTGTATGATCAATTCGAGAAAATATTAATTTTAAACAAAATTCAATTACAAATCGATGCATATCGCGCCATCTAGTGACTATTTGAACCAAATTTTCTTTGTTATCGTCGAGACCCCGTTGCTACAAGTTGATGAAGATGACAAAAATAAAAATCAATTGTATTTATTTAAATAAACGCTACGTTGCCTCAACACTGTATGGGCCGCTATTCTTAAGATTATTCGCGAGTATCTTCTCCAGCATATCCGTCACCTTCTGTTGAGACTTCAGAAAGTTCGCGAAGTGTGTATCATCGTATCTCTTCCGCTTTTTAGCCTTCACCAAAGGCATCTGCTGTCTAGCAGATATCTCGTCGTTACTGCTGTCTGAAGGCGAATGGAAATCATTCCTAGTATTTCGAGGCCAATTTTCAATCCTTTCCAATTTCTCGTGGAATTTAGTCGCTTCGTACCGTGGGTGGCGTTTGCTGGCAGCATGACTGTACGCTCCTGGGTGGTGTCTCATTCCACTTTTGTGACTTCCTAACTCATTCAAACCAGTTCGGTGGTATCCCCTAGGGTGGCTTGAATCTTCAGAGGTACTCAAATCTCTCGGTCGGCCTGAATGCTGCAAGTGAGCCAATCTTCCCGGATAACGTAACTCCGGGAACCGAGACCTTACGGGGTTTTCGTTATTGTGGACCTTTTCGTGATATTCGTGGTACAACGGCTTTTCTATGTCCAAATACCCATCCCTGTAGGGGTATCGGTTTCTAACTTCATGCTTTTCTGCGAATTGAACGTTTTTAGGTAAATCAGACTGAACTTCAAGTTTTTCTCTATGATTTGTTTCCGAGATACGAAATTTGTCTTCCCTATGATTTCTTTCCTCGTTTGGGATTCGGAATTTGTCTTCGATATGTTTCATACTTTCCAGTTCCCGTTGTTCTTTTATTCTATTGGCGGTTCGTTTGGTTGTTAGAACGATGTGTTGATTCATTAGTTTTGATGGCTTCGATATGTGTATGGCTAGAGGTGCTATCTCTTCTGAATTGGTCTGAATAGTGATGGCACCAAAGTGGTAATCCTTTGTGGGTTGTGCGCTTAGCGGTGGCAAGAACTGTGGACTCATATTTTGTTGTGGATAGACGCTAGGACCTGTTTTTGTCAAGACCTTTGGAGGATAGGGACTTGCCTGTAACGGTTGGACGTTAGGAGGGGTTTGCATAAGATTCGGGGTGAATAAAGCTGGTGCTTGACGTTGTATAGGCAATAGAGGAAGTATCGTCGTGCCATTACTTACAATGGAAGCATTCTGCGGCATCTGACTGGTCAATTTTTCAGTGCCCTTCAATCCCTTCAACTCTTTAAATATTTCCATGAGTTTCTGAATGACGTGGTTTGTTTTCGCAAATTCTTGCTGTAGCGACGTCGATGGTGGTTCTGAAAATATTCAATTGTTTGTGATTAAATGTATTTTCGGATACGAGAACCTGAGCAAATATTTATTTAATGGGGTTATTGAAAATTTGGTTGTATCTATCACAGTTGCTTATAATGCAAACTGGCCTGTAAAAATCTTCGTACAGCGCATCTACAGTTGTCCCATCTTGAAATAAACGTATTTGGTTAGTTATACAAAATAATATAGCTTACCTGAAGTAGTTATTGTCGATGTAGACAAGGTAGTTTCCACTGTCGTAGTTCCTACTGTCGTAGTTTGTACTGTTGTAGAAGTGGTGTTTTCTCCTATATCTTTCAACACCATCTGCTTCACTTTTTCGGCGATCTCTTTAATAATGCTAGCTTGAAGATCAGACGTGTTCATCGAATCGATTTTGTGAGTTGTTTTCAAACCCTGCACATTGAGTGGTGTCAGTTCTTCATTGTCTTGACCATACTTGTTTATGATTTCATTCATTGCTTTTATTGTTTTAGGATCATATGTTGGTTCCAACTTTTGAAATACCGGTGCCTTCTTTAATTGTTTGTCTATTAACTCTTTTGAAGTTTGTGCAATTTTACTTGTGATATCTGAATCTGAGTTAAATGTATCGTTTTTCATTTTAAATAACTGATTTTTAGCAAATTTCTCTATCGCCGCTGGTTGTCGACTGACGACAGCTTTTTTAACACTAAACAACTCAACTTGGTCATTCTCGTGTTGTTCTGATTTGTTAGATTGTATTGAAGTTCCTATTACTTGACTGTTCAAACTTGCCGAATTTTTATTTTGTTTTGAGTGTTTTATTGATGGTAGTAGAGCTCGAAACCGTGATCCCCTATGTTCAAAGTTAGGGTTTTGAAGAACTAGAGATTTCTTTACAAATGTAGGTCCTGCTTCAATTTCAGGTTCATAAGTTACCGATGTTTCAGTTTTTATTGATGCACTTTTAGATTGATTATTATTTGTCATAAAGTTATGAGAACTAATGTTATTGGCATCATTAATATTTCGGAAATTATGAAATAGGTTGAAATATTTGCTTTTGTCTTCTTGTTCGTTGCTTTTATTGCCGGTTTTAATTTCAGATTCGGTTTCAGACATAACCAATCCGTTATTGAAGAGGTCATGCTTCATTCGGAGAAGCCTTTGTAGGAGTCTTTTTGCATTACTCTTTTTTATTAGCTTAGATTCTCTGACCTTCGGTTTCGATTTCAGTGTTTGACTGTACGATGTTTCTTGTATCATTTTCATTAGTTGAGAATCAAATGATACTTTGAGTGGGTTACTTTTACCTTCGTCTATCATAGAATTGTACATAGCTTTATCAGAGCGCATATTGTCTTGTGTCGCATTGACGTTGTTTGTCACCTTGTCACCTTGCTCATCTACTCTCGGTTCTTCTTCGATTGCAGCTTTATTTGCTGTCTCCCAATATTTAATTGGTACATAATTCGCAAGCACTTTTTTCGTGGAGGCGCTTTCAGTTGTAGTAGGAACGGTTTGACTTACCAAGTATTCAGCCAAAATTCTACTAATGTATTCCATTTCTCTTGAATGAACATATCCATCATTTCGAGTGCCTGCTTGTGCTGTTTCTATACCGATCTTCGATTTGGGAGTTTCTTCTTGTACTATCTTAGCAACGGGAGCAACTAGTGTTGTTGGCAGTGTTGCAACTGTTGAAGTACGGTGAGTGAGCTTAGTCCAAAAGTTCATCACACTTTCTACATCCGGATAGTTCTGAACATTATATTCTATTTTTATTACAGCCTTGTTTTCTTCAGCTTTTGTAACATTTTCTAAATTAGGCTTGTTTTGGGCGTTTACATGGATTTCTTCAAATTTACCTTTTGTGTCATTGCTGTTGAATTGTATTACAGTTTTATCTTCAAAGTTTGCTGCCAATAGCATTCCTATTTTTGGATATATCCCAAAATTGAAATCGTTTGCAATACCTAAAAATATTTCAATTGATTACATTGATAGATTTGTACTAAGTATTCTGCTAAAGGATTTTACTACAGAAACTCACGATCATTATTGGCGGCTGTTCTCAATGCTTCTCTATGTGCTTCAGTTGTTATTTGGTCTAACAAACATTCTTGGCGCCGTTGTCTGAAGAGGAACTTGAAGTTAAAAGTTTGCAATTTAGATTGATTATAATAATTCATGTTTTCTAAATAAATAAAATATATTTCTAAAACATGTATTTTGTAGGTTTGTGTAGGTTTTAAACAAGGATTAGAAAAAGAACTTCTTTGTAAAACAACACATAAATGTTACATCAGCTAACCAGGTGCAGTAGCCCTAAATGCCATTGTACTACATTCTTGATAAATCAACAATAAAACTCACTCATTGTTCATATCATCGATGTTTACATTGTACCGGCGTAGCTTCTCCAATGTGCTGGTATCCAGGTCTTCCTTTTGCAATCCACTCCACAACAACATACATATTACATCTGAAAACTATCATATTATAATGGCACACATCACAAAAACTGGCGGTTATGTTACACAAGACACCGTTTTACGCTTTTAATGGATTAGTAGTATTTACTAACACCCTTATTTGTAAAAATCTCGACAATGTTTAGTGATCGCTTAGCACACCACATTCTATATTCAAATTTTAAATAAAATATTTTTCTTTTCTTTTTTTTCTTCTTTCTATAGAGAATTTGAATAAAGAACCCGCTAATGTGTTGCAAAAGAGCTCGGAGGTTTTTAAAAATAAGGTCCCTAGTTTTTTATTTAGTGTTATTGGAACCTTTTATCTGGCCTAAACGCTGAGGGCCCAGATCGTGGGCGCGTACGATTATTTCACGTGTGAACGTACATGATATTGCTACTGCAGTCAGTATGGTTCGGCACCACATTTCGTTATCGCTGCGAATGCTTGTGCGTTTTCATTGTTTTGGCAACAAGCTGCGGAACGGCGGAAAATAATGGGTGACTGGTTGCCGGCGCTATCTGTGATAGTAGCTTGGTTTGCAGGTGGCGCGGCTGAGTTATTTAACTACGAAATTAAGAAGCATATTTGAAAAAAGAATGTGTTACGAAAACGGAAAAGCATTACTGTAATTGCTATATTGTTTTTTCATAGCCCAAAGTCAATTTTCAACTCCCAACTTTCCAGATTTAGTATAGAATACAATGTGTCTGGTGAAAATCCAGTATTTAGCAGTGGTAGTCCTGCTAAGAAATGTAAGGGTTGCTGAAAGAGAAGCAGTGTTGAAAACTGGTGTTTATCTGTTCCAGGCCCGGTTCCTCCTGTCGAAGGTCAATCCTTCGCAGACACACAACAACATGTACGCGTACGGCGGGGTAAGTAGATCTACACGCTTTTGTAAACTTAGATGTCTCAAACACATTAATCTTTTCAATCAACCTATGAAAACTTTGACCATACTTAGAACCTTCATTGTTTCGGAGCTTTTGTGGTGGTCGCCACTGTTGATTCTGGCAAACCCCTACTCAGAACTTTCGAGTCGAGGTTCACTGCCTCAGCGCTTTTCTGGTGGTAGGCCAATGTAGGTTCTGGCTTTCAGGAGTTGTGGTGGTAGGGAATAGTGTGGCGGGCTTATCCCATAAAACAAAAACCAGCCAAGTGCGTATCGGACTTCGCATATTTAGGGTTCCGTACCAAACCGCAAAATTAATTTGGTTGTAATAAGAAAAATTAAGGAATTGCAGAGAAAAATATTATTTAACAATATATTGGTATTTGTTAGTAAAATATACGTAATTATACATTATCTCCAAATTTCGAATTTATAGGTCAATGGGGAGTAAAAAAATTCTTCGCAACAAAATTTTGTAGAAAAAGCTGACTTTGATGGCTTTTCATTCCTTTGTTTTCCAATCTATACTTCTAAGATATCAAGTAATATTATAAAGAGGAAAGATTTGTATTTTTGTATGTAACGAATAAACTTAAAAACTACTGGACCGATTTAAAAATTCTTTCACCGTTGGGAAGCTACACTATCCCCAGGTGACATAGGCTACTTTTTATCCCTGTATTCCCACGGGAACGGGAACTACGCGGGTGAAACAGCGTGGCGTCAGCTAGTATTTTATAAAAAAAAAAAACAGTATTTATCTACTGAACTAGCTCTAAATAACGATACCCCACTCGATGGGGTAGGTATGTTTTATTTTTCGCGGCCCCCGCTTTAGCTGTATGGGAGCTCGCCCCCCTTAAAAACATTTAAAAATATTTTTTGACTATTTGTTTGGCTTTGGGTCAAAAAGATACTTATACTGTGAAAATTTGAAGACTACAACCATTTGGCTGTAAAACCTGTGTGACAGACGACGGACAGACAGATGAACACGTGGATGAAAGCAATAGTGCTCCGTTTGGACCCTTCGGGTACGGAACCCTAAAAACGAATAACTTTGTAATAATACGCATAAGAACAGCGAAGATAAAATTATGTGTCAACGACATCCTACACAAATTATTAAAAAAGAAATTGTGTATTATATCAATTCAGCTTGTCAAAGTCCAAAACATAGACTAATATATTATAGAATGAGTCCAAAAGTGGTCAACGTTTTCCTAAGGTGATTGTACCAGTAAATTAAAAATAATAATTAGTTGTTGTACTGTATTGTAAATGCATGGCGTTCAGCCTTGTTCTAATATGCAAAAGTTTTGTAGTCATTCAAAATTTGCATGGTGTTTGCATACCATCGGAGCATGGTGTGAATTTGATTTGTTGTTTTTTTTTTTGTTCCATCATTGTTATGGCGATATCCAGGCGATGCCGATTCCATCAGCGGTAGTGACTTTTCTTTTTTTTTATTGGTGTTGGCTTTCTTATTCTGCAGTTTTTAATTTAAGAACGTTTTGCTTCTTCGCGACCATTTGTTTAAAATTTTACGCGCGATTACTGGAAATATTTTAAAATAATAATCATTCTTTTTTTTTTGCTTCTTCTGTTTTACTTGTTCGTTATGTTTTAAAAAATGAATCGATATGTATTATTTTAAAATATTCAGACTGGTGGTTGTCATATCTGCTTAAGCGCTTCTATTAAAGATTTTCCATTCAGATTTTAAGTAAAAAAAATAAGCTCTTGAAGTGTAATGTTTAAATAAAGTACATTATTTGTCATGTTTTTAATTTTCTGATTTATATACAGTTTATTTTCATTAAATAAATCAGATTAAGTTATTACAAATTTCAAACTCGGGCATGCTTTGCGTTTTTGCTTATCAAGAAATTTTCAGATGTGCAATTTAATTAATGCTTTAAAAAAATACTAACATCGCTTAAAAATGCATTCAATGTTGATTTTTTGTGTTCATTTAACTAAGTTTTATTGAGAAGTGGAAAGAGTTTTCTTTACCACTTCAACATACTTTATCTTTGAGGTTTTAGATTATCAACATAATTCTTCTGTCTCAATTCTGGTGATTCTGGTCAGTTGTGCCAAATTTATAGGTGGCACAAGGATACAAAAAGGGAATCAAATGATTTCAGTTATGTTGAACATACTTCAAATTATTTATCAGATATAAAAGAGTGTCGGAATAGGTCTTCTACACTGTCACAGATAATATAATACTAGCAAACAGATGCCTCATCCCATACAAAAAAACCGTGCCGACGTAACTAGCGTTTTTCATCTGCTTAAACCGATTTTTTTTTGTGAATCGATCGCTTTTGGTACCGTCACCGATCTATATGTACAAAAAATAATCAGTAAAATCAGTACAGTACGTCGGGACAGTTTCTTTTTATGGGAAGACACCACTGACACTGTGTTCAAATTATTGTGTAAAAGTTCTCCAATAGCTCCAATGACGTGCTGCCTTTTCAATAAAAAAATTGCATACGCTTCACTTCACTCTTCTTATTTTCGACTCGATGAAAAACTCTTTAAATATTTTGTGGCCCAGCAGGAGGTCACGTTTATTGGTTCACTTCACTCTGAACAAAGATAATAGTACATTTCGTGTCGAGCATAAAAAGTCGAGATTTTAACACGAGCGATGGAAAGCTACATGCGTGTGTTAAAATAAAGCCTTTTTATGCGAGACACGAACGATTATTTTTCCACTACTTGATGACTATTACTTAAATAATTTTATTAATTAAAGATTGATAGATTACTTAATTAAATGCAAATAAGTTAGAAACATTTTAGTTTTTCGTTTAGACTAAAAACCACAGACTATATACACACAACCAACGCGCGCTTTTTTGAGAGGTAACAGGTTCAGTATCATTCTGCCAGATAGGGCGGTGGAAAAAGCGCTGGCGTAACGGCAGAATTCGTCTACCAACAGTAGCCTATTCAGTTAAATACTTTTTTTCTTTAAATTGCAAATTACTTCACTCGTACTTACATAATGATATCAAAACTCCATACAAAAGTCATTTTGTAACTGTCATTGTGTAATTTTGACCGTTTTTTAATTTAATTTAATAATCTTGTGTCTAAATGCTCATATTTCGAAACGAATGTCTTAGGCAATGTGTTAGGTTAGGTTAAAAACGGGCTGGTTTCCGCAACTCCACGACCAAGCGCGTATTTTGCGTACTAGGCAATGAGTTACATTATAGACAAGGTAGTTGAAAAATATATTTTAAATACCCAACAGTTTCAAATAAATCTAAAAATATTTGAAGTGTGTTCCAAACATAATATCCAGAAATCTGGCGCAACTTGAATTCTACTCTGACACTGGTGGTGGCCATTTTTCATACCATACAAGTTGCTCATACAACCTTCTCAATATCCACAGGACGGTGGCGCCCCCGTGCTGACAGACGACGTTTCACTGCAAGTGTTCATGGAGCATCTCAAGAAGCTGGCCGTGTCGTCAACAGCTTAGTAAAACAATATGGAGTCTCACTACTTTCAGAACTGATTGCTATTAGATTTTAACCCTAGATCAATACATAAAGATAACATCACGGCAGTGTTCCTTGAAGGGTTGGGCAGTGGTGCATCTAAGCAAACTCGCTAGTTATGTGCATAGCTTGGCAAATTACCATATACGTGGTTCTCTCATGGCCCACGTGCGCGCGGGACGGGAGTCACCGTATTGGCGCGTGGTCGCGTCATTAGGTAGTAACACAGACATAAATCTACCTAGATAACGCAAGTCCCTCCATCTGTATGAAAACCAAGCGTGTTACTTTTTCACAAACAATTTAAAAACAAAGGAGATTGCCCATACACAGGCCCCTTATGAGGTTTCGTGTCTGCGATTTCAATATTATTACAAAAATAGAATTTATATTTTGTGTTATTGTCCATCTGTGTCCTTTACTTTATATGTACAGACAACAACAGATCAGGTTCCTTCACTTGGACATTTGTATGCACCTTATTGCATTGTAATAAGGGTTCATTTCAAGAACAGAAACATCGTTATATCTCGTGAACCCCGCAAAATAAATAAAAATCGTTTTCTAATTATGAATATAACATGTTTTTCTATAATATACAACCAAATTCATCAAGATACAACCATTTTTTCAAAGGCCCAAGTTCCCTTACAAAATGGGCATTCTCCTTTACTTACCAATGAAAGAAAACATTTCCTGTACAAACTTTTTCTATACATTCTTTACAGCTCAATATGGCATAAAAAGGCATTTTTCTAGATTTCGGTGGATTGCCGGTGCCGATAATGCTAAATGAAAAGCTCAGATTACGATCATTGATCGTAACTTTACTCCGTTTTTGGCACGCGAAGTACATACAATCGCGTCGTCTAGTTAGATTTATGTCTGTGGGTAGTAACGTCCCTCGCCACCCGCGCGGACCATAGGAGTGTCACGTACGAGCACTTGCTATCAACTGGGCACAAAAAATGAGACAATTAAATTAATTTATCTTGGTTCTTCTGGGATTCGGGCTTATGTTCTAGCGATTTTTTTTTTGTGTTCCGTACCCAAAGGGTCAAAACGGGACCCTATTTCTATGACTCCACTGTGCGTCTGTCACCTGGCTGTATCTCATGAACCGTGATAGCTAGACAGTTGAAATTTTCACAGATGATGTATTTTTGTTGCGGCTATAACAACAAATACTAAAAACAGAATAAAATAAATATTTAATTTGGGCTCCCATACAACAAAAGTGATTATTTGGTCAATTTTTGCGATAATGGTAAGGAACCTTCATGCGCGAGTCCGACTCGCACTTGGCCAGTTTTTTTTTGTATTATACATAACTTAACATCACGCCTGTCATCATAGGCAGAGATTTATTATATGACTGTATGACATTTCTGCAGTTATATCATACATTTACAAGTCTGGTAGGGTATTTTTAGAAATATCTTAGTTGATGATATTACTTTATTTTCACCATCACAGTATTATATCAGGGCGACCGCTTGTTCTATCATCTTTAGATTGGGTTTATAAAGAGTTTGTACTGGGCTTGTGTATCTTATGATTTAGTATATAATCTTATTCATTTTATTTTTTAAATATGTAGATATACACAGGTGCAGTCCTAATAGTGTCAGTTCTGAATTTATGTAACGCATGTGGTGTTCCAAATTGTTTTTGAAATTAAGTTAACAAAATTTTCTACAATACAATGTAAATTATATGAAAATAAAAATGTTTATGTAATGATAAGTGTTTTTTTTTCATTTAGTTCGCTGGTTTATCCGGTTCGAAGGACCATGTTCATGATATTTTTTTATTTAAATTAATTTTGTATTCAAGAAAGCGTAGTTTTATTTCAACATGACTTTATTAACTTGTTTATTTTTTCTTCTCAATACCATAGAGTTTGTAAGAACAGTAAAAAGACCAAACATATAGTATATATATTTCTTCTTCATCTTCCTGCCCTTATCCCATGTAACTTGGGGTCGGCGCAACACGTTTGCTGCTTCCACACCGTCCTGACCTCTGTCAAGCTATCACTTTTACCTACACCCTTTTCTTGTCAGTTCTTAGTATATATTTTAAATCACTGTATCTCAAATGTTTTTGTTCAACAAGATGAAAGGTTTTATGTAAGTTATGCTAGGAAAGGCCTTTTGCAACCTTACTCCATTTAAAATAACATTAGAATTTTTTACAGTCCGTTCAACCGATTTTGATTTGTATCCCGTAAATATAAGGATGTCGTAATAAGTATAAAACTGTTTAATACAGCTTTCATTTGTCATACCACCAACGCAATAGAATTCAAAATCGGTTTTCCTGCTGAACGAGCGAGCGAATTTATCATCGTTGATTTCTCGGTAATACAAATGTTTCAGTTCTGATTTTTTTACGAAATGTATTCCATTTATGGGCAGTAATTTTTTGTATAATTAGAATAGCTGTAGCATGTCCCCTTTATCGGCGCTCATGGTGGTCCTGCTGAATGGAGCGTGACTACCGCGGACCATCTTCAAAGTCGATTTTCTCGAAAACTACTAAGGTACCAATTTTGTTGTTCGAGTACTAATTGGTACCAATTGAGAAGTAATTATATACCAAATATGGAAGCGATTGGCGTCGAGGTCACGAACACAATGTTATCTCAAATGGAGTATAGTGTTTCTTGAATAATAAGAATAACACTACATTCTGTACAAAAAATATTTATTCCTAATTTCTAAACACCAACTTGATACATATAACACTAAATACATATAACTTTTAAATCAAACACAATTTAGCTACATACAGATAAAATAAATAAACCATTTATACATAGAACTCTATCCGTAAAACACAGGAATAATAGAAACACAATTTATTAAGAGGCGACAAATTCAATATAAACTTATATGTAAACAAAATTCATAATTTAATCCAATAAAATTTCACAAAAAAAAAACGTAATATACAATACACGCTATACTCCCTTTGGGTATTGACAGAGAAACTATCATCAACAGCTAGCCTAAACATTTCTGTGTCTATTTCAAAACTGTATCTTAATAACAATTTTGCAAAAGTTTCCTGCTCCTATTGGACGTAAATGCCACGCTATATTTGAACGTCTATGTATGTGCTGTGTTCAAGTCTATTTGTAGTTTATTAAATGCGATACACTATAGTGCGAACAGCCCTCTGGAGCAACTGGACAGATTCGCAACTGGACAGATTCTCAGCTGGACAGTTTCGCAACTGGACAGATTATCAACTGGACAGAGTATAGTCGTGAAAAAAATAAGTTATACAATGAATCATAGGTATTCAATATAAAAAAGTGTTTATTCAAGGAAAATCTATATAACACAAAGACACGAAAATAGAGGACCTGTCTTACAATCTGTTGTATTGAGATTTTTTTGGTAACTAATTAATATAATATTAAATAAAAACTTCTGATTACGGGGCGAAAACTAGTATTCAGATAATTTTAATAATCGTAGGCGTTCTAAGCATGTCAGTCGCAGTATGACACTGAAATTTTTTCGTTAACGCGGTCCGATAATATATTTTGTATCTGCTTATCAATCAAAATTTGCTTTGACCGACGTTTTGTTTCCTCACAGTGATAGTAACTTTTATTTATTTTGGTATCACTGATTTTCGTTTCCTTTTTTAATAACTGTAGAAACAAAAAAGGCATGGTTATTTTGGTGTTTTGGCATTAATTCGCCGGTGCCAACCTTCTTAGCGTTAGTAGTCCTAAATTTTACTCCGTAAAATATTATCTGTTCAGTCGTAATTTTCGTCATCCAATAATTTGTGAAAAAATTGAAAAGGCTTTATTGACAAAAAGCCCTCGGGTATTAATATGTTTCGCAAAAGTGCTAATTTCGTACACAATTGTGTCAATTTCCGACCATTTAAGTAGATGAAAATTTCAATTCTTTAGATTTTTAGGGTTCCGTAGCCAAATGGCAAAAAACGGAAACCTTATAGATTCGTCATGTCTGTCTGTCTGTCTGTCCGTCCGTATGTCACAGCCACTTTTTTCCGAAACTATAAGAACTATGCTGTTGAAACTTGGTAAGTAGATGTATTCTGTGAACCGCATTTTGATTTTCACACAAAAATAGAAAAAAAAAACAAGAAATTTTGGGGGTACTATATATAGGTACTATATATGTATACTTGAAACTGAAACTAATTTTTTTTTTTTATCAAACCCATACGTATCTATGGATAGGTCTTCAAAAATGATATTGAGGTTTATGATATATTTTTTTTCTAAACATTCGTGTATACGTTTCCTGTGACTTATTTGGTAAAAGAATAAACAGTAGGTACTGGTACAAGGTTAACATAATCGGTACACTTGGATAAGTCAACATGAAGCGAGAAAAGCTGGTAAAACGGTTTCGGTGCAATTTTGAATGTAGGTACCATCCCCATAACATATGTCTGTTATTTTTATTAAATCTACTTGACTGCCAAACACAATTATTTTATCTGCACGACCATCATCATTAATAAAGAAGTCTTTAACTAGACACTCAGGTATTTCAATATCTTCAATCTTGTCGCTTTGAAAAGAGTCAGCCCTTGCCCTCGGAGCAAATCGTCCACTTTCCTATCTGGACCACTTTTTTATAATGTCTATATTACCTACTCATCTATTTTAATTTTGTCATGGATTGTACACGTTCTGTCGAGTTGATAATCTGTCCAGTTGAGAAACTGTCCAGCTGAGAATCTGTGCAGTTGCGAATCTGTCCAGTTGCTCCTGAGGGGCGAACAGTACTATCTACTTTTCTAGATAAACCGTTAAACACTATATTTAAATAACTCCCTTATTCATGTAAAATTGACATTCCTACGGCTAAGATTCGTCTTCCATTTCTCTGGTTATGGAAAATCGTTTTAGGGCCGATTTCACCATTAAAACTAATCGCGACAAAAAATTTGACAGCTGTCAGTATCAATACATAACAACGGCTTGACAGGCTAACAATAACGTATACGTCAGTTTGACATATGTCAAACTATCAAGCTATCTTTTATGAAGTATAGTCCAACTAAACTCAGTTTATGTAAATACAGCGTTCTGATTGGATGTTTTTAGCGGTTTCACCAATCAGAGTTTAGTTAGACTAATCGCGATTATATAGTTTCATTGGTGAAATCGGCTCTTAGTAATCCTCAATACGGAAGGCAGAATTAATCTTACACTCTTGTTTTACATGCACTATGCAGGTTTAGACTACCTCTATACAACGACTACTCTGCAGACTGCCTTATATGGCGGGTGGACTTAGGAACGTCTACACCCTTAATAGTAAACGCGGACTAAAGTGAAAACCAGCATAATCTCCAGAATTACCGCAAGTTTTTTCAGGTTTAAGTCTGGAATAACTTTCCTACAGGTTTATAAATAAGGGGCCTAATGAATAAGGGAGTCTCAGGAATCGGGATCACAATTCTTCTAAAACAATTTAGGTTCATGTCGGGTCCTAAGGTTTATGTTTTCACCTCTAATTCTAGAATACTTTCCAATAGCTTATATCATTACATTCATCCCTGTTTTATCACAAGTCATTGTCAATACTAAACCAAACACGTGAAAGTTAGAAGAAAAAAAGGAGCATCATATTTGCTTGACACGTCGAGAACAATGAACCTACTTTTTACAAGGTCGCCCATCTTGGCTACAATAGGAATGTTACCTGGGTAGAAAAATGATAATTCTAATTAGTCCGTCAGCGAGATTATCAAATAATATTCGACACGTATTTTTTGCTTTACCAAATCAATAAAGATAAAGCGCATCAAAGTTCAGGAATGGGGGCTTGTGACGTCACTATGTCAGTACAAAGTGTGATAACGGCGTGACGTCTCACGATATTTCAACGCATTATATCGTCGTCACTTCATGTTTACGTGTCAAAAGAAAAATACGTGTCCAATATTTTTTATCCATCTGACGGACAAAACACAAATTTTCAGTAAAATGCATATTCAACTGTAGTTTTTGGATTAGTATATTAAGCCTCGTACCCACTAGGCAACATTGGACGCGCGACATGATGCACAATCATGATGAACGTCAACGAGGAACATTGGTGTAGTAACGTTGTCTTTTTGCATAATGTTTGGCGCCAGTGGATACGAGGCTTTATTTAGTTGCTTAAATCTACATCATAACACTTTCACGGCCGCATGCCAAAATTTTCTCCAGAAGCTGATAACGCTTCTGGCGCTTTTGAAATATTTTCTGTAACTGTATTGGGGCATCTCATAGAAATTTTATTTGGGCTGTTTTGGAGTCTAAAGTAGGTCCATTGCTATTGCAAATAATTTATTTTAAGCTACACACATTATTGTGATGTTACAAATACATAAATATCACACGGATTTTCCCAAGTCAATCCATAATCTGAAAAAAACTACCCCCAAAACATTATCTGCATAAAACAATCTCTTAAAATCCTAAACTAAAACTGTAAAACGCTTAACTAAACACTCATATACACATACTAAGCATTGTTTATACATAAATAGCATCATTTCTTGTTGAACAGACCGTACATTAGTAGAGCCAGCAAAAACATCAGTATGTACTTAATGTATTCGGTTCAGGAGTGCGGAGGTCAGTTGAGGAAGCGGATGGACATCTTCTGCTCCACATCTGTCCGCTCCAGCGCGTGGCAGAACTCCTCGAAGCAGATCATCTGGTCGTTGTTCGTGTCAGCTTCCAGGATTGTGCGTTCGGCGATGCTTGTTAGTTGCTCTTCGCTGAAATTTATAAATTGTAATTTTAATTAGTGCCTGCTGAGTGCTGACAGGTTTAGGCGGGACTTTGAAGATATTTCTGTGGGAATATTAATATATATTCGGGGCCTGAGATCAAATAAAAAGTCAAGATGGAACGTTGCAAACAACAAGGTGACGCCCGTTAAAACTACGCCTTGCCGCATACATACACAATTACACGCACACACGTACGCCTTAGCTTGTCAGTCGAGCTCAAAAGATAGACTGCGGCGACACCGTGTTGTTTGCAACGTTCCATCTTGACTTTTTACTTGATCTGAGCCCGGGGTGCGAATGCGAAAATCTTCGGACAAAAGTAGTAGGAAGGAGGAATATCGTGTGCTTTCAATTATTAGGAGTCTGAATCACAAAGCACTAATACAACGCGATAATCGCACGAACACGCGACCGTTGCATTCATTTGTATGGCGAAATTGTAAAGCGCCCTGACGACGCGTTCGTGTTTGCCATACAAATGAACGCGACGGTCGCGTGTTCGCGCGATGATCGCGTTGTATTATAGTGCTTACACACGTTCGTATTTGGTCCGGCCGGACCACGGATTTGTGGGCGGAGTTAGCCGGACGGACCATATCCGAGCGTGTGTAGAGTGGTCCGCCGGACATTATTATTATTAATTGAGCTAGTCTCGGTCCATACAAGCGTGTGTAAGCGAGAAAGGATTTGAGGGCGGAGTTAGTCCGGCCGGACCAACTCCGGACGTGTGTTAGCACTATTAGGACTGTGCCTGACACTACCTACTCTCGGCTCAACTGCTCAAGGCAGACATCTATGAGATTTATTTTCCCCATGTGATGAGAATGCAGCGGTCATCATTAACCTTGGATCTAAAGAGCTGGATGGAATTACCCTGCAGTGAGATGATATAGGCTGACAGGGACCCAGTGAAGTGAAGCGAAATCTATATATATACACCAAAACATTCACTACCCTACCCTACCTTCCCTACCTACCTACCCTACCCTACCTATTAAAAAAATAGATGGTAGCCGATTCTCAGACCTACTGAATATGCTTATAAAATTTCATAAAAATCGGTCAAGCCGTTTCGGAGGAGTATGGTAGGGTAAATACGCTAAATGTCGGCCCCTTAACGGCTTTTCTAACTAGGGATCGCTCTGGCGCCATCAGTTTGCTACAAAAGGATAGCTTGTGATGCGGTTTTGGACTGTTTGTTAAATCTATTTCATCTTTATAGGCATAAGATTGGCATTTCTACTAAAAGAAAAAGTAGTAAGGTTTAAATGCATCGAGAACGAAAAAACCCTAAAGTCGGCCGTTCACGGCTCATGTTCGGTCGCGTTTTTCCCTAATGTCGGCCAGGTATAGGGTGTTTTAAATTAAGACAATGAAAAATATTATTAATATGATTTATTTTGGCAGCAGTCTAATATCACCTAAGTCAACATTTGCTGTATAGTGACGCTGTAATTCGAGGCTGGCCGACATTATGATCTTTAATATTTCTAATGTCGGCCCCTATTTCGTGTACCTTATTTCTCGAGATTCAACTAATATCACCCCGGCCGGAATTTGACGATTAAACGTAAAATAGATTTATTTGCCTATAAACTTTGCAAATTCTCTTATTAAGCCAATGGAATTGGTAGAATCGGCATTTATAAAACAGGCTGCATTTACTTTAAGTCGGCCACGGCCGAGAATCCAGTTTTAAGTCGAAATTGGTATTCTAATGGCGGCCCCCTATTTTTCCCTTAAAACAATACGCAAAACGTTGAGAAAACTATCTCAAAATATAGTAAAACAAGCTTTTTAGTGATAACAAGGCTTAAAACCAAAAAAATAAAGGTCTTATCGTTGTAATATCAATCCCCGAAGTGCGGGTATTCACAGCTAGTAAGCTACTTTAGCTGCTAATTTGATGCTGCAACGGCGCAATCGCTATTGACGCTCAGTGTGCGAAGAGAGAGTGACGTAATCGAATAGAAACGGTTTGTACTTATAGAGTATGAACTAAGGTTGCAATTCGAGTGGCAAAATTGCCACTTAATTACATTTTGAATGAACGCAAGCTGAAAATGTGCAGACGGCCGAACATTGGGGGGTGGCCGACGTTTGGCGTATTTACCCTAACTAGCATTGTGACACGAGAATTTTATAATATACTAGCTGACCCGGCAAACTTTGTTTTGCCATAAAAACACCAAAAATTTATCTACCCTACCTACCCTACCTTACATTACCTTCCCTACCCTACCTACCCTACCTTACATTACCGTCCCTACCCTACCCTACACTACCCTACCCTACCCGACCCTACACTACCCTACCCTACACTACCCTACCCTACCCTACACTACCCTACCCTACCCTACCCAACACTACCTTCTCTACCCTACGCTACACTACCCTACCCTATCCTACACTACCCTACCCTACCCTACACTACCCTACCCTACCCTACGCTACACTACCCTACCCTACCCTTCACTACCCTACCCTACCCTACACTACACTACCCTACCCTACACAACCCTACCCTTCACTAAGCAAAAATAGCTAGCTTAATTTAATATGAACTTTATACAATAGCAATAAAGCTCAAATTGACTCTACGTTTTAGTTAGAAAACTTTTGTATGGGAAAAAGAAAATGGCTGTTTTTAGTGTTTTGCCGGCAATTATTAGAATTTTTCTCGCCGTAAAAACCATCTTTGAACTTCAACGAACATTAAAAAAAAAGAATTGGCCAAATTGGTCCAGGCGTTGATGAGTTATGCGCTTACCAACACATTTTGCGATTCATTTTTATATTATAGATTAATTAAGATATATAAAGCTGAAGAGTTTGTTTGTTTGTTTGAACGCGCTAATCTCAGGAACTACTGGTTGGAATTGAAAAATTATTTTTGTGTTGGATAGCCCATTTAACGAGGAAGGTTATAGGCTATATAACATCACGCTACGACCAATAGGAGCGGAGCATAAATGGAAAATGTTGCAAAAACGGGCAATAATTATTCCTTTTTGAGAGCTTCCGTTGCGTGCGCTGCGTCAGCGGTTAAAGTTACGCAACATTCATGTATGTAGGGTAGGTAGGTAGCCAGACGGGACGGGACCGAAGCCACGTGGGACAGCTATATTTGGATAAAACTTTATGTCTGACTATATTTTCGTGATATATCCAATAATCTCTAGATTATCCGCCATCATGTACGTGTCAGCAGGTCACGGCTATACCGCTAAGGTTGCACGTGACTCCTATTGGTTATATTACTCCCGCCTAACTCGTATATAAATTGTCGCCTAACGATAGGGAATTTTATTGCCACTAGCATAAGGTTCAATTTGCAATAAATGTACATGTTAATATACAAATGCATTTCTATTGCTAAGTATATGCGTGAAGATATGATTAAAGTACTATAATTATATAATAAAGAGTTTTCAACTGTGGTTTGACATATTCCGTATTTCTTATCTTAATCTAGACACAATATAATCCGATTATGCGAAGCAATAAAATCGTATTTTTTTGTAAATCTAAGAAGATTTAGTAAAATGTTATCATTATCTTTACCAAAAGATTATCGAAATGCTTTTCTTTTAAAACTGTTTTCTAAAATTAAATAAAGCACTCATATCTCTGTGGAGGAGCTCAATCTTTTTTAAGGTTCCGTACCCAAAGGGTAAAAACGGGATCCTATTACTAAGGCTCCGTGGTCTGTCTGTCACCAGGCTGTATCTCACCGTGATAGCTAGACAGTTGAAATTTTCACAGATGATGTATTTGTGTTGCCGCTATAACAATAAATACTAAAAACAGAATAAAATTAATATATAAAGGGTGCACCCATACAACAAATGTGATATTTTGCCGTTTTTTGAAAAAATCGTACGGAACCCTTCGTGCACGAGTCCGACTGGCTCTTGGCCGGTTTTTTGGATTCAGAACCCTTCATTCTAAGGCTAGATGAACTAACATTGTTACGAATTTGACTTTCACATAAACATACATACATAAACTCACGCCTTTTTCCCATGGGGGTAGGCAGAAACTACAGAACGCCACCTGCTACGATCCTTACATACTTCTTTTGCTTCACACACATTCATACATCTAGTCATACACACACGCCGGTTATGGGTACTGCGCACTTGGCCTTTCTGAAGAACATCACCTATAAGGTCTATGTGTGTTGACTTACAACAGGCTCTATTTACAACAACTCTATACCTAGGCGGCCTAGTGTCATCAACTTAATTTTAGAAGATAGACATCCACTGCTGAACATAGGCCCTAAGTGTCACATGGACTGGACCGCAGCAGCCTAGTGTAAATAGACCAAAAAGTTACCTGATATTGGCTCCAACCATCATGTGCAGTATGGCCAGCAGCTCGTCCCTCGAGATTTTGCCATCATTGTCCAGGTCATACATTGAAAAGGCAACTGGAAATATTGAGAGTTTTATGTAGTTTGCTGGCAAAAGTTGTTGAGGATGGCAAAACCAGCATTTTTACCCGAGGTAATGGCATACATTTATTGATTCAGGGTCTTTACATGTTGTGTATTATGTGTTTCTAATTTTAAGTGACTATCATATTTTGTAAGTATTTGTACGTACTAACAAAACTATGGCTTTTTTAACTGACACAAATAAATAAATATAGAACAAAAAAAATTGTTTCATCAATAAACTAATTTGAAACAACACTTCAATGTTTTTGTACTAACAACATAATAATGTAGCTATTGTTGCAATTAGCAATAAATACTACATCAATCGTAAGATGAATGATGGATAAATCAAAGTTCAATTGTGAAGCTGACTCATAGACAGTCAATACATTTTTAGAATGGGGACTCCAGTTAGAGAAGGAAGAGTTGTTTCGTCTGTGTTCACCGCAAATGTAGCAGTGAATTCAGACTAACGTTTTTAAGCTGCAAATATTAGATAAGTAAGTTTTAACTTTTAAATCAATTAAATGTATGAATCCATAGTGGGGTGGTAGAAATTTACCATAATAATTATTACAAGATATTACAACCTTCTATTTAGTGAAAACTCTTTGAAAGTGAAGTGAAACTATTTATAACAAGATGGGCTCTTGACAGAAATGAGACATACTAACTGGTGGTGTGGCGTTTCTAATGACATTGACTGGTGAAATAAATCTGTTAAACACATCATTTGTTTGTTAATTAATTTTGTGGGACCTAATGTTTTATTATCTGTTGTATGTTCCAGTAACCTGTGCTGTATCCTCTATACTTACACCTCAACTTTTCATCTCGGCTGTTAAGCTTGTTCTCCCTATTCTTCCTGATAGGTCGGAAGTGTGCCAGCACCGTCATGAACTGCAGGAAGTTCACTCTGTCATCGTGGCTCTCGGCAAAGAACGAGTGGACAATACGCTCGCTTAGTGGGTTGATGGCAAGCTCTGGGATCCTGAGGAAGTCTTCCCTGGATAATGTACCGCAGTCATTCTTGTCTAGGGAGGTGAACCGGGAGTACAGCCTCTCAATTTGATTTGGTGTAACTGAGTAGAGACAAATAAATGTTTGTTTTTATAATTGTTTTTTATTTTTTTGATAGTGTTTCAGTCTGCCTAAAAATGAAATAGGTAATTGCAGTAGCTTCTGATAATGACCTAAATTCCCAAACTAAGAATTGTTCCATATTACAAAACACATATTAAACACTGTTTTACATATTGTAATGGTATATCAAGATTGAGAATGATTAATTTAAAAAGAATGATCAACTGTCTTAAGCTTTGGGTTTTGTATTAATGCCTACAGTTACTAGCATATATTTGCTACAAAAAAAGTTTGCATTTAGAATGGGCCACAAAATATGTTATATAGTATTCAGGCTGGTTTTGGGTCTGCTTCGCTACTGCAGTGCTTTGGGTATGTTTGCATGGGCGCACACATACTGTTTTCATGCGACCATGCGGAAGCGCTGCGCGTCTCTTGTGTGAAGAGTGCGGGACAGCTCTAATACCGTTCTGAGTATGATAGCAAATAGGTTGGACTGTCCTTATGTGCGACACTGTTGTGACAGACAAGTTACATACAGTGTTGCACGTAAGAGACTACTGTAATTAATATGATTATTATGGAATATGAATTTGAATTTATTTGATGTTGTATTTATTTTGAATTTATTTGTTTGTATTTGTATTTATTATTGAATAATTTAAAGATGTTGTCTGAGGGTTTAAGACCAGAAATAAATGTTTGCATGTAATGGTACTGCATGATAAACAAAATTATTTGGCGTATGAATGGAATGGAATTCAAGAGTATATATTCGTCAATATTTATTACAATAGAATGAAACAATAACTTACACCCAGTCTCCTCCTGAATTTGTGCGATTTCTTCTTCGCGTAGTAACAGAGATGATTTGTTACCCATATTGAATAGCCTTAACTCTGCACGACCACTGAAAGACCTTATAGGCAACTGATAAGATTGATTCTATGTTAGATTTTACGAAGAATACGCACTAAGTCAAAGTCCACTACACAGCTGCTGCCTACCACTAACAACTTGCTAAGTACCTATTATAATATGATTATTTTAATATTAATTTACCGAATATATTCATTGGGCGAAAACTAATAACAGAGATGTGTTGTCTTTATTTTATTGAAGCTTGTGTACATAAATCAAGAACAAATTATTGAAAAGAGAAAAGAAATCAATTCGACACTTTGACATTTAACGTTGACGTTGTCAAAGAGAACTTGACATTGTGACAGATGACACTACTACAGCTGACAGCAAGAATCACAGGTGTGTTCTAATGATTTACTCTGTGGTTCTAATATTTTTGACTGCTGTAAAACACAAGTCTATTAATGATTAAGTCAATTATGTGTAATCAATGCGTATGATGCTTGCATCACCGTTATTAATCTGTTATTTCCTACCTAAAATACTCACAGAAAGAGATCTTCTTCAGCTGAGAATGGTCTACGTTTAGTGATTGCTAAAGTTATTTATCATGAAGGCTTCACTTTCAGATAACAAGCACTCCAATAAGGTTGCATGGTAACTGAAAAACTGAAAATTGTTGTGTCAAAATAATGTTAGTTATCAAAATACCTGACAAGTTTATTTATCCACAAAATCTACAATAAAACAGTTGAAGCTAATTTTAAGTGATTTTACAGTTGATTACATTTTTATTGCTAGATCAAAAAGATTACAGGGTACTTTTAGGGGCAGGCAAACTAGTTATTCCTTACAATGAGTGCCGCTCCAAAACCCTTACCGGAGGTAACTCCTTCGGAGCAGAAGCTAGCAGATCAAGAAGCTCCTAGTCAGCTACTAGATACAGTAGTAGAACTCAACGAGTACTTGCCAAGTGAGGTTTTTGAGCAACCGTTTGAGGATTTCGACTTTGTGGAAATACCTCCAAAAATATTTGGATTAAAAGAAGTCTTGGAGCCGCTGACCATACCTTCGCTGAATAATGCCATATACGAACTCGGTGTTGTGAATATGTGCTGGCCAGAGATCAATGAGCCGGTATTCGAAACTCGGACATGTTTTCCTCCAAGTTATTACACAAACAGTCCGAAAGAGCGCTTACTGTTGGCATATGCAGAGAACTTTCGGCGGCAGTATCATTTTCACTATAAAATGCGGAGACCTTTATTACTGCAGGTTCCAAATGAGTGTGGCTTGCAGGTAGGCTCCTACTTTTTTAAATTACCGCTAGATGTCGTACCATTTTCTTAGGATACACGCACAACGAGTTCCTGTTCTTATTTTCAGAAAATGGTGTGTACTTCAATAAGGCCGACCAAACTCTGCTTTGATAATACAAATACTTGGCAGGGGATCGCGGAGCTAGTGTCGGATTACTTCGACTACGAGCCCTTAACCAAGCCCATGTTGCAAGTGAGTCATAGATTGTAATTTTTATATTTTCACAAAAAAATTGCAAGGTAGTTACGAAATACCTATTTCTTTAATGTTTAAGCTATATGTAAATTTTAATGTATCTAGTTTCCGATAGATGGCGCTACATATATGAACGTAAGGTTCTCGTTATTTTTAGTTAATTTACTAGCCGTGACTCGGCTTGCAAATAATATTCTATACGGTTCCACCACCATTTGCATAGATGTCGCTTGAAGTAACACATTTCAGCAAAGATAAAAATCAACTTTGATTAGAAACTTTTTCCTCGTCGCGGTCGTTTTGAAGAAACTCTGTGAATGATAGCGGAATGATCTGTGTTATAACTACTTTGAGTTTTTTCTTTTTAACGTTAACTTAAGTGTTTTAAAGAATTAATTTGCCTTAAAACCCTGAAAACGATCAATTTATATTCCTTCTCGCTGTTGAAAATCACCCGCATTTTGCACAGTCTTTGATTTGATTCTCTCATGTAATTTCAAGAACTGAAGACACGTCTCGTATAGATTATAAAGTATTTCTTACTCTTGTCGTTGTCTAGCAATTGTTGTTGCGTTGAGGCATATCAAGTTATCAACTTGTTCTATTTGAACAGTAATTTAGTTTTCCAATTACGTTTTTTTTTTGAGTGATTTACACTTCGCCATTACTGAAATCAATCAAGAGTGTTTAGCTTCCAACAGGTTGGCGGTTCTAATTTTGCTTTTGATCCATTGAAAGTAGATATCTACCGGTCTTTATGTAATAAGTCTTGTAAATTAAAGTACAGACTTCATTAGTTTTATAATGTAACTCAATCAGGGGAAATAAAAAAGTTTCAATTTAGGTATTGGTTCAATCAAGTTTATTTAATTAACATTTTCGAGATCACACAAGTCTTAGAAGAGAATTTATAATCCATTTTTTTTAGTTTTGTACAAAACATCATCTCTCGAATAATTTGCCAGTGTGCATAACGTGAACTGCAAATCAATAATTCTATCTTCTGGGAAGAGATACAGTTTTTGAACTTTTCCTAATAGGACGCGGTTGGGCGCCAACGCGACCTGACACAGTTGGACAATCTCTTACATAACTTTAAGATTAGATAATACACTCTATTATTAGGAATGTACTTACAATATTAATAATCTCTCAATAATTTATAATTTTGATCACAGTGTCCTTAACCGTTAACAAGACAATTCCGAGTCGACTCGTCAACTTTGTCTACCATAATATATAAAATACTGAGCAATAGAAAACAATTACACAACGAGTGCCTAGCTAACGCAATAGAGTCATCTATATATCTTAACAATATATACCATGTTCTTACGATTGGCACAACAATACATTCGCATCCTTTCAATATTTGGTATCGGCCGGCAGGTGTCGCCACGCGCCGCGGCTGGGCCACGCCACACACACCACCCGCACTGTGAACGGTTGAAAGGACGCCGTGCATGACTTAGTTTTTTACTTTCAATTGAGGTAGAAAAAAACGACCAACTATTAAACTATAGTAAGGGTACAACTAGGAATGTAATCGACAAATGGCAACATACAGCGGTATCTAAACTAATTATTCAACAAGTTTTGAGTGCATCGGTATGAAAACGCAGATTTATAACATTCAAAATACAACAGGAATAACTAACTACCCATCAAGTTTCACATAGACTCTGAAACAGACGAGCGAAGCGCGCGGGCTGACGGCATTGGCCTCCGTCGGCTCGCTCGGCTCTCCCTATAATCTTACAAACTAAAGAATAATGCATAGCTTTTCTTTTAGAACAAAGAAATTACGCAAATTTGGCTACACATATCACAAGTGAACGCTTACTGGCGACAACGTAACTATGTACATAATTGAAATATTCCCTGTAGCGAGCGGCAGTCCCGGCCATGCGTCTACTTGCGGCGGGCGGCGTGGTCGGCGGGGAGCGCGGGATGAGCGGGCGCGGGCGTGCGGCGTGCACGTAGGTTGTGCAGCAGCCCGCGCAGCTGGTGTACGTGCATGCGCGTCACACTGGGGTCGCCGCTGGCCTCCAGCCACGCCAGGAACTTGTCGCCGTGCTCCAGCGCGTCGGCCGCGCCCGACTCCCACTCGCCGCTCGCCGGCGACACTGACCGCGTGTCCGAGCTCGCTGACTGGTTGCTGTTGTTGTACAGCAGGTTGTCGAGCACGATACGTGCCTTGGTCTGGGTGCGGCTTGATTCCTGGACCCTCTCGGGTGTCGGCTCTTTGTTCTCGGTGCCGATCTCCGGACTAGCGGCGGGTTCGGCCACTCGCGGCTCTGCGCTGGGAGTGCGGCGAGGCTCAGACTCATTTTGTGGGTGTGTATGCCCTGGACTAGTCATTACTCCTCGCTCCTCCTCAATCTTCCCCTTCGTTAGTTGTGAATATAGGATGTTTTCTGGTGTTTTATCCTTTGGTACCTGAGAGGTGGATTTGTGCTTGTCTTCAGGCAGAGGCATGGCTCCACCGAACTGTTTATAATATTGCCACAGCCAGTTGTTCCTGCTATAATCTGTGTACTGGGGATTGATCGGGGCAGCGCCGGCTAGTTGCTTAGGTGGGATGGTTGGTTCACTCTGTTTCCCTAGCTGTAGAGGGTGTGCCGTCGTTGTCTGCGCAGTTAAGTCGAGCATTGCCTGCTGTGTCTTGAGCCAGTACCATAGAGTGTCATCCATTGGTTGGTTGGCCACAGATGAGTGTGTGCTGTGATGACTAGATTTTGACATGCTTGTACGGTATGGATCTGTATGGTGATTCTTACTGCGATGATGATGCTTGCCATCATTCAAGTTAAGCATGCCGTTGTGAGCAGGCTTAGGAGATCGTACAGAGCGCAGTGCGCGACTAGCTGGTTGCGCCGATAACGCTGATAGTCCAGGGTTCAGTTGAGCCAGTAAAGTTAGATTCGTGGCGATCTCATTGAAGCTGAGGCCGAGATGTGAGTGTGTAAGGCCAGGCAGGTGAGGGAGTCCTGACAGGGGGCTGATAGCACTCATTGAGACGTTGGCGCCAGGTTCTGGTCGGCGTTCACGAGGGATGTGCGACGTGGGAGATGGCACAGCTCGTTTTGTGGTGAGTTCAACAGGTGTGTCACTAGGTGGGGAAGGCTGCTGCACGATGGGAGCTGAGCTGATAGGCGATGATAGGTCAAGCCCGGTGTTCGCAGGAGAAGGTGGCGTGGCAGGTGACTCGGTGCGCGCGCGCTTTTCGAGCGGCTCACCGTCGTTGCTCTTATCAGTGTCTGGTGAGGAGAGACGGGAAGTCATGTAGCGTAGTTTATCCTCGTTCTTGCACCAGCCGCGCAGCGTGGACTCGGGCACGCCGATGTCGCGTGCCACCGAGGCCTTGGACTCGCCATCGTTGACGCGCTGGATGGCCTCGATCTTGTCACTGGGCGTGAGAGCACGCATCGGGCGTTTGCCCTTGGTCGCCATTGCGGCGCCGCGTTTGCTGTAACAAAAACGTTTACATTATCGACTATTCTGTTTCGACTTTTATTATTCTCTAGCGGCTGGTAATCCCTAAAGTTGTCGGTTATTCCATTGCTCTAACTGAGTGCGATACGCATTAAATAATATCAACTTAAATATTATTCAACTCAGGTTTGGGTCAAATTTGGTAAATATATATTCATCATAAATAAATATTCAACTCGTGTGTCGGTTTCCGTAGAAGTTCCATAAAAATATAGTTGGTATGAATTTAACTAGGAACCGGTAGGTATTGTTTACGCATTGTCATGCTGCAGTTTATTATGGTTTCTTTTCAATTATAATATTGCATTGCATCATGTCTTAAGTTATTACACATCTAAAGTGCCTGTAACATTTACTAATTAATATTTAGTTTCTATTTCATTTAATTGAATAATTTACGAAATAATCTTAGAGTAAAGAAGGTAGAAAGATAAAAATGTGACAATCTAAACAAATTTTCAGTCTTCAACAAGTATTTTGGTGTATTACGTACGAGATATCCCGAATATAATTGTATAGACAATCCACCATGGTGACAGTAAACCACAAAACGCTTCTAATAAACCACAAATAATGACGTTATTTCCACAAAAACAAGTCGAGTGACAACCGACGCACTAGAGCTGACGCCCGATACATTCGAATAGCCATGTTGCACAATAAACAACAATGTTACCACTTAATGTTACTACAATAAAATTACGAAAAATATAACTGGCCACAAACACGTTTACAACTGTTACCATAAACAAAAACGTTTACGCGGGAAGCTATAAAGTTACGAAAAGATAAACAAAAAGAAGACATAAAATTATGACCTACGACAACAGTAGGCGGCAAAAGTTGTCGGGTCGTTGACACGGTGACCTTGCGAGCGGTTAGCGCGCCTCCGCCGGCCGCCGAGAGATGGCGCTGGGAGACCGTACGTTTACCTAGCTTGTTTATTTGTATTGAAATGGAAAAGTTGATTGTAAAGTTTATGTCATCCTAACATGGAATGGCTCGAAAGTTGTACGCTTCGGTAAATACTTGATGAGTGCGTTAATGAACGCGTAAAATCGGAAAGAAGACGAAGAAACCGGAATTAGTTAAATATTAATGTAATTTTTCTGAAGTCATGAACATTGCTTGTTATCTAGTAGTAAACGGATTTTCCAAGTGAGTTTTTATAACATTTTTGAGGCAATATTGGTCTACTCAATTTTTTATTAAGTAGTTAACGCTAAACTTTTTCTGAATTTCATAACTTTCGTCACAAATAACAAATTGTTAACAGACTTTTTTAGTTTTTCGGTTGAAAAAAAAAATGTTTTTTGCTTTTATAGATAATTTAAAGGAATTTCAAAGGGTCAAATTTGACTATTTTTTAATAAATATATTTTCATGGAATTTTCAAACGGTTCAACTATATCGGTTAAAATTTGATATTGTATTTTGAAAGATTACAACATAATTAAATAATACTGGAATAAACTAATTTTTTTAAATATTATTTTATGTGTTTTGTAACTTTGATTTTTATAGTCTGAAAAATTCTAAAAAGTCTTGGTCAGTTTTGAGCCAGAAACTTCCGTCCAGCTAGTTGATTTAGATTTACGTTATAATTGCTGGTTATACACAGAACACCATAATAAACAAAGTACACATTAATTGATAATTACAATATTTCCAGTAAATTTCAGCAATTATTTCAACATGTAAATCCGATCAGAATTATCATGTAACGGGGGAAATATCGTCGTAGCAGTGTTTGCTACGAGCTACGACGGGCTACGACGACTTGCTACAACTTTGTCAGAATTGAATGACTGATTAAAAAGTACTCGTACTTCTGTTATATTTTTTGGAAACTGCTGACACTTTTGTTAGTTTTTCTGTATTATTGCAAAGTCACATTTATTCAACTGCATTTCCACTTTTCACTCACAATGAACAAAACGTCCTGCACTCACTTGGTACGATATTAACACGGTGATAAGAGTTCAAAATACAAAGCTAGCAACTTACTTGCGAATTGGTGGAGTCAGCTGCGGCACGTGTGCTCTGTTTACAATATCTGACAGCCCAGCGGCTGTGGCGATATTATAAACAGCACGTCAATGGAGAACTCCAACCAATAAAAAGTATAGTCCGTATGCGCAGTGCGCGGCACGTGTAATCACTAGTTCAAGTTTCACTGATCAGTTGAGCACAAGTCACTGAGCGGGTGCGGGAGCGCGTTCGCGGAGACGTGCGTGGCGGAGCGCGCGGAGAGCGACTGTGTGCCGGTGATAAGGCCTGCCCGCGGCGAGCGTCCGCGGCCGGCCGCTCCTCTCCTTTGTGTCCGTCCGTCACCCCGCGCCCCCCGCGATCTTGCCACCTCCCCGCCTATTCCTCCGACATTCGAGCCGCTCGGCCCACCTATCTCCCGCAATATATTAACTCGATTAATTATTAATTTTAACGCGTCAACTTGTCGAGCGAAAAATTCGCCCACTCCAAATTGGAACTTTTTCCGACGTCAACTACGACGAAAGTTTGCTCACAATCGTGGTGTTCCACAACTTTTCTAAGTGGCGAACTTTGTCTCGTAATAACGTCTCGTGCCCGTCTACCAAGTAATAGTTGCTAACTAATTACTCTAGTTCCCGCGACTCGAGTCGTTTTCAATGTTTTTCAGTGGGTCGGCGGCGTCGGGGAGCAAACAAATGAAACAAAAACAATGTACTTAGAGATGATAAGCGATGTCGACGGGCTTGCCTCATTGATATGCTACGAAGTCTCGTAGCGCTACGTTTGATATTACGACGATTCGCCGTAGCAGTTAATTTTTATTCGTAGTACTTCCGTAGTAACTTGTCGTAGATTTGTTGTGTTTGTCGTAGGTTGGAGTGAAGTTATCCGGAGTTGTCGGATACTTTTAAGACCGTAATGGGTTTTTTTAAAGTCTGTTCAAGGGCGTACATTGTAGACTTGACAATGTATTAAGTGGTCTTCAGATTTTGTCATCGTGCTTTATTTGCATGTACATATATTAGTATTTACCCTTCACGATAACATCCTTGCCGTGTGTTTGATAGTACTAACTCGAATAGGTAGTGAAAGTGTCCACATTACGTATTTCAGAAGTGCTAAATGTCAGAGTTGACACAAACACTTATATTACTTACCATAGACATGGAATTCTAAGTCATTTACACCCACGTACTTGGGTCTTACTGAATTGTACTTTACTGCTATTAACTCAGAAAAGGTTTATAGCAATGTTTTAATTACATATCAGTTAGGTAGCAAATTTAATCTTAAATAAATATTAGAATAAGTAAAAGTGTATGTGTGTGTGGTAATCTACATAGCATGACATCGAGCCAGTAAACCCCGAAGGGAGGTACGGGGTACCCTGACGTGGTTTTTATATTTTCATTTATAGTTGTCAAATTTGTACACCAGGTCTCTGTTGAAAGCGCAATTTTAAGGGTTCTGGTGCTTCTAATCGTCCGTCTTAGGTACGTGTTGTCCAAGATAATGTATCATCAAAAAGGAAAACATAGGGGCACAGTATATATCTTTCTTAATCAGTTTATGGAATATCTTTTAAATTGGTCCAATATTGGAGGAGGAAATAGGCGAGTGCCAAACCTCGAATTATGACTTTTTACTTAGGAAATTTAGTCGGATGCCTGCGACCGCATTGCCTCTTAATTCTGTCTTTAAGTTTGTATCAGCGAAAGTGAACTTCTTGGTATTACAGGTACCTGTAATACCAAGAAGTTACACATGGTGGCTACCTCTTACTATCAACAACCCTTTGTTCTACTAGGTAGGTGACTATAGGTGCCGGCAATCTCCTTTGATGCGTCTCTTTGTTGAAAGTCGCCCGTTGTATGATCTTTATTTTTTAATTATCTTTTCGTTTTCTATTATCTGGTGTACACAAATATACGTTAGGTTGAAAACTATCACAGCTAAGTAGGCCTTTACAAGTTTACGAGTAGTAGTCGACCAAATTATAAAATATACTTGGAAAAGTAAGTTTTGTGTACTAATGTGTGGTGACAACGGTTTTCGAATGGCAAAATTAATTTTGTCCCTTCGTTAGAGCAATGTTCAGTGCTTTTATTTCTAGGAACGTTAGTAATGTTAACTATTTATTTTGGTGAATTTAACAGTTTATAAGGAACCCTCTGTGGGCGAGTCAGACTCGCACTTGGCCGGTATTTTTTTTTAATATTTTTGTACTTCTTTTTTAGGGTTCCGTACCCAAAGGGTAAAAACGGGACCCTATTACTGAGACTCCGCGGTCCATCTGTCTGTCACCAGGCTGTATCTCATGAACCGTGATAGCTAGACAGTTGAAATTTTCACAGATTATGTATTTCTGTTGCCGCTATAACAACAAATACTAAAAACATAATAAAATTTATATATAAGTGGGGGGCTCCCATACAACAAACGTGAATTTTTTGCCGTACTTTGCGATAATGGTACGGAACCCTTCGTGCGCGAGTCCGACTCGCACTTGGTCAGTTTTTTAGTCCGCCACTGCTGGATATAAGTAGGTATTTTCTTTAGGGATATAGAACTTGTACCGTCTTACGATAGCAGCATACAAGGAGTATATAATAGACTCTTAGGAGAATAGTTAAAGGTGCGCAATTCCTCCGTAGAAAAGGTAGAATCAGGCCACTACCTACTTGCTAACTGCCCGGCGAGCACGGCCTACTGTGACAGACTTGAGTCACGCATTTTTATCACAGTTTGAAAGCAAAAACCGTGATATAAAGCGTGACTCAAGCCTATGGCGGAGACCGTGCTCGCCCGGCTGCCGAAGGTTTGTTTGTTGGTGTCTATCTGGATATCTCACTACACAGGTCGATGATAAGTTGGCGTTGCTTATGGTCTGTTTTCTTCATAGTAATTAGGTACAGTATGAAATTTTAAACTGGTTAAGAGATATCTATTATGGATCTTGTTTCATAACAATATAATATTAAATATTGGCCGAATAGACATCTCATCATCATCATATCAGTCGAAAGACGTCCACTGCTGGACATAGGCCTCCCCCAAGCGTCGCCACATTGACCGGTCCCGTGCATCTCGTAACCAGCGGATCCCCGCAACCTTCACCAGGTCATCGGTCCACCTGGTGGGAGGCCTTCCAACGCAACGTCTTCCCGTTCGCGGTCGCCATTCCAGAACCTTTCTGCCCCATCGGCCATCCGTTCTGCGAGCAATGTGCCCTGCCCACTGCCACTTAAGTTTGGCAATTCTTCGGGCTAAATCGGTAACCCTGGTTCTCTTGCGTATCTCTACGTTTCTGATTCGATCACGCAAGGAAACTCCGAGCATAGCCCTCCCCATTGCCCTTTGAGTGACTGTAAGCTTTCTGATGAGGCCCATTGTAAGCGACCACGTCTCAGAGCTATATGTCATCACTGGCAACACACACTGGTCATAGACTTTCGTCTTGAGACAAATAATAATAATAATAGTCATCTATTCGGCCAATATTTTTAATTGGAGTCTCATTAGTTACTCATTACCGTTAGTGTTGTAATCCAATGTTTGTTTATGTATATTCTTGTGCCAGAAGCTACAGTCAGCCATATTTTGTAGAGCTATTTAAGCTCATGTTTACGGAATGTATTCTGTTGCCAAATCTTACTTACCTACCCTACCTAAGTGTTAGAGAGAACGGCAGAACAGCCAGCTACATATAACTTAGTCCAATTAAAACTATTTTGTGCGCGAGGTTAAAATGCATGCTATCCCATCCGAGAACACGTGCGGAAGATATAGATGCTGTGATGAGCAGTAAGAAGCTAGTTCGTGTACGAATTAGCACTTTTGCTAATTTGTATCGGAATTGATGATGATTTAGAACGAAAACGAGCGAGAGAAATTTTATAAACAGACCTTTGGGAGTCTAGATATCATGAAAAAACAACTAAATGTATATTTTCAAACTAAAATTATTTGCATTGTTGAATAAACTAATCTATCCCTGTATGGAGGCCGTTTTGCAATTTGCGTTCTCCTTATGGTATTTATTTCCGCCCAAAGATGCGTTAAAATTAGTGTTGAAATATGGAAGTTTCGACGCTCATAACTTTCAAATTATTTTTTTCCATACAGGGCTAGATAAATTGATGAGACAAATTGATTTCATTTTTTATTTTGAACGTACTACATCGTCAAACAGTGGAGTAATTGCTTACTACGTTTGTATGGAAGAATGATTGACTAGTGTAACTTTAAGTGTAGATGACGGGCTCCAGTAAGGGAATAGCCAGTCAAAAAATGTTTGGCCAGCGAGCTGGCAACAGCTTTGAAAGATTTGCGCGAGAGAACTTGTTCTAAGTTCCACGTGGTTGCACCGGGCACTTGCAATTTTTCACAATAGACTCGACCACTGCCTTTCTTTCTAAGAGCACCCCAGTCTACTATATGGCAGATGCCAGACGTGCTAATCTCTTTTCTTTTTATTTAAGGCGGTACCCCGAGCAAAACGCCGCGCAAGCCGTTTTTGTGCTGTTTTTAGGAGCTATCTACTCGTTATTTAAAAAGAAATATCAATTAATAAAAATACATTAAATTTCTTCATAATATTGATTCTAAAATGGTAGATTTAGTTTTTTTTTAAATGTTATATATATTTTACTAATCTACTTTCAAAGAAACATGAAAATGAGAAATAATTATTGATATTATGCATCTCCTCGTAAAGTGTTCATTGATTATTTTTTGTACTAACACTAATGGATAGACAATTTAATAACGAACATTTTTGTAGAATAATTTTTTTCAAAAGACCAACATTCGATTTTATAAAGATTTTATTCTAAAATCTGGGCGTATTCACTACTGTAATTCATGCGCCACCAGTGCCGCTAGACCAATAGGAACGCTCATATCTCATGCCGATTTTTTGGTCAGGGTACCGTCTCAAGGATCACCAACGTGTGTTACAGTATGATAAAACTTAACAAAAAATGGTACACCTGAACATTGTCCTATAAATTGAACACTCAAATAAAGGCAACCACAGCTTAATCATTACCGAGCGTAAACGGCTCTAAATAATTAATTAAGAATATTAAGAAATGAAAATAATTGACATGCGATAAGAAACACAAAAAAAACGAAACAATAAATAATTCAAACAATAGTTATGTCAATAATTAAAATCAAAATTAAAAATTAGTCAACATAACTACAGTTATCTACATGTCAACATTTAAAACAAATTATAATAGAATTATAATAAAATAATAATAAAAGAAAAACTGAGATTATGTACTCATAAAAATGTCCTAGATTAAGTTAAATTAAAATGTGATAGATTGAATAAAATCAAATCATTATTTAACTAGCATTTTTTTCGCGGTTTCGCTCCCGAAGTCGACCACACATGAAGCGTGCTTTTTTCTGCGAAAAAGCCTAATAACACCCAGTGATAGTATTCTTTTTCTTGTATATCAGTGAAAGGATTTTCGAAATCGGATTAGTACTTCCAAAGAATAACTTACCTTTTCAGAAATATTTAAAACAATGTAACAATAGTTTTGCCCTTTTTAACAGACTGCCCATAAAGAAGGCGGTTCTATGTTCGAATGTTTTTTTTTTTTTGTATGTGCCGCGATTTCTCCGTCAATTTGTGTACCGATTTTGAAAATTTATTTTGTTGTTTCATAAAGTATTCAGTATAGTATCTGTGAGTGATATGAGTATATTTGTGTATTAGAGCTGATGGCTCATATTTTGCTATATTGGTCTACCATTTTTGAAATCGTGGCTAAATAGTAACAGCCGCACTGGTCGATCATCAAGGTTAAGCAACGCTTGCCGAGGTCGGTCCGTGGATAGGTGACCATTTCAATATACCGAGTTTCCTCCGTGCCTCGGCAAGCACGTTAATCCGTTGGTCCCGGCTGTCATTTGAAGATCTTTGACAGTCGTTACGGGTAGTCAGAAGCTTGAGATCTGACACCAGTCTTGCCAAGGTACCGTGTTACCCAGTTACTGAGTTGTGGAGGTCAGAGAGGCAGTCGCTCCATGTAAAAACTGGTACTCAGCTGAATCCGGTAAGACTGGAAGCCGACCCCAATATAGTTGGGAAAAGGCCAGGCAGATTGATTGGTCTACCATTTTGATCTTAAATGTCCAAAAGATAAGACAAAAGCAGTTGCATTGTTGAAGTGTCGCGTCCGTCGCGTCGCAGTTACCAAGTTTCCGACTCGGTGCGTCGAATTTGTATGCGATTAGTCTTGCTGCACCTACCTACCTAGCTAGCTAGCTATCTATGTACATGTTTACCGCTTCTAATACCTACAGTCGCGAGACGGTGAACGTGTCGTATTCCTAAGCGCGTTTGCCGTTGTCGGTGGCGGCGTATGGCGCGGGCGACGGGTATGTGCTGTGCTGCCAACCTATAGCTAAAGTGTCACTATATGTCATCTGGCCGATTTTCGGTCTTTTTGTTTCTTTTTAAAAAACGTTGTCCCACACTAGGAATTTATTCCTGTATCGTGAGTGCGTTTACAAACATTTAAACTCACATACACAAGACACCTAGATTCGGAACAACTATCTGTAGGCCATACAAATATTTGTTCCGTGTGGGAATAGAACCCGCGACACGCAGCGCCGGAAAAAGATGGGTGTTATAAGTTTCACGTGTGTTGCTGTGTATCTGTGTGTCTGTCTGTAGCATCGTATTGCCTAAAAGGATGAACTGATTCTGATTTAGGTTTTTTTGTTTGAAAGGTGATTTTGTCGAGAGTGTTCTTAGGTTTGTTTGAATTAAATCGGTTCAGCTATTCAAAAGTTATTGGCGTTTTACTGTTTGAATCGGGGTGTTTTCGCAAGAAAAATGAGTCGGGGCTTTTTAAATTTTGAAATTTTACTTGTTGTAAGCTTTTATTTCTTATTTACATGTTCATAGACGGAAATCCACATCGTGTCTTTCATTTTGCATGTGATTGGTCGATTGATGGCGATCAAAACCTTTGCCTTGCCGAATTCACTTGCGTAATTAGGCTGCCGGTGTCTGTACTGTACGGTATTTAATTAAGTCTTGCAAGTTAAATTTGATCCACTGCCCTGGTGTCCGATAGAGCGGAAATTTTACACACACGTTTGTTACTCGTGAAAATGCATTAAAAAAAAAAAAAATTATTAAGAAAGCTTCATAATATTTTCTATGACTGAAAATATGATTTTGTCAGATAGTGACACTCTAGATATAGGACGGCATCAGCAGTAGGTATGTTTTTGCGCCGAGGCCACACAAAGGCTCTCGGCGCGCCCGTCGCCGAGGCCGAGCCGCGCCGCGCCGCGCCGCGATTTACGACGCGTCGCCCGCACTGTATTTCGGGCATTGGCGATGTATGAGATGTTCGAAGGTTTGGACTTGGTACTTTAATGATTTGTGGTAATTAGGTGCAAAGGTTCTTAAATGTGGTGTACGAGCTACGCTGTACATTGACCCTAACTAATACGTCCTACTTACAGTGAAACGTTGCAGTTTGTATAGCTCAACATTAATTGTACATTATTACATTATAATATGTTATTTTTAGTAGCAATAAAACCTTTATATCAATCGGTTGTTTACTCATTCATCATAACAGTTCAACATAACATTTTCACTGTTGGGAGTTAAGCCCCAACATATGGTCCTTCGAGCAATTTAGTGTTGTGTAATTTACATCTTTTACGGTCGCGAATCGGTTGGACTGGTCTCTCAGAAGCGAGTCGCCCCAGTAACCAATTGAGAAGGCGCATACCGCAGAGGAGAAGGTTGCACAATACGAAGAACCAAGAGTGTGGAGCAACAGTCAACGCTCGAAACAGAAGAGTTCATTTGAAGTCAACAAGAAAAACAACAAAACATCATGTCGGCAGCTGAGTTCTACCAGAAGCAGAACGAACTCTACGACGGCATAAAGAAGATCGGTATAAATATCAAGAAGGATGGTTGGGACAGAAAGAACGCTGACTACTTCAAACGCCGTAAGGCAATGCTGGAAAACTTGTGGTCAGAATTTCAGTTCAATCACGACCGCCGGCCCACGGAACAAAGTGTAAGTCATCCGTACTTTAGTAATGACTGCTATAACATAACTCTGCAGTGCTACAATGAAGTAAAGGAGCTTATTCTGCAACAACACCAACAACTTACGACTCTCACTCGTTCTCAGAGGGAGCAGTCGGTACAAACAAAAACATTGGGAAGTGCCAACCAACAAACAGGGGAAGGTACTTCGGAACAAACAAAACAGGAACAAGAAGCCCAGGAGAGTGAGGCAGAACAAGCTGGCAATCAAGACGAACAAAACAGAGAACCATCTCCTCCTCCTCCTCGGCAAGATCAACAAAACACCGCGAAAAAGGACACGGGATCCAATAGCAAGCTGGACGATATGATGCGCAAACAGACCGCTAACTTCAAAGCCTTCATGAGAGCAGTCGCGAACATACACGTGGAGTTCCTGTCTGAAAAATGGGAGTTTCAAGACGCTCTGCAAACACTGCAAACACGCTGGTCAGCTATTGACAACCTTCACTGGGAGATAGAGTATGAAACCAACGGAGAGAAGAATGCAGTGTATGAAGAACGCTACACCAGGTATGAAAACCAGTTCCAGGAACTAAAAAAGGCTTTGAATACCAAAATGTGGTCCGGCACTCATCGGGAGAAAACAACACCGAAATTAGAGATACCAGTCTTCAATGGTAACTACAACCAGTGGATCCCATTTAAAGACCTTTTTACGGAAGCAATACACAACAACAATTCCCTCTCATCTGCTCAGAAGATGCAGTTTCTGAAGAGTAAGGTGCAAGGAGAAGCGGAACGCTTGATTCAACATCTACAGATAAGTTCGGATAACTACCTGGTGTGTTGGGATATCCTCAATCACCGATATAATAATGAAAAACTTATATTCACATCGCACATCAACATGCTGTTCAATTTACCAAACATGCAACAACAGACAGTGGCCCAAATAAAGAAAATCCATGACGTCAGCATAGAATGCCTACATGCGATAAAGAATTTAGGAGTGAATATCGACACCTGGGATCCGATAATTGTACATATATTATCGCAAAAATTGGACGCTGACACACACTCAGAGTACAACGACTCGCTGAAGAACTGCCGAAAGCTGCCAATACTGAAAGATCTGCTAGATTTCCTAGAAGGGAAGTTTACATCATTGGAAGCATCGCGCCGCAAACAAGAAAACAATCAAAAACCAAATACCTCATCGAGTCAACATCAAAATACTTTGTACTCTAAAAAACAATACAGCAGTAATCAAGCAACTAGCAACAAGAAAATTACGAAATCGTTCCATGCGTCAACATTCCGATGCCCCCTTTGCGATGACGAACATGGCATGTACAATTGTGCAAGGTTTTTAGAAATGCCGAATCACTTAAAACTTAGCACAGTAAATAAAATGAACATTTGTGTAAATTGTCTGTTCAGCCATAACGGAAAGAAATGTACGTCAGCTTACCGATGTCGCAAGTGCTCGGGTCAACATAATACATTGCTACACGATGCATGTATTACGAACAAAACGGAAAAACAAACAAATTCTTCCCATGTATCAAAGGATGATGATACTTCGGAGATACTACTAGCGACAGCTGTAGTAAACATAGAAACAGCCGATGGGACCCTAATCAAGTTGCGAGCCCTCATCGATCAAGGTTCTCAGATATCTTTGATCACCGAACATGCTGCTCAACTTCTAGGAGTTAAGCGCGAGAGATGCAAAGGAGTCATCTTTGGAGTTGGACAGAAGGAAAACCACTGCAAAGGAATGACAACAATTACTTGCAGTTCTGTCTACAACGACTTCAAGTTCCAAACGACTGTCATCATTATGAATAACTTGATTAAGAACCTGCCGAATAAGACCTTTGCAAAACCATCTTGGTCCCACATACAGAACATCCATTTAGCAGATCCGGAGTTCCATAACAGCCGTCAGGTGGATTTACTATTTGGAGCAGACATTTATTCGCAAATCATGCTAGGAGGCATAATAAAGGGCGATGACACCACTCAACCTATCGCACAACAAACCTACCTAGGTTGGCTTCTATGCGGAAATGTCAAAACTTTCCACTGCAATGTGGTCATAAACAATCTTGAAGATATCAAACAGTTCTGGGAAACCGAAGACATCACCGATCAATCCAATTTATCGGTGGAAAATGAAACATGCATTGAATACTACACCAACACTACGCAACGCCTGGAGAATGGGAAATACGAAGTCAGACTGCCGATGAAGAAAGAACTTGAGAGCAGACTGGGTTCGTCCAAACCAATGGCTGTAGCCCAATTCAAAACTTTAGAAAGAAAGTTGAAAAAACAAACACACCTGGCAAAGGCCTATAAAGACTTCATGGCTGAATATATTGATCTAGGTCATATGAAGCAATCAACAGTTAGCAACAAAACACTCGAGTGTTACTTACCTCACCACGGCGTGCAACGCGCTGAATCAACAACAACAAAGTACAGAGTAATGTTCAATGCGTCAGCAAAAACGTCAACGGGATGCAGTTTGAACGACCTCATGTACAAAGGTCCCAATCTTCAACAGGACCTACAAACATTACTGATGAAATGGAGGCAATACAAATATGCGTTTACAGCGGACATTGAGAAGATGTTTCGTGCTATTTGGGTAGCCCCAGAAGACCAACAACTGCAACAAATTGTATGGCGAGAATCACTGGGACAACCTATCCGCTCATACCAATTAACAACCGTAACATACGGAACCAAGGCAGCGCCGTTCCTAGCTATGATGACGCTCAGGAGATTGGCGGCAGATGAACATGAACAGTTCCCGGAGGCTTCAAAAGTGCTGGAAGAATCATTCTACATGGATGACCTCGTTCACGGGACACATACAATCGAACAAGGAAAGCAATTGATCGCGGATCTGAAACAGTTACTGAAAAATGGAGGGTTGAACCTCAGAAAATGGTCAGCAAACAATCAAGAACTTTTGGAAGACATCTCCGAACAACACAACGATAAGATTGTCTTCAACTTCAAAACAGAAAATACACAAAAAACGTTAGGCCTGTGCTGGAATACAAGAGAGGACAAATTCACCTTTCAATGCACAATTTCTGACGTAAACAAGAAACAAACAAAACGAAGCCTACTCGCCGAAATATCCAAACTATTTGACCCACTCGGCTGGCTGGCCCCCGTGTCAACAAAATTGAAATTATTATTTCAAAAACTGTGGGACGGCAACTTACATTGGGACGACGAAGTGTCCGATAACATACATGTGGAGTGGTGCAAGATACAAGCCGATATAAGAGCGATAAACGAATGCGAAATACCTAGATGGCTTCAGTGTGGCGGAAAGCAGACAATGGAGCTACATGGGTTTAGCGACGCCTCCCTGGATGCCTATGCCTGCGTCATCTATGCACGAGTCCAGTCATCAACAATACTGGTCGCTGCAAAGTCAAAGATTGTACCACACCGAAAATCAACAACATTGCCTAGACTGGAATTGAATGGAGCGCACCTTCTATCACAACTAATGCGCAAAGTCAAACAGTCATTGAATCAATATGAAGTACACGTCTACGGCTGGACTGATTCCATGGTGGTCCTGGGTTGGTTACAAGGAGACCCATCCCGCTGGAAAGCATACGTAGAAAACAGAGTACGAAGTATTACTGACGTCATACCACGATCATCGTGGAACTACGTTAATACAAAGGAAAATCCCGCTGACGCCGCAAGCAGAGGCCAATACGCTAGTCAGCTGAAAGAAAATCAATTATGGTGGCATGGACCTACATGGCTACCATTGCTTAAAACAAAGAACATAGAAAAACACAATTATAACACGGACCAAGAAGAAAAAACAGTCCGGAAACAAGCCAATGTATCCCAACATTCTCAACACATCATAGAAAATACGAGCATTGTGGAAACATTATTGCAAAATCACAGCTCTATCGAACATATTATTCGCATTGTCGCATGGATACTCAGAGCATTGAACCCGAAAAGGCGACAGCTACCGAGATATCTGACGTTGCACGAATTGAATAACGCAATAAAGGTGCTCATAAAACAAACTCAACAAAAATCATTTGACACAGATCTTTGTCATTTAAAGAAAAATAACAGGGTGCAGGCTAACAGTAAAATAAAAGACCTCACTCCGTTCATTGATCATCAAGACATCCTCCGAGTGGGAGGAAGATTGAAAAACGCATCGCTAACCGAAAACATGAAACATCCGATGATCATTCCACACGACAGTCGATTGACACATCTTCTCATCGACCAAGCTCATCGAATGACGTTTCACGGCGGCCCGAGACTCACTCTATCACACCTACGGGAGAAGTACTGGATCGTCGGTGGGAACCGAACAACCAAGATGCAAATCAGAAAATGCGTGACGTGCCGCAAGAACAACCCAACAAAAGAACACCAACTGATGGGTAATCTACCAAGCGCAAGAGCAAATCAAGCGCCGCCCTTTTACCATACTGGGGTAGATTACACTGGATTTGTGGACGTCAAAATGAACAAAGGCCGAGGAGCAAGAACAACAAAGGGCTACATAGCAGTCTTTATATGCATGGTGACCAAAGCTGTGCATATCGAACTGGTGTCAGACCTCACCAGTTCAGCATTTTTGGCAGCCCTCAACAGAATGGCAGCAAGAAGAGGCGCCCCTCGTCACTTATACAGCGACAACGGGACAAACTTTGTCGGAGCAAACCGACAACTCGTAGAACAATACGAGGAAATTGAACAAACATACAAAAGCATCCAACTACAACAGGAAATCGCGGAGATGACAATTGAGTGGCATTTTAATGCCCCCGCTTGGCCATCAGCGGGAGGTTTGTGGGAACGAGCAGTCAGAAGCCTAAAACACCACTTGAAACGAGTAGTAGGAGAACAAAAACTAACATTTGAAGAGTTTTCCACAATCCTAACAAAACTGGAAGCCTGCTTGAACTCCAGACCTCTGTGTCCACTAAGTGAAAACACAGACGATCTAGACTGTCTGACGCCAGCACACTTTTTATCGGGTAGATCGGGGCTGACAGTCATAGAAACAATGGAAGATGCAAGAACAAGATGGGAACTAACAAGAAAGATCTTCGCAGAAATCTGGAAACGATGGAGGAACGAATATTTGTGCCAGCTATCAGCCAGATCAAAGTGGCAGGAACCACGGAAAAATCTGAAGATAGGCGATCTGGTGGTAATCCATGAAGATCATGTACCAGCCGGGAAATGGCTCATGGGGAGAATAACAGAACTTCACCCTGGGAATGATGGATACGTTCGGGTCGTTAGCCTAAAAACAAGAAACGGGCATATGAAGAGGCCTGTCACAAAACTATCCGTCTTGCCTATCAACAGTGACGAAAATGTCGAACAACAAAACACAACAAAAACAAATGAAAATGAGTCATACCTACAGGCTAACAGCGAGTCGCAAAGTTCACGACGATGCAAAACAACAAACAGAAAAATAAACTTCATCGGATTGGTCATGGCACTGCTGTATTTGCTAAATCCCGTCGCGGCCGCTAACACAACAAACATCGTCGAGCTTCAACAAGGCCTTTACTTTGACAAAGTAACCAATATGCAGCTTATACGCGGCGAGTGGAAGATTATCGTGTACTATGACGTCAAGCCCTACTGGCATGGTATAGCAATATCTAGCAAATTCACCAATCATCTAGAAACCATCTGCGAGAAAATAAAACAGAAAACACAATGTAACGTAATTTTAACACAACTACAGCACTCGACCGACGAAATAGGACACTACAACCATATGTTGCTGAATCCGCAAGGCCGAGTGAATACGAGAAACAAACGCGGGCTTATCAACGGTGTCGGTTCCATCGCGCGCTCCCTGTTCGGAGTATTAGATGATGACTTCGCGAAACAATATCAAGAAGACATTGACCTGGTCAAGGCCAACGAGAAACACCTGGCACTGTTGTTAAGAAATCAAACATCCGTGATCGAAGCAGAATATAATTTACTGAAGAGGTCGGAAGATGCAGTTGAAAAACAGTACAAAATGTTTAACCAACATTTGCTAAACCTTGAAAGGTTTACGAACAACCTCCAGAAGGAACTGAATTCCCAAGAATGTCTATTGAATTTGTGATGTCAGCTATTACGGCAAATAGCTTAATTGAGCATCTCAGAAACGTCCAAGAGACCCTCATAGACACGGTAACAAACATATATAACGGCAAGATGAACCTACACCTCATCGCACCGGAACAGCTTCGGGACGAATTGAACAAAATCTCGGGTCAATTATCCAAGGATTTGGTCCTACCCATCACCAACATTCAAACAGAGTTATTTCACCTGTATCATCTCTTACAAGTAAAGGCGAAAATGACCGAACGATACCTTATAATCGAGGTAAAGGTACCCCTAATCAGCAGAGATAACTTCGAGATCTACCGAACAATACCAGTACCGAAAAACAATGACGTGGATATGGTCACCCTAATACCTATTGCTGAAATGTTAGCAATAAACATTCAAAAGGACTCCTACATACCAATGACGGAATCCGAAATACATCAATGCATGCAACATGACGCGACAACCCAATTGTGTCCACTACAGAAACCTGTATACCGCATGAAGTCGGACGAGAGCCTTTGCATGAAGGACAAGGAATCTCTTCACTGCGAAACAAAACATGAAACCTGCCGAGACAAGTGGTTGGAATTAAACAATGCAAATAATTTCCTCTATTTTTGCTGTCAACAATGCAAAATACGTATTATTTGTGGGCATCAAGTTTCAACGCAGCTGCTACACAAGGCCGGAGTCATAACACTCAATGACGATTGCATAATTAGTAGTGAAACTTTTGCTGTTTATCCCCAAAGGCAACAAATGAACAAAATTCAAGCCCAAGTCGACGCAGGTCCAGCAGAAATTCCTTCAATCAACAATATCATAAACTTACCTGTACCGGTTCTGAATCATCTTCACGAGAATGAGACGGTAACAGAGCAGAGAGTATTACTGCAAGAGCTTGGCAAACAAGTAGAACAAATGAAAGCCGCAACATCAGAAGACATCATGTCAGATCATGCAACACACCATGATATCCACCAATACGTTGTCATCTACCTATTGGCTGCCGCCGCAACATTTGCGGGTGTAATATACGCTTACAACCGCCTACGCAAACATTGGGCAAGTCAAAAGAAACCAGAAGCTCCATCTATTCCCAATCCGATGCCCCGAAGAAGGTCGACAGCGAGCATCGTGGACAACGCCTTATTTGACGTCACAGAAAACATCAACGCAGCGCACTTATCGAGTGCACGTACACTCAATAAAGCAACGTCGCCTATTGCGCGTTGTGAGTTACCGTAATAAATTATGAAATTGTTTGTATTTACATTACGTTTTATAATCTAACTTGATTTTGAACAATTTCGATGTACATTTAAGTTAACTTTGTGAGTGGGCAATATGTACGAGCTACGCTGTACATTGACCCTAACTAATACGTCCTACTTACAGTGAAACGTTGCAGTTTGTATAGCTCAACATTAATTGTACATTATTACATTATAATATGTTATTTTTAGTAGCAATAAAACCTTTATATCAATCGGTTGTTTACTCATTCATCATAACAGTTCAACATAACATTTTCACTGTTGGGAGTTAAGCCCCAACATGTGGTCTTGACAGGAAAAACAGAGAGCGTCGACAAAATTTCCTTAGTAAAAAGTCATAATTCGAGGTTTGGCTCTCGTCTATTTCCTCCTCCAATATTGGACCGATTTAAAAGATATTCCATAAACTGAAAATGAAAGATATATACTACGCCCCTATGTTTTCCTTTTTGATGATATCCTTAGAAGCACTAGAACCCTCAACAAATGCTCAACAGAGGCTAAGTGTACAAAATTGACAATTATAAACGGAAAAAGGAAAACATAGGGGCATAGTATATATCTTACTTTTCCAGTTTATGTATCTCGTAGCAGTCGTACCATTCGTAGCAAGCAATATTCCCTAAACTCCATATTCTCATAGTAAAAACAAAAATGCCGTGGTCTATAATTCTTTAGATTCACTTAAATCTGAGGAACATTATCAACCTACTGGCCTGGTGATAAGATATGCAATCATGCAACATAAACGAGCAAATGCATTCATTCGGCTAACGCTACAAAGAAAAAAAAAACAAAGCACATTCAAAAAAGGAACACTCAACTGCCGCATCGCCCCCCACTACCTTTACACATCAGATATGCACGTTCTCTAGTGATTTTGTTATCGGCGCGCACCCCGGCGACATCCGACGCCGCGCCATTACCGACCCCCCCTCCCCTCCTACCCGCCGACCCGCGCCCGCGCCTCCCCCCGCGGTGTTGCCAACTAAATGCGAGATAATTGATGTTTAGCGGCCGCTCGGACGTCAATAGTGCGCTGATATGCCTTCGCCTAACCCGTGCGAGGGTTCTATTCGCTTTGTGAGCGAAGAAATATGCATTACATGAAATTACTAGTATCTGGCAGCGACTACAGCCACGTAAAACTTTAAAGGAACATAGCCCGGGATAAAAAAGTTATTTATAGATAAAGTATTATAATTATATCCTTCTCTAGGACAAGGTCTCGTGGAGAGAGCTCGTGGCTAAATAATAACAGCTGCACTGATCGATCATCAAGGTTAAGCAACGCTTTACGAGGTCGGTCCGTGGATCGGTGACCATTTCAACATACCTAGTTTCCTCCGTGTCCGTTGGTCCCGGCTGTCATTTGAAGATCTTTGACAGTCGTTACGGGTAGTCAGAAGATTGAGATCTGACAACAGTCTTGTCAAGGGGTACCGTGTTACCCAGTTACTGGGTTGTGGAGATCAGACAGGCAGTCGCTCCATGTGAAACACTGGTAATCAGGTGCATCCGGTAAGACTGGAAGTCGACCCCAATGCAGTTGGGAAAAAGGCTAGGCAGATTGATTGATCTAGGACATGGTCTACCCGTGAGCCTCGTGTCATCCAAAAACAAATAGACAGACAGAATTAAATTACTTTCGCATTTAGAATATTAGGTATGGCTTTTGTTGATTTACACCTGTTGGGATAAAAATTGTCTGTGGTCTATCAGGTATGAGACAATTTTCAATTGTTTGAAATAATGAGATGACTCTGAAAATTTCAACCACACCTCATTGATCTAAAGGTTGTCTTGAAAAGATCGCTTTTAGTATGCTAGTATTATATTATCTGTGCTTTTAGCGATAAGGCTGCCCATTCGCACTCAGTGTAATGTTTTCTTCGTCTATACTTTCTGTAACTTATATGGTGTACATAATAAAGAGTATTCTATTCTATTGATAGGAACACGGTTATAGTGAAGCAAACTGCGACTGATTCACTCCCGGTACGCTTTCTATGCACCAAAACATCTATACATAGTTTGTTTTAAATCACTAAACAGTTATCCAGCAGCCTAATTGTGTAAGTGAATTCGGCAAAGGAAACAATCTGTTTCTTTCCCAAAATCGATTATTTTTGTATTGCGCAAAGTCATTTTTGGGAAAGAAACAGATTGTTTCCTTTGCCGAATTCACTTACACAATTAGGCTGCAGATTGTTTCAGTCGGATCAAGTTGTTAAAGTTTCATTTAGCAACAGATTCACCTTCCCCAACCTTTCAACACCATCAATCCAGGTATTGCAGACGAAATTCTCCTCTAAAAGTTTCATCTCACAATTATTTAAGCTAAGTAATTAGGTGTTTAATGAACTAATAACTTGTGCATCATAAGATCCATAGGTACTATACAGCTATACCGCTTAACTGATCTTTATGAAATTTAGATTAGACTAGCTGTCCCACGCGGCTTCGCTGTCTTCAACTGGCTACTTACCTACCCATCTACCCTACCTACCCTACATACATGATTGTTGCATAACTTAAACCGTTTACGGAAGTTCTCAAAAAGGAATAATTTTGCCAGTTTTGCCAACTTATTTCATTTATGCTCCGCTCCTATTGGTCGTAGCGTGATATTATATATACTATATCCTTTCTCGATAAATGGACTAATCAACACAAAAATATTTTTTCAATTCCAACCAGTAGTTCCTGAGATTAGCGCGTTCAAACAAAAAAACTCTTCAGCTTTATAATATTAGTATAGAAATAGCCTCAGGTCCCAAGGACCTGGAGAAGGACATCACTTATGAGACTATTCATCTACATTCCCATGCAAGCGTGTTTTTCTAAGAAGCGTCCACCAATAGCTTAAACAAAGCAATCTTCTCTATGCTCAACAATTCAAATAAAGAACAATGTAAGAACGCCAACAGTCGCAATGTTATTTCGTCCGCATCTGGCAACTCCGTCGCACTCATTAGCCAATGGCAAGATAGCCTGCAGCCGATGCCGCGGCTTGAATTTTTATCCGACTGGCGAAGGAGGGTAATGTGTTTATCAGTCTATGTATGTATGTTTGTTCCTATATGGCGTTCCAGAGACCAAACGCTTTGGCCGATTTTGATCGATATGATTCATACGTCAAACGATTCGTCTTAACCCTGCGAGTGTCATAGGCTGCATTAAAATTGGACAATAGAAAAATGGCGGCTATTGGGTGCCATATTGTGGGTGCCCAAATTTTCTTTTTCTTCCAAACTCATCGTGTGGTGTATCAAAATAAAGGGTATTAAGAAGTGATTTCAAAAATATATAACACTTATATGTTTAAATGTATCTAATTCGAAAGAAAAACTAACTTAAAAGTTATAAATAAAAAAACTTACTTCAAAAAATCAAAAAACCCGACTGCTTCTAAAGCGAACTTAAAAGTCGTGAACTAGGAAAAATCATGCTGTGCAGGTGGAGGATACACCAGATTTTAGTCAGCCAGCCCGCGAATATGTATCCTCCACCTGCTAAGTAAGTTAAGTAAGTTTTTTTTTACAACCTATAAGAGTATAAGTATATTTACGTACATAGTCTTCGAGTATCATGTCCCATTCGAAGTTACATCTACCTTTTTCCAAAGTTCTTACTGGATTACAAAGCCATTTTGCACCTTTAGGCTTATCGGTTACAGTTCGGGGAGTGTGCGATGGAATTGCACGATCTAATTCCAACCAGCCCGTTTTAATCATCGGACTACCAGATGTACTTACGGCGATGCGCCATCGGTACACGGTGGATATCCCACCCATACGCACAAAACGTTTTGGTAACACTTTTACTATGCGTACAGCTAAGGAGTGGAATTCCCTGCCGGAGACTGTTGCCCGACGGCTACAATCTAGGGCAAGCATGTTTCACCGTCGACCACATCATCGCTTACCATCAGGTGAGATAGTGGTCAAGCGCGAATCTATACAATATAAAAAAAAGTTAAACATTCTTCGGCACAAAATGTGTGGCAGACGACGGACAGACAGACGGACACGAGATTGACAACAATAGGGCCTGATACCGTATGGTTCCTTCGGATACGGAACCCGAAAAATGAGGTTTTTCCGCTTCGCGCTTTATTCAGACCTATAGACTTATTAACAAGGTTAAGATTACTTAAGACGGTACCCTGACCAAAAAATCGGCATGCGATATGAGCATTCCTATTGGTCTAGCGGCACTGGTGGCGCATGAATTACAGTAGTGAATATGCCCAGATTTTAGAATAAAATCTTTATAAAATCGAATTTTGGTCTTTTGAAAAAACAATTCTACAAAAATGTTCGTTATTAAATTGTCTATCCATTAGTGTTAGTACAAAAAATAATCAATGAACACTTTACGAGGAGATGCATGCTATCATGCTATCAATAATTATTTCTCATTTTTATGTTTTTTTTGGAAGGAGTTTAGTGAAATATATGCAACATTAAAAAAACGAAATCTACCAATTTAGAATCAATGTTATGTAGAAATTTAATGTATTTTTATTAATTGATATATCTTTTTAAATAAAGAGTAGAGCTCATAAAAACAGCACGAAAAACGGCTAGCGCGGCGTTTTGCTCAGGGTACCGCCTTAATGACCCAAAGATAATGACAATACCAGCCTGCCCTAATGCAGGGCCAAGAAAACCGAACATATCATTTAAAAATCGTCACCGTATAACCGGTTATCCTAATAATGAACTTCCTTATGCATGAGTCATAGACACTAGAAATTTCGACGATAACGCAAACTTTGTATCACGCTGTTGTGTCATCATAATGAGAACCAAATGTTGTCCAATAGGAGTATAAGATACGCTTCCTAAATACTCTAAGGATCAATGATGGTACCAAGCAAAATGATGATGCTGAGTTCACTTAGAAAACTGTATTTAGAACCTGGGTTACACTATATCAGACGAAATACAATACCAAAGTGGAGATACCTAGGCTTGCCCGAAAGTCCCAAGGATCGCTAATAGGATCGGTGATATAAACAATCCATAGACTACGACGAATACCTACTATCGATCAAATAAAGCAGGTACACTAATCATTGACTTAATGACACTAATACAAGAAATATTACGCTTACAAATAAGCAGCTTAGTCGTTAAAAATATAAATTAAATTAGTAAAGTTGGTACATTTTTACCGCGAATAAATAAATTATGATACAATGAACCTCGCGACACAATTAGCTGATGCCGCTAATCTACGTATTCAGTTACCATACTACTACTCCACTACCAAATACATAACCTTGAAAGACCTTTCAAACACAAACATAGTTTGCATTTTATCTGATATCATGCTTGTTACCTGATCCAGGTCTTCATTCCCATCGAACTTTGTATTGTTAGTCTTTGGCTTAGAGGCATCCCATAGTCCAGCAACAGCAAGACGATGTAATGTCTTCTTTGCCTCGAATTCAACCATCATATTCAGAGGAGGGATATTAAGGTATCTCTCAATCGCTGCCGTAGGTGTTGTCCTGAAAGCACCCGTGATGCCGAGACACACTGTTCTTTGTAACCTGGTGAGTGGCGCTTTGCACGAGGCAAGCTTTGTTCTTGGCCACCACACTATGCTGCTAATAATGATACGTCTGTCCAGTAACAAGTTACACGATTATTGTAACGATCGGAGATCTATTGGGCATTTGGTTGCAAATGTTGCAATTATTCTAATGGGGGAAGTATGAAACCTGTTATTGTTTGTTTGGATGTGATGTGACACCCATATTTAATCGTTTCTTAAGTGTTATTTGGGGAGCCCGGTTGATATATATAGAATAGGCTTGCCCCCTACTGCATGGGAATTTAACATTATCGGCGAAATACGGGTGCACTTCTTGAAATCACTCTCAATACAATAAGCAAAATACTTCATTTGTAAAACTGGCCGGTACTTCGGTTTTTTATATACAAATTTATGAAAAGTAAAACATATTATCTTTAATGTTTCCAGAGTATTAGCGATTTTTGCGGTCCTCTATATTTTGGGATGTCTATCCCACATGAAATCGGTGAAGGAAAACATCGTGAGGAAACCGGCATGTCTTCGAACCAAAAATTCGAAGACATGTGACATACAGCAACCCGCACTGGGCCCGCGTGGTGGATTAAGGCCCATTCCCTCTCTCAGAGAGGAGGCCTGCGTCCCAGCAGTGGGAACATTAATAGGCTGATGATGATAATGATGATCCCACATATGGTTGATAGTTGAACTTTGATCGCATTTTGCCTTCCCATCATGCAATCGCACACAGACATGAGACACGGTCAACTTAGTGGGAGTTGTTTTTTTTTCGATTGATTTATAAAATAATATGCGATTCATTCGCGAAACTAATGTAATTACAGTCGGGGCAACTATACTCCTGGAGCAACTATCTAGGTTCCCCTTCCCTGGTTACTCTTCCCTTTGGATAGTACAGGCTTGATGTGATGAGTTCCTGGAAGAATTGCACGCTCTATAGTGTTATCATAATCTTTTTGACTTTGAGGACATTTGAAAAAACTTATAGTCAGTTGTGAAACCAACCCATCCGCACAAAAAGTTTCGGAAAATTACCATCACCCGTGTTCCCGAGGGGTTAGGTTTACTGCTGGAGTCTGCGTTTCCAGAAAACCTGTCAAGTCTCGACTGACTGACTTTTGGACAAGCGTTCACGACAGCACAATTGCTTACAGGTGAAATAACAGTTGAATACGAGATAGGTGCTAAAAATATATCTTTAAATGCAATTGATATATTAGAGGGAGTTTGAAAGTGGCGCCAGTGACAGAAAAGTTGAAAGGTAACCGTTTGTCCTGGTATGGTCATGTGATGAGGAAGGATGAAACGCATGTTACTAAAAGAGTTATGAATATAAATGTTGATAGATGGGAAGAAGAGGAAGGCCAAAGAAAAGATGGATGGACTGTGTGAGGAGTGATATGAAAGAAAAGGGAGTCAGTGATAGCGTCACAGAGGACAGGATGGTATGGAAGATGAAAACGTGTTGCGCCGACGCCAAGTTACATGAGATAAGGGCAGGAAGATGATGATGATGATGAAATTGATATAAAAGAAAAGTTCTATTCACCACAAATAGACGCAGAGTTAAAAAAAAATATTCTAAACTGACATGGTGATGCATGAATGGAATTACCTTCACCTATAGAAGTGACCTGCCTTCTATCCAAATAAACATACGGTCAAGTCAAATATTTGCCTTAGCAAAGGCATCTTGAATTACTTCGCCACGTGTATATGAAATGAATACGCATCAACAAAATTGAAAAATGTGTTTATTTCTTAATTATCGATTGGAATGTTAACATGAAGTTTGCATAACCTGAGACTGTAGCCATAGTTTTTGAAATAAAACTTTTTAACAAAAAATAAAAAAACCGACATCCAAAACAAAACGAAAAATAACTTTCTTTTCCGAAGTCGGTGTCTTTTTGTAATTGGTACATATTATTACCCGTTTTTCGACGCCGACTTCGGAAAATAAAGTTATTTATTGTTTTGTAGTGTTTTGTTTTGGAAGTCGGTTTTAATGAAAATAGAGAAAACGGCATTTTAAAATGATACCTAATATATATATACTATGCGTCTATGCCCCTAAGTTTTACTTTTTTTACCCGACTGCCGAAGGAGGGTAATGTGTTTATCAGTCTATTTATTTATGTATGTATGTAAGTATGTATGTATGTTTGTTCCTATATGGCGTTCCAGAGACCAAACGCGTTGGCCGATTTTGATGATTTCAATCGATTCGTCTTAACCCTGCGAGTGTCATAGGCTACATTAAATTTGGACAATAGAAAAATGGCGGCTTTTGGGTGCCATATTGTGGGGGCCCAATTTTTTTTTTCTTCCAATCCCATCGTGTGGGGTATCAAAATAAAGGGTATTAAGAAGTGATTTCAAAAATAAATAACACTTATATGTTTAAATGTATCTAATTCGAAAAAAAAACTAACTTAAAAGTTATAAATAAAAAAGCTTAATTCCAAAAATCAAAAAACCCGACTGCTTCAAAAGCGAACTAAAAAGTCGTAAACAAGGAAAAAATCATGCTGTGCAGGCGGAGGATACACCAGATTTTGGTCAGCCAGCCCGCGAATATGTATCCTCCGACTGCACAGCATGATTTTTTCCTTGTTTACGACTTTTTAGTTCGCTTTTGAAGCAGTCGGGTTTTTTGATTTTTTGAATTAAGTTTTTTTCATTTATATTTGTCAAATTTGTATACTAAGCCTCTGTTGACAGCGCAATTTTTAGCATTTTGTTAGGGTTCTAGTGCTTTTAAAAATTATGTATCATAAAAAAGGAATACATAGGGGCATAGTATATATCCTTCATTTGCAGTTTATAGAATATCTATTAAATTGGTCCAATATTGGAGGAGGAAAAAGACGAGAGCCGAACCTCGAATTATGACTTTTTATCAAGGACATTCAGTCAGCGCTCTCTGCTCCAGTTTTAGTTTTGCAACTGTTGGCGACGTCGGCGTGTTGTTATTCAAGTTAAAAGATCTTAGCTTCTTTGTGCACGTGTCCATACGATTGTTCAACTGTTTCTATACATAGTAGGTAGTGTTTATAAAACGACCGTTGCTTACATTACAGCGTGTGGGTTAGCAACTTGTGTTACTAATTCAAAGTTGTGATGTAAGTGTGACTCGACTCACTCGGTGCGAGTTTGTATGGTTTGGATTGAGGTTCACGTATACATGCTTCTAGTGACTTACTGTATAGCGATTCAGCGTTCACGTTTTGACTAGCTATTAATAGGTACAGAGGTTTTCTTTGATTGAATTTTTCGTCAGCATCTTCGCCAATAGGCTTCATAAAACCTCAGGCCAATAATAATGCATCATACCTCTGGGACAGTCTTTATCAAAAACGTCTTAAAAATGTAGAAAAAATAGACGTAATTTTGACAGATTGAGATTAGAATGCGAGCGTTCTTAAGAGGAAATGCGGTCGCAGAGGTCCGACTGAATTTCCTTAGTAAAAAGTCATAATTCGAGGTTTGGCTCTCACCTATTTCCTCTTCCAATATTGGACCAATTTAAAAGGGGTACTGTACCCCATTGTTGCGAAGTTCATAACCGCGATGTACGGTACTGCGAAAGTTTACTATCGCGACGTTCGTTTTTGCGAAAGTTCGTCACTGCGAAGTACGTTACAGCGAAAGTATACCATTGCGAAGTACGTTGTCACGAAAGTTCTTAACTGCGATGTACGTTACTGCGAAAGTTTACGATTGCGAAGTACGTTGTCGCGAAAGTTCTTAACTGCGATGTACGTTACTGCGAAAGTTTACCATTGCGACGTACGCTGTCGCGAAAGTTCTTTACTGTGACGATTGCAGTTTCGATAACATGCTATTGTGATTTAGGTCATCTAGGAGGATTGCTGATACTGGTGATAGTGAAAATATTATATAACAATATAATATTTCCACTATTAACTAGAGAAAACGATCTTTTCTAAAAATTAAACCTAGCTAGATCGAATTATCGCTCCCGAAAGGCCCTGCATACTGAATTTCATGAAAACTGTTGACGCCAGATTATATATATACATACATATATACAAGAATTGCTAGTTTAAAGGTATCTACATAACTAAGACATAACAACGTATAGTTTTCTTTGCCGGCTACTACATGAATTTTGTTTATGTTTATTTTATTATTACTATCTTTTGGTTCAATTATAATAAAATTTACTTACAATTTTTGGTCATTTGTTAGTCATGTCCAACAATATAATATTTCTACTACCACCAGTATCAGCAACCCTACTAGGTGAGCTTAATCGCAATAGCGTATTATCAAAACTGCAATCGTCACAGTAAAGAACTTTCGCGATAGCGTACGTCGCAATGGTAAACTTTCGCAGTAACGTACATCGCAGTTAAGAACTTTCGCGACAACGTACTTCGCAATCGTAAACTTTCGCAGTAACGTACATCGCAGTTAAGAACTTTCGTGACAACGTACTTCGCAATGGTATACTTTCGCTGTAACGTACTTCGCAGTGACGAACTTTCGCAAAAACGAACGTCGCGATAGTAAACTTTCGCAGTACAGTACATCGCGGTAATGAACATCGCAACAATGGGGTACACCCATTTAAAAGATATTCCATAAACTGAAAAAGTAAGATATATACTATGCCCCTATGTCTTCCTTTTTGATGCTACATTATCTTTAAAAGCACTAGAAACCTCAAAAGATGCTCAAAATTACGCTGTCAATGTACAAATTTGACAACTATAAAAAAGCCAAACCTCGAATTATGACTTTTTACTAAGGACATTCAGGCCGAGTTTCTCACCTCAAAATAATCGTCGAATTAATGTGTCAAATTGTCAAGCACGCGTTATCTGCTGTGATTGGTTGAATGAATTTTCAACAAGAAAATTCATCGAGAAAGAAACTCGGCCTCAAAGGAGCTGACGACGACTAACGCCAACGACCTTGAGGGAACAAAACGCGCACTCGATTCACACCCGCGCGACCCGAAATTGAGTAGTTTTTTGTACTTTTCTTATTATACTATGACTTTAAAAAAAAAGCTTCGGATCAAAATGTAGATAATTAAATTGTCTTTGATATGGTGTCGATTTCATTAAAATACGCCCAGCGGTTTTGTTGTGATAGTCGTGTTTTTGTCCGTTTTAGACATAACTTTACAAATTAATTACACTATGGTATACGAATAAAACTCAAAATTTGCTCAGATGAAATTATTAAGAAAATGGTCTCATATAACATATATTTTTTTCAATAAATTACGACTAGCCGTTTAGACGTGATTCTCATTTTAAAATCAGCTTCTCAAGGGAATCGGAGCCTTAAAATTCAGGGAATTGTCCCCCTCTTACCTATCCACTCTTTTAACTTGTTCTTATTTTCTTTGTATTCTTCACTAGCGCCAAGCAATGAATCTCAGTTTAAAACTGTCGAGATCTCTTCTGCAATAAGCAGTTCTGGAATCCGGATAAAATCTTTGGCTAGACTTGATACAAACTTCAGGTTTACGCCATTTATATAAGTTCTGACTTCTTGATCAGATCAAGGATCGAATTGTAATCTACCATCGGACATTCCACCATTGTTCTATTATACCTGTCAATGTTGCAAGCTCAAATATTGCTACGCCACCCGAATAGGTACAAAAAATAATGATAGATAGCTTATTCACTCAAGTCTAACCGGTTTATATTGTGACCAGCCGGGCGAGCACGGCCTCTGTGATAGGCTTGAGTCATCCATTTTATCCTTAATTCTTTATTGTACACCAAAAAAACAACATTACATACATTTGATAATAAAGTACATGTACAAAGGCGAGCTTAACTCAATGCTGAGTTCTCTTACAGCAAACCCTAGAGTGACAGAGAAATTTTACAATTATAGAGGGCAGGCTTCCAGTGTACAATATTAAAATAACCTATGACGAATTTAATTAAAACATAAATATACTTACTACGTACGTACATAAATAAATAAATATATATATATAAATAATAATATTATGTCTTTGTGTTAGGTAATGATCTTTAATCATCCTCTTAAAGACCTCCAGAGAAGGGCTGTCGCGTATGGAACACTCTCTCCCACACGGGAGAGAGTTCCAGAGACGCACTGCTGTAGCAGAGAAAGAGCCATCATAGCGGCTAGAAGTGTGTCGCGGAGGACGAAGGAGAAGAGAAGTGGCAGAGCGACAGAGTTTACCTCTCGGCACGAGGTATTCAAAGCGTTCACGAAGGTATTGAGGGGAATTAGGATTGTGCAGGATAGTATAGAGAAGGGATAGGATATGGGTATCCCGACGACGCCGAATTGGCAGCCACTTTAATCTGTTCCGAAACTCCGACACGTGGTCGTATTTGCGGAGACCAAAAATAAAGCGGATGCATTTTATCACGGTTTTTGCTCCAAAATTTGATAAAAATGTGTGACTCAAGCCAGGTCAACAGTAGGCCGTGCTCGCCCGGCTGTGCATGGTGTTAATTCATGTCAGGGACGCTGTGGTCTTGTGAGTCTGATAACGATTATATGAGGAAAAGTTCACCTAACCACTTACTTGATTTTGAATTTTAATGAAATAATTTCTTTGAAAATGATTAATTAGGTTTATTACCCAAGGTTGGTTTTTGTAGTAAAAGTGTGTCAGTAAGCCAACAACAGTAGAGTTATTATGAGTATTTGGTCAATCCTATAGGCACCCTTACTTTGAGAACTTGTTCACTTTTTACCCGACTGCCGAAGGAGGGTAATGTGTTTATCAGTCTATGTATGTATGTATGTTTGTTCCTATGTGGCGTTCCAGAGACCAAACGCGTTGGCCGATTTTGATGATTCATACGTCAATCGATTCTTCTTAACCCTGCGAGTGTCATAGGCTACGTTAAAATTGGACAATAGAAAAATGGCGGCTTTTGGGCGCCATATTGTGGGGTCCCAAATTTTTAAGGAAAAAATCATGCTGTGCAGGCGGAGGATACACCAGATTTTGGTCAGCCAGCCCGCGAATATGTGTCCTCCGACTGCACAGCATGATTTTTTCCTTGTTTACGTCTTTTTAGTTCGCTTTTGGAGCAGTCGGGTTTTTTGATTTTTTGATTTAACTTTTTTTTAGTGATAGTGTCAAATCAATCTGCCTAGCCTTTTTCCCCAACTATGTTGGGGTCGGTTTCTAGTCTTACCGAATTCAGCTGAGTACCAGTGTTTTTCATGGCGCGACTGCTTATCTGACCTCCACAACCCAGTAACTGGGTAACACGGTACCCCTTGGCTAGACTGGTGTCAGATCTCAAGCTTCTGACTACCCGTAACGACTGTCAAAGATCTTCAAATGTCAGCCGGGACCAACGGCTTAAGACGGTACCCTGACCAAAAAATCGGCATGAGATACGAGCGTTCCTATTGGTCTAGCGGCACTGGTGGCGCATGAATTACAGTAGTGAATACGCCCAGATTTTAGAATAAAATCTTTATAAAATCGAATTTTGGTCTTTTGAAAAAAATAATTCTACAAAAATTTTCGTTATTAAATTGTCTATCCATTAGTGTTAGTACAAAAAATAATCAATGAACACTTTACGAGGAGATGTATAATATCAATTATAATTTCTCATTTTTATGTTTTTTTGGAAGTAGATTAGTGAAATATATACAACATTTAAAAAAAAACTAAATCTACCATTTTAGAATCAATAATATGTAGAAATTTAACGTATTTTTATTAATTGATATTTCTTTTTAAATAACGAGTAGATAGCTCCTAAAAACAGCACAAAAAACGGCTTGCGCGGCGTTTTGCTCGGGGTACCGCCTTAACGTGCTTTCCGAGACACGGAGGATACTCGGTATGTTGAAATGGTCACCCATCCATGGACCGGCCTCGCCAAGCGTTGCTTAACCTTGAAGATCGACCCGTGCGGCAGTTATTATTTAGCCACGAGCTCCTGAGTGTCCTAAAAAACCGGCCAAGTGCGAGTCGGACTCGCGCACAAAGGGTTCCGTACCATTATCGCAAAAAACGACGAAAATATCACGTTTGTTGTATGGGAGCCTCACTTAAATATTTATTTTATTCTGTTTTTAGTATTTGTTGTTATAGCGGCAACAGTAATACATCATCTGTGAAAATTTCAACTGTCTAGCAATCACAAGGTTCATGAGATACAGACTGGTGACAGACAGACAAACAGACAGACAGACGGACAGTGGAGTCTTAGTAATAGGGTCCCGTTTTTACCCTTTGGGTACAGAACCGTAAAAAGAGAGAAATAAAAACTTATTCACAAAAAATAAACTGATTTCAAAAGCAAAACACTAAAAAGTGCAAAATAACTTTCGTTTCGGAAGTCGGTATCAAAAAACGATAAAAAAAGAAGTACCAAAGACACCGGCTTCCGAAACGAAAGTTATTTTGCATTTTTTGTGTGTTTTGCTTCTGAAATCGGTTTATTTTTTGTGTAAAAGTTTGATATGAATCAAGTTATGACAATAAGCCAGCCAGAATCCATACAGGCATAACATATTTTAGTTTTACAATATCGATAGTTTTTAGGGTTCCGTACCCAAAGGGTAAAAACGGGACCCTATTACTGAGACTCCGCGGTCCGTCTGTCTGTCTGTCTGTCTGTCTGTCTGTCTGTCTGTCTGTCTGTCACCACGCTGTATCTCATGAACCGTGATAGCTAGACAGTTGAAATTTTCACAGGAGATGTATATCTGTTGCCGCTACAACAACAAATACTAAAAACCAAATAAAATAAATATTTAAGGGGGGCTCCCATACAACAAACGTGATTTTTTTGCCGTTTTTTACGAAAATGGTACGGAACCCTTCGTGCGCGAGTCCGACTCGCACTTGGCCGGTTTTTTATATAAGGCGGTACCCCGAGCAAAACGCAGCGCAAGCCGTTTTTGTGCTGTTTTTAGGAGCTATCTACTCGTTATTTAAAAAGAAATATCAATTAATAAAAATACATTAAATTTCTACATAATATTGATTCTAAAATGGTAGATTTAGTTTTTTTTTAAATGTTGTTACATATATTTCACTAATCTCCTTCCAAAAAAACATAAAATTTTTAAATAATTATTGATATTATGCATCTCCTCGTAAAGTATTAATTACTTACTTTTGGTACTAACACTAATGGATAGACAATTTAATAACGAAAATTTTTGTAGTTTTTTTTTTTCAAAAGACCAAAATTCGATTTTATAAAGATTTTATTCTAAAATCTGGGCGTATTCACTACTGTAATTCATGCGCCACCAGTGCCGCTAGACCAATAGGAATGCTCATATCTCTGATTTTTTGGTCAGGGTACCGTCATAATATCGTTATCAGTAATGTACTAATTTTGTACGTTAGAGATGAAATTGTACAGTTCTGACTTAGATACAGACTATGCCTAGTCGGGCCTGTTCAACATTTATATTATTGGGAAATTTGTAGGCCGTTTCGGGCAGCCGCGAGGCGCCTAGCCGCCTACGCGCCACGCTACGTTAGGTAGTAATTTACTAGTTGAATTTATACAATCCAACTTAGTTTAACTGGCTGTTTGCTATTTAATCCTTTAGTAAACATTTTATTAAACCTTAGACTTCTAATAGAAACAGCTCTTTCTAGGATGCAAGAGATTTATCGGCAACGATGCGCTGGTCGACTCAAAGCTCCAGAGCCTAGAACACCGACGACGAGTTGCCAGCCTGTCGGATTTCTTTCGGTTACATTTCGGGGAGTGTGTGATGGAACTGCACAATTTGATTCCGCCTAGCCCTTTCCATCATCGGACTACAAGACGTACGGCAATGCGCCATCGGTACATGGTGGATATATGGTGGTATCGGTACAGCTAAGCAGTGGAATTCCCTGCCAGCGTCTTTGTTTCCTGATAGCTACAACCTTGGGGTCTTCAAGTCAAGATTGAATAGGTTACTTCTAGGCAAGCGTGCTTCACCTTCGAACACATCATCACTTAACATCAGGCGAGGTCAAACGCGATCCTAAAACAAAAAAAAAAAAAAAACTATATTGACCAATGCGCCACATAACAGTTTTTTTTTTACTTTTTTTTTACATACTTATAAACTCACACCCACAACACACAGATAACTTTACCGTGCCCAGAGTATTTCTCAGTTTTCAGCAAGCCGTTAACCTACACACGTGCAAACGCTTTACAACAATACCTAATATAAAACGTTCAACAACACGCGTCCTATCCTAATTATAATTCCAAAGTCTTGCATCTCAGCGGGCGCGACGTGTCCGCGTCTACCTATGCATACCTAGTGGCTACCACAGACAGAATCAAGCTCTCTTTGTTAGTCGATAAGGTTGGAAATGGAATGGTAGGTTTTGAAGTAAACAACACAATAAGTTTTCTGTGTAATTGTTATCGCGACACCGCGTTGCAGGGCCGCTGCGAGGTCGGGTGACGCATAGATAGCGCGCGCCCAACCCTACGGCGGCCTAAGCACGGTAAAGATATCTAACAGTATTGTGACTCGGCCCTGACCTTAAAATAAGTGCCTACAAGCGCGCGTCACCTAAACACGCGTTAGGGCCGCCCGCCTCTACCTACTTGAGTTTCTTTCTAGTTTTGTGAATGTAAATATCTCAGATCTCAGAATCTGAGGTAATTATTATATTATTTTATTAAACTTATTTTAAATCTTACTAGGTAGGTAGACCATTTATTAATCTCATAAGTAATCATTTCATAATGGTATTTTTTTCTAATTAAATAATATATGTAAGTATCTAAGTACGTACTTAAGTAGATAGCCTAGCCTAGGAAACTACCTACTAGTTTTTTTAAACCAAGCCTGTGCCCGAGCGTAGGCAGGTGACTCGTGTGTGAGTTTATCACCCTATCCACTAATTTATATTTATTAATCCAGGTATTTTACTCGGTGGAAAAAGCGAAATATGTACCTATTAAAAAAAGAAACAAATTAGACATCTTTACCGTGGCACAAGTCGATACAACCTTCGGTCGCGAAGCGTGACAGCGTGGAACTCGGTGGAACGGCGACCATAGATACTCGGTAGTGTTTTACGCACTGTTTTCGCCGTATTATGCCAAAGAAATCGTGGTATTTTCAAGCAACGATAGTGTATCGAAATTTCTTTCGCGGATTTTTTATTAATGATAGAATTTACGTAAGAATTGATTCAAGAACTTTTTTAGGGTTCCGTAACCCAGAGGGTAAAAACGGGACCCTATTACTAAGACTCCGCGGTCCGTCTGTCTGTCTGCCTGTCACTAGGCTGTATCTCATGAACCGTGATAGCTAGACAGTTGAAATTTTCACAGATGATGTATTTCTGTTGCCGCTATATCAACAAAAAACCGAATAAAACAAATATCTCAGTGGGGCTCCCATACAACAAACGTGATTTTTGTGCCGTTTTTTTGCGATACGGAACCCTTTGTGCGCGAGTCCGACTCGCACTTGGCCGGCTTTTTCATTGCTTTAGGTTTAGACAATTTGATGAGTAATATAAAAGGAAGCACACCGCAGATTTTTTTTAAATTCCTGCTCCACTCTAGGAATGAATCCTTATCGTGGGTGTGTTTACAAACATTGAAAAGACCGGGACCGCAACAACTATCTGTAGGCTTTTCAAATATTTGTTTCGCCATAGATTTGAACTCGCGATATGAAGCGCAGCAGTCAATCACTCAGCCATTGCGCCAACCGTGCTTTCAAAATATTGTCCAAAGACAAGAGAGGTTTCTTTAAGGTGTAGGGTAGCGTTCCTTCGCACTACAGGTAGCTTACACAGGCGGAGAAGACCGGCAAAGATCTATTATCTCATAGTAAAAAAGAACTAAGTAACAATGCTTTCAAGGCTTCCAACAACAGTCACCTGTAAGCCTGTAATAATTATGTGTTAAGTTATCTCTGGTGGGTCGTGGTCGTGCGACATGGAAAGAGATGGCCTGTTGACCTATGGCTTGCTCGCCTACGTGCGCGGTAATTAACTGCTTCCTTCAGTTTCTAACAATTTGCGTAGGATGTATGTTGGTATGGTAACTATTTTGCTTTATTTGAATAAATATCATCATAATAACAGCAGTAAAACGTCCACTGCTGAAGCACATTGACCGATCTCGTGCGTCTCACATCAATCCATTTTTAAATAGCAAAAAAAAAAAAAAACAGCTCTACGATTTTTGAAATAAGAACGCTCCAATTTACACCCAATTTGCGATAATCCGAACGCGATTATAACATCACAGCTGAACGGGCTGGTAGGGATGCGTTCTATTTTTAAAAAGGCCCGCGAAACTGCACATCTGGCGTTTAGGGCTAGCGATTATTGTCCCGTCCATTCAGTTAATGGGCAACTACAAAATATAAATGCCATATCGCGTGTTGTTAATAGAGCTTTTGTTCAACTAAAGGCAATTTTTACCATAGATAAATCCCTTTTTAATATTTTAAGATCTTTCAGACTATCCAAAGGTTGTCTGGATCTGGAAGCTATAGTTGTCAGCGATAATTGCGATAAGACCGTCATTGCAACGAATTTGTGTAACAATTTTGGTGTCCAATGAAGTCATCATCTTCCTGCCCTTATCCCTTGTTACTTGGGGTCGGCGGCATACGTTTTCTTCTTCCATACCGTCCTGTCTCCGGTCACGCTATCACTGACTCCCTTTTTCTTCATATCACTCCTCACACAGTCCATCCATCTTTTCTTTGGTCTTCCTCTTCCTCTCCATCCATCCACATTTATATTTATAACTCTTTTGGTAACATGCGTTTCATCCCTCCTCATCACATGACCATACCAGGACAAACGGTTTCCCTTCAACTTTTCTGCCACTGGCGCCACTTTCAAACTGCCTCTAATATACTCATTTCTCAATGAAGAATATTCTGTTTATCATGTCCAGCCATGGGTTCCAACAATTGTTGCGAAAATAACTTGATTGTTCTGCCGCGAATGGTTGGAGTTCTGGCGGCATAGCGGCATGATGACGTGTCGAAAAACCGCGGGCAGCCCACCGTGCCACGTACAATTTGAACGCTTATGGAACAAATGCTTTTTGTTCTTTTTCCCTGCTACTGATAACGTGGCCAGTATTATTGAATATTTGTAATTGTAGTGTAGTTCGTGGGATTCTTTCTAGGGATGAGTAAGTAGATTGGTATTATTTCTTATCGTGACGACTCAAATTTAGTCGTTATTTGGATGGGATAAAAAAAGCAATATTTCAGCTTCAATAACAATGATATTCAAATAAACAGATATGTTATAAGCGCGCGCATTGTGAAGACTCGAATAGTAGACAATTGTATGATTTAGTCTTTAGTTTATGTCACGCATGGCGAAGAGCGATACGCTTTGTTGAAAAAAAAAAAAAAATTAAAAAAATTCCATCGTGTGTATTTAGAAAGTGTACCAATTATAATACCAAATTACATAAAACAGAAGGGATCTCATACCATATGTAAATACGCAATACACCTCAATTTACTAATTTATTTCAATTTTTTTTCCTAATTTTCTGATATTTGGAGGTTACAAAAAGAAAAAACATTGGTTGTCAGAATAATGTTTGTTAACATTCACACGCAAGTGACAAACACTAGCTGTCTCTTTTTTTCTTGTTTGTTTTATCAAGCCATCCCTTTCGACATTGTAGTGAAATGTCAGATGAATGAAAAGTGTGTATGTGTGCTGCCGCTGCTGCGCGGAACACTTTTTTCAATTGTTTTGTGAGTGTATAACGTATCTGTTTATTTGAATATCATTGTTCAATAACCAATATTTGTGACGCGTTTTTTCCTGTCGGTAAGGGGGCAACAAAATAATAAAATAATTACCTACTTACTAATAAACAAACGTTATAGGTAATTAAAATGAATCATCAATAACAATGCCTTCCTACACAACACAAACTAGAACCCAACGGACGCAAATCCAAAATAAATTAAGTATGCAAAAAAATGGTCCGTCGTCAAATTTAAACCCGGACGACGCGGACGGTTTGCACCCTATTGTCTGGAAAACATTCTACATTCACGTTCACGCGGACCCAAGCTCCTTGCACATCATAAACAATAGCAGGCCAATCGGATACAGTTGTTCTCTCACTGACGTTTTGTACTTGTAAAAGAGTGTCAAAAAACGCGGGAGACGCGGAAAAGTATCAGGTTACACACTGCAGGGTGCATTGTCTATGAGTCGGTTATTGTTTTTTTTTTTATCGCGGACAGTACTGGCCAGTTATTGTAACGAACTCGTAAGACGTTGGATTTTAAATCTTTACAGATGTTTTTGTCGCGTCCGTGAATTCTTAAGGAAGTTGTTATGGGTGCATCCATTAATCAATCAACTAAATGGCCCCGAGCATTCGCTGTTCTAAATTTAAAACTTTAAACATAATAACTTTTTAAAACGTGGAACGCCGTCAAAATGACAATGGCTGACTGACCCACTGAACTTACAGCGATCAAATCCCATACAAAATTTAATATTGAAGCATGGCGTCATAAAACGGGACCTGTTGCTCGATCCCCTGCATTGTACGTTTACAACCAGTGTTTCGACTAATTAAGTCGGTTTATGAGCTTTTGTTTTGTCTTAATGGCCATTCCATGGGCTTTTGGAGTGACTTTTGATGATGTAACATTAATTTTTATAGCGTAATAAATTTTCTAATACTTTGTGTTATGATTTACGATATTTTAGGATAAAATGTCACTGTGACGGAAAAGGCTGTATGATTTGTTACCTTTGCTTTAAAACTTGTTACGTCATTGTCAATTTTTCTATAGCACTGCATGATTGATCCATATTATCATTAAAAATGCGAAAGTAACTCTGTCTGTATGTTACCTTTTCGCGCTTAAACTTTGGTATAGAAATAGTTTGAGACCCTGGGAAGGACATAGGATAGTTTTTATCCCAGAAATCATCCTTAAGGGGGGTGGAACAATATTATTGCGCTATATAAAAATAGGCTATTCGAAATACGCAGACGAAGTCGCGGGCAACAACTACTATAAAATAATATCAATATGCATTTAATCAAATAAATACAAAAAAATGAGAAGAACTATAGGTACATTCAACAGGTTTTGACACTTACGGAGTGTACGAGATAAAATAAGTTGTTTATGCGATCATAAATATCTTAATAAGTTATCTGTTGCGCGATCAAGATTATGTAGTTAGCTTTACGGGCGAAACTTGATTTTTCGCAAGCCTTCTCACGTGGTTCACATTAAATGACAACTTAATTTTTTTTAAGTCGTTATTCAAAATTAATGATAAGTCCTGGTATGGTCATGTGATGAGGAGGGATGAAACGCATGTTACTAAAAGAGTTATGAATATAGATGTGGATGGATAGAGAGGGAGGGGACGGCCAAAGAAAAGATGCATGAACTGTGTGAGGAGTTATATGAAAGAAAAGAGCGTCAGTGATGGAGTGACGGGGGACAGGATGGTATGGAAGAAGAAAACGTGTTGCGCCGACCCCAAGTAACATGGGGCAGGGGCAGGAAGATGATGATTCAAAATGAATGATACTGGTTTCACTTTGATGACTGCAAACGAGATTATACTGAGTAAGTACCTTTTCATTCATCAACGTCCTTTAAATTGTTTGAATCATTTATAATGCCCTCCTATTTTATCATAATTGTGGGTTATCGATATTTGTATTAGTAGGTATTGCAGCTTTGGTAATAAAGCTTTTCTAAAGCTTCTAAATGCAAGACCAAGGGAACTCTATAATGATTCTTCTGGTTCTATGAATTTCTTCTCTGTTTATAAATCTGAGGTAATGTGGGCAGTGTGAGGGCCCCGACTAAATTCCGTTAGCAAAAAGTTTAATTCGAGGTTTGGCTCTCGCTATGGCTATTTCGTCCTCCAATATTGGACCAATTTGAAAGATGTTCCATAAACTGAAAAAGAAGGATATATACTATGCCCCTATGTTTTTCTTTTTTCATTTATAGTTGTCAAATTTGTACACTAGGCCTCTGTTGACAGCACAATTTTGTGCGTTTTTTGACGATTCTAGTGCTACTAAAGATAATGTATCATCAAAAAGGATCATAATAAAGTTATTGAAAGAACAACATTCTTAATAATTAATTACGATCTAGCCTAAAAGACTAATAAGCAATTTAACTTTAACTTAATATGTTACGTAATAGATTATTTTAAAACTAAGAATAGTGTCCATTTGCACTTTTACACAAGTCCGTAGCACATTCTTAGAGACTGATATAATTTATAAAAGCACTATGTTCACGTGTTATATGTATAGCACAGCGTTGCCACTATTATTCATTCACTTTGTACACTACACTAATTCAAAAGGTTTAGTTCTTTTTAGCCTTTGGACTAAGTCTGTATTGTCTAGCTACTGGATAGCCTCAACATTCATGTGTCAACAGCATTGCAGTATCATCTGTCGCAATGTTGTTGTTTTCCAGTTCTGGGATGTCACATGTGTAAAATAAGTACAAAATTGGGCCTAACACACTTCCTTGAGGTACCCCAGCTTTTATAGTTGTCAGCTCGGAATATGCGTCTTCTTGCTGTATTATAAACATTCTATTAGTTATATACGACTCTAACATATCTGCAAATTCTGGTAGCATGCGTCATGCGTCTGAACTTGAATATTAGACCCTTATGCCGAACTTTGTCAAAAGCTTGCGCGACATCTAAAAACACGGTGGCACAGACTTTCTTATTTTCAAGCGTTTTTTCAATGATTTGGGTTATTATATGTATGTCATCCACAATGGAGACAGTAATGCTTGTGAACTCTCTCCATAAAACTACCTACTTGCTTATAACTTTTAGCGATAATACCACACATTGCTCCAATGTTTTACCTCCAAATTGTAATTTGTATGGTGACCACTAAATAATACTTATCTATCCCCGTGTGCCAATCTTATAGATATTGTCAATGACACTCCGCACTCTCAAAAAGATCCGCACTTCGAAAACTGAGTTTATAGTCATGATCCAACCAGTCGCCTTGATGTCCCCTTCAGCGGCGCCCTGAGCCGAGGTCCGTCCGCTTAGGTTTAGCCCTGGCTGGGGACTCTAGTTTACTAGATAAGTGGAGACTGTGGAGACAGGATAGCCCGGTTAAGCATTAGCCATCATCTGCCTAGCCTTTTCCCAACTATATTGGGGTTGGCTTCCAGTCTAACCGGATTAAGCTGAGTACTAGTGTTTTAAATGGAGCGACTGCCTATCTGACCACCACAACCCAGTAACTGGGTAACACGGTACCCCTTGGCAAGATCTCTGGCTTCTGACTACCCGTAACGACTGTCAAAGATCTTCAAATGACAGCCGGGACCAACGGCTTAACGTGCTTTCCGAGGCACGGAGGAAACTCGGTATGTTGAAAATGGTCACCCATCCACGGACCGACCTTGTCGAGCGTTGCTTAACCTTGATGATCGACCAGTGCAGCTGTTGTTATTTAGCCACGAGCTCCTCCAATAAATCCAATCATATAAAAAAACTAAGTCACTCAGTCTCCGAGACACTTTAGCAACAAGACTGTCAGCGTGCAAGGAGCCTAAAATACAAATCGATTGGATTTTAAGTGTCTACCTTTTTGATTGTGTATGATTGAGGTAAACCTCAAATCATTCCGAAATTATCTTTACAAATCATATGTTACTTGATTGGGACGGTAGTCGGTGCCGACAGAAGTTATTTTTTCACGATTTATTAATTGGTTGGTGTACAAACAGGATCTTTTATTCTGGGCAAAATGGTCAATGTTAAACGCATTTGGACATCCTTATTTAGTAGACCTCTTACAAAGTAAGTATTTAAGAGTTTCACGTAAGTAGGTAAAGGCGCCAACTTACATGCTGTCAAAATAGAAACTGAAAAATCTATTAGTAAGAGTATTATAAAAGTTGTACAGTTGTTGGTTTGTTGTTGTTGGTGTTGTTGTTAAGTTGTTATAAAAGTTTTTCTGTGTTACTAATACTCGTATGGATTTTTGCGTCCGAAATAAAGATATTCTATTCTATCACAATAATATTTGAAACTTGTTTTCACTCTTGACTTAGAAAACCATCCACAGACACGGCACTCTGTCTATTTGTTACGTTTTCAGAACTTTTTTTCTGGTTTTGGTAATCATCCAATTGACTTCTCTCGATCTGGATGAAACGGGAGGGCTATCAGACGTTTACTGACTAAAACACACCCGTGTTCCTTCAGTTGCTTGTGCCAGGGCCGCGGTTACTCTCTTTTAAACAGGCATTGGCCCTAGTGGACCCCTTCAGTTTTTGCTGACATCCCTTAGAGGCGCGCGTGGAACGCTACGCGCCGCCAACTCGGGCCTCCTTATCGGACGGTGAGCTACACGTTGTCACCTAGCCAGCTAGTACTAATTAATAGAAATACAATACTTACTATTTGTTACGTTTTACGGTTTTTACGTGTAAAAACCGCTGAACATGTTTTGATAAAACTTGGCACGGGAGTAGACCATATCCTGAGATGTTTTTATCTCGAGAGTATGTTCCCTTAGCATAATATCTGCCATGACATTTCAAACACACAGAAGTTATTTTTACGGTAACTTACTTGCCGACTTTGGACTGAAATTAACCCTAATACGACAGTAAATGCAAGTATGTCGTCCATTGACAAATACAGACTTGAAACTTCCGTAAATATATACCTACCACACTAGCTTTTGCCACCGGCTTTGCCCGCGTGAAAAATATTTTCTTATCCCAAGGGAACATTAAATCGGGATGAAAAGTAGCCTATCAGCTATTCCAGATTATAATATATTTCTGTGCCAGTTTTATCCAGCTCCATTCAGCCGTTCTGGCGTGATTCGAGTAACAAGCATACATCCACACACACATCCATCGAAACTTTAATATTAATGATATTAGTAAGATATGATATATATGCATAGGCACAACCTTGTAGCCAGGATTATCCATCAGCTACTTGCTCTGAAATACACTCTTGTGGCATCGGAGGTGCCGTACTACAGGTATGTGCCCGACCCAGTTCTCGAAAACATTGTACTGGGATCGGTCCATCATCACTGACAGGACTATTGTAGCCAATAAGCCTGATATTGGGGTGATGGACACCTTAGGTGGCTCTCGTTAGGCGGCAGGGTCAAGGGCCTGATCTAGAAAGCAGTATTGCTGGACACGGCTCGTATTGTTAGGAAGTTCCTCTTTCTGGAGCCCTGACCGCCGCCGGTAGTTTGTACCCTGTACCTGTACCGGCTCTATTTTCTATATTAAAAAAGTTTTTTTTGTGTTTTTTAAAAAATAATTAAAAATGTATCTTATTCGTCATTTCGGTTAAAGATTACTCGGCTATTGTTAACAATTGCAATTTCCTTATAACTAGTCAAGTCCAAAAAAATTGTCTCACGGTTGGTACCTGCGAATCTATTGTTTCACTACCTTGAAGCATCCTTTTCTTTATCATGCAAGCAGTACCTACCTAAACCAGTATGAAGTAATTAAGTTTTTAAGCACTTAATACCTTACCAAACATGACCGCGATGCATTCAAAGAATTTCAGTAAAAACCCAAATGAGTATTGTTTATTCGTTTCTCACAAAATCGCAAGCGGCTGTAGCCGTAATAAGTAACGACAAAGGCGGGCGCGCGTCCCTTTCAATTAGTTTTTACGCGGCGCAGATAATGATTTACAACGGACGAACGGACGGCGCACGGTGTAATCGCGGGCGGCCATCTTTTCCCGGAAAGAGCGACAATGAACACACGTTCGCGGTATTTCGCCCCCTCTCTGCTCTATGGTCTCGTTTAGTTTAGCTGTGTGAAAGCTTTCGCGGGTGCGTGCGTGCAGGAAGTGTAGCTGGTAGCAAGCGATGCGGTAATAATACTAATAATAGTAGCGTCCTATGATCTTAGCCGATGGCCGGCTATTATTAGTTATTGAGTTTTCTGGCGCCCGCTGATGGATGGACTTATTATTATGTTAATCGGGCCAGATTGGCGCTAAGGACTTTTAGGCTTAAGAGGGGACTCTAGTGAGACTTTCTCCATACAAACACATTCTGCTGTTTTCTTCGTGAATGATTTTTTTCCATAAAATCTAGGTCTAATTAATACGTGCCTGTATCATTTTCTTTTTTCCAAAACATAATCACAAAAAGAAATATGACAATCCAAAAATCCGAAAAAATGCCCGTTTTCACCGCCATGTTCAGAAGACTTTCAGACAAAATTTATAAGTTTTTAACAAAAAAGGAATGATAGGAGCATAGATATACTTTTCCTCTAAATTTTGATATAAGATTTTTTTAGATCAGACCAGTTTTCATGAAGAAAACAGCAGAATACGAAACGTCTTTTAGTCAAAGTTTTTGTAGGTAAAATCAGCCTGAGCTGAAGTTGTCCCTTTCGCACTTCACGGGGTGAGGTTGGAGGTGACGCGACGGCAATAGTTTCTTCAAATACCTATTTTTCAAATTCCTGTTGACTAGAGTCCGCTCTTAAAAGATCAAGAATGCTGTCATCCATATCCGAAATATCATGTAGGTATAGTTCTCGACAAACTTCTTGGCTCCCCTTAAGTTGGCTACAATGGTTGCGCAGTAGTAAATCTCATACAGAAAACCCGACTGCTTAAAAAGCCAACTAAAAAGACGTAAACAAGAAGAGAATCATGCTGTGCAGTCGGAGGATACATACCTATGCGCGAGCCGGCTGACCAAAACCAGATGTATCCTCCGACTGCACAGCATGAATTTCTCCTTGTTTACGTCTTTTTAGTTCGCTATTTAAGCAGTCGGGTTTTTTAATTGGTTTAATTAACTTTTTTTAATTATAACTTTTTAGTTAGTTTGTTTTCGAATTAAGTACATTTAAACATATAAGTGTCATAAAACTCTCTATTTTGATACCCCACACGATGGGTAAGGAAGAAAAAAAATAATTGGGCCCCCACAATATGGTGCCTAAAATCCGCCATTTTTATATTGTCCAATTTTAATGTAGCCAGTGAAACTTGCAGGCTTAAGACAAATCGATTGACGTACGAATCATCAAAATCGGTCAACACGTTTGGTCTCTGGAACGCCACATAGGAACAAATATACATACATACATAGACTGATAAACACATAACCCTCCTTCGGCAGTCGGGTAAAAACAGCACCGTTTCGTGCCTTGCCCATCGGAAAGCCAACTTCAGGGCGGCCCTGAAGATTAGCACGCACGAAACCTTCAAATTATCTGTAAGATTAAATTATATACATAGAAAAGCATAAATCAGCTTATATGTATAAAGTCTTCATATCTGAGATACAAGGAGTGGATATTTTTTCTTCTTCCGCCTCGCCACTTCTCGGGGTCAGCTTTCCGGAGTATGAGGCGCCATTTGTTCCGCTGATAAGCATCGTCGTATGGTAATGCGAAATTTCTCTCATCAAGCGAAATTTTTGGTTTTAGGACATGCCTGTTTCCTCACGATGTTTTCATTCACCGTTTTGAGAACAGTAGTTATGAAATAAATTACACAAAGAGCCTGCCTGAGTTTGAACATCGAACCTACGTACTCGTAATCGTAAGTCACCACCACTGGGCCATGCACGTTTAATCGAAGCACCCAAAAAACAATACCACAGTTTGTAATGCATTGCGTGCAAAGCATACCACAGATACTCGTATACAGCAAGGCACGTTTAGCATACTGCGGGTCTAAAAGTCCACTATGACGGCTCAAAATCAGCAAAAGCCAAACTCAAATTCGACCAAATGTCATATTTGGCCGATTTTGAGTTTTCACCTCCGTATTCAGCAAACAATTATCTATATATCTTTTTAAGCAGTGAGCATTTTTCTACTATCAAGAGATTCCGGTAAAAAGATGATGTATTTCTGTTGCCGCTATAAACAACAAATACTGAAAACAAAATAAAATAAATATTTAATTCGGGCTCCCATACAAAAAAAGTGATTTTCTTGCCGTTTTTTGCGATAATGGTACGGAACCCTTCGTGCGCGAGTCCGACTCGTACCTGGCCAGTTTTTTTTCTTCTGAAATGATCCTTCTAATTTTGCTATTTTGTTATTTATCAGTATTTTTTGTTTCTTGTGTTTATGTTTTTATGACTTATCTAGTATACAGTATAAACATACATATCTTGGTCGTGTCCTTGATTGTATGCGATGAACGGGACCTGTGCTGTTTGGCGCAAATCGATGGTGCACGTCTGCATGCAAGTTTCTGACAAAACGTGAACTGCTACTTGAGTTAGATGGCAATGACTAATAACAAGACAAAAAAACCGGCCAAGTGCGAGTCGGACTCGCGCACGAAGGGTTCCGTACTTGGTAAATTGTGGTTTACGATTTATGACGTATTAAATAAAAACTACTTACTAGTTCTCACTCAAACCAATTTTCGTTGGAAGTTTACATGGTAATGTACATAATATCCTCAATATCATTTTTGAAGACCTATTCATAGATACCCCATAGGTATGGGTATGCAGAAAAAAAAAAATGTTTCAGTTTCAAGTATGGGAACCCCCAAAATTTATTGTTTTTTTTCAATTTTTGTGTGAAAATCTTATTGCGGTTCACAGAATACATCTACTCACCATGTTTCAACAGCATAGTTCTTATAGTTTCGGAGAAAAGTGGCTGTGACATACCGACGGACAGACAGACAGACAGACATGACGAATCTATAAGGGTTCCATATGTTGCTATTTGGCTACGAAACCCTAAAAAGAGACGCGTAAATTAGAATGCAGTTGCCGCTTTTACATCAAATAATATTGTGAGGACTCTTCACCTATTTAGAGGCAAACTCCTTGCCTATTATAAGACAGGCAACAGATAACTATTTAATTTTGGAAGGTGTTTGAGATCGGTAAGCTTGTCAAATAATTGAAAATGTTTTTGTTTAGTTTTCATTGTCACTATATAACTTAGGTACTAGCTGTCCCACGCGGCTTCGTTTTCGTAAACTGGCTACCTACCCATCTACCCTACCTACCCTACATACATGATTGTTGCGTAACTTAAACCGTTTACGCAGAGTACGCAATGGAAGCTCTCAAAAAGAATACATTTGCCCTGTTTTTACAACATTTTTCATTTATGCTCCGCTCCTATTGGTCGTAGCGTGATGTTATATAGCCTATAACTATCCTCGATAAATGGACTACCCAACACAACAAGTATTTTCAATTCCAATCAGTAGTTCCTGAGATTAGCGCGTTCAAACAAACAAACTCTTCAGCTTTATAATATTATATTATAGTATAGACTAGCTGACCCCCGCGGCTTCGCACCCGTCAAAATTATAGCCTATGTTACTCGGGAATAATGTAGCTTTCCATAGGTGAAAGAATTTTTAAAATCGGTCCAGCCATTTCAGAGATTAGCCGGAACAAACAGACAGACAGACAAAATTTTTACAAAATGTTATTTTGGTGTATGTACCGTATATACATTCATATACATATAGTAAAAAACGGTTATTTCAATATTACAAACAGACACTCCAATTTTATTATATGTATAGATGAAAGTAATTTCTTTATTTATAGCTCTCTGAGCTACTCCCTCATAATATCACGCCGGCATTCCCCAAGGGTTTGGCAGAGGTACACCTAATAGCCCACCCATATTCTGTCGCATTTAACAGGGGCGAGTCTAATTGCGAACAACCGGGCAAGTCCAAATCCAGAATCCGCGGCCAAGTCCAAGACTGCTAATGAGTTTTTATTTCTAGAACAAGACAAAACAAATCTTCTGGACTACAATGCTGAATTTGCAAAATGAAGGATTAAAAAAGAATTTCGTGGATATAGTAATCATAACAATAAAAACCGGCCAAGTGCGAGTCGGACGCGCGACCGAAGGGTTCCGTACCATTATCGCAAAAAGCGGCAGAAAAATCACGTTTGTTGTATGGAAGCCCCACTCAAATATTTATTTTATTATATTTTTAGTATTTGTTGTCATAGCGGCAACAAAAATACATCATCTGTGAAAATTTCAACTGTCTAGCTATCATGAGATACAGCCTGATGACAGACAGACAGACGGACCGCGGAGTCTTAGTAATAGGGTCCCGTTTTTACCCTTTGGGTACAGAACCCTAAAAATCATATGTAATCATCATCGGTTATTGACAAATGCGTGCACTGACTGGACAGGTCCACTCAATCTGGCTGGTTCTTTCCTCAAAAGACCATTTCAGACATCAGTCTACATGGTCTTCACATGATCTAACCAAGATTTTGTCTGGACTTTAAAAGAGACTGTGACCTCTGAGTTTGTTTCGGCTTTTCTTCTTGGAGTAGTCAGATAGGAGGCCTCATCTAGTTTAAAAAAATATGATCGACATGTAAAAGTGTTTGTACAAACCAACTTACAGAAATAAAATCATTTAACATAGAAAAATTAAGAGGGAACGCGGTGTCAGAGATCTGACACTGACTGTATATCCTAATTAAAAGGTCGAGGTTCGGGAGATCGTCTATTTCCTCGTCCTATGTTGGACCAGTTTAAACGATTTTCCATAAACGAAATAAGAAGTGCTATGCTTCTAGGTTTTTCGTAAACGAAATAAGTGCTATGCTTCTAGGTTTTTCATAAAAGAAATAAGAAGTGCTATGCTTCTAGGTTTTTCATACACGATATAAAAGTGCTATGCTTATAGGTTTTCAATAAAGAAATAAGAAGTGCTATGCTTCTAGGTTTTCATTAACGAAATAAGAAGTGCTATGCTTCTAGGTTTTTCATAAACGAAATAAGAAGTGCTATGCTTCTAGGTTTTCCATGAACGAAATAAGAAGTGCTATGCTTCTAGGTTTTTCATAAAAGAAATAAGAAGTGCTATGCTTCTAGGTTTTTCATTTACAGTTGACATCTGTAAATTTGTACACTAGGCCTCTGTAGACTTATGACTTTTTACTTTTTTACGTAGAATATTTAGTCGGGTCTCTGCGACCGCATTTATTTTATAAAAAGCTCATTTATGGGGCTATTTTTGTGCACGGCACTCTTATTATCTATTCACATCATTTGTTTAAAAAGCTTAATATTTTTCTGGAATGCATCGTTATCAGCGATAACACCGCCATTGTACTCTCGAATTAGCAATATGGTTTATTTGACTATTGTTACAATTCTGACTCAAAACTTCTTGGTATATACAATAGATGGACTATTGTTTTGTAGGGACGGTGTGTCATAAATTCGTCTAACTTAATCCTCCCTTCGGCGCACTCGGGTAAAAAAGGCACCGTGTCTCGCTCTCGCACATCGCGTAAATGTAAAAATGCGCGGTAATGATCGCGAGCGCGATACTGCGACTCAGGTAGTGCCATATAATGAGCATGAACGCAGGACGCGACGCGAACGCAGGTACGCGCGAAACAATGCCACTGGAAGGGCTCGCGCGTAATAATAATAAGTTTGTAGAAATGTAATCATGTTATTTTTACTTCAAAGAGTACTCGCGCGTTACCTGCGAGTTAGACGGTTGGTACCGTCCTGCGAAGTCGCGATTTGAGCTTCATTTTCAGGGTGCCGTAGGCAACAACGTCCGCAGCTTGGCTCAGACTCTTAGTACTAGAAATCTTTAATTTGGCATGGAGGATATACATATTAAACACGCCGACAAAGTGGTAAAATAAAAGTATGAACAAGTAAAATTTCAAAATTTAAAAAACCCCCGACACATTTATCTTCCGAAAACACCCCGATTCAAACAGTAAAACGCCCATAACTTTTGAACGGCTGAACCGATTTAACAGTGTTGCCAGTGGCAGATAGTCAAATGTTACATGAGACATCTCAAAAAGTTACATTTTCATGAGAAAAGTTACATTACCGAATGTTATGTGGAAAACGTCTCTAAAATAATAAAATACTATAATTTGACTTTTTTTTCTATAATGTAGTAAGCGGAACGCGCCAATTATTCAATTTTCTACGCAACCGGGCCTCTCCCCCGCGTCTGACACGGGCAAATCCGTTGCGTTTAGTTTAGAACATTCAAATTACATCGAGAAACAACTATGTAGCTAGGTACCTACTTGGTCGCATTAGCGAAAAGTTCGATAAATATAATCAAATCTTGGTTAAGCCGGCCGGTAGGTACTTAGCCCACTAACAATATAATGTAATATTCTACGATCTATCCGATAATCTTGATATTTAGTTGACTATTGATACAAAAATAAACTTATTTCAGTTGTAAATACTACTTTGTTGTTGATGTACTGATTCACTAAATTATTCATTATTAAATTAAAACCACAATAAAAGTAACATTTACTAACCAAGCATTGTTAGCACAAACAAGTCGAAAACAAACCTATCACTACACTATTGACGAAATAAATTTAATAAATAAAATTAAATCCACAGATATTAACTTTCGTATTTATTTACTCCTCTTTGGAGATAATAAAACTATAGCATACAAAACACGACTCTCATTGGCTCGCCGGAGTAAGCGGGATGGAAGATTTAGAAATACACGTGAGTGAGAGAGTGAATTAAGTTAGGTCACAGATGCGACAACAAGACGAACAAAACCTTTCTTAGATGCGTTCCGTTTCACGATTATTTTATGTTTGCGGGCAAATATTTTAATATTTTTAGTAAGTCCTAAAAGTTACGTAAAAGTTACATTTTGAGTGGTGTTACATGGAGGTTACGTGAGACGGTCAAAAGTTACGTAAAATGTAACAAAAGTTACGTTCTGGCAACGCTGCGATTTAATTCAAACATAGCTAAGAACACTCTCGACTCACGATGCCACAGACAGACACACATATACACAGACACACAGATACACAGCAACACACGTGAAACTTATAACACCCCTCTTTTTCCGACGGGGGTTAAAAAACATTGTTTTTAGGGTACTTTATGGTATATTGATGTATGGGTACAACAGTTTTCGAACGGCAAAGTTATATTGTTCCTTCGTTAGTAATGTTACCTATTTATTTTGGTGAATGTAGCTGTTTATACGGAACCCTCTGTGCGCGAGTTAGATTCGCACTTGGCCGGTTTTTTTATGGGGGCTTTTGTGGATGTGAAAGTAATTGTGGGTGTAACAGCCCAATTAGTCTACTAGCAAGCGCTGCTGCTGAGCATGAGCGGAGCATGAGGTCCAGAATTTGATTCTGGAAAAGTGTTAATGGGTTCTTCTGGAATTTCTCAGTAATAGTCTAGAGCCTGAACTTTGTGCCCGTTTGATGGCAATATGCGGGCTATTACATGAGACTTGAACAAAACTGGCGAAATATTATGGGTGTACTAAAAAGTGCACTTTATGCCCTAGGGAAATACAGGCGTCATATTATATCCAATGTTTATTTTGAACTTACTGACTTGAATGGTAGTCTATCTACCCTTCTACACTATAATAATTATTAATTTGGTTTAGTTTATTTAACGAATAAACTTAAAAACTACTGGACCGATTTCAAAAATTCTTTCACCTATGTATATCTACATTATTCCGGAGTAACATAAGCTATAATTTATTGTAAATTAAATAGAGATCCATATAAAAATTGCAATAATGCAACCCAAAGTAGCAAAAATTTGCCAATAAAATTCATTAGGTGAGGAGCCAGTTGACGGCAGCGAAGCCGCGGTTCAGCTAGTTAAAGATAAAGTTTGGAATTTTAATGTAACTATTCTGGCATTGACTGAAATCCTTGCTAAACAGCTGGGAAAGTAGGACAAGATCAATTTCTGTGTTACCTATAAAAATGGCCCAAACATTTTGCAACTAACTTGAATTTCTATTACGAGTTTCAAAGCAAGAGCCGAATATTTTTCTTAGCACACGCTGCTCGCACGCGTATGGGAAATAATGATACCTAAGTTATAAGAGAATTTATAGTCTCGCCCCTACGCATGAATACCGATCGCAACGTGTCGCCGCCGACGATTGATGGCAGCAATTTTCGCGGCCGTGCCCTTTCAAGTTATAGCCTCTACGTATCTGTGTCGCGATAATGGCGGCGCGGAGGCGGCGGCGATCGCTCGCTGACGGCCGCGTAAAATGCGTAAATGTAAATGTGTGCCCGCGGTGCCGCGGTGTACGCCATCCGGCCTGCCGTCCTATCGCTAGACTGTCACTATCTGTCAAAATCATATTTTGAGGTTATAGACAAAAACTAGTTAGTGAGGAGCTTTACTAGTAACTAGAGTTACTGAGCTCGTGGCTAAATAATAACAGCCGCACGGGTCGATCTTCAAGGTTAAGCAACGCTTGACGAGGTCGGTCCGTGGATGGGTGACCATTTCAACATACCGAGTTTCCTCTGTGCCTCGGAAAGCACGTTAAGCCGTTGGTCCCGGCTGTCATTTGAAGATCTTTGACAGTCGTTACGAGTAGTGAGAAGCTTGAGATCTGACACCAGTCTTACCAAGAGGTATCGTGGTACCCAGTTACTGGGTTGTGGAGGACAGATAGGCAGTCGCTCCATGTAAAACACTGGTACTCAGCTGAATCCGGTAAGTCTGAAAGCCGAGCCCAACAATAATTGAGAAAAAACCTAGGAGGAATTCGATGCTGTTTATCAACCAGGAATACTTTACAGACATAAATCTAACTAGATGACGCGATTGTATGTACTTCGCGTGTCAAAAATCGGATTAAAGTTACGATCAATGATCGTAATCTGAGCTTTTCATTTAGCATTTTTTTTTTTTTTTTTATATTTAATAGGCTCGCGCTTGACCACTATCTCACCTGATGGTAAGCGATGATGTGGTCGACGATGGAGCACGCTTGCCTAGAAGTAACCTATTCAATCTTGACTTAAAGACTCCCAGGTTGTAGCTATCGGGAAACACAGACTCAGGCAGGGAATTCCACTCTTTTGCTGTTCGTATAATAAAAGTGTTCCCAAAACGTTTGGTGCGTATGGGTGGGATGTCCACCATGTATCGATGACGCATCGCCGTACGTCTTGTAGTCCGATGATGGAACGGGCTAGGAGGAATCAGTTCACGCAATTCCAACGCACACTCCCCGAAATGTAACCGATAAAAACCACGCATTACGAGTATCGGCACCGGAAATCCACCGAAATCTAGAAAAAATGCCTGTTAATGCCATATTGAGCTGTAAAGACTGTATATTATAAGTTGGCCGAGGCATTGGAATTTTTTTCTTTCATTGGTAAGTAAATTTGTTTTTAAATTGTGTGTGAAAAAGTGACACCCTTGGTTTTTATACAAATGGAGGGAGTTGCGTTATCTAGTTAGATATATTATGTCTGTGGTATACATCATATGCGAGAGTTTTCGGTGTCAAAAAATAGATCTAATTGCGCAGTTTCTAAAGCATCGATTTTTTAGGGTTCCGTACCCAAAGGGTAAAAACGGAACCCTATTACTGAGACTCCGCGGTCCGTCTATCTGTCTGTCTGTCTGTCACCAGGCTGTATCTCATGAACCGTGATAGCTAGGCAGTTGAAATTTTCACAGATAATGTATTCCTGTTGCCGCTATAACAACAAATACTAAAAACAGAATAAAATAAATATTTAAGTGGGGTTCCCATACAAAAAACGTGATTTTTTCGCCGTTTTTTTACGATAATGGTACGGAACCCTTCGTGCGCGAGTCCGACTCGCACTTGCCCAGTTTTATTATTTTGCGTTTTTTTTTGTTTTTAGTACTCTTCTTCTTCCGTCTCGTTACTGCCCGTTCCTCGGCGTCGGCTTTCCTTCTCATGATGCTGATAAGCATCGTCAGTAGATAGATCGCACTTCTTCATGTCCTTCTGGACGCTCGTCATCCAAGACATGCATCTGCTTGTACTTTACCTACTCATCATCCTTGTACTGTACTCAAAGGAGATTGCCCATACACAGGCCCCTTATGAGGTATCGTGTCTGCGATTTCAATATTATACAAAAATAGGATTTATAGTTTTGTGTTACTTTCCATCTGTGTCCTTTACTTTACATGTACAGACAACAACAGATCAGGTACCTTCACTTGGACTTTTGTATGCACCTTATTGCATCGTAATAAGGATTCTTTTCAAGAACAGAAACATCGTTATATCTCGTGAACCCCGCAAAATAAATATTTTTTTTTTCTAATTATGAATATAACATGTTTTTTCTACAATATACAACCAAATTCATCAAAATACAACAATTTTTTCAAAGGGGCCCAAGTTCCCTTACAAAATGGGCATTCTCCTTTGGTATTTTATTTTAATCTTATTTTTCTTTACTAACATAATTTAAGTACTTACTAACACTACCGTTAAGGGTTTAATTTATGGAAAAAAAAAAAAAAGTCGTTTCTTACTTCTTTCAAGATGACAGCGGTCTACCTCTCGTCTATGACTCGAAAGTATGACTTTGTCAGATAGTGACACTCTAGCCATAGTTCGTCAGCAGCGGTAATTTAGCCTCGCCGCCGCGCTCCCCGCGGTCGTCCCGACCCTACGTCGCGCCGCGCCGCCGCCTCTGTCGCCGGCTGAGACGCACGTTACGTAAAAACTTCACGTCTCAACTGCACTTTATGTTATGGATATGGTAACAATCGCTTCATCGGCTTTCTCTTGGATTCTTCGCGTTCTTGACGCGAACTTTGTAGGTTGAAGTTGGTGTCTCAACTGCCTATTCAGTCCATCCTAAGGTTGTCTCTTAGAAAACGCTGTCAGCGATAAGACCGCCATTATTGTAACCATAGAATTATTTTGTTTTGTTAAAAAAGTTGTTCAACTGTTTCCCGCGAATTCGCCTGCGCAGTATTAGTACTTCGAATAGTCAATTTAAGGATTCCGTACTCAAAGGGTAAAAACGGGACCCTATTACTAAGACTCCGCGGTCCGTCTGTCACCAGGCTGTATCTCATGAACCGTGATAGCTAGATTGTTGAAATTTTCTATATAGGTATATGTATATCAATATTATGTATTTCTATTGCCGCTATAAAAACAAATAATAAAAACAGAATAAAATAAATATGGGCTCCCATAAAACAAACGTGACTTTTTTGCCGTTTTTTGCGATAATGGTACGGAACCTTTATGCGCGAGTCCGACTCGCACTTGGCCGGTTTTTTTATATTGGGTTTGTGGGCCGCCCTACTTGAGAAATTATTAGTTATCCATACAAACTTCCACCCCTCTTTCCAACTTCTTAAGGATGATTTCAGGGATAAAAACTATGCTATGTCCTTCCCAGGGTCTCAAACTATCTCCATACCTTTCATATACATTGGTTCAGAGGTTTAGGCGTGATAAGGTAACAGACAGATATGTATGTAAGTAACTCTGTCTAAAGTTACTCTGTCTAAAGTAACTCTGTCTAAATTTACTCTGTCTTAAGTTATTCTGTCCAAAGTAACTCTGTCCGTCAGTCTGTCGACAGAAAGACATACTATCGCACTCATAATATAAGTATTGATTTACTCTGTCTTAAGTTACTCTGTCTTAAGTTATTCTGTCTAAAGTAACTCTGTCCGTCTATCTGTCGACAGAAAGACATACTATCGCATTCATAATATTAGTATGGATTTATCTATACCTAATCAACAACTATGTATTAGGCATGTATGAATCCTCTATCATCCATCTCCAATCCGCTGAGTGTGATATTTTGGCCCGCAACACGTATCGTGACCTCCACATGTGGATTATAATTCCATGACCTACCAAAAGGTCACACCAGTCAAAAATTGTGCAGCTTTAAAATTCTCTCGACGATTAACCCAGTTGCCGATAACATCACTTGATATTGCTAATATTGACCTTTATAAAACTCAATAATTACACTTACATTTAGCAAATGAGACTTGTTATCATGTTATTGGCTTACTCATCAGCTAATCAGTGCGTTATCGGTACACAAATAGCTGGCTGCAACACAATTGCCGTCGGTCGATGACTTATGCAAATTCTTTCTACGCGCTGACATTGAATCTCGGTTTTGATAAATCTGTTGGCGTCTGCCCCTCGAAACTTTGTTTTTATTTTGGTTTGACGAGTAATTTTGTTATTGCAGCTTGTAGAGTTATTGTGGAAAAGGTTATGACATTGAGTATTTCAATATATAACTAAAATATTGTGGAGAAAACCTGGATGAGACTCGGACAGATTAGGGATAGCAGAGAAGGAACAGAGGTTTCTTTGTGTTTATTTTGGTTTGACGAGTAATTTTGTTACTGTGGCTTGTAGAATTATGTCGGAAAAGGTTATGACATTGAGTATTTCAATATATAACGAAAATATTGTCGAGAAAACTTGGATGAGACTTGGAAAGATTAGGGATAGCAGAGAAGGAAGAGAGGTTTCCTTGTTTTTATTTTGGTTTGACGAGTAATTTTGTTATTGCAGCTTGTAGAGTTATTGCGGAAAAGGTTATGACATTGAGTATTTCAATATATAACTAAAATATTGTGGAGAAAACCTGGATGAGACTCGGACAGATTAGGGATAGCAGAGAAGGAACAGAGGTTTCTTTGTGTTTATTTTGGTTTGACGAGTAATTTTGTTACTGTAGCTTGTAGAGTTATGTCGGATATGGTTGAGTATTTCAATATATAACTAAAATATTGTGGAGAAAACCTGGATGAGACTCGGACAGATTAGGGATAGCAGAGAAGGAACAGAGGTTTCTTTGTTTTTATTTGATTTGACGAGTAATTTTGTTACTGCAGCTGTAGAGTTATGTCGGGAAAAGTTATGACATTGAGTATTTTAATATATAACGAAAATATTGTTGTTAAAAATTGTTTTTTTTATTATTATTGATAGGCTCGCGCTTGACCACCATCTCACCTGATCGTAAGCGATGATGTGGTCGACGAAGTAGCACGCTTACCTAGAAGAATCATATTCACTCTTGACTTAAAGACTCCCAGGTTGTAGCTATCAGGAAATACAGACTCTGGCAGGGAATTCCACTCCTTAGCTGTACGCATAATAAAAGTATTCCCAAAACGTTTGGTTCGTATCGGTGGGATGTCCACCATGTACCGATGACGCATCGCCGTACGTCTTGTAGTCCGATGATGAAAAGGGCTAGGAGGAATTAGTTCATGCAATTCCATCGCACACTCTTCGAAACGATGCTCCCCGGATGAGACTTGGACACTGATACTTATTGGGTCAAAAATACTATTATCAGTGATGCTGATGATTGATGATGAATCTATTGGTAGATTAACAGTTGCAAGCGCGAGTCATATATATGTGTCCCTTACACACACTCAAAATAACGTTACTCTAAGAGCTTATAGTCACCCCCCTGAAGTCTTATTTCATCCGCTACCATTCGCATAACTCAGAATTTACGAAATCTGACATCTGCTTGGCATAATTTTATTGAAGGGTGGCTACACTGGCTACTTTCACTACCGTAGGAAAATGTAAATGTGCTATAACTTTATATTTTGCACCCACCGCGAAGGCGGCGACCTAAGTGAGCTCGGTTCGACCTTGACCTTCATGGAATATGGAGTAGTTTTCTCTATTACTGACTAGAGGGACTAGCTTCTGTCAGCGGCTTTACCCACGTTAAATTATCCCAAGGGAATCAGGATTAACCTGGGATAAAAGTACCTTAATTATCCTAATTTAGGACATGGATATAATATATTATCGACAACGATGCACTGGACGTCTCAAAGCTCCAGAGCCTTGAAAACCGACGCCGAGTGGCCAGTCTGTCGGTTTTTTATCGGTTACATTTCGGGGAGTGTGCGATGGAACTGCACAATTTGATTCCACCTAGCCCTTTTCATCATCGGACAACTAAACCAGACGTACGGCAATGCGCCACCGGTACATGGTGGACATCCCACCCATACGTACAAAGAGTTTTGCGAATACTTTCATTGTGCGCACAGCTGAGGAGTGGCATTCCCTGCCGGAGTCTTTTGTTTCCTGATAGCTGGTCTTTAAGTCAAGAGTGAATAGATTACTTCTAGGCAAGCGTGCTACACCGTCGACCACATCATCGCAACCATCAGGCGAGATAGTGGTCAAACGCTAGCCTATCGATAAATAAAAAAAATAAACATGGTCTACCCGTGTGTTAAGTTTTATCCTAATCTATAAAATTGTTAAGACGTGAAATGGTGCTAAATAGACAGACAGAGTTACTTTCGCAATTATAATTAAAGTATGAGTTAGTATGGACGTCCTATTTCAGGCTATAGGCCTCAAGTACTCCAGTACCGCCTCTATCATGTAGTAAGTGCTAGTTGGCCGTAATGTGCCTGGCATCTGTGACCTTGGTATTGACCTTGGGTCCTAGGATGAGGTTCAGTTGAAGTTAGAGAATCGTCTTTAATGTTCTCATTGCCTATAACAGGGCTTCCCAATCTTTTTTATACTGTGACTCCCTTAGCATAGAGTTTTTTTTTGCGACGTCCTTGTGTCTTAACACCTGAACTGCCAGACAATGCGACACAATAGAAAATGTATTGTTTGTTCGTAATTCGGCTGTTAAGGTTAATAACTAACTGCATTTTCTTGTTGCTTGAAAAAATATTGCTTATTAGGAACAAATGAGCTCGCTTTTCTGTGCATAACTTTTCAAATCGGAGCAAAAGTTTTGAAATAATTACTCTCCTATAATTTTCTTGATTGATTTGTAATCTTGTACTACGAATTTATTAACTGCAATTGCAGAATAGCCAGTTAGCATATGTAGACTGACGCCCGTGACTCGTGAGAGAGCAACACGACGCCGACGCCCCGAGGCGTCGCGGTGCACATTTTGGGAACCACTGGCCTATACCTTTGTAAAGGCTAATATAATTAGAGTAAAGAGAAGAGGTCATAATCAGGTAGGATAATACAGTCTACGAATAATATTATATCGACCGCTATTTTCAATTATAAAGACCAATCAGCAGACCCTTGAGTTTAAGGTCCAAAACTGCATATTGGTTTGGGTATTACAAAGAATTCAACAAAAAAACGTATTGCCGTCCGTCCCAAAAATACAATCGTTACATTTGTGAGATAAGCCCGACAATTACTATGTAGTCAGCAGTGTTCAAAGGCGCGTCGTTGGGACGTGCCTTATCAATGGGGAGGCGGGTTTGTGCCGCGGGTACGTGGCTCCGTGCAGCTACGGACAAAGAGATCCTAGACGAGTCGCGGATATTCGTGGGAAGAAAGGGTTGGACACATCGCGCTGATCCGCGGCAAAAAACGCAATAAGCAGCTAAGGACCACCGTCGCGTGAGACCGTCTCGTTCAAGAACATTAATTGGACCCTTTTCGCATCAAATTTCATTTTAATTCATTTGTTTATTGTTTGTCACAGGTGAAAAGGCAGTTCTTAGAATCAGTCGATTGTTATGTTCATCGTCCGGCGGGTGAAGTTCGCGTCTTTAATGTTTCTTTGTTTTTTATCAACCCCTTCGTCTGTAAGTCTCGTCTCTTTGTCTCTCGACGAATGTAGATTTACTTCCGGCGTGTCATTTTTTCAATTTCTTGTGTCCATTTCCTTGGCCATTATTTCTCTCTAATTGCTGGACATTGTTGAAAGTTAATTCTTAGCGGTTTAACATTATTTAAAGCTTCTTTTTAACTAACCCTTTAAGGTTGAACTAGTCGACGGCACGAACTATTTTGTGCGCGGGGTTAAAATGCATGCTATCTTATCCGACAACACGTGCGAAAGAGATAAATGCTGTGATGAGCAGTAAGAAGCTAGTTCGTGTACGAGTTAGCACTTTTGCAAATTTGTATCGAAATGGATGATGATTTAGGACTAAAACGAGCGCGCGAAATTTTATAAACAGTCCTTTGGGAGTCTAGATATCATGAAAAAACAACTAAATGTGTATTTATAAAATAACTTTATTTGCATTGTTGAACTACTAATCTATCCCTGTGTGGAGGCCGTTTTTCAATTTTACTTCTTCTTATGGTATTTATTTCCACCCAAAGATGCGTTAAAATTAGTGTTGAAATAAGGAACTTTCGACGCTCATAACTTTTTTTTTTTTTTTATATTTTTGTTTCCATACAGGGCCAGATAATGATGAGACAAATTGATATAATTTTTTATTTTGAACGTACTACATTGTCAATCATTGGAGTAATCTCTAGACTACGTTTGTATGGAAGAATTTTGGACTAGTGTAACCTTAAGTCTCGAGGAGGAATAGAGTTGCGAAATTGCTAAGTGAGAAGCAATTCTGCGAAGTCTGTCGCACGGTAAGTTTCGTTTCGCAAATCGCGGAGTGTCGCGTTTCGCGAGTGTTGCTCCGTGATTATGTAAGTATTATTGCGTCTGTTATCTGGTGCGCTATCGCGGCACCTAAGCGCGCAGCCGTCCGTGATCTGTTATCTGTGGACAGGTTCGCCTTGCGACATATTGTGTCGCATGTGTGCGCGCTATTACAATTAATCACTCGTATGCAGGCAAAGGATTGAAATTGCCTTTTGTGCTCGAGTTTTTGTAGAGCAAGCGCGATATTGGAATGAATGGTAGTCAAGCACAATATATTTTGTCATTATCATTATTTAATATGCACATACGAAGAAAACACCCAACCAGGGTTGCCAACCGTAAGTACGAGGTTCCTCGTACAATTACGAGAGGTCTTCAAATTCAATCAACCTCGTACGATTATGTAACGAGATTTTGATTGTATGACCATACGAACATTTTTTGAACCCACAAAAGAAATGTATAGCCGCATGACAACAGATAAAATATACGGCAGAAAAAATTATGTCAGTGAAGATGTTCCTGACATAATATTTGGAGAGATGTTAACTAAGTTACCTTGCAAATTTTCGTAATAATACACATTTAGTTTTGTTTGTGTTTTTACTTGAGTGATTTTTTGAAATACAAAACAAGGTGATGTTTTATTTAGTAGGAAACTTGCAATAGTTTTATTTCATTGAGTAAAATGTCCTAAATCCAGCAGTTCCATATGCCTTAAGTTGGTTTTTGCACGTTTTCGTCGATGCAAAATAATTGTACGAGATTTGAAAGTCAAAATACGAGATTTTTGCTGCATAATTATGTACGAGGGCTTTTTTTTACGGTTGGCAACCCTGCGCCCAACCCGAACACATAAAGCCCGCCACTTTCCCTATCAAAATTATAAGCTTTATTAAGTAGAGTCCAAGTTTTCATTTTGTGAGCGGCTCAAGTTGTTGCGAGAGCACACGAATGGGCGCGGGTTTAACGAGCGCCGCCGACACAGAGTTTCTGAACGATTATCTCCACGACTAATTATTTCCGGCGGCGCGCGGCGGCGACTCACGCGGCCGGCCGACACGTCGCCATCGAATCGAACAAGCTTTTAAAATGTACATCTGCGGCTCAAATGTACATTTCACGCGCGACCGCCCGGAGCCCATCTATACTCTATACCTGACGTTGACGCTCGCGATCTTATTACCGCGCGCCGGCGAGAAAAAAAAAAAAACAAAGGAAGCGAGCGGCGGCAAGCGGAGCGGCCTCGGAGATTTATGGAGGCGCGGCGCCGCCGGGGGCCAGAGTGTCCCCGAATCGCCGGCCGCGGCTTCCAGGAAACGCGATGCGGGCGAGGGTTGGCTTGCACGGCGAATATTGATTACCCACTGGTCGTACTATTAATAGGAGGTCGGTTGACGTCGCCCGGTGGGAGTTGACCCGCTCTGTCCGCACCGCACTCGACCTACGCGAGCTGAGTACGTTCGCCTTTCCGGCGTCCATTTCGCTAATTGCCTCAAGGCACACGGCTGCGGCCGGGTCTTGGTGTGCTATGTACTAACTAAATTATTTCGTGCATGCACATCGCATCGGTAATTTCGGGGCGATTTCAGATCAATCTACGAGAGAGTTATTTAAGCTCCAGGATCTAAATTGCTTACTTCATTATGATCTCACTTTGAGTTATTCCTACTCAAGTTGGGATATAAATAGTACATGTTCTTTAGTCAATTGTTGTTGACGAGTTTTTTGACAGCACAGGAATGAACTCAACCTGTTCATTATATAGCCTAACATTTTTTTTTTGTATTCAATATAGGCTCGCGCTTGACCACTGTCTCACCTGATGGTAAGCGATGATGTGGTCGACGGTGAAGCACGCTTGCCTAGAAGTAACCTATTCACTCTAGATTGTAGCTATCGGGAAACACAGACTCCGGCAGGGAGTTCCACTCCTTAGCTGTACGCATAATAAAAGTATTCTCAAAACGTTTAGTGCGTATGGGTTATAGGTGGGATGTCTACCATGTACCGAAGGCGCTTCACCGTACGTCTAAAGTAAAAGCAGCACAGGCACATACAACAATCGATTCGGTACCGAATAATTAGCAAACTGCAGCTGCGAGCGTCGAGTTATTTGAACAAGATAAGAGCGAGCGGTCATCCGCGGCATATGAACTAGGGGAAAGCGAGCGTGGAGCATGGAGCACTGAGCTTCTAGAAAGTTCGAACAATGCGTTAATCGTAGTGAGGCAGACAGTGACCCGCTACCCGCCAGCGCCCGGACGCCGTCACGCGGGCGACGCGTGCGCGACTCGCGAGGTCACCGCCGCGCACCGCTGCTCACAACATGGACACAGGACAGAATGTCCACTAATTGTAGACTTGTGAGCAAACCGGCTTACTAATGCGGTGACAGATCGGTAGTATCATGCACTATGGAAACGTATAAGTCACCATTCGAACGCTGTGAATGGAAGTCTACCTTTAGAGTCTTAGATTTGATCAGCCATTGTCGCTTGGCTCTAATGGTGCCCCATACGGGGTCTCATTGCTAAGAAAGAATATTTGGTTCAAATAAATCTTACTAGATGGCGCGACATGTACTCACAATTCAATAGAAGTATGTGTACCATTAACATTTTCTGGAATTGAACATTTAAATTATATGTTCTTGTTTAATCAACTCTCCTAAGTACAAAATTATGGAATATTGGGCTCTTAATTCACATTTCAAAGATTATTTGAACGGATCATTTAAAATTGATGACAATAGATGGCGCATTTTTAAATTTCTGAGGCATTCCACTCGATTGTTAAAATTTGCATTGTAACACATTTTGGTGCGAAAAAAAACTGTAAAAACGTGCAAAAAATACTATAAAACAAACCTTCACTGAATTTAAAGAAAAATATGTTCACGAACCTAGTAAACCCTTTTACTTGCAAGCCGCTGCTAACACCATCTATTGCCGTGAAACGGGATCGAACGCGATTGATGTACTTACAAAAATAACAAGATTAATCAGATGAAAAACGCTAGTTACGACGGCACGCTTTCTTTGTATGGGATGAGGCATCTGCATGCTAGTATTATAGTATCTGTGCCCATACATATCTATAGCGCATAATACGAGTACTAACGCTCTGTCGCCGCGTCAGTGTCGCTGCGTGTCGCCAGAGCCGCTTTCCTCGGCAGTCCATCTTAAAACGCGAAGGAAAGTTCTCGACAAACATCTTGGCCGCCCACCGGCGAGCACGGCCTACTGTGATAGGCCTGAGTCACACATTTTTATCACAGTTTGGGCACAAAAACCGTGATTAAGACGACGACTAACGCCAACGACCTTGAGGGAACAAAACGCGCACTCGTTTCACACCCGCGCGACCCAAAATTTAGTAGTTTTTTGTACTTTCCTTATTATTCTTTAACTTTAAAAAAAAAGCTTCAGATCAAAATGTAGATAATTAAATTGTCTTTGATACGGTGTCGATTTCATTAAAATACGCCCAGCGGTTTTGGTGTGATTGTCGTGTTTTTGTCCGTTTTAGACATAACTTTACAAATTAATTACACTATGTTATATGAATAAAACTCGAAATTTGCTCAGATGAAATTATTAAGAAAATGGTCTACTATAACATATTTTTTTTCCAATAAATTATGACTAGCCGTTTAGACGTGATTCTCATATAAAAATCAGCTACTCAAGGGAATCGGCGTCTCAAGCTTATCACAGAGGCCGTGCCGTGCTCGCTGGTCTGATTTTGGCTTTTCCGGATAGGTGCTGTTTTTGTTTGATGCCGGCTGTACACTCTCGCGCGAGAATCCGAGAAAACGCTGTACATTGAGCTTTTAAACAAAAAAAAAACATGATTGAACTCAGTACTGAGAGAAATGAGTACATCATCATCACCCCCACATCATCGCCCCTCTCGTACAGCCGGCATGAGTTTTACTACTGGTGGGTGACTATAAGATCTTAGAGTAAGGTTATTTTGAGTGTGTGTAAGTGACAGATGTATTTGACGTGTATACATAATATGTCACTTACTCTATCTCAAAATGGCTGCGCGTCCATTGCAGCCGACTTCAGGGCAGCCAAGAAGATTGGCGAGAACTATAACTATTCAAGAACGTATGCATAATTATTTCGTAGAGACTGCGATGAAGACTGGTCAGAACTTTAGATCATAGCTGGCAATGTCTTACCTCAGATTAATCTGCCTTTTGTTGGAAATCTTCGAATTGACCTTGGTAATCTCGTTCAAGAAGAAAGTGGTGCATGGTGGACATCCCACCCATACGCACTAAACTTTTTGGAAATACTTTCATTATGCGTACAGCTAAAGAGTGGCATTCCCTGCCAGAGTCTGTGTTTCCGGATAGCTACAACCTCAGTGTCTTTAAGTCAAGAGTGAATAGGTTAGTTCTGGGAAAGCGCGTTACACCGTCGACCACATCATCGCTTCCCATCAGGTGAGATACTGGTCAAGCGCAAGCCTACCCTATAATAATAAAAAAAGTGGTAATTGTCAGTTAATGCGTCTCATAATTTAATAAGCACATTCCCTTCGGTTACGTGTAAAAATATAATATTTTGTCCTGAAAAGGCAAAAAAAATCCGGAAACATTGATATATCGTTGCATTTGCCTTGAATTGTTTTAAGCGTCAACCTTCTGCATCTGTTTTGTCCTCGCAGTCCGCGGCCATGCGCGGGCGCACGGCGAGCGCTACGACGCACGCGCTGCAACACGATGCGACGGCCTCCATTATCGCCGACATTTTGATCGATGCCACATATAAAATACAACAAGCTCAATAACGCACTAACAATATAGGTAATCTGCCCAAAATATAAGGGGTTATTGTCCGGGCCACCTGTTTTTCTTTTGCCAATATTTGTTGCCAGCCAGTGTTTACTTTTGTCTATGGACTATAGTTGTGTGTAGAACACTGACGTTAATTGCATCTAGTTCTTTCTGGTCAATTTTGTTTCAAAATACTCAATGCATTTGTTAAGCATTCGTTCTGATAATGAGGGCTTAGCAGATTACATAAGGCTGAATTCATACGTCAGACAGCCGTCATTGAAAAGGTCAAGCCGCGATGTTGCGGTGCAGAATGTCCCAATAATTTATCAATGCATCTTCTTCCCCGTAGCGACAATCATGCCAATGTTTTAAACAATGCCGCGTTATCGCGAAACTAAATGCGTCACCGTCGCCAGTTCACCACACTGTTCGTTTGAGCGTGGTGTACATCGGCGGCGCAGTGGCGTTGCGTCACCGCATCGAACGGATATAGCTGCGATCGATCAACATCGCTTCCTTTATTTTTGCGCGACGCCATCGCTTGCAGCCAGCTACGGCTAGCGGTCTCGCCCACGGCACGACATTCTGTACCTAGCTTTCTACCTATTCTATTCAGAGATACGTTAGTTTCACAATGTGTCGATGTACCGTCAATAGTCGAACTGAGGAAGCGACTACTGACCACCTTTGACTTGACTATTTTCAGCGTTTAGGCAATATACAGACGGAGACAGAGAGCGCCGACTGAATTTCCTTAGTAAAAAGTCATAATTCGAGGTTTGGCTCTCGTCTATTTCCTCCTCCAATATTGGACCAATTTAAAAGATATTCCATAAACGGAAATTTAAAGATATATAGTATGCCCCTATGTTTTCCTTTTTGATGATACATTATCCTTAGATGCACTAGAACCCTCACAAAATTATCAAAATTGCGCTGTCAACAGAAACTTAGTGTACAAATTTGACAAATATAAATGAAAAAAGGAAAACATAGGGACATAGTATATATCTTACTTTATTGGTGTAATTGCTGCAAGGCATTCCAGTGCGATAATTAACAAATAAATAAATAAATCGGAGTCAGGTTGTCATTTGTGGTTTTGTGACCACTTGTTCTCTACTTAGCAACCTAACGACGTAACTGACATATTAGTCCATCGATTGAAGAAAAAAACGTTAATAAAATCCAAAAACCCGACTGCCAAGATGTAAACAAGAAGAAAATCATGCTGAGCAGTCGGAAGATACATGATTTTGTTCTTGTTTCAGTCGGTTTTTTTTAGTTTTTTTTTTATATAGGTACCTACAACTTTTTAGTATTTTTTTTTAGAATTAGGTACATTTAAACATATAAGTATTATATATTTTTGTAATCACCTCTTAAAACCCTTCATTTTGATACCTCACACAATGGGTTTGGAAGGAAAAAAAAATTGGGTCCCCACGATATGGCGCCCAAAATCCGCCATTATTCTATTTTGCAATTTTAATTTAGCCAGTGACACTCGCAGGGTTAAGACGAATCGATTGACGTAAGAATCTTCAAAATCGGCCAACGCGTTTGGTCTCTAGAATGCCATATAGGAACAAACATACATACATAGACTGTGATGCAATTTTTTTCATTCAAGCTTATAATAGCTAACAAAACACCTCTCCCTTCGATTTAGGTTTCTGTATCAATGCCCAAATGAAAACAGGTATCATTGCAAGTGTCGAATTGATAATCTAAATGATACGCTGGCGGATACGTGTTGATAACAGAGGATTGCCGACGTCATTCGCGCGACGATGTCAAACGCGCCGACTAATTGTTGTGTTCGGACTACGTTGGAAAGAATTATTCCACCGCTGTAGCTCGCAGTTCCGCGTGGGTGCATCATTGCACTTCAACCCACTCGATTTAAACATGTTAACGCGTAGCGAGCGCGTCCATCGACGCTTTTACTTTTATTTCCTACCCGACTGTTCTAAGTCATACATCGATGGATGTTGTCCAAGTCGATGCGTTTGCCGTGAAGTGGTTTAGGAAGTGTCTCAGGTTAGAGGCCTGTCGCCTCTTCGCCAATATGTTTCAAAGTTTTATTTTATGTCGCTGTATCCACGTGTACCACTTTGGCTTGATGTGTGCCCGGACTTTAGTGGTTGGGTGCGCACTTTATAATAACTCGCTCTTTAACTGTTTCCGCGTTTTGTAAGTAAAACGCTATTGTCTCAGCAACTATGCTACAAGATTGTTAACAATCTACTTTATTTGTCTTAAGGTTACAGTTATTTACAGCACAATATCGTCTGGGGCTAGAGTTTAATCGCCCCGATACACGTAAGAAATTCGTAGGCAATAACTCTCAGCCTCAGGCAATGGTCATAAAAAGAAATAGATATGTTTTTACAAAGTACATCAATACTCTTTTTACCCGACTGCCGAAGGAGGGTAATGTGTTTATCAGTCTATGTATGTATGTATGTTTGTTCCTATATGGCGTTCCAGAGACCAAACGCGTTGGCCGATTTTGATGATTTATACGTCAATCGATTCGTCTTAACTATGCGGGTGTCATAGGCTACATTAAAATTCGACAATAGAAAAATGGCGGATTTTGGGCGCCATATTGTGGGTGCCCAATTTTTTTCTTCCAAACCCATCGTGTGGTGTATCAAAATAAAGGGTTTTAAGAGGTGATTTCAAAAATATATAATACTTATATGTTTAAATGTATCTAATTTGAAAAAAACTTAACTAAAAAGTTTTAAATAAAAAAAGTTAAATCAAAAAACCCGACTGCTTCAAAAGCGAACTAAAAAGTAGTAAACAAGGAAAAAATCATGCTGTGCAGTCGGAGGATACATACGCGCGAGCTGGCTGACCAAAACCAGATGTATCCTCCTCCTGCACAGCATGATTTTTGATTATTTGCCTACATTTGTAGTACATACTACATAATCAATGCTATACGAGGCGGCGGGCGCGGCAGTCCGCACGTTGCGCGTTGGTTGAGTTGAGTCGTATTTACTTTAGATTGTATAGTAATTCCATGGTAGGTAGTGTAGGTACCTACTCGTACATACTGCTTATAATCAAGTTTTCAGTAGTTGGTAAAGGATAGCCTGTAATTTGTCTGAAATCCCCGCTGGCTACATACGCAGGGAGACGTTTCCAGGAACTCGGCGTCTGTTGTATTCCCAGGACTACTTGTAGTTGATGTTTCACGAATATTATCAACTAATTCGCATAAAGCGGGCCAAAATATTATTAGTAGCGGGCCCTTGCCCGCGGGGTCGTTTAGGATTCATATCTTAGATATAACAATCGGTATTTTGAACCTTTCCTTGTTGCTTTTTGGGTCGGTCCTGGATCTGTTTCTTCTTAATTTTGTTCGAACCATCCATTACCTTTACTAGTGTCTTTTACCAGGTTTCAATTATTTCTGCTATATAGTGGTGTCGGGTAATAATTTGAAACGGCCTCTAATATCCAATTTAAATGCATTTATAGACACCAAAACTCTATTGCACGTGCATACCATTATTCTAAAATCAATTACGGGTGCGGACTTTTATGGCCATAGTTAAGTTTCGTCATGGAAAGGGCAGTGCGCATCGATCGCCCTCTATTAGCGCAATCGTTGTGCGCATCGTGGGAGCGCGCACCGTGTGTCCTGCGCCTGAGTCACCGCACCGCGTCGCGCCAACCCGTCATCTGTCAGTGGGCGGCCATTTTCGGTGTTCGCGGTGTTCTTTCGTCGCTAATTTGAATTGTAAAAGCCAATTTTAACAGGCATATAAAATAACTAAGCAATGCGTTTTACGTTTTCAGGTTCTAGTGTGTGTTCTTTGTTTACGATGGCGCTCTCAACGTCACATTGTGATGTCTCGTAGAGGGAATAGTGTGAAGTATTTCAGTTAGCTTTAAAATGTTCAGTTGTTTCTATGATTTCGTTTGCGGGGTAAGCAGAGTTGTGTAGCTGAGGTTCGTTGACTCGGCTGAAGTTAATGAGCACCGGTAAAGTGTTAGACTTATAGACAATAAGAAACCTTGCGTTGTAATACAATTTGTTGTAAGAGCGCATGCTAGAAAACTCTTATTATTTGCAAACATGCCGCAGTTTTTACCCGACTGCCGAAGGAGGGTAATGTGTTTATCAGTCTATGTATGTATGTAAGTATGTATGTATGTAAGTATGTATGTATGTATGTATGTATGTATGTATGTATGTATGTTTGTTCCTATATGGCGTTCCAGAGACCAAACGCGTTGACCGATTTTGATGATTCATACGTCAATCGTTGCGTTTTAACCCTGCGAGTGTCATAGGCTACATTGAAATTGGACAATAGAAAAATGGCGGATTTTGGGTGCCATATTGTGGGGGCCCAAATTTTTTTTTTCTTCCAAACCCATCTTGTGGGGTATCAAAATAAAGGATTTTAAGAGGTGATTTCAAAAATATATAACACTTATATGTTTAAATGTATCTAATTCGAAAAAAAACTAACTAAAAAGTTATAAATAAAAAAACTTAATTCAAAAAATCAAAAAACCCGACTGCTTCAAAAGCGAACTAAAAAGTCGTAAACAAGGCAAAAATCATGCTGTGCAGGCGAAGGATACACCAGATTTTGGTCAGCCCGCCCGCGAATATGTATCCTCCGACTGCACAGCATGATTTTTGCCTTGTTTACGACTTTTTAGTTCGCTTTTGAAGCAGTCGGGTTTTTTGATTTTTTGAATTAAGTTTTTTTTTACCCAAGTTATTATGAAACATATTCAGATCTAGAAAATTCAAATCCGTTTCTAAATGCGTGTACCTAATGCTAATAGATCTCTACACTATAAACTAATAAACCTTTATGATATAAATAAAAGAAATTTCCTTCTTTTTTTCTCCAGTAATTTTCGTGAAAAACGTTTGTTATTCCAAAATATTCTAAGACCAGACACTACGTTGCTCTTGACGAATAGTTAGACATTTATTCTAGGTACAGAAAGGGGTGCTTTTCTACCTGAAAATGTGCGAGGTAGCTAAGCGGTACGAGAATGTGTGTAGTTGCGAAAATGTGTCATTGTTTCTACCGAAGCTGTGTGAGGAACTTGTGATTGTGAGGTACTACGAGGATGGGTAGCGAAGCTATGAAACGGTTTGTAGCTGAGGGGTTTACTGCTTGTTTCTGAATGTCATATCTCTGATGCTCCGAAGTCATCAGATCAAACGTCCGAATCGCCGAAATTCCATAGCATCGATATTCCTATCCATCGAAAGCGAAAAAGCTATTCAACATGAAATATTCAAGAAGACTAAAAGAAGGAATAAAAAATGTAAAAAAAAACAAACTAGCAGAGCTTAATCAACATAATATGATAGGCAATTTGTGAAAACGAGGAATTGTATAGGTACAATGCCTAGAAAATCTATTAAATTCTGCTGGTTTGATTTTTATCCCATTTTATATTCCTTGTTTTAGTATTCTTGAATATTTTGTCGGTCTTCGTCCTTGTTATATGACATTCGGATACAAGCAGTAAACCCGTTGCTAAGCGCCTCAGCTAGCACTCAGGTGAGCTCAGCTCGCTAGCTCAGGATGCGAAGCTATTTTTTTCGGCTGTCCGCGGGCTGTGAGCGGACACACATAACACAATCAGCCTATTAATGTTCCCACTGCTGGGACACAGGCCTCCTCTCTGTGAGAGGGAATACGCCGTAATCCACCACGCGGGCCCAGTACGGGTTGGTGGATGTCACATGTCTTCGAATTTTTGGTTCTAGGACATGCCGGTTTCCTCACGATGTTTTCCATCACCGTTGTGAGAGCAGTGGTGATGAAAAATTACTTAAGGTAAATCGCCTGCCTGGGCTCGAACCCAAGACCTACAACTTGTAATTCGCGGCACACATCTCTATGTATATAATTACCTAGCTTCGCTAGCTCTTTTCCAACCCATTGTTGGATTTTATCCTCGCACACTGTCTTTGTAAACGGTGCGCGTAGAAAAAATCTATCTGCGTGGAAGCCATAGGCTCCGCGCACATCTCATGTTGAAATAGAAAAAGAGTATTACCTAGCTTCGTAGGATACCTTGGTAATAAGAGTAAATGTATGCGCGTTTTTCAAGGATACCCCAGCAGGGGACTTACCTACGCGATCGCAAGAGGCGTGGGTATCCGCTGTCTCAGGGTCAAATGTTGGCCAATGTTTTTAGGTCACATATTGAATGAATATTGGACAAATATTGGCACTTGCAAAATTAGAGGATAACGCGTTCATTACGTTATGTCAATAGTGTGTAGTGTTTGTTTGTGTGCGTGTAGTAGTAGTGTGTGTGTTTCCTTTTTACCCGACTGCCGAAGGAGGGTAATGTGTTTATCAGTCTATATATGTATGTATGTAAGTATGTATGTATGTTTGTTCCTATATGGCGTTCCAGAGACCAAACGCGTTGGCCGATTTTGATGATTCATACGTCAATCGATGCGTCTTAACCCTGCGAGTGTCATAGGCTACATTAAAATTGGATAATAGAAAAATGGCGGATTTTGGGTGCCATATTGTGGGGGCCCAATTTTTTTTTCTTCCAAACCCATCGTGTGGGATATCAAAATAAAGGGTTTTAATAGGTGATTTCAAAAATATATAACACTTATATGTTTAAATGTATCTAATTCGAAAAAAAGTAACTAAACAGTTATAAATAAAAAAACTTAATTCAAAAAATCAAAAAAACCCGACTGCTTCAAAAGCGAACTAAAAAGTCGTAAACAAGGAAAAATTCATGCTGTGCAGGCGGAGGATACACCAGATTTTGATCAGCCAGCCCGCGAATATGTATCCTCCGACTGCACAGCATGATTTTTTCCTTGTTTATGTCTTTTTAGTTCGCTTTTGAAGCAGTCGGGTTTTTTGATTTTTTTGAATTAAGTTTTTTTATTTTTTGTTCTTTTTATGGTACGCGTCGTGCCTGGCGCAAATAAACTATTTTCTTTCTTTCTTTTCTGTTCTTTTAGTCAAACAAAATTGGTCTGAATACGATGTTGGTTTGGTACTGTTTTGATTTTCATGTGTGTAGTTTTGCTGCAAGGACATCTTACAAAGGCGTCTTATAATACAGGGAGGGCTCGAGCATTGATCAACATGCTTGCTCAATATGGGTTGTTGGTTTCAAACTTATGTATGAAATAAAAGTTCAGGGTTCCTCACGATAATTTCCAACACCGATGTACAAGATAATCTTAGATAGTATCTACATATTAAGACGGTACCCTGAACAAAAAATCGGCATGCGATATGAGCATTCCTATTGGTCTAGCGGCACTGGTGGCGCATGAATTACAGTAGTGAATACGCCCAGATTTTAGAATAAAACCTTTATAAAATCGAATTTTAGTCTTATGAAAAAAAAAAAACTACAAAAATGTTCGTTATTAAATTGTCTATCCATTAGTGTTAGTACAAAAAATAATTAATGAACACTTTACGAGGAGATGCATAATATCAATAATTATATTTCTCATTTTTATGTTTTTTTGGAAGGAGATTAGTGAAATATAAACAATATATAAAAAAAAACTACCATTTTAGAATCAATATTATGTAGAAATTTAATGTATTTTTATTAATTGATATTGCTTTTTAAATAACGAGTAGATAGCTCCTAAAAACAGCACAAAAAACGGATTGCGCGGCGTTTTGCTCGGGGTACCGCCTTAATTGGAAAAGGCCCCCCCTAACCTCAAGCTTTCAAAACGGTGAAGGAAAACAATAAATAAATAAATAATAAATAATCGCGAGGCAATTGGCATGTCCTATAACTGAAAATTCTAAAACATGTGACATCTACCAATCCGCACTGGGCCCTCGTGGTGGATTATAGCTGGAGATTCAGTTCAAGAGACAGATACTTTTGAATTTGGAAAAACTGGAAACAGCGGTAATGATTCTTGTGTGGAATGCTTTTTTGGAAGGAATAAACAAAATGAAAGGCTTCTACCGTAGATTTGATCACTGTTGTCGATCATTACGAATCACTCTGAAGTTTTTCGTAGCGAATTTAAAGCTTCACTAGATCGTGGGTTGTAAAAATAATCTAGAAACGACACATCAATCCCCTAGTTCACAACACAATCATACTAATTACGGGAAAAACCTGATGTAATGAGAAGGGTAGTGCACAAAACATAAAGTTGAAATTTCATAGACTGTTTTTATTTTAATAAAAAAGATTGTGAACATCTATATCGAATTGTAGAGAATTAGAGATCAGTAAGGGCGGTAAAATTTGAATAGCCTACTGGCGGCAAATGTGTAAATCCGCCACTGCAACCAATGGTTAAATATGCTAACCAACTGTTGCAAATTTCCCTAAATCAGCGTTTTTCTTCAGTTTTTTTTTTTTTTTTTTTTTTTTAAAAGAAAACGTCGCCCCACACTAGGAATTTCTTCCTGTATCGTGGGTGCGTTTACAAACATATAAACTCACATACACAACACCCAGTGCCGGAACAACTATCTGGGTCATACAAATATTTGTTCCGTGCGGGAATCGAACCCGCGACACGCAGCGCAGCAGTCAATCGCTCAACCACTGCGCCAACCGTTGTTGGCGCAGTTGTTAACCTCACACTTGGTCAATTAGGTTGGAGAGTTAATTATTTGACCATTTGTAGAAAAAAATGTCCTTTGTCCGCCAGGTAGATTAATAAAAAATATTGGACACGTATTTTTTATTTTGGCGCGTAAACTTTATGTTTGATATGTGACGATGATATAATGCGTTGAAATATAGTGTGACGTCACGCCGCTAGTACACTTTATAGGTACTGCTTCAGTGACGTCACAAGCCCCCACTCCTGAGCTTCGATGCGCTTTAACTTTGTAATTTTTTATTGATTTGGTAAAGCAAAAAATACGTGTCCAATATTATTTGGTAATCTCACTGACGGACTAAATAGAATTATCATTTTTCTACCCAGGAAATATCCATATTGACAAATAAACGCGTTTAACCTTAATTTCAAATTATTGGTAAATAAACCAAATATTTAACTATTGGTTTAGTTAACTATAGATTAATAAACTGGGCCTTACTTTTAGGTACTTTTCATTGCGTAGCATAATGACTATTTCATAGCGGTTTTCCGCTTAGCTACTTAATTTAAAAAACCTGGACTTAATCTCGAGCTGACGTACGCAAATTGACGACGTCACATGACCTACCACCACTGGTCACGTACCAACAGCATAATACTAGTAATAATGTTGCAAACTTCCCTAAATCGTCACCAGACTTAAGTTTTCTTTTTTCCTTATAGCGATATTACCTAAGCACTTAATTAGGTTATTATTATTAAATAATAATACGTGGCTAAATAATAACAGCCGCACGGTTCGATCTTTAAGGTTAAGCAACGCTTGACGAGGTCGGTCCGTGGATGGGTGACCAATTTTACATAGCGAGTTTCCTCCGTGCCTCGGAAAGAACGTTAAGCCGTTGGTCCCGGCTGTCATTTGAAGAACTTTGACAGTCGTTACGGGTAGTCAGAAGCTTGAGATCTAACACCAGTCTAGACAAGGGGTACCCAGTTACTGGGTTGTGGAGGTCATATAGGCAGTCGCTCCATGTAAAACACTGGTACTCAGCTGAATCCGGTAAGACTGCTGGATGCTGACCCCAATATAATTAGCAAAGGCTAGGCAGATTGATTATTACTTAAACTTTCTCGTTTTCGTTTGTCTAGTGGTATCAAATTCTGTAGCTGAGCATGTGGTGATTCAGTTCCCGGGTCGAGCTTTGTTAATGGGTTTTTCCATCTCGAATTTTTTTAGTAGGTAGCAGCCCGGAGTTTTGACTTATGCCGATTTTTTGAATGAATTGAATGTGGGATATGGATGTACTATTGGTGAACCTCTGCCCAACCCTTCGGGTTTACAGGCGTGATGCTATGCTGCTATTTCCCAGAATGATGTACCAACAACATAAGTTCATCAGGATCTTCCTGCCCTTGTTATGGAACAAGTCCCTTGTTACTTGGGGTCTGCGCAACACGTTTACTTCTTCCGTCCTGCCGTCCTACCGTCCTGTCGGGTTATTGTATGATTCGCACGAAATGTGCGAATTGAATTTATTATAATATATTTTTTTCTGTTGCGATTCGCACGAAGTAGTTGCTGACTGTCACCCACATAATTTAGGGCGCGCCCTCCTAAGTCTCCGAGACAAAGCAATTTTGTTGGCTCGAGACACCGATGTAGTTGGCATGTCACTCGCACAGACCGTCAGATCTTACTTCGTGCGAATCTCCACAGAAAAAATAAAATAATAAAAAAAAATCGATTCGCCCATTTCGTGCGAGTTTAATTCGTGCGAATCATCCAATAGTCCGTCCAATCAACTGTCACGTTATCACTGACTCCCTTTTCTTTTATATCACTCCTCAAACAGTCCATCCATCTTTTCTTTGGTCTTCCCCTCCTTCTCCATCCATCCACATTTATATTCATAACTCTCTAGTACATACTATCAGTAATACTGTTTATGACTATCCTAAACCGTCATCCGACTTTTAATTACCTATAAACGCTTATATAATTATTTATTGTAAGTGTTTAATTAATTTTATTATAATTACTTAAACTATTACCGCGAGTGATGTACATACACACGTAAGTACGTAAGTCTCGTTATCCTGTTTCCTCATGGATTGCGCTCGCTGTTAGCAGCTGCGCCATGTTTTTTTTTAGCGCGAAAACAGTGCAGATGCATGCGGGCGCGGACACAGTGCGTGGGAGCGCGGGGAAGCGGGAATGAGTTGGGAATGAGTTGGGAATGTAGCGGAAAGTTTGGTGCATTGGGTGCATGTCATTAACGGAACGATGGGAACTAGTGTAGATCATTATCGTGTTGTTTAGGTCGTGATCGTGTTGGTTGTGCTAGAGATATGGGTGTGGTTTTAGTGAGGCCAAAGTTCTCTGTTATTTATTTTGAATGTACTGTTTGTATCTGTATGATATGATTGTATTCTGATTTGTATGATATGACCGTAATGTACCTTAGTTGTAGGTTTGATGAATTACCGATATGCGACATGAAAATCGTCGTCGAGTTGCCAGCTTGTCGGTTTTTTATCGGTTACATTTCGGAGAGTGTGCGATGGAATTGCATGATCTTATTCCGCCCAGCCCGTTTCATCCATTGGTACATGGTGGACATCCCACCCATACGCACTAAACGTTTGGAAAATACTTTCATTATGCGTACAGCTAAGGAGTGGCATTCCCTACCGGAGTCTGTGTTTTGAAGTAAACTATTCACTCTTGACTTAAAGACCCCTAAATTATAGCTATCGGGAGCTATAATTTAGGGGTCTTTAAGTCAAGAGTGAATAGGTTACTTCTAGGCAAGCGTGCTCCACCGTCGACCACATCATCGCTTACCATCAGGTGAGATAGTGGCCAAGCGCGAGCCAATCTTAAATAATAAAAAAATACAATATTTGAAATTGAATGCTGCAGATTTGCGTTGCGCCAGCGATGACTGAACAGCTAAGTATTTTCCATTGAAATACCTAAGTAGCTGAATAGCAAATACCACTTTGACAAAGGATATTAAGAACCCTAACATCAGTAGAGCTGTAGTATCGTTCTGGTACCATAAATCCATTTGCTCTCTTATGAATAATTCAAATATTTCTGTTCATGAATGAAATCATCTACCTAGCCTTTTCCCAATTGTTTGTTGGGGTCGGCTTCCAGTCTTACCGGATTCAGAGTACCCGTGTTTTACACAGAGCAACTGCCTATCTGACATCCACAACCCAGTAACTGGGTAACACGGTACCCCTTGGCAAGACTGGTGTCAGATCTCAAGCTTCTGACTACCCGTAACGACTGTCAAAGATCTTCAAATGACAGCCGGGACCAACGGCTTAACGTGCTTGCCGAGGCACGGAGGAAACTCGGTATGTTGAAATGGTCACCCATCCACGGACCGACCTCGTCAAGCGTTGCTTAACCTTGAAGATCGACCGGTGTGGCTGTTACCTATTATTTAGCCACACCAGGGCCCCTGTAAAAAGTCAAAACCGCGCCCGCTTCCGCGCCCGCTTTGTCCGCCACCGTGTCCGCTACCAGTCGGTCGGCACGTTTGCACGGTTGACGGTCACCGGGCGTCGACGCGCGCGCATTACGCGGACGCGAAGCGCTGCCCGCGACGCCGGGTGACTCACGCGCCGATATCATGCACATAGGCGAATGGACTGAGCATTCATTACTCGACTGAATCATTGTCTGGCCGATGTAATATCAATACAATCCATACTAATATTATAAATGTGAAAGTAACTCTCTGTCTGTCTGTCTGTCTGTTACCTTTTCACGCTTAACCCGCTGAACAGAATTAGATGAAAGTTGGTATGAAGATAGTTTGAGACCTGGGAAAGGACATATGCTATTTTTTTTTTAAAACGCTAAGGATCTCCCCCTTCCCTAACCTCAGTGGGAGATTGGATAGTTTTGTGTAAAACTTTGGCTATAACTCCAGAACGCACGAACCGATTTTCATGGTTTTGCATTCGTTGGAAAGGTCTCGGGCTCCGTGAGGTTTATAGGTAGGGTAGGGTAGGGTAGGGTATGGTAGGGTAGTGTAGGGTAGTGTAGGGTCGGGTAGGTTAGGGTAGGGTAGGGTAGGGTGATCAAAAAAAAAAAGAAAAAAAAAGGGTAGGGTAGGGTAGGGTAGGGTAGTGTAGGGTCGGGTAGGGTAGGGTAGTGTAGGGTAGGGTAGGGTAGGGTAGATAAATGTTTGGTCTTTTTATGGCAAAACAAAGTTTGACAGCTAGTGTTTTTAAAAAGTAGCATTTTGGTCGGATTTCTTGTAGATTCATTTTTTCTTCGGATTTTTTTTTTTAGTATAGACTCCAGCTCTCACTAAGGTTTGAATCTGCTGTAACCTAGATTTAACGACCTTTAACGAAATGAACCTTTTTGAGAGAAATAAACTTCTATTCTAAACTTCTATTCTATTCATGTTCTTGGACCTCCTAAGTTGACCCCCTTCTCAATATATTTAATACTTTTCAAAAATATATCTTTATTTATTTCGACTTCATATAAAAAAGGTTCAAAAGTGGGTGAAGGGTACTGAAGAGGCAATATAGCAGGCGCATTGCTAGTTATTTAAAAAAATATTATTAACACACAAAAATAGGTAAAATAAACGTACATTAATATTGAATATAATAAATAATATATACCTCTATAAATATATAATAATGAAGTAACAGAAAAGAAGAAAGTGAGATGACTTGTTGAATAATATTTGTATTTGCGTATCTCGGTGGCATCATAGCTCCTAAACGGATGAACCGATTTTGATTTCGTTTTTTTTTTTTTGAAAGTTGACTTTAGCTTAGCTAAGTTTGATCAAAATCTGTTCAGCCGTTCTGAATTACTATTTGAATCGGGTTGTTTTCGTAAGATATGATGTCATAATTACGTGTTCAATATATTTTTGATCGAAGCGTATCTACTAGATAAATAATGTAGCTTGGAATAAACATGTGCCGGAGGTTTTTAAAATGTTAAAATTTTACTTGTTCTACAGAATAGTCGTTATTTTTGGGTTCCGTACCCAAATGGTAAAAACGGGACCCTATTACTAAGACTCCGCGGTCCGTCAGTCTTTCTGTCTGTCTGTCACCAGGCTGTATCTCATGAACCGTGATAGCTAGGCAGTTACAATTTGCACAGATGATGTATTTCTGTTGCCGCTATAACAACAAATACTAAAAACAGGATAAAATAAATATTTAAGTGGGGTTCCCATAGAACAAACGTGATTTTTTCTACCGTTTTTTGCGATAATGGTACGGAACCCTTCGTGCGCCAGTCCGACTCGCACTTGGCCGGCTTTTACAGTATTGCTCAGTCCATGCCTCTAAGTGTATGGACGACATCAACAACATTTGAATTTCGAACGCACATAGCACTTATACTGTGGTATGTGCTTGTGCATCAGTCACTTGTGCTGGTATTCGGTCGCCAGCGGCCGCTTTTAGGTCATATGGTACACTGAACGATCTAGAATTCGAGGGGATACTGTTACTTAATGCTGGTTGAAAAGACCATAATATTGTTGTACTTTGTAGAAGATCAAATGCAAATTCATCAATCATAACTATAACTCCCTTGACCATTTATTTTTTGCATCAGAGCAGACCTTAGAGCATTTAACCTATGGAGATGGCATAGCTGAGCGTACCCCTCTGCCAAAGTAGCTTGGCCATATGACCATACGCGTTATATAAAACTAGTTCATTCGCCGACCGCCGCCATTGTGTATCGTATTGAGTCGCAAGTAAGTTCTCCGAAAAAATGGTTAATTGTGCGGTTTCCTCTTGCAAAAAGCGAGCTGCCACTTTCAATTTGCGAAGCCTTGGTGTTTCCTACCACATATAAGTATAAATTATACATCAACATAGTTTTATTTAAGTACAATGTCGTAATAATGGTTATTGCCTTTACGATAGAAAAATTCAGTGGTACGTTGGTAGCACAAACGCAGTACAGGGGCTGACAGGGTAGCGATGTGCATAGTGCTGGGACAAGGTGAATGAATGATTGATATTGTGAATCAGTATGTTATGTATCAAAATAATTTTGTTTGTGTTTGTATCTGGACAAGACAGGTTGAACTAAAAAAAAATATAATTTATAAATGTCTTTGAGAATAGATTTAAATATTTTTTTAGATATTTTTTTTAAAGTTTTAGGGTAATAAAAAGTAAGTTTGTTCGTTTCGTTAGTGAGTTTTTCAATCATTTTTTACCCCCGACAGAAAAAGAGGGGTGTTATCAATTTGACGTGTATTGCTGTGTATCTGTGTGTCTCTCTGTGGCATCATAGCTCCTAAACAGATGAAGCGATTTAGGTTTTTGTTTGAATTTTTGTTTGATACCTCTATCGAGAGCAGACAAGCAGCCCAGGTGGTTACAATGCCAACCCCACCGCACATCAATTCAAAGCCATATACAATTGCGATTACTAAAAATACTTAAGTGTTCGTATATAATTTTTAACCAAAAATGTTGATCAACAGAAATGTGTTCGACATGTATACAATTGGTACATTTCAAAAATCAGTGATTGCCTCTAGTCGTGATCATTGAGACATATATATGAACTAGATTATGGCTGTGAAACCATATGTTTATGATAAATTAAACAAAAAATTTTGTAGAAATCAGTAGGTTTAATAAAGACCTTACAATCTTTTTTTATAATTTTTAAAACAAGCAACGTACAGAGTTGTATGAATGATATAGAACGAGTGAATAGGAATGAAGTACATCAAAGAATGAAAGTTTAAGAATGAACAGCGAATGTGTCGTGGACACCATACACGTATGTTTTCTTATCTAAGATATCAAACTAGCTTAGCTAGGAAACACCGTACTCAAATAGTTAAAAAATCGAAAAACTGACGTGTTGAAGTATCCGGTTGATTGTATTATTTATTATTTACGCTTTCTTACTATTTAACACGTATACATAAGGTCCGTATTAAAGAACGGGGCTCAAGTATGAATCCCGAATGCCCGAACCTAAATAAAACAAAATGTCAGTGACAGTTTCATACTATTCTATGCTGAAACCTGTAGGTACTATAGTTTATGATTAACATTGTTCCAAGACGTATCATCATCTGCCTAGCCTTTTCCCAAATGTTGTTGGGGCCGGCTTCCAGTATTACCGGATTCAGCCAAGACGTATGCCACCATTTTATTAGGTACTATCCCCAGTTCGTCTACCAAGCATAGAGTATTTGGATATTACATTTATTTGTAACGTCATTCTTATAGGAAAGACACGGGTCCAACAATATATATTATGTAATTATGAAATATTATTGACTTAAAATAAATTCAATCGTTTTTTTTTACCTACCTACGTAGTTTAGCAGACCACAAATCATATTGCGTATTTTTTTTTTTGTGAAATTAATTACTTAAGTTTATTATTATTTAGTATAACAAAAATAAAACGAATTAACATTTTGCTCATTCATTCATGCATTAAAATGAATTTCCAGTCATTCTTTGTATTACATCACTAGCACTTTGTATTTGTTGTCATAGGATTATTGCATAGATACACACAAATATGTCAATGTATGTGTGTTTTTTGATTGTGTGATTATTATTTTTTCGTGTGCGTTTGTAGCAATAGGATGCATGTATCTGTGAGTGATTGTAATTTTTTTGTAGTGTGCTGTATGTGTTTTCCTCGCCTCCCGCAGAAAGTGGCAGAAAAAGTTGTTCGGTGATTCGCGGCTTGCCGTCTCCATAGGTTAAATGCTCTAAGGAGCAGACACACCAGAATTAAAAAAAAAGTTTTGGAATTTTATAGCGTTTATATAAGACAACTAGCTGTTCTCCGCGGCTTCGATCCCCACCCCACAGGACCCGTTTTCGGGATAAAAAAATAGCCTATGTCACTCAGGAATAATGTAGCTTTCGATTGGTGAAAGAATTTTTAAAATCGGTCCAGTAGTTTCGGAGCCTATTCGGTACAAACAAACAAACAAAAAATTCTTTCCTCTTTATAATATTGGTATAGACGTGGAACATTTAATATTATTATTTTCTTTTTTTTTTCGTTGTAGGCTCGCGTTTTACCGCTATCTAAGTTTTTGGCCCTCTGCCTCAAAAAACTTAACTCAGAGTTACTTGCTAACACAAGTTTTAAGTGTCAATATTGTATGACAATTGTCAACGTGTCAATTTAACCGCGTGTTAGCAATGAACTCTGAGTCAAGTTGTTCATGCAAAGTGGGTCTTAGTACATACAGGACTTCTAAGATCTAACTAAGCAATCGTTTTGTTTGTGTTTATTCGTAATTGTAGACCAAAGTCTGTTCGCGATAGCGGGACATTTTTGCCGTCGCTAGGGACAGCGGGACCGACAGCCTGAAAGCGGGACTGTCCCGCCCAAAACGGGACGTATGGTCACGTTAGTCATAACTCATAATCCAAATTTGTATGTGTTTTCAACACTATAGTGACTGGCTGCCCAATAATTATATTATTGAAAGCTTTCAAAAGCTTTGTTAATGATTTGCTTGATTTTCAGTCTTAAGTTGTGTTGTGTTTCGTTGTAATTTTGTTTTAATATGTTGATTATTCTTTTTATGATAATTATTAATTATGGGAAACAGTGTAAACCTTTAAGGTAGATTTTTGAGGAACTATATATTTATAAATAAGATCTCATGTAAAAATGTACCAAAAATCACACTAATAAATTAATTTTGAATTTTTGAAAAGACATTGCTTTTTGTACAGTTTTAAGACATCAAAGGTAATTGATGACTTTTCTATCACGCTATGTATTGAAAATCTTATTTGGACTATGACTTTATTCCGTAGCCTTTCTAAACTGTACACAAATCTGTAAGCAACATCAAGAGAGTTTAAGCAGTACTGGCCGTGCGCCCGCTCGATGCCAAAATATCAATATTGAACCTCCCTTTGAACAGTTTTGTTTGCAAAAATAATATTTTGCAAACAAAACTGTTCATTTGTTTGATATAAATATGCCTAATTGCCCTGTGCGATAAGACCGCCCATTGTACACTTGTTTTTGTAAATGTTTTTTCCTGTATGTTTTTGTGGTGTACAATAAAGTATTTAATGAATAAATATGCTATTTCAGTTATGAAGAAATTCCAGCCATCAATTTTTCTTTGTAAAAATATTTTTAAACATCCAAATCGTTTTGGAGGAGTATACAAAAGTTGCGAAAAAATATCGTGTTGTTAATTATTTTTATAAAGTAAAACTATTAGTTACAAGAAAAAACCTTGTGTTCAAAATTATGTACATGAATCAATAATAAATTTAAAAAAAAAAAAACCGGCCAAGTGCGAGTCGGACTCGCGCACGAAGGGTTCCGTACCATTTTCGTAAAAAACGGCAATAAAATCACGTTAGTTGTATGGGAGCCCCTCTTAAATATTTATTTTATTTTGTTTTTAGTATTTGTTGTTGTAGCGGCAACAGATATACATCACCTGTGAAAATTTCAACTGTCTAGCTATCACGGTTCATGAGATACAGCCTAGTGACAGACAGACAGACAGACAGACAGAAAGACAGACAGACAGACAGACAGACAGACAGACCGACAGACGGACCGCGGAGTCTCAGTAATAGGGTCCCGTTTATACCCTTTGGGTACGGAACCCTAACAAACCTTTTAACCTATCCGTTAATAAGGAGTATGCTTTAGAAAGTAAACGTTTAACGGAACTAAAACGGTGGAAGGCCCTTATTCACCGAATTGTGATCAGCAATTGCCGATACCAGAAAACAATACAGACAGACAGTTTAATTTTTTATCTGTGCTGAAAACAGAGTGAATGACAATGAACATTGAACTTGTAAAGTGCACCGGTCACCGGTCGCCCTTGATACCCACCGATTGCAGAGTTTATTGTACCTATGTGTAATATACAAATGATCATGTTTGTATAATTTGTTAAATCATTTGAAAGGATTGTGAATGCATTTTTTTGTATATTTTAAACCCCCGGAGGAGCTCGTGGCTAAATAATAACAGCCGCACGGGTCGATCTACAAGGTTAAACAACGCTTGACGAGGTCGGTCCGTGGTTGGGTGACCATTTCAACATACCGAGTTTCCCTCGTGCCTTGGAAAGCACGTTAAGCCGTTAGTTCCGGCTGTCATTTGAAGATCTTTGACAGTCGTTACGGGTAGTCAGAAGCAGCAGTCTTGCCAAGGGGTACCGTGTTACCCAGTTACTGGGTTTTGGAGGTCAGATAGGCAGTCGCTCCATGTACAACACTGGTACTCAGCTGAATCCGTTTAGACTGGAAGCCGACCCCAATATAGTTGGGAAAAGGCTAGGCAGATTGATATTGGGTGTTAAGGTCACTTCCCTCAGAGTTCTTTGCACCTATGTGTATTTGTGTAGTAAGTATACAAATAATCACGATTTGATAATGTGTTAAGACATTTGTATGATTCTGATGCGTTTTTGTACATTTTCGTATGTTCATGTACATATTTTGATCGTTGGAAGATAGTTGTTGAGCTTATTAGCTAATTAGACTAAGATTTTAGTTAAAAAACATGAGTAGGTATTGATACGAATACCACCTACAGTTAGTACTTAAGTAGTACCAGATTTTTATAATTAGATTTTTTATCAATCAACAATTTTAGATTATTTACGAGTTATTACGAGATATTATTAACAATATAAAATATGTCGTAGGCTGATTTTATAATTGGAATTTTCGTGAAAACCCTGGAGGTTTCTATTAACCTTTCATTAGTCTATGATCACACGAAGATGATCTATGGTTACTTCAAAGCTCACAGGGTAAACCTGTGAACCTATCAGATTTAGATTTGGTCAAAAAATCTAGCCAATCAGAGTTAAGGCACAGATAATATAATACTAGCATACAGATGCCTCATCCCATACAAAGAAACCGTGCCACTTAACTAGCGTTTTTCATCTGATTATACTGATTATTTTTTGTAAATCGATTGCGTTCGGTTCCGTTCCACGGCGATAGATAGATCACCATCTAATAATCAATCGATATCGATAGATAAATGAAATAATCAGTATAATCAGTACAGTACGTCGGGTCAGTTTCTTTGTATGTGATGAGACACAACTGGTTAAGGATATTCAATGTTACTAAAATGAATCGTGTTTTTACAAAACCCCTATCTTTTGCCAGTAAGATTGAAAATTGAATAATAAGAATAATTATCCGTGTTTTCGCGATATCCCTAGGATTTTCGCGAAAATTCGAATGTTCTAATCATCCTACGACATATACATGTAATCATTATCTTACTAACAAAACATAGCAACAGTTTAAGACGTTTTTGTACGCCACCATTTTGTATTTACGTACTAATCTCCCATCGCTACAGTGGGCCTATGTGAATTATTACATACTAAAAAAACATAGGCATTCATGGGGACTGTCGACAAACATACACATACAGTGGTCGATGTAGATGACGCAGTTACATTAGCATGTCGCTGACGCAAACCCGTAAGTTTTGACCCTAACAAAAACGCGAAGAACTTTTCACGTCGAAAAAACTCATTCGGGTCACATTTGTCAGTTAGCAATTTAATAAATATACCGCGGTTATCATTAGCAGCATAGATCGATATCTGTGGTCCACGTGTAAACATTGTCCTTGACCTTGGCTATGATAATAATGTCATAGCCAAGGTCAAGGTCAATGTTTTTTGTGTTTTGGATCAATATTCACGATTACCTGTAAAAGTTCTTACAATAATGTCCCAAGACTGTCTTAAAAAGTAACAAAAAAAAAAAATTTCTACAAAAAAAAGGGTTGTAAAAAAATACACAACACAATGAAAACAAACGTCTTACGAACAGCTGATCTCAACGACCACTAACATGTCTATAAAACGCTTTCAACACAAAACGTATCGCTAAACTGCTGAATACGACAATTGCCCATTATTAACACAACAAAATAACTTTTAATTCCCAACGATAAAGTTCAAATTGGAACGAAACATAAAGGGCAATGATAATAACAACAGGGCAAAGAAAGGCCAGTTTTAAAAGAGCTTCCTCCCTCTTTTCCTGGCTTTAAATTTGGACGTGTCAAGGGGGATGGATGGCGGTTGTAGAGGTCGTCTGAAAGTGGTCGATTTATTGAGTTGCGTCGGAAAGTTTTGTAGATATTGAAACGAATAGTGCCACCTGTTGAGCGCGGTTTGCAACTTCGTTAATGGCGCTCTATCGGGCCAATAATGTCTGTGTTAGATTGTTGTTAAAGTACTCGAATTATATGTGTTTATGAGGGATAAAGGGTTCCGCACACTGGGGCTGTATGCTACATGTAACAGGTGATCATAATTTGGTTGTTGAGTGGGTTAATATTGTATGTGGATAGGTTTGGTTTTGAATTCATATTCGATGTTACTGATGAGTTAGAGATGAGGTAATAATTGTTGCTATATATATCATGGTGAGTCTTATGATGTCCTACTCCTCGCGTCGTGTTGCGTTGTGTGTCGTCGTGGAAGCAACTTTTCCTTCACTAATTTGCGCCATCTATGCCTGTCTTTTGCGTCGTGGAGTGCATCGTGCAGTTTGGTGTTCTATGTGTGGACTTGGTCTAACCATCTTATTGGACTGCGACCTCTAGGACGTTTTCCTTCAATCTTCTCAGTAACCATCAGCTGTTCTAGGTTGTTAGCATCATTTCTGGCGATGTGACCAAAGAACTCCAATATCCTACGAAGGCAGATTGTGGACAGTCTGATCTTGATATTCAGTTCGCGGAGGATGGAGTCGTTGGTGCGAAAGGCGGTCCAAGGGATTTGCATCATCCTTCTCCAGCACCACATCTCAAACGCCTATGCGGTCACGGTCAGCTTTCTTTAAAAGTCCACGTTTCGTGTTCATGGTGAGTCTTATAATGTAGACAAGTTGCATTTTAGGACGGTTTACAAAATATAGTGAAATACTTAGTAACCACAGTGGATCAAGATGGACCAATGACCTGGAAACAGATGAGGCCCGTTGTGAGCGAATCCCCCAAACATGGAACGCAACAAGAATTTATACAAGTAAAATTTCAAAATTTGAAAATCCCCCGACACATTTATCTTGCGAAAACACCCCGATTCAAACAGTAAAACTTTTGAACGGCTGAACCGATTTAATTCGAACATAGCTAAGAACACTCTCGATAAATACACCTTTCAAACAAAAAAAACTAAATCAAAATCGGTTCAACCGTTTAGGCGCTATGATGCCACAGACAGACACACAGATACACAGCAACACACGTGAAACTTATAACACCCCTCTTTTTCCGGCGGGGGTTAAAAATCAATCATTTCTGGAGCAAAAATACTGTAAAAAATTGCCTTCTGCCTTTGTTTAACAGTTCTGAAAAGTTACTTTCTGTGTTACTTTCTTACTCAGTTTCCGAGTAAATTCCCATAGACACCCCTTCTAGTAAACACCGTCTGCTCTATCGGTTAGACCAGTGATACCAAAAGTGGTATATATGAACCCCGCAGGGTTCGAAAACAATCTTAGACGGTTCCACGTCATAAAAAAATAAACTGGGGAGTCGATGATATGTAATTGGATGATGTGAAATGCCAACCATAGTGGTTTTTATTTAAGCAGGTCGCGACTATAATTTGGTTTTCCATGACCATACATAATACAAATAACTTGTTGTAACAAGCACGGATGTATGTTGTAATAAGTTAAAGGGTTAAAGAATAATAGATACATAAAGAACAACAAAAATAAAACAAATATTATAGTATGTCCAATAAAATACAAACATTACGTGCATTAAAGTAGCCCTAGACCCTACACTAGGATGTGTCGTGGGATCTAGTAGTTTCGTCCGTAATGAATGACACAATATTATAAGAGCACTTGGAGGTAGCTCATGAATATTTGGTTACAACACTAAACAATATTTAAACTTAACTTAATAATTAAAGGAAACATGCAAAATTAAAACATTTACGAGAAGTTTGTGAAGAGTGTATTACAAAGAAGCAATATTAGTTAAACAGGGGTCCACCCACAATCGAAGAATGCATGGCAAGTGGTCTACGAGACAAAAAAGTTTGGGGATCTCTGGTTTAGGCAAAGGGAATTTACTCAACTAGAATTCGGCACTCGATATTATTTTATCTACCCACTTATCCACGACCCAATGATCCACGTGTCAATTTTGAAACTTCACTCTTCAAGGAGAACAGTACATTTTCCTTGACTAGTAAGTAGACTGTCCTGGGTTTCGAAGCCTGGGTCGGGTAGTGTTATTGGGTTTTTCGGACTGGAATTTGGGTTTTCGGAAGTCTGCAATTGTGTCCGGTTGATGGCAAAAGGCTTAACCCTTTTACATGAAAGTTTATGGGGCTTAAACATAACTGGCGAAATTTCGAAGGACTGCAGAAGGAAGTACTGCTTATGAAAAGTTTCATAGCCTTTCCAATTTCGTCTTTGGACTTAAAATAATTTAGTATTTTTCTAGATATTGAATTTCTAACTTGTCACCTTGAAAAATTTTATGAACTTTGTAACATAAAAATGAATGAAAGGACGAATTTTAATAATTAATTTAGAGTATAATCGGCCCTTAACAATTAATAATGGTAACCCAGCCAATGCATCCTCGTCACAGTACTAGTATGACAGCCGCGACTGAGCTCGGTCCAATATTGCCCAATATTTCCTGTAAAATCCTAATGTCAATGTGTGCGTGGAAAATGATGCTTTGTTCGTAGTGGACTCTCTGTCTACGTACTTTGTGACCTTATGCAGTTGTTCTATCTCACAACGGCGGGTGAGCTATACTTGTAGTTGTGATATATATAGACACACGCTCTTGTGTGCGTAACTGCAGGTAGCGTTAGCAAGCTCATGGTTATTTAAAAATATATTAAGTAAGAAGTTAGATTTGTGTTACATTTAGTGATAAAATGAAAAATATTTTTCGTATTCAATATTTATTTACTTATATACTTACATGAATATTTGCAAATAATTATAATAAAAAATCAGTTCGAAACAACATCAGACTCGACAAGATGAATTAAAACTTTTTTATTGTTTTCGGTTTTACGCCAGTGATAGCCCAATTTTTTTAACAAAGTTCGTAGCGTTTCTATGCAACCATCGAATCCAATTTTATCGTGTAAGACTGACCGTAATTTTGCCAACGTTGGATTTTGTTTATGCTCAATATGGAATTCTTGTATTGTACTTCGAACAATATCAGCCGTAAATTCATCAACATCTACTTTGGTGTCCCTCTTTCTCCGGTTTCTCAGCGGAGAAGGAAATCTTGAAGATGGCGTGCTAAGAACAACCTTTTCTTCTTTTAATATTCTCTGTACAGTTCGTACACTCACACCCGTCGCATCTGCAGTGCGTTGTGTTATATTACGCAAATGGGACAAATCGCAGTTTGGTTCTTGATGACATAGCGTGAATTCATATTCCGTCTTGAGAAAATGATACACATTTGCAATCATTTGACGACTCTGAAACAAGCAATTCATAATTTAGAATCACGTATTAAATGGTACAATTAAATATTTGAACACATTGATGTATTAAAAAGAGGTAGATACGGGACTGGCCACAGCGCTTGGTCCTACTAATCTAAGTGATTGCCCGTACTGGGCACTCAGTCGCGCACGGCACATGGTTGATCACCAATCGATCGATCAGCTCAATAATTTAAGTGTTTTTATGTTTTGTTTGCAATAAATACGCATCTAAATGATTTCTTGTGTAGCTAAACAGTGTTCAAATAATACCAGGAAGAAAAATAAGCTAACGCGATTTCGCTCGCACTGCAGCGCCGTCACCACTGTCCTTGTCTATCGGTAACTGTAGGTTTGGGACTGGTGATGACACTGAACACAGATGTGTGAGTTTCGGTGCATGTAGTCGTGCGCCGCGCCCAGGTTTTCTGATCGCGATGTTAGCGCGTAACATATCTTCCTCTTTTTTTACATCAATGTTTGAACATCATTTACTTACCTCACTGTGATAAACTTTTCTCCGTTTACTTTCCATGTAGACGGTACGCGTAAAATTTTGGCGTGAAACAGTTAGTTAGCACTAGTAGCCCGACCGGCAGCTCAGGCGATACTGAGAGTGCATCCGTGAATTCTAGTGCATCTACACACACGAGGACTATACTATTAGAGCATGCAGCCGGTTCCTTTAAGGTATTTGCTGAACCAGTTCCGGAAGGAGTAAAACCGGTTCGCCCGGTTCAATATATTCACATTATTTGTTCGATTCAAAAGACGCGATATAGTCCAGGAAATAAAGATATTTGTCGCAAAAAATTCTAGTTAAGTTCTTTCACCTGATTACGTTATTTGTGGTCGCAGTAAGTTTGCCTGAAAAGTCAATAAAAAACGCAACGGAGCAAAAACGACCCATTTTTCTTGCGAAAACACCCCGATTCAAATAGTAAAACGGCCATAACTTTTGAACGGCTGAACCGATTTTATTCAAACATAGCTAAGAACACTCTCGACATAATCACCTTTCAAACAAAAAAAACTAAATGAAAATCAGTTCATCCGTTTAGGCGCTATGATGCCACAGACAGACACACAAATACACAGATACACAGATTATAAACTACTACCGATAAACTTATAACACCCCTCTTTTTCCGGCGGGGGTTAAAAATATGAGCTGTCAAAGGGCACATATATCAGTTTTTTGCTTAATTCTCGAAAGATTAGACAAATTTAAACTATTTTATTTCATATTCCTAGTGATAATTGCTTTTCCTGTCAGATTCTCTATGATTTATTCTATTTCTGAAAAAAACTTGAAATTTTATCAGCTGGAACCGGGGGATCCGGTTCACCCAGTTCTCACTGCTTACCAGACCCGGTTCTCAAAAACCTGGAACCGGGTGCGGTTCTGCATGCCCTATGCACCATCGTTGTCTGTTCTCTTCGTGTTGTTTTTACAGATTTCCTTCTCTCATTCTTAATAGTTTTTAACACCAATTCATAACGCCATAGCACAGATTACTTAGTAGTGACTACGTCATAGCTACAATTACGCAGATTACCCACAATTCAACGGAGAAAAGGGGGAAAAAGATGACCCGAACATTTTATTAATGGTTCAACAATGTTTGAATTAAATACTGTCCTGAGCGATTTACCCACTTATGTCGTCATACTTGTGATATGACGTTGTCTTGTTTTTTTTTTAGTAGGTTGTAGTGATGTAACCACAGAAATCAAATTCTGCAAATCAGACCCAACCACAGATCAAAATAACGGTGTTGAAAATAATCTGTTGAATACGCAACTAATGAAATTAGAGATAACAATAAAAAATTAACAATACCTACTGACTCGGGCCTCGGGGTACCAGGCACACATAACAAGACTTAGGTATCGAATCAATAGCCCGCTCGAGTCATTCCGAGTCAAACGATCGACTCGAAATTAGAGCGCGCGAACGTGCGTTCCTTTGAGCACCATTTGCGACAGAAAGCAACGCTAGCAAAGGGGAGCTTATTACTAGAGGTGTGACGCTTCGGCCGGGGTGGACGAAGATTCTAGAAACTAGTGTGTTAAGGCGGTACCCCGAGCAAAACGCCGCGCAAGCCGTTTTTTGTGCTGTTTTTAGGAGCTATCTACTCGTTATTTAAAAAGAAATATCAATTAATAAAAATACATTAAAATTCTACATAATATTGATTCTAAAACGGTAGATTTAGTTTTTTTTTAAATGTTGTATATATTTCACTAATCTCCTTCCAAAAAAATATAAAAATGAGAAATAATTATTGATATTATGCATCTCCTCGTAAAGTGTTCATTAATTATTTTTTGTACTAACACTAATGGATAGACAATTTAATAACGAACATTTTTGTAGTTTCTTTTTTTCAAAAGACCAAAATTCGATTTTATAAAGATTTTATTCTAAAATCTGGGCGTATTCACTACTGTAATTCATGTGCCGCTTGACCAATAGGAATGCTCATATCTCATGCCTATTTTTTGGTCAGGGTACCGTCTTAATGAAATAACATTATTACGAATGTAGGAACCAAAATATGAACTAAATTGCCCTATAAGGAGGGTAAGGTTTTTTCGAGATCAATAAATCAATCTGCCTAGCCTTTTCCCAACTATATTGGGGTTGGCTTCCAGTCTTACCGGATTCAGCTGAGTACCAGTGTTTTACATGGAGCGACTGCCTATCTGACCTCCACAACCCAGTAACGGGGTAACACGGTACCCCTTGGCAAGACTGGTGTCAGATCTCCAGCTTCTGACTACTCGTAACGACTGTCAAAGATCTTCAAATGACAGCCGGGACCAACGACGAAGGTTTTTTCGAGATAATAGAGTATATTTTTCAGTTTGTCATCTTGGTGGTTTTTTTTTGTCATTTTTTTAACTATTAGTTATTCTCATTACTGGTACCTACTACATAGTCAATTAGTCACAGATATGAACTTAATAATTTAAACTTATTCAAAGTTACTTGGCTGATACTTTGAGTGAGTTAGAATTTTCCTAAAAGTGGTTTTCCCAAATCACCCCTATTTTAATCATGGTTTTTGATAGATCATACTTCAAACTGACAAGTTAATAACACCTTTTTACATTCATTCCCAATCGTCGGCGCACAAAAACTCGTCTTCGGCCTCGACAAAAAAAACCCCGGCAAAGCCCCTCTCTACTTATTACGCTCTGAGGCGCTTTATGGCGGCTGGACTCGGGTCAGCTCGGGTTTTTTGTCGTGGCACGTAGCCACCCCACCCCGCCACCCCCGCGAGTATCACGCGCGACTCCAGATACGGGGGGTAGCAGGACCGCGTGTTGGGAAGCGTCGCGGCTCGGACGTTTTTTGGAATGTTGTGTGGAGTTCTATAATTTGTAGACTTTTTGTATGGACTGCTTCTTGTACGGAACATATGTGTTTAATGTTCTGATATGTGCCTACATGAAATGTTGCAGTTCTTCTATGGAAAGCTTAATTGCCACTATGCTAAAGTTATGTATTTTAAGGAATAGGTTGACAATGGTTGGTTGTTAGTTTGTTGTTGGTTATACCTCAAAAGTAGGTGTACTTTTGGTGCAATTCTGTTTAGTCCTTCGGGGTATATAGGTGTTTGTTATATAGATTGCAAACAATAGATGCATGCAGCCATAGTCAAAGGCTAAAGTGGAATTGGGCCGGTCACATAGCTCGTCTGGATGATCTTAGATGGACAACTTTTACGCTATGGAAAGGCCCATTGGGTAAGCGGGGTAGGGGAAGACCATTCACTAGATGGGATGGGAAGATAACATTAAAAAAATAGTGATAGTGGCAAAAAATAGTCCAAAACCGAGAGAAATGGAAAGCTTTGGAAGGGGCCTTCACCTGAGATGGGTTCCAGGGGAAAAATAAAACAAAACTTGTACCTACTAAACAATTGTATTTTATTTTCAACAAAATTATTAAATTCAAATTCAAATTCAATCTTTATTTGCTCATTAAATCTAAGACTCTTTTCTGTATATATATAGTTATAATTATTAACAAATGTAAGTAGTAGGCTTAGTTAAATAGCTAAGTACCAATCAAACATTTTATTTTGTTTATGTTTTATTGTAAACTGGAAGGAAAAGGCTTTTTTTGGTTGACACTTTGACATTTGAAACTGAAATTCATCTGTGGAACAGTGATAATTATGGTTTTGTATCTGTAATAATTTATCCTTGGTGCAAGACAGCAATAGTATTCAATCTTTATGCCTGGAAACTCTTGTTTTAAAAGCATGAGGTTTTTAAGAACAAAGACAAACCACACTGAACCACAACGCTACACTGCTCCGTGATCCGCAAGTATCGCCTTCATTGTAATACCGCGCCCGAGGCCGCGTCGCGTTGCCATAACAACCATCGCGAGAGCACACCACCCCCACTCACCCCTCCTCTCGCCGACACCAACCACCCTCGCCGCCACCCTCCCTACCTGCTCTCATTAATATGTACCCAGCCGGACACAGCGGATCACTTCTCTGTATATATCGACAAATGAAAATTTTATTAAAAACGCCGGAGGTGTTTCTTACTTTTGCATAGCGAGTGGCACTACGTCACTACGGGCCCCCGATACTGCTGGTTCCCTGAATTTACATACGGAACCAAGTCCTTTGTCAGAGTTTTACGAATGTGGGGAGAGGATTCTTTTTTTCTAGTTTTATTAGGGTACCGTACTTTGGATAAAAACGGGACCCTATTACTAAGACTCCGCGATCTGTCTGTCTGTCTGCCACCAGGCTGTATCTCATGAACCGTGATAACTAGAGAGTTGAAATTCTTTATTTCTGTTGCCGCTATAACAACAAATACTGAAAACATAATAAAATAAATATTTAAGTGGGGCTGCCATACTACAAACGTGTTTTTTGATGTGTTTTTTTTTTGCCGTTTTTTGCGATTATGGTACGGAACCCTTCGTGCGCGAGTCCGACTCGCACTTGGCCGGTTTTTATAGGTGGCAGCGGAGCCTCACGTGAAAAGTTTTTCATTAGTCGGAATGAAAGTTTCTTTTGAAGTAAAGTTTCAAGTAACGACATGGTGGTTTTTTGCTAATTTTCATTTAAATTGATACCTAACTCTTATAATTAAAGATCTCAATGAATCCTATAAGGCCAAAAAACAGCGATTTCAAATGCAACTTACAGAGGATGTACAATTTTCTGAACATACAAACTATCTACCAATTCCCTTTGTCTCGACACGAACTAAAAACTACGAACCGACTGATAAAGTTTTTGACCTAGTTAAGCGGGCCTTTTTTGACCCAGATGGGACATGCATGGGAAACTGTCCCTTGCAAGTCTCATCTGGGTCAAATATGTCATAATTTAAGTATCAGTACCTGAGCGAGTGAAATTAGAGAAAACTATTTTTCCGTTTTTTAATTAGTATTAATATAGTTATTTTCGACCCTGAAAATCGCTATATTAGCAAATTTTATCGAAATCTTTAGATCCGTTTTCGAGAACGTGATTATAATTTATTATTTATAGATACAAATATTGCTCGTTTAAGGTTGCCCTAGTCGACGGCACGAACTATTTTGTGCGCGGGGTTAAAATGCATGCTATCTTATCCGACAACACGTGCGAAAGAGATAGATTCTGTGATGAGCAGTATGAAGCTAGTTCGCGTACGAATTAGCACTTTTGCAAATTTGAAATGGATGATGATTTAGGACGAAAACTATATATTAAATTATAAACAGACCTTTGGGAGTCTAGATATCATAAAAAAACAACTAAATGTATATTTATAAATAACATTATTTGCATTGTTGAATTACTAATCTATCCCTGTATGGAGGCCGTTTTGCAATTTTCCCTCTTATTATGGTATTTATTTCCGCCCAAAGATGCGTTAAAATTTGTGTTGTATTATGGAACTTTCGACGCTCATAACATTCAAATATATTTTTTTTTACATTTTTGTTTCCATGCAAGACTAGGTAATGATTAGACAAATTGGTATATTTTTTTATTTTGGACGTAAGTCCATTACATTATCAACATTGGAGTAATCTCTAGACTACATTTGTATGGAAGAATTTTCGACAGGACGATTATAGCTAATTCGTACGTATACTTTTCACTTTCAAATAGCTGCAGACAGTTTCTGTCGCGTGAGTCTAGTTATTACTTTATTACAACTTAATAAGGTTGCAAGTAAGACTGCTGCAGTGCTGAGACCCGGGTTCGATTTCCAAGTTGATGTGGTCAACTCTGAATCTTTGAAACTCCTTAGTAAAAATCTTACAGCGTACGTAATTGCGTACCCTTGTTTCAAACAAGCAGCCATCATCCCAATTTGTTCGTATTACGAGTAGCAGTAATGATCTGGAACTGGATGGAAAGCGTCGGATCGCGATGTTTATCGCCCTGCGCAATTTATGTGAGACATTCGTGAGAAGCGAGTTAGTTGCTAACGGTACAGCGAACTATGTGCCGTCTGTCAGCGGCCGGTCCGTATTGCAATAGTTAAACGGGCTGAAGTACAGACTACAAACTAGATAAGTACTGCCAGCAACTGCATATTTAATTTTGAATTACGTTGTGTTTGCGTTTGAGGAGCTCGTGGCCAAATAATAACAGCCGCATGGGTCGATCTTCAAGGTTAAGCAACGCTTGCCGAGGTCGGTCCGTGGATGGGTGACCATTTCAACATACCGAGTTTCCTCCGTGCCTCGGAAAACACGTTAAGCCGTGGTCCCGGTTGTCATTTGAAGATCTTTGACAGTCGTTACGGGTAGTCAGAAGCTTGCGATCTGACACCAGTCTTGCCAAAGGGTATGGTGTTACCCAGTTACTGGGTTGTGGAGGTCAGATAGGCAGTTGCTCCATGTAAAACACTGGTACTCAGCTAAATCCGGTAAGACTGGAAGCCGACCCCAACAACAATTGGGAAAAAGGCTAGACAGATGATGTTGTGTTTGCGTCGATAGTAGTCATTGCATTGCCTGTATATTACCACTCTTGAGAGGTGCATTCTTATGTTTTTCAATTATATCCTGGTCACGTGTGTGTACACGTTTGTGAGAAGCGAGTCCTAGTGGATCTCTTTCAAGAGACCCTCCTAAAGCAGTAGCTACTTGCTCCTCGCTCGGTTCGGGCTTACCGAGGCCCCTGGTCCTGGCAAGGCTTACAAGCCGTTTGCAGATCAGGACTCGCCCAGGTCGAAAGTTCTAAGTTTTTCTGAAAGTAGATAGGTTGTTACGAGACAGCAATTGCGTTTTTAATTTTGATCCACATTTGTGTCAATGGTAGTCACAGGTCATAAAACACAGATGGTAGTCTACTGTTAAGTAATGCATTCTAAAGTTCTTCTAGTATTTAACTACCTAGAGTTAGAGGCTTTTATCATACAATTCTTTCCACTTAAGGAAAGTAAAGATAGATCGCACACAATACCAATGAAATTAGCGTTTGATGTTTAACCCTTGCCTGTACGTCCAACTCTTTTGTTGTCTGCGCCATACATGTTTTTTTTTTTTTAGCTTGTTGAAAGGCTCATGCAGACTGCGCTACCACGGGAAGATAGCGCAGTTATGTGGGACTCGAACCCACTAAAACTCCACGGTGTCCTCCTGTGCCGCTTATGGCGGGAACACGGGCACGCGTTAGCATTCACCGCGAACCTGCCGTAGCTGTCCGTCACCGGCAGCCTAATTGTGTAAGTGAATTCGGGAACGGAAACAATCTGGTTCTTTCCCAAAAACACACACATACACAAAAAAGTTGAATAAAGATTCAACTTTTTTGTGTATGTGTGTGTTTTTTGGACAAAAAAGTTGAATAAAGATTCAACTTTTTTGTGTATGTGTGTGTTTTTGGGAAAGAACCAGATTGTTTCCGTTGCCGAATTTACTTACGCAATTATGCTGCGGATCCCCATCACCGGCGCACCAGAACACACTGTATGCCGTGACCACCCCAGGGACCAAACCAGCACATGGGTGCCAGACGACCCCGTGTATGGTACCCTTGGTCCCCCTATAACGGGTCAGGTCAGTGGCCCCGCCACCTACCACTTTTCGGCCTCAGGCGATAGGTACCTCCCCTGCGGCCCCACCGCGTCCGCCATCAGTCGGTGGCGACCCCGTCCAGGCCGCGGAAGGTAGATAGAGCGGCGCACCGTAATACCGGCACTCCTCTCCCGCCGCAGCCTCATACGTTGTGCGCCATACATACCTACAGACCTAATGTTGTGTCCATAGGCTCACGTTGTCCTCGTCATTACCAGAGAGAGACAAGCTGTCTTTTTAATCACACTTGGTAACCACGGCATATGCTCCTGGTCATCTGAGCTCCTAGTGAACCGAACGAAAACCCAGTGCAATGGCAAGTGCACCTAAAAAGCACCCTATCTACCTATCACTAAGACCATCTAGAACATAAGGAAGTAGTGACGGGCGGGCGTCTTTATGTAGAACTGTAACGTTCAAAAAGTGCTGGCTCTCAGCCTAATTAATGCGTAATGGTATGATGTTTTATCTTTGCCTTGCTGTATACCGAATTCTTTTATAGTCTGTGCCATATATAACCAATGTGCAGTCCATAGCTTCTCGTTGTCCTCATCATTATCAGAGAAAAGCTGTTTTTTAATCAAATTTGGTGGCCAGGGCTTATGCTCCCGGTCACCTGAGTTCCATAGCGAACCGAATCAAAACTAGGTGCATTGACAAATGTACCTAAAAAGCACTCTCTGCCTACCACCTAAATCATCTACAACAGTGTTTCTTAACCTGTGGTCCGCGGACCCCTGGGGTCCGAGAGTATATATATGGGGGTCCGCAGTCTCATCTATGGACTATTTAAGATTAATTGGCATAAAAGCCTCCAAAAGTCTCGCTACGCTTACGTAGCACTGCGGATGTGCATGCATACATAAACTCACGTCTTTTTCTCATAGGGATAGGCAGAAACTACAGAACGCCACCTGCTACGATCCTTACATACTTCTTTTGCTTCACTCATATTCATACATCGAGTCATAGCCGGTTATGGGTACTGCACACCTGCGCTTTCTGAAGAACGGATTTACTTGCATAATATTATGTTCGTACGAACACAAGGCCAGCATTAGATTTTTTATTCTGTATGCCTCTGCCTTTGCTTTAGGTGAAGCACTATTTTAAGTTTTAAGGAGCTAATAGGGAGAGATAACAACATCTTTCAAATTGAAGATAAAATAGAAATGGACCGAAACTTTCTGCTGTTTTTTTAAGGGGTCCGTTAAATTGTGCTTAATTTCCTAGGGGTCCTTGGAATGGAAAAGTTTAGGAAACGCTGATCTAGAACATAAGGAAGTACTGACAGGCGGACCTTTTGGGGTCTATCTTTATTTGGAACTTGTTTTGAAAGTGCTAGCTCTTTGCCTAATTTGAACAAATCACCTTTGATTTTGAACAACTCCAAGCTTAAGCCAAATTAGGACACGCCTAGAAACGTCTTCTGAAACCAATTCAAACAACCAACGAGCTCCTCCTCGTCCGACCAATAAAACCAGCGTCGATAGGATCTCGCTACCAATTCTTGTGCACAGCCGGCGTAGAGGGTATTAGCAATCCTCCGTGAGGACTAATGGAGGACCGGAGGACGTCGGCGGGCTATAAACTGGAAGGTTTATGTGTACGTGCCGCCCCCTACCCGCCAGGGGAACGAGATTATTACTAGAATAGGAATTGGTAGGGTTCGAGTTATTGTGCTTTTTTACAGGGTTTAATTTGGCTTGTGTAGTTAGTGATTGGAGGTTTTTTTTATGTTATTTACTTTTGGCAAAGTTAATAGGGGTTTAAAAGTAGGTGAAAATTCCCGTACGGTTTTTTTTTAAATTGAAAACGTTGCCCTACACTAGGATTTTTTTCCTGTATCGTGGGTGCGTTTACAAACATATAAACTCACATACACAACACCCAGAGCTGGAACAATTATCTGTAAGTCATACAAATATTTGTTCCGTGCGGGAATCGAACCCGCGACACGCAGCGCAGCAGTCAATCACTCAACCACTGCACCAGCCTTATTATTTAGTACATAAGGACAAAAGCTAGAGTATATAAGGCAACTATCGCAGTTGTACCTAACAATAACAATACGTTTGTACCTAGTAATAAAACACATACACATATACATGCATATAACCCGTTGCGAGTCTAGCAAACGACCCTAGAGCTAAATTGACCCGACACTATACCGAAGATATCCCGGACGTCAGCCTGTACGAGATTAGGATGGCTCTGAAACAGCTTAAAAACAACAAGGCGCCGGGTGATGACGGAACCACGGCTGAACTCCTGAAGGCGGGTGGAAAACCGGTCTTCAAGGCCCTTCAGAAGCTGTTTGATTCCATCATACTCGAGGGCAAAACGCCACAGGCATGGTGCAGGGGTGTGGTGGTACTCTTCTTCAAGAAGGGCGACAATTCCCGGCTGAAGAACTATAGGCCCATCTCGCTTCTTAGCCATGTTTACAAGTTGTTTTCAAGACGATTTCCAGCCTCCCGAACAAGCCGGATTCTGAAAAGGCTTTAGCACCGTAGACCACATACATACGCTGCGGCAGGTTATATAGAAGACCGAAGAGTATATATATATCTCTGTTTAGCGTTTGTGGACTACGAGAAAGCCTTCGATTCGATCGAGACTTGGGCTGTACTGTCTCTCCAACGGTGCCAGATCGACTACCGGTACATTGAGGTGTTGAAGTGTCTGTACAAAAACGCACCATGTCAGTCCGTCTTCAGGATCAGACCTAGAAACCAATCCTTCTCCAGCGCGGCGTAAGACAGGGAGACGTCATTTCTCCGAAACTGTTCACTGCTGCGCTGGAGGACGTCTTCAAGGTTCTGGACTGGACTTGGCATCAACGTTAATGGCGAGTAAATTACTCACCTTCGGTTTGCCGACGACATAGAGGTCATGGCTGAGACTATGGAGAGCCTCAGTAAAATGCTCGATGACCTCAGTAGAGCTTCCGAAAGAGTGGGTCTTAAAATGAACATGGACAAAAACAAGGTCATTGTGAATGCCCATGTAACACCCACTCCTATTAAGATCGGAGACTCTGCACTCGAAGTTGTAGACGATTATATTTACTTGGGACAAACGGTCCAGTTGGTTAGGTCCAACTTCGAGAAAGAGGTCAACCGTCGAATCCGACTCGGCTGGGCGGCGTTCGGGAAGTTGCGTGGTATCTTCTCGTCCAATTTACCGCAGTGTCTCAAGACAAAAGTCTATGACCAGTGTGTGTTGCCAGTGATCACCTATGGGACCGAGACGTGGTCGCTCACAATGGGCCTTATCAGAAAGCTTAAAGTCACCCAAAGGGCAATGGAGAGGTCTTTGCTCGGAATTTCCTTGCGTGATCACGTCAGAAATGATGATATCCGCAGGAGAACCAAAGTTACCGACATAGCCCGAAAAATTGCCAAACTTAAGTGGCAGTGGGCAGGGCACATTGCTCGCAGAACGGTTGGCCGATGGGGCCGAAAAGTTCTGGAATGGCGACCGCGAACCGGAAGACGATACGTTGGAAGGCCTCCCACTAGGTAGACCGATGACCTGGTTAAGGTTGCGGGAAGGCGCTGGATGCGAGACGCACGGAATCGGTCAATGCGGTGACGCCTGGGGGAGGCCTATGTCCAGCAGTGGACGTGTTTCGGCTGAAATGATGATAATGATGATGACATATACATGTATTTAGGTAAACCCAGAGCTGGGTAAATACATGCTTTGCTTTAATTAAAATACAAAATACTATCCCACATATATTTAAATAACGAAATACAAAATATTTGTAAATCGTGTATTTGCAATACAAAATACAGTATTTTAACTATTTTTGTTTAAAATACAAATTACAAAAAACAGTCGATCATCCATCTTGAAATTGCTACTAATATACTTAATTAATATACAAAAGTTTCGTGAAAATAACCGTTTGAAATCAAAATGACAATTTACAATTTGACGTAAGTACGCGGTTGCCATTTTGCTTCCGAAAGCTATCGAGCGCTATTTGCCGTAGAACGCACTTATTGATAAGATCGCAAAATTAATGTATTTATGTTTAAACGTATTTTGAAGCCATAAGTATTTGAATACGTCAGATAATTGAAATACCAATCACAAATTACATTTTTATGAAGTAAATAATTGAATTATAGATACCAAACATGTGTTTCTATTTCAATTACGAATTTTAATTACAAATAATTCAAATACTGCTCAACCTCTGTATACCTATGACACATGCTTAGACCTGGATTTGGTGCTTAGACCTGGATTGGGCGGATTAAAAGTCACAGAAACAAATAATAAGCACGACATACAATCATACATTTACGCATTCCATATCACATGCAATCGAAAAAAACTTGAATAAAAAAAAATAAGAAGTTGCAAATTTAAAAAAAGTAATATTTTTCTTGCTTAAGAGCACCGTTGATGTCTTTTACAAAGAAACTGAGCGTCTCTATTGTCAGTTGTGAGTTCGTGAGGTTTTCGCTTCTCAGTACGAGATCTTCAAAGTTATTGTTCCGTTCATGAAATTAATTCATTATTTTTGAAAGAAAATAGTGTTAGTAGCATGTGTATTTAACATTTGTTTGCTGAATTAACGCCGCAAGGTTCCCTGCTTGTCGGTCTTCTAGTTCTACAGACTGTACTTCGGTGAGTGCGCTCAAGAACTCCACGAACTCATCCCACCGGCCCTCTTCTATCATCGGACATCTAGACGCACTGCTAGTTACCATCCTCACCTATTTGCCATTCCACCAAGTCGCACCAAGCGCTTCCAAACATCCCTCATAATGCGCACAGCAAAAGAGCGGAACTCACTACCTGCGTCTGTTTCCGAACGTATTTAACCCGACTCTCTTCAAAGTTAAGAGTGAACAGGCTCCTTCTGGGTAAGCTTTGGTGAATGTAGCTGTTTGTACGGAAAACGGAACCTTCAGTGAGCGAGTCCGACTCGCAATTGGCCAGTTTTTAGGGTTTCGTAGTCAAATGGCAAAAAACGGAACCCTTATGGATTCGTCATGTCTGTCTGTCTATACGTCCGTATGTCACAGCCACTTTTTTTCCGAAACTATAAGAACTATGCTGTTGAAACTTGGTAAGTAGATTATTCTGTGAACCGCATTAAGATTTTCACATAAAAATAGAAAAAAAAAACAATAAATTTTGGGGGTTCCCCATACTTAGAACTGAAACTCATTTTTTTTACATCAAACCCATACGTGTGGGTATCTATGGACAGGTCTTCAAAAATGATATTGAGGTTTCTAATATATTTTTTTTCTAAACTGAATAGTTTACGCGAGAGACACTTCCAAAGTGGTAAAATGTTTGCCCCCCCTGTAACTTCTAAAATAAGAGAATGATACAACAAAAAAACAAATATGATGTACAATACCATGTAAACTTCCACCGAAAATTGGTTTGGACGAGATCTAGTTAGTAGTTCTTTTTAATACGTCATATATCGTAATCCGCAATTTACCAAGTACGGAACCCTTCGTGCGCGAGTCCGATGCGCACTTGGCCAGTTTTTATAAATTCTCATTGGAAAATCATTTTCATCTCGGCGCTGAAGAATGATTTATAATCTGGAACTGCAATACTGATTACTTTACCTTTTAAAGTTCTAAGTAAAAAACATTAGCCAACATACGAAAAGTAGAGACCTCAGGCACAAGAAGCGCACATTCTAAAGCCAAGCGCGTAAAGTGGCCGGCCACACATGGTGAATGCGCATACGTCGGCGCGGAGTCGCTTAAGGGGCTTTTACAATTAAATGCATTTTGGTAAACGCATCACACGCATCAGTAAGTTATGTTTTGATTTATATTTCAGCTTGTTCTGTCCCATTTCCGGGCAAAGGCCTACTTTTATTCCTTCCAAAGTTCTTCATTTTGTGCAAGTGTGGACCAATTCTGTTGGGCCTTGCTGTCTTCGCCTGGACCTGTCGTAAAATCGCCGGCTAAAAATCTGGGTTAGCACTTAGACTTCTAATAAGACATTTTGCAAAAAAATATATTTCAAAAAACAAAAAACCCGACCGCGAAGAAGTGAACTAAAAAGACAACAAAAAGAAAATCATGCTGTGCAGTTGGAGGATATATGATTGATTTTTTGAATTACCTCTTTTTATTTATACATTTTGAGTTATCTTTTTTTTTCGTCCTAGGCACACTTAAGCATATAAGTGTTATATATTTTTGAAATCACCTTTTAAAACCCTTTATTTTGATATCCAAACTAAAGGTATAGAAGAAAAAAATTGGGCCTCCACAATATGACGCCCAAAATCTGGCATTATTTTATTTTTTACATTTTTTTCGGCAGTGACACTCGCAAAGTTATGACGAATCGATTGACGTACGAATCATCAAAATCAGCCAACGCGTTGGGTCTATAGAACGCCACATAGATACATACATACATAAATGACTGATAAACACATAACCCTCCTTCGTCAGCCGGGTAAAAATAAAGTTCCTGACGGCGTCTTCGCCACTCTTTATTCTGCAGACGAATTCAGCAACTAATACAGTGTTATGTGTAAAGGCTTTCCAGTTGACTCTCACATCCTAAATAATCTGCATAAGCAGCGGTTAATGAACACAGCTGGGACACAGGCCTCTTCTCTGTGAGAGTACGTGGGCCGTAATCCACCCAGTGGGCTTAGTGCTATTTTTTTAAATACTATTAGATTCAATTCGGTCGACTAATTGCACTGCGAACCGTGGTCCTGAAGCTTCATTTAATAAGTGTCTACGTTTAATAAAATATTTGGGAAGAGAGTTCCTGAAGGATTTAGAATTTGACATTCTTTTGTCAAACACTCGGACAGGATTAAAGAAATTAAAAAAAAAATTGAGTTGTTTATTTTAAATTTGAGCTAAGTGTAACAGCCTCTTTAGTCCGTCGTAGGTCGGCGCATCGTCGCCCGCGCATGTGCGGAAGAGCGTGCCGCATCTGGCGCGATGGAGGGGTGCGCGCGCGCCGCGGTGCCGCGTGAAAGCGCCGAGCGAGGGCTTACATGCCGACGAGGATATCTTGTATGCAGAACATGTGGGTGCATTGTTCCGAAGTCAACTGGTGAAGTGAGGCAGGAAGATGACGTTCATTGTTGAGACCGTTGTCATAGAAAATGCTAACTGTAATGAGTACCTAGTGTAACTTAATTTACTTTAAACTCTTATTTGAAAAAAAACCTTAGTTAAAAACATAAAAAAATCCGCCTGCTTAAAAAGCGAACTAAAAAGACGTAAACAAGAAGAACATCATGCTGTACAGTCGGAGGACACATATTCGCGAGCTGCCTGCATGACCAAAACCAGATGTATCCTCCGAATGCACAGCATGATTTTCTTCTTGTTTACGTCTTTTTAATTCGCTTTTTAAGCAGTCAGGGTTTTTGATTTTTTTAATTAACGTTTTTATTTACCTTTTTTTTAGAATTAGGTACATTTAAACATATAATAGTTATTTATTTTTGAAATCACCTCTTAAAACCCTTTATTTTGATACCCCACACGATGGGTTTGGAAAAATAAAAAAAATTGGGCACCCACAATATGGCGCCCAAAATCCGCCATTTTTCTATTGTCGAATTTTAATGTAGCCAGTGACACTCGCAGGGTTAAGACGAATCGATTGACGTAAGAATCATCAAAATCGACCAACGCATTTGGTCTCTAGAACGCCATATAGGAACAAACATACATACATAGACTGGTACACATTACCCTCCTTCGGCAGTCGGGTGAAAAGGCCTGTACTAACTTTTTGAATCTAGGTGTCTTGCGCATGAGTGTAAACTTTTATATCAACAATTGCAAAGAGAAAGAAACGTGTGCAATTTCAGATCAATCGGACACTGGGAAATGGGTCAAATTTAACTGCCCTTATCCCATGTTACTTGGGGCTGGCGTAACACGTTTTCTTCTTCCATACCGTCCTGTCCCCCGTCACTCCATCACTGACTCCCTTTTCTTTCATATCACTCCTCACACAGTCCATCCATCTTTTCTTTGGCCTTCCTCTCCCTCTCCATCCATCCACATTTATATTCACAACTCTTATAGTAACATGCGTTTCATCCCTCCTCATCACATGACCATACCAGGACAAACGGTTTCCCTTCAACTTTGTCACTGGCGCCACTTTTAAACTGCCTCTAATATACTCATTTCTCACTTTATCCAATCTCGTCATGTCGCACATCCACCTCAACATTCTCATCTCTGCTACATGCAATCTCTTTTCGTCCATCTTTTTCACAGCCCAACATTCTGATCCATACAGTATGACAGGTAAATAAAAGATAAAAAATAAACATTTTCAAGATTTTGGACTTAAGGTTGAACTAGTCGACGGCACGAACTATTTTGTGCGCGGGGTTAAAATGCATGCTATCTTATCCGACAACACGTGCGAAAAGAAATAGATGCTGTGATGAGCAGTAAGAATTAGTGCTTTTGCAATTTTTTATCGAAATAGATGATGATTTAGGACGAAAACAAGCGCGCGAAAAAACAGACCTTTGGGATTCTAGATATCATGAAAAAACAACTAAATGTATATTTATAAAATAACATTATTTACATTGTTGAATCACTAATCTATCCCTGTATGAAGGCCGTTTTGCAGTTTTCCTTCTTCTTACGGTATTATTTTCCCCCTCATATGTTGAGAGGAACTTCGACGCTCATAACTTTCAAATATTGTATTTTTTTACTTTTCTGTTTCCATACAGGACTAGATAATGATGAGACAAATTGATATCGTTTATTATTTTGAACGTACACCGTCAAATAGTGGAGTAATCTCTAGACTACGTTTGTATGGAAGAATTTTCGACTAGTGTAACCTTAAAAGATGGACACTATAGAATCTCTGAAAAATCGTGCTGTTCAAATGACTGCTGGTTTCAAAATCTTTCAAAACTGCAGTAGTCTAGTATCAATAATAATTTGATAAATGTTATGGAACATCCGGAACAACATTATTCTATCAACATTACATCATTTAGTTCGTCGTTAATAAGAATCTCTAAGGATCAAACCTCCTTTCGGGCACTTTCCCCGGGATAACTTACAAAAACGTGTGTTGAATGGCTTCTGGTTTTGGTGTCCAACAGAACTGATATTAGTTAGCAATGAGAGATATAAGCAAACCCGTACATCGCTGCTAGTTATGTAGTTGACTGTGAATTTCCGTAGAATAGGGATGTTTCCTGGGTAGAAAAATGATAATTCTATTTAGTCCGTCAGTGGAGGAGCTCGTGGCTAAATAATAACAGCCGCACGGGTCGATCTTCAAGGTTAAGCAATGCTTGCTGAGGTCGGTCTGTGGATGGGTGACCATTTCAACATAGAGTTCCCTCCGTGCCTCGGAAAGCACGTTAAGCCGTTGGTCCCGGCTGTCATTTGAAGATCTTTGACAGTCGTTACGGGTAGTCAGAAGCTTGAGATCTGACAACAGTCTTGCCAAGGGGTATAGTGTTACCCAGTTACTGGGTTGTGGAGGTCAGATAGGCAGTCGCTCCATGTAAAGCACTAGTACTCAGCTGAATCCGATAAGACTGGAAGCCGACCCCAACAACAATTAAGAAAAGGCTAGGCAGATGATTTAGTCCGTCAGTGAGATTATCAAATAATATTGGACACGTATTTTTTGCTTTACCATCTATAAAAAAATACAAAGTTAAAGCGCATCAAAGTTCAGGAGTGGGGGCTTGTGACGTCACTAAGGCAGTATAAAGTGTACTAGACACAACGTATTAAATCGTCGTCACTTTATATTTACGTGTCAAAAGAAAAAATACATGTCCAATTTATTTTTAATCTACCTGACGAAAAAAAAACTAATTTTCAGTAAACTTTGGTATTAGGACCGGAATCATGGCGTTTCGTTCAAAATTCCGCTTTGTCTTATTGATTCAGTCAGTTGCAGTCCACTGTTGGATATCATTTGTTGCACCACAACACCAGGTATTCTGCCTTCTGCATCCAGTCTGACCCAATTACCTCTTTAAGGTCGTCTATTTAGGATTTATAATAGCTTTATATCTGTTGTCTACGATAAGGTATAGGTACTTAGCTTACAGACGGTCGTTAAAAAATATGTAAAAGAGTATGTACAGTAGGTAGATCAATACATAAAATAAGGAGGCAAACTGACCTTAGTTGCCAGGTACTGGCTATCTGAAGCATCTCTTAGAAACTTTTCGACGTCATTTGATGACAGTACCTTAGATTTTTTCTTTATAAAACCATCAGAGCGTCTCTTTAAAAATGCAATGAGATTTGAATATAAATTAATATCGACACCATTTTTCATCTTTTTTCACCATTTCATCGAATATGTTGTACACAACGAGCTAGGCTTATATTTACTAGCTAGTTCATTAAAATACGCCAAAACTATATTTTCGGAAAATGACTATTTTTCATGTTTTTCCACTTCAAAAAATTTTCATACGTGGTTATGTATCTGTCTTTGGATATTGACGGCAGCAAGCTGTCGCATGCGGTTCGCGCTTCTGTTAGTATATCCGGTGGAGTTGAAGTAAAATATGGCTTTATATACGACTTGCCGTACAGAACCACATATATAAATCTAGCTAGATGACGCGATTGTATGTACTGGGTGTGCCAAAAAAGCGGACTAAAGTTACGATCAATGATCGTAATCTGAGCTTTTCATTTAGCATTATTGAAACCGGAAATCCACCGAAACCTAGAAAAATGCATTATTAAGCCATATTAAGCTATATAGAATGTATAGACAAAGTTGGCTGAGGCATTGGAAATATTTTCTTTCATTGGTAAGTAAATTTGTTTTTAAATTGTTTGTGAAAAAGTGGCACGCTTGGTATTTATACAGATGCAGGGACTTGCGTTATCTAGTTAGATATATGTCTGTGCACAGAACGTTGGACTATTTTTGGGTCTATTTAAATCGTCTCGGGAAACAACAGTTGGTACCTACTCCAAAACGCCCATTCTTCAAGAATATGCTCACCCAATCAAACACGTGTATCCAACATAACAATACTGTATAATGAAACATTTACTGTCGCAGACGGAGTTGCATAACAACTTATGAATAAGGGGTAGGCAGAACGCACCCGTAATACTAATCCCGTCGTGAGGAGATGAGCGATGCGTTGCGCATGTTTAAGCGAACGGATACTAATTGAGAACGGTGGGATTTCTCTTCGGAACTAAGGAGATGGATCTCAGATATATCATTGGTAGAATATGTGTTGTAGTTCTCAGAATTCTGATGCAGATTGAATTTTGTTGTCTTTTTTTTTTCTTTTTCTCTTTTTTAGGGTTTCGTACTCGAGGGTTCCAAATGGAGCCCTATTGCTGACACTCAAGTGTCTGTCTATCTGTCCGTCGTCTGTCACATATTTTGTTTCGAAGAATTCTTTATCTTCTCATTATTCTTCTTAGCGTGTCGATGGCAAATATAAAAAGCTAAATATTGTGTTTGGCCCAGAATTCAGCCACGGCAACACCATTCAGTGACGCAGTCATAAAGTCCTCGCAAGTACAGGTGACAGGGCATGCTGCGCACTCTGTGAGATGGGCCATGGTCGGCGGAGAGATGCTGCACAAGCATTGAAGATTAGTGCCTTCAGAGAACCCCCACCTGTGGACTTTGTCCTTGCTGCGGCCAACTTGAGTGAGAAGTCTATTTAGGGTTTACCAGGTTTTCCATCGGAGAGCCACCTGGGCACACTCTGCCGTGGCCGACCTGAAAAAATACAAAAACTTCCCATTGACCTATGAATTTAAATTTGGTGATAACGTTTGTTATCTATACCATCTTATTTATTTATTTATTTATTTTATTATTAATGTACACACAGAAAATAGATATAGAAAACACATGATGACATAGGAGTACAAGGGTACTGCTTATTTCTTTAGAAATTTCTACCAGCAGACCCGCGAAAAGGAGATATGAAGAAGAAATGTAGACAAATAGTGTGTTAGAGCAGGAAGAGTAGAAAAGTTAACGACTAACCTAAGATATAAAAACATACACATATAGTATAAGTGATATATACTTAAATAAATACATAACTCTAAAATATATAGATACTGAATATATATACATATGCTTATAAAGATCAGATTTGAGAGGAAAGATAATGCTCTTTTAATCCATCATTGTTTGTACCGAATAGGCTCTGAAACTACTGGACCGAATTTAAAAATTCTTTCACCTATGGAAAGCTTCATTTTTCCCGAGTTACATAGGCTATAATTTTGTCGGGAGCTAAGCCGCGGGGTTCAGCTAGTTAAGTATATTTTACAAATTAATACCAATAAATTGATAAATCTTCTTTGGTGCGACACCCTATATATGCGAAGTCCGACACGCACTTGGCCGGTTTCAACGAACCGAATAAGAGAATCAATTCTTTTAGCGACGAATCAATTCTAAATTTTGCAAATTTTTGTCCCTACTACTACCTACCATTAAGTACTGTTATTAGCTTGCTTAGCTTAGCTTTCATTTATTACAGTGGAATTTGTAATGCCTTTATCAAACGCTTCATTCCCTATGTAAAGGCGCTTTCGTTTTGAGTCGTTGCAGGTGAACAAGTCCTCCCTCAAAAGTGAAAAAAAATGTTCAAGACCATCGTCCTTTTGTCCAATTCCACACTACCGTTAAGTTCGATGTTTATAGCTATTTCAATTTTATCTGTGGTTTTCGAATGTCCTTGTCCTGGAAGAGATTCTTGTGGAAAGTCAACATCCTAATCATCAGATGTTGATGAAGTTAAGACTAAATAAAACCCCAGAGGTTCATATCACTGATCAAGTTTTTGAGCACTGCATCCGATCCGAATCCGAGAAATTTCGGTCCGAAGTTGCCGTAGTACATATTGTAGGGGAGGTACCTCAGGTTACCCTCTAAGGGTTTTTACGCACTGCATCCCATCTCTAACCGAATCCGAAAGCCGACTTCCATCCTAATTGAAAATGTAGTGATTTCAGAAGGACAGTGTTCGGAAATTGAGATACAGTGCGTAACAGCCCCTATAAGAAATACTACGGCTACTTCGGACCGAAATTTCTTCCGAGAAATTTCAGTCCGAGTTTGTAACAGCTCTTAGGTTCACTATAATATTCTAATAAGGCTAAATGTTACGGTGTCCAACTTAATGCACGCAATCCACTTTGCTAGTGAGATTTTGGCACGTTTTGCGATATGTCCGTCTAGTAAAAAGGATTTTATTTATATCTAAATTAATTCTAGTATTCACTGGACACTTGACCGTCTTATGTGAAGTCTCAGGGGCTATTGTCACTCTTTTGTTGTGGCTAGTATCGATTCATTCGAGATGTGGTGTTGGAGGAGAATACTGAGAGTTTCTTGGACTGCGAAACGCACCAATGCATCGATCCGGACTCAGCTCAGAAAAAAACGCACTTGTCCACCATATGTCAGCACCGCATTTTTTTGTATTTCGACTACACAATGCGCAAAGGCGACGAGAATCTGGAAAGACTGATTGTGATTGGGAACACCGAAGGCTAAAGATCGCGCGTTCACCAACGAGATGGACCGATCAAGTGAAAGACTCGTCGTCCTCTAAATTCTACACGGTCGTATGGGACGCGCTGGACAGAAATTGTTGGAACTGTTGGACCATCCACTCCAGATGTAACCCTGATGCTGACTAGGCGTCGGTATTGTGAATCCTGTCACCTACTATAGTACTCACAACGGATCTTTGTGGCTCTGGATGGATGGAGGGGAAAGGGCCAAAGAAAAGATGGAGTGAGGAGTGATATGAAGGAAAGGGGAGTCAGTAATAGCGAAACAGAAGACAGGACGGTATGGAAGAAGAAAACGTGTTACGCCGACCCCAAGCAACATGGGATAAGGGCAGGAAGATGATGATGATATAATACTTGTCACCCAAAGGGCAATGGACAGGGCTATGCTCAGAGTTTCCTTGCGTGATTGAATCAGAAATGTAGAGATCCGCAAGACAACCAGGGGTACCGACATAGCCCGAAGAATTGCCAAACTTAAGTGGCAGTGGGCAGGGCACATTGCTCGCAGAACGGATGGCCGATGGGGCAAAAAAGTTCTGGAGTGGCGACCGCGAACCGGAAGACGTTGCGTTGGAAGGCTTCCCAACAGGTGGACCGATGACCTGGCGAAGGGTGCGGGGATCTGCTGGATGCGGGACGCACGGGACTGGTCAATGGAGCGACACTTGGGGTAGGCCTATGTCCAGCAGTGGACTTGATGGAAAATGTTAACCCGGGCACGTTTACCACCTTACTTTACTACTTTATCATCTTACTACAGTACATAAATGGACGTCAGTTAGCTGACAAACGCTGGTGATCTCAATCATCAACCACCGCCATCCATCAACAAATATAATAATATTATATATAAAATTCTCGTGTCACAATGCTAGTTACCATACTCCTCCAAAACGGCTTGACCGATTTTTATGAAATTTTAAATGCATATTCAGTAGGTCTGAGAATCGGGTACTATCTATTTTTTAATAGGTATGGTAGGATAGGGTAGGTGGGGTAGGGTAGGGTAGGTAGGGTAGATGAATGTTATGGTGTTTTTATTGCAAAACAAAGTTTGCCGGGTCAGCTTGTAATATTATAACTTAATCAGTGTCACACTTTTAAAAGAGACATTCTTCAGCACCCCAACAAGAATTTTAAAGCAATAAAACAGCGCCATATAGACCCAACCTAACACCCATAAACGTATAGAAAATAGTTTTTGTCTCAAGTTTTTATGCGCGGATAGCGGACGGAGCCCGGCAGGATCACAGGCGGTTAACGCCATAGGCGGCAAGTACACTCAAACTGTTTGCGAATACACGGGCTATTTACGATAAGCTGCGTTTTGTAGCTGCCGGCAAAGCCTTTCAAACGAGACGTGTGGGTATGATTGGTTTTAGATGAAAGGTTGCTAGGTATTTATCAGATATATAATCGGTATAATAAAGGCTCAAGATAATAGTCACATTCAACGATCTAACTTGTCGAAAATTTAAAAAAGTTAACTAAATAATAAAAAAGCCCGACTGCTTAAAAAGCGAACTAAAAAGACGTAAACAGCTGTGCAGACGGAGGATACATCTGGTTTTGGTCAGCCAGCTCGCGAATATATATCCTCCGACTGCACAGCATGAAATGCTTCTTGTTTACGTCTTTGTAGTTCGCTTTTTAAGCAGCCGGGATATTTTTAATTTTTTTTTTAGTTTACTTTTTATTTACAACTTTTTAGTTATTTTTTTTAGAATTAGTTACTTTTAAACATATAAGTGATATATATTTTTGAAATCACCTCTTGATACCCTTTATTTTGATAACCCACACGACGGGTTTGAAAGAAAAAAAAAACTCCAACAAAATGGCGCCCCAAAGCCGCCATTTTTTCTTTTCCAATTTTAATTTAGCCAGTGACACTTGCAGGGTTAAGACGAATCGATTGACGTAAGAATCATCAAAATCGGCCAACGCGTTTGGTCTCTAGAACGCCACATAGGAACAAACATACATACATAATACATACATAGACTGATAAACACATTATCCTCTTTCGGCAGTCGGGTAAAAATATATGTGATTGACATGCATTACAGAAATGTCAATCGGTGTGACTACGTATCATGGCGTATCATACGTGGTGTGGTGTCTTATGACGCATTTGATTGGCTACAAGGCTCGGTTGTGATATGACATAAGCACGGTGTCCCAGCGCTAAGAAAGAAAATTTGGTTCAAATAAATCTCATCAGATGGCGCGATATGCACCGATTTGTTATTGAATTGTTTGTAAAATTAACATTTTCTGGAATTGAACATAAAAGTTATATGTTCTTTGTTTAACAACTCTCCTAAGCACAGAATTATGGAATAATTAGATATTAATTCACATTTCATAGATTATTTGAACGGATCATTTAAAATTGATGCCAATAGATGGCGCAGTTTTAAATTTCTGAGGCATTCCACTCGATTGCATTGTTGACATCGAATGACACATGTTTTCTTAGGTTTTGGATAGCTTTTTCGATTTTAAACTTATTGAGAATAGGGATGTTGTCTGGGTGGAAAAATTATAATTCTATTTAGTCCGTCAGTGAGGTTATCAAATAATATGTACGCGTATTTGTTGCTTTAACAAATCAATAAAAAATTACAAAGTTAAAGCGCATCAAAGTTCAGGAGTGGGGGGTAGTGACGTCACTACGGCAGTATAAAGTGTACTAGCGGCGTGACGTCACACGATATTTCAACGCATTATATCGTCGTCACTTTATGTTCAGTGTCGAAAGAAAACATACGTGTCCATTTATTAATCTACCTGACGGACAAAAAATAAATTTACAGTAAACTACCCTCTGAAAGCTCTCAATATTCGATCGAGTGTTTGAATATGCTCGTGGCTAAATAATAACAGCCGCACTGGTTGATCATCAAGGTTAAGCAACGCTTGACGAGGTCGGTCCGTGGATCGGTGACCATTTTCAACATATCGAGTTTCCTCCGTGCCTCGGAAAGCCGTTAGTCCCGGCTGTCATTTGAAGATCGTAGACAGTCGTTACGGGTAGTCAAAAGCTTGAGATCTGACACCAGTCTTGCTAAGGGGTACCGTGTTACCCAGTTACTGGGTTGTGGAGGTCAGATAGGCAGTCGCTCCATGTAAAACACTGGTACTCAGCTGAATCCGGTAAGACTCAGACAGTCGACCCCAATATAGTTGGACAAAAGGGTAGGCAGATTGATTGTTTGCATATGAGTAATAACAGTACCCCTGCTTGTAGGGTAGCGTCGAGTACTGTAAATCTTCTTGTACCATAACGTCAACGTCACTCATATTGTCGGTACAGCAATTACTCGAAACCAGTATGTAAGATATTGAAGATTGTTTCCTAAGCTGCTAAGGTATGCCTTAAGGCTGTCTGTGGTGGCCAGCAGAGTTGATTGATGTTTTGATTAAACTTGTGTGTGGTATGAACATTGGACAGCCCATGATAATGAAAACGTTAGTTTAATTCTGGTTACCAAAGCTAAACTAACGTTATTTGAGAAATGATGTTTAAAAAATCGGTCAAGTGCGCGTCGGACTCGTGTACCGAGGGTTCTGTACAAACAGCTACATTCACCAACATAATTAGGTATACTAGGTCAACGGGAACTACCATATAGGTTTTCAACCCAAAAGCTATGGGTACTTCCGGTTGACCTAAAATTGTCAATTTGAATCAGTACTGATGATAAATTGGCACTGATTACACTTGAGCTTTAATAATTAATTTCCAGCCGTTATGATGGTTCCAGCCGTTATGATGGCTCTTTCTCTGTAACTGCTGTGCACCTCTGGAACTCTCTCCCACACTCCCTACGCGATAGCCCTTCTCTCGATGTCTTCAAAAGGAAAATTAAAGAGCATTTCCTTTTAACGCAATGTTATTAGAAATATATATTTGTATTTATGTATGTATGTATATATTTTTGATTTATTTTTATTTTTATAAATATGTAATTTTAAAATTGTACACTGGATCCTACCCTCTTTTGTCATCATTCTCTGTCACTCTAGGGTTTGCTGTAAGAGAACTCAACATTGAGTTAAGCTCGCTTTTGTACATGTACTTTATTATCACATTGTATTAAATATTGTTTTTGGTGTACAATAAAGAATTAAGAAACTTGACTTTACGAGAATCATTGTCCAATTGGTCAAAAAAAGCCATGCAGTCACGAGATTTTCTTTTAGACATGACTAAATTTTAATATAGGTCTTTCAATTCAATGAATAATAACAGTATTGTCTTTATTTTTGACACAAAAACTGCTCTGGACCGAGCAAAAGTAAAAATCAAGAAACATAACATGTTCCGAAACGCTCGCTGGCGGTGGCTGTGGTTGCGCCTTGCGCGCGAATCAGCTGTACACGAAGCATCACGGAAATTGCCGAATATAGTGTTTGCCAGGCTTCTGGGCCGTCCTGAAGTTAGCTTTCCGATGCACTAGGTACGAAACGGTGATGTTTTTGTATGAGATTTACATCTGCGCAGCCATTGTAGATAACTTCAAGGCGGCCAAGAAGTTTGGCGAGAACTATATCCCCGAAACCGTGATCAGCTTGGCCGACTAGTCGGCCTCTTTACAACTGACTAAACGGCTACTCGGCCTAAGTCACAGTCGGCACATCTGTAAATTCTTTATTTACCGTCATCTCAATTGTCACCTCCTTTCAAGGCATCTTTTACTTGATCCATCCATCTCGTTACGTAGTCTTCCTCTACCTATAACTATTGACATTTATGCTAAAAACAAGCAAAATTTCAAAATTTGAAAACCTCCGACACATTTAACTTGCGAAAACACCCCGATTCAAACAGTAAAACACCCATATCTTTTGAACGGCTAAACCGATTTTATTCAAACATAGCTAAGAACACTCACGACAAAATCACCTTTCAAACAAAAAATACTAAATCAAAATCGGTTAATTTTTTAAGGCGCTATGATGCCACAGACAGACACACAGATACAAAGCAACACACGTGAAACTTATAACACCCCTCTTTTTCCGGCGGGGGTTAATGATTGCTTGTTGTATATTATATTATACACTTCAGCTTATAAATAAAAATTGTAGTTCTTAAAATAAACAAGTAAAATTTCAAAATTTCAAAACCCCCGACACATTTATCTTGCGAGAACACCCCGATTCAAACAGTAAAACGCCCATAAATTTTGAACGGCTGAACCGATTTTATTCAAACATAGCTAAGAACACTCTCGACAAAATCACCTTTCAAACAAAGAAAACTAAATCAAAATCGGTTCATCCGTTTAGGCGCTATGATGCCACAGCCAGACACACAGATACACAGCAACACACGTGAAACTTATAACACCCCTCTTTTTCCGGCGGGGGTTAATGATTGTTTGTTGTATGATTATTAATTCATACACAGTACCTACACACTTGAGCTTGTAAATAAAAATTGTAGTTCTAAAAACTAAAACATACGCTATAGATGGTAAATTGAACTAAAAAGTCGCTGATCCTGAAGTTTCTGGTAAGGATAATGGGACAAACTATTTAAATTATTGCATTGTCATCATTCATTGATAAGTGTACAAAGTTTCAAATTAATCCGACGTTTTGAAGGGGGTGAAAATCACGTTCAAAGATTCCGTTTCATAAGTCCCTTGCAAAAGGACTTCTTTGATAGCCATTTCGTCCTGTTAATGACGGGCAATATTTTATTTTAACGGCAAACTTTAGAGGTCACGGCCGGGATTGTTTGTTTGTGTTATTTGCACCTCACCTCATTGAGAGAGAGGTTGCCCGACCTTGGATGAACCCATAAAACTTTTTGTTTCTGAACTCATTAGGTACGCTTCAGGAGGAGGTATGCAGTTTTGAATGGTCTAATAAAAGTTTAAAATTTGCTCTAGATTTTGTCCTTTGTGTCCTTTCAATAAAGACTCTTTGGGATATAGTAAAAGTTTTGTGTTTTTCTTTGTCTGTTTGTGAATTTGGGATACTTGTTTTTAACCCCAGCCGGAAAAAGAGGGGTGTCTGTGGCACCATAGCGCCTCAACGGATGAACCGATTTTGATTTAGTTTTTTTTTGTTTGAAAGGTGATTTTGTCGAGAGTGTTCTTAGCTATGTTTGAATAAAATCGGTTCAGCCGTTCAAAAGTTATGCGCGTTTAACTGTTTGAATCGGGGTGTTTTCGCAAGATAAATGTGTCGGGGGTTTTTAAATTTTGAAATTTTACTTTATGTACTATTCTATTATTTAAGTAAAATATTTGTTCAATGTAAATAACTATAGGGCTAATGTTAATAATTAAGTCATTTCTAATGATGATGTCTCTGGATTTTTGAAAACACCATAAGTTAGTAAAAAATCTTGTGAGATTAAGGTATTTCGATATAGATTAATTATTGTGAACAGATCATTCCAAATACAATGAATCCCATTCAAATTCGATAGTTTACAAGAAATCTGTCTTATATCACGTGATTTTTAACCGAATTCCCAAAAAACTTTTTTACAAAAATTTCAACCGACTTCCAAACAAAAACACTACAAAGTAAAAAATAACTTCAATTTCGGCAGTCGATGTTCCTTTTTTTGTTTCTTCGTTTTTTGACACCGACTTCCGAAATTGAAGTTATTTTTCACTTTGTAGTGTTTTTGTTTGGAAGTCGGTTGAAATTTTTGTAAAAAAGTTTTTCATTTTCACTTTTTGGTTGTGGTACATAATGGACAATTTCTATTGTCTAGCTACCTATAATGCCCAAAGTGAAGCCGGAATAGATTAACCTAATAACATGAAACTTAAACAAAACTGTAGAATGAGAGTATATTACCAGGGTGAACTGTTCACATCTGCGTACCCCTTTAGAGCGTACCAGTGTGATGTTATGTTATGAAATGGTGTAAATAATAAAGAGACATGCGATTGCAGCAATCCCGAATGATTTACCGTCATTTATTGAAGTGTTCTGATATATATCTCCGAAGTTCTTCATTAGATCTTGATGAAAATTAAATGGGACCACATGATATTTCAACGCTGGTGCTTGTCAGCACCAGCGTTGAAATAAAAAAAGAATCATCAAAATCAGTTCACCCAATAAAAAGTTCTGAGGTAACAAAGATAAAAAAAAAATATAGTCGAATTGATAACCTCCTCCTTTTTGTGAAGTCGGCTAAAAAGGAGGAGGTTCTCAATTTGATCGGTTTTTTTATGTATGTACTTACAACGATTACTCAAAGACGCCTGGACCGATTTGGAAAATTCTTCTTTTGTTTGAAAGGGTATACTTCCCATTTGGTCCTAAGTCATTAGGTCAGGATCTGATGATGGGATCATGGCAAAATCGAGGGAAATCCTCAAATATTATAGGCATACATAAAGCGGTTTCAGCATTTTCATCAATAATGCCATCATTTGCACTCAGAAAGTATCATTTGGTGAAGTGCAACTGGTGAAGAAGACCACAGATGGCCACTGGAACTTCTTAATGCTAAGTATGTCACGGGTCTACGATATCACGAATAGTTAAACGACTTTGATGAAGCAAATACTTATAAATAAATAGCACTGATTATAAATTCACACTGAAATATAACAATGTATCCTAGTCGTGTTTGGGTTTATTGGAATCGTCATAAGATGTACTTTGGCTATATATGATTTTTATAGCAATTGGAGGTACCTATCAAAACTAAAAAGAGTTATAATTAAAAAAACAGTTTTAACAAAAAAAAAAAACAAACCGACTTCCAAAAAAAAAACACTACAAATTGAAAAATAACTTTCTTTTCCGAAGTCGGTGTCGAAACACGGACAACAATAGGTACGAAAGACACCGACTTCGGAAAGGAAAGTTATTTTTCACTTTGTAGTGTTTTTTTGGAAGTCGGTTTGTGTTTTTTTATTATCACAAGCATTTATTTAACTTATCTTGTTAGTTAGTTATATATAATAAGTGTGGGTCAAATCTAGCAACTGAATTTTGAAACGAGCTGAAATTTTGTATTCACGATTTTTGGATGACATTGCATTTTATCAAAAACTTACGGTATTTACCCAGTTACAAAAATATCCATTACAACTGCGCAATTTCGCTAATTTCGTTTGATCCTGTATATTACAGACTATTATATTGAAATCTATCCAGGTGATTAGTTGGGTTATGATTGCCTCTCAATGGCCAACTTGGTCATGATTACAAACCTGTTGCGTATGCATGCATATACGTCATCTACAGACATCGATAAGTGTATATTCAACGATTAATAACTACTTTGATATCGATACTGCACAATCGATTGTATTTTGTTTGATCAGCTTATCCTCGGAGACTTGCTGCTATATTCCAAGTCATGTCCTCAAACTCGATTCCATCTCGAATCATCAAATTACCAGTTATGGCTTGTTATTTTTTGACATAAGTAGGTAGTGTTGTCATGACGACTGGTTCTTCAAAACTGACTTCGAATATAAGCCTTTGAGTTTTGGCGGGAACGTGATGGCGTCTATGTTGCTTCTCTGTTTTCACATCACATCATCATCATCAGCCTATTAATGTTCCCACTGCTGGGACACAGGCCTCCTCTCTGTGAGAGGGAATGGGCCGTAGTCCACCACGCGGGCCCAGTGCGGGTTGGTGGATGTCACATGTCTTCAAATTTTTGGTTCTAGGACATGCCGGTTTCCTCACGATGTTTTCCTTCACCGTTTTGAGAGCAGTGGTGAAGAAATAATTTACACAGAGTTTATCATGATGAAATCATTTGTTTTTTTTTTAAATTTTTTTCTCTGTTTTATTTTCCTAAAATTGTGTTTAGCTGAATATTGATAGTTTAAAAATGGTGGTGTTTTGTTCTCATAATATTAGTGAAGGTTTGTTCATGTTGTCGACATATGTAACTCCGTGGAGGCTTCCAATAAAGTTACCGCCATTTTATTGGGGCGTAACTATTATATATTAGTCTATGACTATTACATTGGACTAAAAATTAAAGAAACTAGAACTTCTTAACTTGACACTCGCTAAATGCACAAAACATGCGAAGCCAAAACAATAAAAGCCTTGGAGATTCCTTGAGCTGACATTATGTTGGCGATAAGTAAGGATTTTCATAGCGGAGTTTCACATGCGCGAAATTTCTCGTGTTCAATCCTAAACATTTTGTACTTTTCGACGATCTTTATAATTGCTGATAGAAATATTACTTTTTCAAGTCTCATGAGTTTCTTGTGGATTGTGACATAAATTCATATATCACGCTGTACATAATACCAAAATCTTCAACCTGTGCGTCCTACCTGTTATGACCTACGGTGCCGAGACGTGGACACTCACAATACTGCTGGTTCATCAGTTCAAAGGTGAATGGCAGATTTCGTACCGCATACTTTTTTTGTTGTTCGGTTATAGAATTTGTACCACTTATTAAGGCAACTAAGCCATCAATTTTTATGTAAGTTAACTATTTTTAGAACTTCGGATTAATTAATAATATCAGCAAAAAGATTATAATAAATAAACGTAATACAATCGTACATTAAACGCAGTTATGTTTTAGAAGTTGCCTTGTGTAAAATAACACAAATATTGAAATGATAATTAATTATTTAGATATACAAATAACTTTAAATATAATCAAACTAAGCATTATCAAACTGTTGCAATCCGCTGCTGGACATAGGTATCTTACAATGCGCTGAGTAGGTACAATCCTCATCTCAATCTACCTACTTAATGGTAAGTAAAACACTACAAAGATAGCAAAAAACAATTTATAACATTTACTTTACACATTATGTAACATTTACTTATACATATGTAACATTGGTACACTAGTACATAACCTTAAAAAATAAAAATGTTTATTACTTTTACGTCCCAAGTTCTAAAAATCTAAGAATTTAAAAAGGGATTATCTATCATATAAACTACCTATTAAAACAAAAAAATATCTCAAAACACGAAATTTTATTAGCGGTACGATATTCCCATACAAGCCTGCCATTCGCCTTTGCTCAGCGAGCTATATGGAAAGGGCTATGCTCAGAGTCTCTCTAAAGGATCGAATCCGAAACGAGGTTATCCGGCAGAGAACCAAAGTTGTCGACATAGCTCACAGAATAAGTAAGCTGAAGTGGGTGATATAAATCGTTGAACCGATGACCGTTGGAGTAAACGTGTTCTTGTAAACATAAGAAGGACGCCCACAAGCTAGGTGGAGCGACGACCTTCGCAGGGTAGCTGGTAGCAGCTGGATGACAGTTGCCGAAAATCGAACCAATTAGCGTGCAATTGAAGAGGCATATGTCCAGGCGTGGACTGAAATAGGCTGATCATGATGAGGATGAATACCTGGCCCGGGGAACCATGATGAAATGCGCAAGCACTCCAGCACCCCGGCCAAAGGTAGCTGCAAAACACCGTGTGGTTTTGGTCAGTGCGATTCTGAGCAAGGGGGTCTTGCTCGCCCCAGGGCAGAGGACATGGGCTAGGGGGGAGACATTTGCCAAGCAGAAGAACTACGAATATGTAGGTGACCGACGTAGATGCCAACATTGACATATGTTAGTCTACAAAGAACATTAGCACTAAATACACGGTATACTACATACTTAAGCATCTTGTTAGGCTTCCTATTGTAGTTGCTCTTGATCCAGCAGTGGACTGTTAGGCTAATGATGACGATGATGATGTTCTAGCTAAAGACAAAGGTAGAGGTGTAGAACACATCCATATTTTGCCAGTTTCGTTGAAGTCCTATGCAAAAGAGGTGATCTCTCGTCTAGTCTCTTGATCTCCTACATGAAAGCACATCTTTTCCTACAGATGTAGGTAAAGTTGTAGAATCGGTAGAACATACCCGCATTTCGCTATTTACGTTGTAACTGTAGGCGATCCAATGGAGCACAAAGCCGGGCACCGAGCTGCTACTGAGAATTTGATCTTGTATTAATAGGTAGCTAGAGAGGTACCAAAGACAAAGCGCTCACGAATTCGGTCCCAGTAGGTGCGGGCAAGGCTTGCGACGTAGATTCGGCGGCAATTATTGTCCGTCAGCGAGAGGGGGGTGTTGCGGCGCGGTGAAGAGGGGGAGGGAGGGGGGCGGCCGGCCCCGGGGGCTAAGATGGCCACCGTAATTAATTGGCGCGACGCGGGGCCCGACCGCGACGCGTCTCGTTCGCAACGCGGCATTGCGCCCGCGTGTATGGTGGCCAGGCTTTGACAAGTTGTGGGATGTATTTAGAACGTTGTTTTGGGTGAAAGCTTTTGGTAATTGAGTTTGTTTGTTTGTTCAGGCTGGTTTGGTTAACAGATACGATGGTTGGCGTACATTCAATTACGTGTGATCGGATTTGGCAGGTACGAGATCTCTGGTTCCAAGCGCAGTATTGCCTGGTCAGTAGCGTCATACTAGTTCAGTTCAATCTATTTTGTTTCAATCATAATGTAATTTATAGATGGAATTGAAGCTAGCTGCTTCTACAATCATAGCAGAACGAATGTTTTGGGCAAAAATATTGATCCAGATTATGCATGCTATCCAGTTCATAATTTCAAAATCAAATAGTATATATCAAATAAACTTTAGAGGTACTTTTGAATTGTCAATGAAAAAAAAAACAAATGTGAATCTAGTTGCAAATTCGCAAGCGTCAGTAGGTCTCAACTCTTAATAGAGAAGAATTTGAAAGAAACTCCACGGAAACTGTTTTCCATCAGTTTCAATTGCAAGTATTTGATTACATCATTCTTGTTGAAAAAATATGTGAAAACGATGCAAAAAGACGCGCACCTAAAAGCGTCTAGAGTAAAACAAACAATAATTTTTTTTTTACAAAAAATACAACCGACTTCCAAATAAAAACACTACAAAGTGAAAAATAAATTCTATTTCAGAAGTCGGTGTTCCTGTTTTCGTTTCTTCGTTTTTTGACACCGAAATCCGAAATAGATTTTTTTTTATCCGGTTGTATTTTTTGTAAAAAGTTTATTTTTATTTTTTCACTTTTATTTGTGGTACATAATGGACCAGTTCTATAGGCTAGGTACCTATAATGCCCAAAGTGAAGCCAGAATTGATTATCCCAATAACATGAAACTTAAACAAAACCGGTGGAATGAGAGTATACCAGGGTTACCTGTTCACACCTGCGTACCCTCTTTAGAGCGTACTAGTGTGATGTTATGTTATGTAATGGTAAAAACAATAAACAGACATGCGATTGCAGCTATCCCGAGAGATTTGACGTCTTTTTTTGAAGAGTTCTGATGTATATCTCCAAAGTTCTTCGTCAGATCTTGATGAAATTTAAATGGGACCACATGACAAGCACCAGCTTTCAAATAAAAAAAGAATCCTCGAAATCAGTTTACCTAGTAAAAAGTTATGAGGTAACAAACATAAAAAAAAACAGTCGAATTGATAACCTCCTCTTTTTTGGAAAGTCGGTTAAAAATACAATAAGTAGGTGATTAAAAACAGGCCGAGGCAGCCAAGTTATGACCAATCCCAACTGATGGCGCCCATTCACAAACATGACGCACGGATCGGCACCACTCAGCTCAACTATCAAGAAGGGATTCAGAGGCTGTGTATAGTTCGTTGTTTTTAGGGTTCCGTACCCAAAGGGTAAAAACGGGACCCTATTACTAAGACTCCGCGGTCCGTCTGTCTGTCTGTCTGTCTGTCTGTCTGTCTGTCTGTCTGTCTGTCTGTCTGTCTGTCACCAAGCTGTATCTCATGAACCGTGATAGCTAGACAGTTGAAATTTTCACAGATGATGTATTTCTGTTGCCGCTATAACAACAAATACTAAAAACAGAATAAAATTAATATTTAAGGGGGCTCCCCATACAACAAACGTGATTTTTGTGCCTTTTTCTGCGATAATGGTACGGAACCCTTCGTGCGCGAGTCCGACTCGCACTTAGCCGGTTTTTTTATTTCTAACTTATTTCGAAGTCTTGTATCCTTCTGCCCGAGTTGTGGTCACCGCAGCGTCGTCGACCAGCGATCCGACCGTAAACGTCTCACCCACACGCCGCGCGCGCCCGCTCGCCACTACATACCTACCTACGTAATGTACTGCCGACCGACCACCCCACGCAGACCCCTCACCATGTTCACACCAACACAAAATACACAGCCACCGACTGCATTAGAGGAACGAGGCAGCTCCACTTATAATGGGCAGCTTCCAATACCGCACTATACCATAGTTTGTCACATCAAGACCTCTGACCACTTGCACATTCTACCCCTCTGGTGCCGTAAAATGTTCAATCTAGAGGGGGTGGGGTAGCTCTGCGTACCCTGGCCAGCAGCTCATACAAATTGCATGGGTGTGAGTGAGTAACGTTAGTGCTCGGACCTCGGTTCGCTTAAGCGTAAATTCTGTTGCGTAAGTCGGAAAAGACGTCTGGTTTTCGAGATAGGGACGAGGGGAAAGTTATTGGAAGAATAGTTCGGTGAAATGAGATAATAGTATATATTATTCAGTTAGCAGGTCATTAGTATTCAGTATTTTTCTCGCTTTAATTTCGAGAAGAAAGTTTGGGGGAAAAGATTTCCCGCGCAACTTCTAACTTCGGGAAATGCGACCATGTATAACGTACGGAAAGTTACCTTACTTAACTATGCCTTTTTTAAAATTAATTTGCAATGTTTGTATGTATGTAAGTGTGTTCGGGTCAAAGAACAATGGCGAACTCTCAAATAATTTTTTGTTAACATTTTTTTTTGCGTCTTGTGATGAAAAATATGTCAAAATATAGAGTTTGATGCCTGAACAATTTTGTCTTCAGTTACCCTTTTATAGGAAGTCAAAAATGAAAGATATGCCAGATTGAAGTTCTAGAAATCTAGAGGTTATGTTAACATTACGGGTTCATGTACTATGCCGGTTGTCTATGGCAAGACACAGAGGCGGATTAAAAGTTGAGAACGCCCTAGGCAAGCACCTCATCGGCGCCCTTCTAGCGGCCACACATATAAACGAGCAAAACCATAAAAAACTCGGAAACGGCTCCAACGATTTTCATGAAATTTAGTATGCAGGAGGTTTCGGGGGCGATAAATCGATCTAGCTAAGATAAATTTTTAGAAAACGTCGTTTTTTCTGTTTTCATCCGAGCAGAGCTGGGTCGGCCAGGTACTTATAAATTATAACTAGTAAATAACCAAAATAAAACCGCAAACCACGATCATGAAAGCAATCTATTATACCTTTGGTCGTTCTAATTTCGATCTTATGCTTTTAGCTACACTTACAACATAACGTTTTTGATGAAATCAGGCGACGTAGGAGTAATCAAGAAGGAGCACGCTTCGGCAGCTCTTTATCTATAGAGAATTAAAGAATCTTTTATATTGTCACGGTGCATTGTTGAACTGCAGTGCGTGCGTCCCTTCTAACCTCGCGCCTCTAGGCACGTGCCTAGTTTGCCTTAGGGATAATACGCCTCTGGCAACACAGCTTAGCCAGACGCCATTTTTTATTCATTATCGTCAATTATCAAGTCAATTGAGTTTTCAATTATGACATTTTTTTTGTCATACTTTGATGGGCCTTGATTTGAAAATTATTTTATCAGTATCTATCATGGCCACTTAAGTAGACGCTTAATAATGCCACTTACAATTTTCCCGCCATTGTTCTTTTGCAGTTGATTTTTTAAGCAATAAAGTTATCGATAAAGGTAAAATTTTGCATACACGTTTAGCTTGGATGACAATGCATGGTTAGCTAAATGACGTCATTGTAAATCCAATATGGCGGATGGACCAAGATGGCGGACTAGTTATTTTTTGTGCACTGCCATAATCTGGGCATTAAATAAAAGGGTTTGCTGAGAAGAATACGACAAAAGCTGGTTTAAAAAAAAGATTTTATAATGAACTAGCTGACCCCCGCGGCTTCGCTCCCGTCAAAATTATAGCCGCTACTCGGGAATAATGTAGCTTACCAAAGGCGAAAGAATTTTTTTAATCGGTCCAGTAGTTTAGGAGCGTAATCGGTACAAACAAACAAACAAACAAAAAAATCTTTCTTCTTTATAATATTGGTATAGACATTATTGTATTAAAACCGTTGAACCTATATACCAAGTCCTAGTTTAGTTACTATTTTAATTGCCCAGTATATTTCATAGAGCATTGCGTGTCTAACCATAAACTATAGAGGACAAATAATGGTTTATGGTCGGTAATACATAATTAATTTTATCATAAACACGTCAAAGGAACCCTGCATGAACTTTGTATTGACATCAAAAAACTGCATGAATAATTATTTAACTTTGTGAAGCCTTTTATAAAATGCCATGACGGTTTTATGGCACAGATAATTATAATACTAGTTTCCGACACTCACGCGGGTAAATCCGGTGGTAGAAGAGATAATAATATTTGTATTCGCTGTCGTTACACCCAATTCGTCGGAAAACAATAAGCTGTCCATCCAACTGAAAACCGAAAAAGAATTGCCATGTTTCGGCAACAAAGAAAGAAATTGAAAGACAGGACGCATGTTCATACTTCAATCTGCCTAATTGGTAGTCAGCAAGTCAGGACTTAGCTTATCCTCTGCAAGACGTGTGTTGCCTGCCAGTCTCCTCCACGTCAATTAGGCTAGGACACATCCACACGACTATAAGGCCTCGTACCCAAAGCAGTTTTGGGCGAAGTCTGGTGCCAATCAGCCGGCATAATTGCCACCCGAGGCTTCGTCCTCGCAGACGAAGAAAAATAGAAAAAATGCCGGCTTACTCTATGGCTTTCCCGTTTTTCAAATATGGAAGGATGGAAGGTTTACGAGCGGCTCCGAGCGTAAAACTTGAAGTGAAATAACAAACAATGAAAACTAGCGCGCCGGCCATTGGGTGATTTATTTGGTCTTTGTGATAAAGTTGATAAACTGATCATGTGGCTCTGTTTTTAACCGACTTACCAAAAAGGAGGAGGTTCTATGTTCGACTTCTTGTAAGTTTTTTTTTTTTTTTTTTTTTTTTTTATGTATGTTCACCGATATCTCCGTCAATTGTGGACCGATTTTGAAAATTCTTTTTTTGTTTGAAAGAGTATGTTTCGAAATTGGTCCCATTTTAATTTGGTGAAGGTCTGATGAGGAACTTCGGAGATACACAACAGAACTCTTCAATAAATAACGGCAAAACTCTCGGGATTGCTGCAATCGCATGTCTGTTTGTTGTTTATACCATTTCATAACATAACATCACGCCAGTACGCTCTAAAGGGGTACGCAGATCTCTCATTTCACCGGTTATGTTCATGTTTCATGTTATTCTGGAGTTATAGGGACCTTAATAAACAACTTGCTATTAGGTAGGTAAAACTAAAAAGGGAAAAATAAAAAAACTTTTTTGCAAAAAAATACTACCGACTTCCAAATGAAAAACTACAAAGTGAAAAATAACTTAACTTTTGGAAGTCGGTGTCCATATGGCAAAAAAATGGTTCCTACGAAAGACACCGACTTCCAAAAGTTAAGTTATTTTTCACTTTGTAGTTTTTCATTTGGAAGTCGGTAGTATTTTTTTGCAAAAAAGTTTTTTTATATATTTTTATTTTGTATTTGGTTATGTGAAATTATTGATTTGCTTATAAATTTCTATTGAAATTTATTTTTGACATTGAATTTTTCTTATATTTTTTTTTTGTTTTGACTTGAATGGTTTGGAATTTGTATTATTATAATTATTATTTTGTTTTTGCTCAGGTGACGTTATTGATCTTTTTTTTATATGTATTAGTGAATTTTGTTTGTGACATTTAATTTTTCTATTGATTGAAATGATTTTATTTTATTTTTACATTATTTTTTTTTTAAATATTTGATAGGTATTACTTATTTGCAAATTTCTATTGAATTTTTATTTTTGTCATTGAATTTTTCTTATTTTGAATTGAATGCACAACATGATTTTCTACTTGTTTACGTCTTTTTAGTTCGCTTTTTAAGCAGTCGGGTTTTTTTTTTATAATAAAAAAAAATAATCTGACTGTCTTCCATTCCAGAACTTTCAACATTATGATTCATCCACATCCTAATCTCAAAAACAATTGCCATAAGCTCATAACCCACTTTTAATCTCCGCACGTGCGTGCATTAGTGACGTCACCATCGTTCCTAAGCGTCGTCGCGCGTCGTGATCTGCGATCCAATCGCGCGACGTGATTGCGGTGTTAATAATAAAACCTACGACTTGTCTGGCAGTCGTTGCGTCACGCGACAATGGGCAAGCGACTAGTGTCTGTCGCCCGACTGCGTAAGTGGGTAGAGCTATGTGAAATGGAATTACGGGAAGAGTTTGAACTGTACGTGGTAAGGGAGTAATAGGGAGGACTACCTACTAAACTATTTTTATTTTAATATTATAAATGCGAAAGATTGGATGGATGTGTGTTACTCAACCACGCCACAACGGCTGAACGAGGAGATATAGGTTATAGTCTGGTCTTTTCATCCCGGTATAATATGTACCCTTGGGCACAGATATACAGATGCCTCATCCCATACAAAGAAACCGAGCCGACGTAACCAGCGTTTTTCGTCTGATTAAACTGATTATTTTTATGAGTACATCGATCGCGTTCGTTTGCGTTCCACGGATAAAGATGGTGTTAGCAGCGACTTGTAGTATGTTTATGCACGTTTTTATGGTTTAATTGTACCAAAATGTGTTACAAAAAAAATTAAGAAAAACGAGTGTTATGCCTTCAGAAATTCAAAACCACGCCATCTATTGGGAAGAATTTTAAATGATTCGTTCAATTAATCTTTGAAATAAGAGCCCAATAGATAAGAGCTCCATAATTTTGTGCTTAGAAGAGTTTATTACACAAGAACATACAATTTTATGAACAATTCTAAAAAATATTTGTTTTACACTCAATTCAATAACATACGATGCACATCGCGCCATCTAGTGATATTTATTTAGCCGATACAGGCCTAATGACCCCAATAGGGTATTTTACTAAAAAAATGCTTTTTGTCCGTCAGGTAGATAAATTAAAATTTAAATTAAAAATTTAAATTCATTTATTTCAGGTCTTAAACCCATATCAGACAACATCTTTAAATCATTCAATAATAAATACAAAATCATTAATAGATAAATACAAACAAATAAATACAACATCAATACATCAAATAAATTCAAATTCATATTAAATTATCATATTAATTACATTAGTCTCTTACGTGCGACACTATATGTAACTTGTAAATAAAAAACGTTGGAGACGTATTTTTTCTTTTGACACTTAAACGTCACTTTCGACGACGATATAATGTGTTGAAATATCCTGTGACGTCACGCCACTAGTACACTATATAATGCCTTAGTGACGTCACAAGTCTCCATTCCTGAACTTTGATAACCTTTAATTTTAAATTTTATTGATTTGGTAAAGCAAAAAATACGTGTCCAATATTATTTGATAATCTCACTGAAGCATGAAGTACTAAATAGAATTATCATTTTTCTATCCAGGAAACTACAATATTTAGTCGGGAGTCTTATAACCACATGTCAGATGAATCAGAATCAGATCAGGATCAGAACTTTATTTATATGAAGTTGTATGAAGACGATCCCATGTGGTTATAAGGCTGTGTTTCCACCAGAGATAGATCATAGTGCTAGGCCGCTGAGCGGAGCGACTGGTTCGGGGATGTGTAGCGGACACTGATCGCGGCCGTCCCTAGCACATATCCCTCATAACACATTCTTTGCTCTCATCTTCCCCTTGTATCGTATGTTCAAAAAACTAACACGGCTGAGCCGTTACCACTAAAGCTGCGCTGAGAGAGGCTACGTAAATGAAGTGAGTATATTGGTCTTAACAAACACATCCCTCGCTACGCATCCTTGCACATCGCTGGTAGAAACGCAGTCTAAGGCCGGGACTCCACCAAAGCGGAGATGTGCGGAAAGTCCAGCTGAGCGGAGACGAGATGTGTGAATAACGAAATTCTATTGGTTGGTTTCGTCTCCGTTTTGGACATCTCCGCACATCTCCGCTTTGGTGGAGTCCCGGCCTAAGGGTGTATTTCCACCAGAGATGTGCAATGCAGCTAGGCTGCGAAGATGTGAAAGCTAAGCTACAAAACTATGTGACCGTTTCCACTGATGCTATGCTATGTAGCGGACTAGTAAGATGCGCTATGAAGATGCGCCGCCGCGCGCGCCGCGAGGTTGCTGTGCGAGGAAGATGCGCAGCTCGAGCTGTGCGATGTATCGATAGTAGTGAAGGCACGGGAAGCGGCGCGGTGAGGGGAGAGGCGACCATCCATAGCACGCATACAGAGCATGCATCCAGATCATGCACCCATCCGTACAAAAAACATAGCCGTGTCCACCACTGCTATTTTATATGGACCAATGAATATGATTGATGGATATCAAACGCATCCATAGAAACGTAGCATAGTATATATCTGGTAGAAACGAAGCCTTAGACTAATAAGATAGCTAGTTAGTAATGTTGGTAGCATTGCTGACTAAGTGGACTACCCCTGGGTAGTGGTTGCTCTCTGCACGTATTAGAATCGTTTCTAATTGACGTCACTTCCTAGAAACGATGGCACGATCGCAGTTCGGAACGGAACATACGTTTCTAGAGTGGGATTGGATCGGGGATCCACATTGGAAATGCCTTGTAGAAAGTCAAAAGGGAATATTAGGGAAATATTCACTTTCAATTTAACAATTCCGAAGATGTAACAGATTTGAATTATGAATGCATTTTGTTGCATTCATAATACCCGCTATTTCGCACGCGTAAAAGATGTTTTGCTATCCCAAGGGAACACAGTACTGAGATAAAAATTTCCTAGTGTCTGAAACTATCTCCATTCCAAATTTCAACAAAATCGGTTCAGCTGTTTAGTCGTGAAAAGTTATCAGACAAACAAACGAGAGTTACTTTTTCATTTATAATATTACTTGCATCTACCAGCGGCTTCGCCCAAATGTCAAAATACTGTGCCACCAATGAATCTTGAATTGGTGACTTAATAAAAACAATGCTACTTATTAACACTTTATTTGCAAACCGAAATTCGCACAGCAATAATATTATTATAAACGATTTATGTTTTGTCGCTAAAACAGTAGAAGTTGATGTCATGCCTGCTTTTTCAAATTATCTAGATGCTAAATAACCTTAAATTGGCGTGCCCGAAAAATTTTGTCATGTGCCACCTCTAGCACGCGTGCCGTTGGTTCGCCATCCCTGTCCTAAGGTAACATCACCCCGGGAAGAAAAGTATTGCCTTTGTGCTATTCCTGACTGTAATCTGTCTCTGTGCCAGCCAAATTTCATCCAGATCCGTTCAGCCGCGATTGAGTATACAAACATGCATTCAAACCTTCGCATTTTTAGGGTTCCGTACCCGAAGGTTCCAAACGGGGCTCCGTTTATAGTATTACTATCACTCATGTGTCTGTCTGTCTGTTTGTCTGTCGTGTGACACACAGGTTTTACAGCCTATCGGTTGGAGCAAGAGTCTTCAAATTTACATAGCATTTAAGCATCTTCTCATCCAAATCGTAAAAACATATTTTTAAATGTTTTTAAGGGGGTTCCCCCTTATACAGAAAAGGGGGCGCATTGAAAAATTTGTTTAGAGCTCGTTAGGTAAATAGAAACTGTATTTTTTGTTTTACAAAATATTGGAAAACAAAGGAATGAGAAGCCACTAAAGTCAGCTCTTTTTACAAAATTTTGTTACGAATAATTTTTTAACATCCCATTGACCCATGAACTTTAAATTTGGTGATAATGTTTATTATAACATATATGTTACTAACAAATACCAAAATATTGATAAATCAGATTCTTCTTTGAAATTGCCTCATTGTTCCTATTAAAACCAACTTGATTTTGCGGTTTGGTACGGAACTCCAAATGTGCAAAGCCCGACACGCACGTGACTGGTTTTTTAATATTAGTAGGATGAAGGATTTAGTGGGATAGGATTATAGTACCAGTGTTTTACATGGAGCGACTCCCTATCTGACCACCATAACCCAGTAACTGGGTAACACGGTACCCCTTGGCAAGACTGATGTCAGATCTCAAGCTTCTGACTACCCGTGACGACTGTCAAAGATCTTCAAATGACAGCCGGGACCAAGGGCTTAACGTGCTTTCCGAGGCACGGAGGAAACTCGGTATATTGAAATGGTCACCTATCCACGGGCCGACCTCGTCAAGCTTTGCTTAACCTTGATGATCGACCAATGCGGCTGTTATTATTTTTTGCGGCTGTTGTTATTCGAAAAACGAACCACATGAAAAGAGAAGACAATGTTCTTTTCTTGTCACTTCTCTTTTTAAATAAAATTGTAATGACGTCACACATACGCGAATGTCTCCAGAGGCGCTGCACATTCGGGGTGACATTTAAAACGGTACTTGGGACGTCACGGATACCCGGGAACCGTACCGGGTAGGTATCGTCTGGCTGCAAGCTGCATACCAGTCCGCAGCCGAGCATTCTCTACAGCGGCGGAATGTTCTGGCACGTGCGCTGAGAGTACAGGGTGCTGGATTTAGTCTGGATTGATTATTCAACAGAGATTTAGTTTTAGGCATACAGCCATTTGGCCATTTTGGCTGTTGGCGTCAAAAATATATACATATTTTTATGTAGGTAGTTTATTTTATCTTACTGAATTTTTATATTTTTGTATCGATTTTTTGGGTTCCGTACCCAAAGGGTAAAAACGGGACCCTATCACTAAGACTCCACGATCCGTCTGTCTGTCTGTCTGTCACCAGGCTGTATCTCATGAACCGTGATGACAGAGAGACGACGTGAGAACAGTTGAAATTTTCACAGATGATGTATTTCTGTTGCCGCTATAACAAAAAATACTAAAAACAGAATTAAATAAATATTTAAGTGGGACTCCCATACAACACACGTGATTTTTATGCCGTTTTTCCGATATTGGTACGGAACCCGTGCGCGAGTCCGACTCGCCCTTGGCCTTTTCTTTACTAAAATAATTTATTCATTTATTTATCTATTTATTGAACAAGGCACACCAACGACTCATTTACAAATTAAAAAAAAAAAAAAAAATACTGGAAAAATCCTGTGTAAGCAAGTCACTTATAGGCATGCACAACATTTTCATTTAAAAGTCGCATGAAATAAAATAAGAATTTAAACAAACATAAAGTGAAATCAAAGGGAAGAAAATTAAATTAAAATACATAAAATAAAATAACGTCAAAATAAAATCAAAACGAAATGAAATAAAATAAAATTTAAATATACATGTCGTTGATATCATTAAATTTAAGAATTACTAATTAGTTTAACCTATTACTTATTGTTTTTGTTCTTGTAATCTACAAATGTTTGTAGGTATGTCGTTTTGTGGCAATTAAATACTTTTTCTTTCTTTCTTTCAAAAATATCTTATATCTTGCACAAAACAATTTTTTAATTCAATTAATTTAATTCTTGTTTTATTCGTTTAATTTGGTAAACCTTTTGTAATTTGACTACAAAAGAAAACAATCTAAAAAAATACGATGTAGGTACCTAGGCTACGCCACATAAGCACGCTATGTTCATAACATAACACACTAAATCACCACCTAAATAAATTTCTGATTCCATTGCTTTATATGCTTAAAAACACGACTGATCGACCGCGACAACGTAAAAACGCAATGAATACATATATATTGTTAAATTGTCAAAATAAAATACATTCCAATTGATTCTGTAACTGTTCAGCAAAAAGTTTGGCATCAATTTAAATTAGTTCTAGTGTCAACGTTGCTTATAACATGATTGAAATCTGGCACAAGATTTTCACGCAGTTTCGTCAACACTCTGTATACGGGCGTGCATTTAGTACGTAGACAAGTAAGGCGGCGATCCCGAAGCGTTATTTAGGTACTCGCGCGAAAATAATTGTTAACTATGTGTTTAGCTGCGCCGGCGCAAAATGGGAACAATTTTACACGTGGAGATTATAATGTAGGTAGGTTTTCTGAGCTTTTTACCCGGCAGCAAGGAAAGGGTTATGTTTTTCGCGCGTATCTTGTATGTTTGTGTGTATGTCAATCAATCTGCCTAACCTTTTCCCAACTTTATTGGGGTCGGCTTCCAGTCTAACCGGATTCAGCTGAGTACCAGTGTTTTAAATGGAGCGACTGCCTATCTGACCTCCACAACCCAGTAACTGGGTAACACGGTACCCCTTGGCATGAATGGAGTCAGATCTCAAGCTTCTGACTACCCGTAACGAGTGTCAAAGATCTTCAAAGAAATTCGTGATGGGCCTTAGTTCGGAATAGGCCTTATCAGAAAGCTTAAAGTCACCCAAAAGGCAATGGAGAGGGCTATGCTCGGTGTTTCCTTGCGTGATCACGTCAGAAATGATGATATCCATTGGAGAACCAAAGTTACCGACATAGCCCGAAGAATTGCCAAACTTAAGTGGCAGTGGGCAGGGCACATTGCTCGCAGAACGGATGGCCGATGGGGCAGAAAAGTTCTGGAATGGCGACCGCGAACCGGAAGACGATACGTTGGAAGGCCTCCCACTAGGTGGACCGATGACCTGGTTAAGGTTGCGGGAAGGCATCGGTCAATGTGACGAGGCTTGAGGGAGGCCTATGTCCAGCAGTGGACGTCTTTCGGCTGATATGATGATGATGATGAGATAAAGGGGGCATCTATCGTTGTTTAGAGCTAGTTGAGTAGATAAATACTGTATTTTTTGTTATAAAAAAATATCTGAAAACAAAGGAATGAGAAGCCACACAAAATTTTGTTCCGCAGAATTATTTTAACTTCCCATTGACCTATAAACTTGATTTTTGGTGATAATGTTTATTATTACGTATATATTACTAACAAACACCAATATATTGATAAATCAGTTTTTTTTAATTCCCTCATTTTTCCTATTAGAACCAACTTGATTTTGCGGCTTGGTACGGAACCCCGGTCGCGGATAAATTTGAAAAAGAGTTACCGCGGCCCTGGCTCATGCAACTGAAGGAACACGGGTGGGTTTTAGTCAGTAAAAGTCTGACACGCCCTCCGCTTCACCCAGAGCGGGAGAACTCATTGGATGATTTCCACCCAAAAAAAAAAGAAAGAAATAGTACGGAACCCTAAATATGCAAAGTCCAACAAGCACTTGGCCGGTTTTGTCATTTGTAAACGGTGACGCTTGTAGGCGCTTGATTTGAATGGAAAGTTTTGGCAATACCATCTCTCAACATAGCAGCCGAGGCGTCTCCATGCTCTATGAATCCAGTTCAACAATTAAATAAAGTTAGTCTCAAAGCCTTGTTTGTTTTTTCTTCCTTACCGTACCTTACAGAAGCTATTTTATTTCTTTTCGTGCCGACATTTATATCTTTATCTGCCGTCCTGTTTATCTGCGATCTCATCTGCCTGATATGTAGGTCCTATTAATTCCACGTAGACGATTGTTTTGTAAATACGGATATTTTCCGCCTACACTGAAAAAAACATATTGGGATTTGCGAACTTTTTACCCGACTGCTGAAGGAGGGTAATGTGTTTATCAGTCTATGTATGTATGTATGTTTGTTCCTTATGGCGTTCTAGAGACCAAACGCGTTGGCCGATTTTTATGGTTCTTACGTCAATTGATTCGTCTAAACCCAGCGAATGTCACTGGCTACATTAAAATTGGCAAATAGAAAAATGGCGGCTTTTGGGCGCCATATTGTGGGGTGTACCAAAATAAAGGATTTTAAGGGATGATTTCAAAAATATATAACCTTATATGTTTAAATGTACCTAATTCGGAAAAAAAAAAACTAAAAGTTATTACAAAAAATCCAAAAACCCTTTTTGAATTAGCTTTTTTATTCTTTGCAACAAAATAGATTTTAACTATTAATTGGTTAAATAGTTTTGTTGCTAGTAAGAAGGCTAGTCTCCCTCAGAACCGTAGAAGCGTAATGTAATGTTTTTGGTGATATCTTCTTTCATAAGCATCTACTTAGGTGATAATGTGGGTGGCCAAGTATGAGGATTAAATATGCAAGGAAGCTAATACAGCCCGAATTTCTCCTCAAAACCAGAAAGAAATATAACATTTCTAAAACGCTCTGTCTACCCCTTAGGTAAAAGCGTCGTGATGGCGGTTACTCGTTCTAGATTAAGTTCATCCACGCATAAATTAGCGGGTAACGCCAACGGTACAAGCAAGTACTCGTTCGAACTTCTGTAACCATGAAGAAAACGGGCGCAACCGACCTAAGCGCAAAAATGGAGAAATAATAAAAAAAATATCTGAAATGTTGAACATGAATTTTCACAGTACGAAAACTCGTAGAAAAGTATAAAAAATATTACTAGATGTAACTGGTTTTTCTGACTCCGAATGTGTAAATAGGTAACTCAGTTTTTAGAGTAAAACTTCTTAGGCGGTGATTTAATAATTGGAAGATAATTAAGAGTGACATTGCCAGGACGCTTTACGTTTAGGCACATTTCTTTACTTTAGTTACTGTAGTATTATATTATCTTTGCTTTAGTTAAAAGATAATAAAGATATAATATAATATAACGCCTTCCTGCTCTCACACTAAATTTCTCTACTTTATTTTATACTAGCTTCCACCCGCGGCTTCGCAAGCTTAAAAGGTGCTTTATCATCCCAAGGGAATACAAACTATACTATTCCCAGTGTCTCAAACTATCTCAATGCCAAATTTCATCTAAATCGGTTCAGTAGTTTTTTTTTTTTTTTATAACCTATAGGCTCGCGCTTGACCACAATCTCACCTGATGGTAAGCGATGATGTGGTCGACGGTGAAACATGCTTGCCTAGAAATAACATATTCACTCTTGACTTAAAGACCCCTAGATTGTAGCTATTGGGAAACACAGACTCCGGCAGGGAATTCCACTCCTTAGCTGTACGCATAATAAAAGTGTTCCCAAAACGTTTTGTGCGTATGGGTGGGATGTCTACCATGTATCGATGGCGCATCGCCGTACGTCTGGTAGTCCGATGGTGGAACGGGCTAGGTGGAATTATATCGTGCAATTCCGTCGCACACTCCCCGAAATGTAACCGATAAAAAACCGACAGGCTGGCAACTCGGCGACGATGTTCAAGACTCTGGAGCTTTGACTTGACCAGCGCCTCATCGCCGATGAGCCTCTTGGCTCGCTTTTCGATCGACTCTAGTGCGTCGAGCTGGTATTTGGCTGATCCGTCCCAGAGATGAGAACAGTACTCCATGCATGATCGAACTTGCGCTTGATACAAGTTGAGGAGCTGTTCCGGCGTGAAGTACCGTCTCACCTTTGCAAGGATCCCCAGCTTTTTGGCAGCTAGCTGAGCCTTTGCCTCAATGTAAGGGCCAAAATTGAGAGTAGATGTCAACGTAACGCCAAGAAGCTCAAGATGGAAAAGTAGATCCAGAGATTACCCCCTACAACCTCATAAACTTTACCTCATTATAATATCACTAGCTGTCCCACGCGGCTTCGCTCCCGTCTACTGGCTACCTACCTATCCATCTACCCTACCTACCCTACATACATGAATGTTGCGTTACTTAAACCGTTTACGCAGCGCACGCAACAGAAGCTCTCAAAAACTTTTAACAAAAAATACAACCGACTTCCAAATAAAAACACTACAAAGTGAAAAATAAATACAATTTCGGAAGTCGGTGTTCCTGTTTTCGTTTCTTCGTTTTTTGACTCCGACTTCCGAAATTGTATTTATTTTTCACTTTGTAGTGTTTTTATTTGGAAGTCGGTTGTATTTTTGTAAAAAGTTTTTTTTATTTTTCACTTTTTAGTTGTGGTACATAATGGACTAGTTCTATAGGCTAGGTACCTATAATGCCCAAAGTGAAGCCAGAATTGATTATCCCAATAACATAAAACTTAAACAAAACCGGTGGAATGAGAGTATACCAGGGTTAACTGTTCACACCTGCGTACCCTCTTTAGAGCGTACTAGTGTGATGTTATGTTATGTAATGGTAAAAACAATAAACAGACATGCGATTGCAGCTATCCCGAGAGATTTGACGTCATTTATTGAAGAGTTCTGATGTATATCTCCAAAGTTCTTCATCAGATCTTGATGAAATTTAAATGGGACCACATGACAAGCACCAGCTTTCAAATAAAAAAAGAATCATCTAAATCGGTTCATCCAGTAAAAAGTTCTGAGGTAACAAACATAAAAAAAAAAAAAAAACTGTCGAATTGAAAACCTCCTCTTTTTTGGAAAGTCGGTTAAAAAGGAATAATTTGCCCATTATTGCAACATTTTTCATTTTGTTCCGCTCCTATTGGCCGTTGAGTGATGTTATATAGCCTATAAATGGACTATACAACACAAAAATATTTTTTCAATTCCAACCAGTAGTTCCTGAGATTAACGCCTTCAAACCAATAAACAAACAAACACTTCATATTTATAATATTAGCATATACGTAGATAGTATCACGTGAACTTTTTTTTTAAAAGGGCAGATGTGCCCCTTTTTCTTTAGACCCTAGACTCTTCCACAGGTCCTTGGCTTCAAGCGAATTCTAATTAATAGCTGAATATGAATATGAAAATTGAAAAATTATAAATGCAACGACAATTAACAACTCGTTCGGACATGTTTGAGCCATGAATGTTAATGTAATATGCCTCATATTAACGTAGTGTTGGCCTTTTGATATTTTTTATTAAGTTACTAACAAGAATTAGATCTGATAAGAAAATTATAGTCCTTAAATTTTTTTTTATTGGTTGTTAGTTTCTAATAAGATTGGACATGGATGTAGAGTTTTGGTTCACTCTAGTGGGATTATTGCATTTTTCAAGATGCAAAATTAATAATTATATTTTGTCATGTCCGCCTGGGAAAAACAGTCCAGTTGGGTTGGTCTAACTTCGAGAAAGAGGTCAACCGTCGAATACGACTCGGCTCGGCGGAGTTGCACGGTATCTTCTCGTCCAATTTACCGCAGTGTCTCAAGACAAAAGTCTATGAACAGTGAGTGTTGTCATTAATTACCTATGGGACCGAGACGTAGTCACTCCCAATGGCATCAGAAAGCTTAAAGTCACCCAAAGGGCAATGGAGAGGGCTATGCTCGGACTTTCCTTGCGTGATCGCATCAGAAATGAGGATATCCGCAGGAGAACCAAAGTTACCGACATAGCCCGAAGAATTGCGAAACTTAAGTGGCAGTGTGCAGAGCACATTGCTCAAAGACAAAGACAAAGACAAAAGATATTTATTTCAACTGGGCCACCAAGCGGCACTTTTGAATGTCACAATTTAAATTTACTTGGAATAAAAGTTGATTCTACCGTGCATTCGGAAAGTAGCTTGTTATGGAGAAGAATGCACAAGAAACTCCATACCTTCTCTTTAAAAAAAATTTATTCTACCGTGCATTCGGAAAGTAGCTTGTTATGGAGAAGAATGCACAAGAAACTCCATACTTACTCTTTAAAAAAAATATATTTTTACGATATTTAGGTACATAAGTACATACATTAATAAATTCACATATGTAAGGACAATGCACCCAGAATAGCACTACACACTATACTACGTAAAGGTACAGTGCAACATAAAAGAGTAGAAGTTAAATATTTGGGAACTAAAAGTTTTCATCTTCTGGCAACATCTAAAATGAGTACTTGAGCTGTCATTTCATCTCGATCGGTTTCGATTTTCGTAAGAATTTTGGTTTTTGTGTGATATTTCTGTGTGTGGATAGAAAAACAGTGGAAATACATGAATAAGGTAATTAGTGGAGGTGCCCGTGATATAGTTTACAAAGTTTATATGCGGTGTATAGCCGAATTCCAAGCTGGGAAGCTTCTATCCAACTTAAAAGATGTTTGTCATCGTACAGCAGATTTTACTGGTAAGTAACTATTGAAAGTTGCACTAAACGTTAATTACAAACGATTAATACATTCAGGGAGCAAAATTTTCGAACCAAATATCATTTTCAATTTATTTGTTTACCATTTTTGAGGTTATGCTAAGATAAACAAATAGCGTTGTAGTTATAGCGCGACTTAACAACGTTGATGGTAATGTTGTGATAGTCTATGACCTATGGTCTTGGTTTGTGTTAGGATTGTCTATGACAACGACGGGTGGGTGTCGGTGACTTGTGGTGGTACCTGTGAACGGTTCAACTATGGTTGTTCTGGTAAATAAAACATAATTCAGCTTAAACAGTTTATTATTTACAACATGGTGGCAGCGGTAAAAAAAATTCAGTGAACAAGTATACGTGCAATCAGTAGAATACGATTCAGATGAGTACGAAAATGGAAGAAAACAAAGACAGCAAAATGGCGGTGCCGCCACCGGCAAATTTCAGTTTTGTGCCAGAAGAATGGGCTAAGTATAAAGCCCGATTTCTAAGATATCTAAGTCTCGCGGGAGCCAACAATAAATCAGAACAAGACAAAATAAATTGTCTCATGTACTGCATGGGGGACAAGGCAGAAGACATAAAAATTCAGTTTATCTTGAAACTAAACACTTTTACTGAACTAATCGAAAAATTTGACGATTTCTTTTTGCCAAAAAGAAATGTTATATATGAAAGATACAGATTTAATACAAGAATTCAAAATAACGGGGAAAAGTTTGACGACTTTGTAACGGATTTGCACAAGATTGCGGAGAGCTGTTTGTATGGAACTCTAAAAGAAGAACTCATTAGGGACAGAATTGTAATAGGCGTACTGAATAAAAGAACTAGCGACAGGATGCTCCTGAAAAGAGATCTTACGCTTGACGAAGCTGTCCTAATGGGCCGGCAAGCTGAGATGCAGCAGGAGGAAACAAAGAAGATGAGAGGAGAGGAGGAGATCTTCAAGTTGGAAAAAAGAAGACCAGTGAAAGGAAACTGTTGGTTCTGTGGATTAGAACGGCATCAAAGGGATAAATGTCCAGCATCCAAAGTGACTTGTCATAACTGTAAAAGACAAGGACACTTCGCTAAACTTTGTCGTTCTAAAACGATAAAAAACATGGTTGAAGAGTTGCATGAACATAAGGTGTGCATGTTTCACAACAGTAACCAATACAATGTAAACGTAAGCATTTTTAAAGAGGACAAATTTATAAAAAACTTGAATTTTTTAATTGATACAGGTGCAGACATAAGTGCTATACCAGAATATGTTGCTGTAGAAGGAAGGCTGCCGTTGGTGAAAACTGGTGACAGGGTGAAAGGGCCAGATGGGACTAAATTACATGTTATTGGTACAGTACAGCTAAAGTTACAATATAAAGAAAGAAAATATGAAGGTAAAGTATACGTAATTAAAGATCTAAGCACTGCCATCTTGGGCCGACCTTCAATTGAAAGTATGAAAATTATTAATATCTGTGCAATGTCAGGTTCAGATCAGATCAGCAACCCAGATTCTAGTGCAGAAGTTGACGCAGAGAAAGAGTTTCCCAACATTTTTAATGAGTTAGGGGTTTTTAGAGATGAATTTAAAATAACATTAGTAAGCAATCCTACACCATTTGTACAGGCTACACCTCGAAGTGTATCTATCTCGTTATTACCTAAAGTCAAAGAGGAATTAGATAGATTGCAAAGATTAGGCATAATTAGTCCTATTGAGGAACCTACTGATTTTGTGTCTCCAATAGTAGTGGTATTTAAAAATGGCAAAGTGAGAATTTGTGGAGATTATACTCAAGTTAATAAAAATATTTTGCGACCAGTTTATCCCATTCCAAAGGTAGAATAGACATTAGCAAGGTTAAAAGGCGCTAAGTATTTCTCAAAAATTGATGCCACTTCAGGCTTTCATCAGATCCGTCTTGATGAAGCTTCTAAAAAGCTGACAACCATAATTACACCCTTTGGTAGGTATATTTATAACCGCTTACCGTTTGGACTTAATTGTGCACCTGAATATTTCAGTATGAAGTTTTCAAATTTACTTAAAGACCTAAATGTAGCCATACATATATGGATGATATTCTAATTTTTGAATCTAACAAAAAAATGCATGATAAAATGCTTAGAGAAGTTTTAAATAGGTTGCACAGTGAGGGAATAACTATTAATAAAACAAAAAGTATTTTTGGGGTTACAGAAGTTAGTTATTTAGGGCATATAGTAAACAGAGAAGGAGTTAAAATTGACCCTGTGAGAATCAAAGCAATTCAGGAGTTTAAAACACCTTCAAATAAAAAAGAATTGCTTCAGTTTTTAGGCATGGTTAATTTTGTAGGCAGATATATTCCTAACAAATCTCACACATTAGCACCATTACATGAACTTCTAAAAGATAATCACTTGTATGTTTGGGGGCATTCTCAACAACAAGCATTTAATATTATTAAAGACAAGCTACAAGTAGCACCCACATTAGCACATTATGATCCCAATTTAAAGATTATTGTTTCAGCAGATAGTAGCTCTTTTGGACTAGGGGCAGTTTTAATGCAAGAGGATCAAAAAGGCCAAAGAGCAGTAGTCATGTATGCCAGTAGAACTCTAACAGAAGCAGAAAAACATTATGCCCAAATAGAGAAGGAATGTTTAGCCTTGGCGTGGGCGGCAGATAAATTTAGAGATTACATAGTAGGAATTCATGTTGTTCTTGAGACTGACCATAAGCCACTTTTACAAATATTACATACTAAACAATTTGATGCCCTAAGTCCACGCCTGTTAAGACTCAGATTGAAATTAACCCGATTTGATTATGAAGTTAACTATATTCCTGGGAAAGAATTGGTTGTAGCTGATGCATTGTCTAGACAGCCTCTACCAGTGATGTATGATGCATTAAATTCAAAGGAGGTTCAGTTTGACATTAAAATGTTTGTAAGTGAAACAGTACCTGATGAGGTACTACTCAAAATCAAGTTTGAGCAGGAAAAGTGTAATATATGTACACAAATAAAGCAATTTATGGTTCAAGGGTGGCCTGGACAACATCAGTTAGGTATTCTTAAACAGTATTACCAGTACAGAAATACTTTCTCAATAGAAAATGATATTTTATTGTTAAACTCTAGGATAGTCATTCCAAGTAGCATGCAGAAAGAAATATTAATAAAAATTCATGAGGGTCATTTAGGAATCACTAAATGCAGGGAGCGTGCAAGGCAATCTGTGTGGTGGTTTGGATTATCAAAAGAAATTGAAGAAATTGTCAAATCATGTCCTAAATGTATAGAAAATACACCAAATCTTAAAGAGAAAATGGTATTAGATCGACCACCAGACAGACCGTGGCAAAAAGTAGGAATAGATCTATTTAAATTTGAAAATTATTGGTATTTAGTGGGCATTGATTACTATTCAAGATTTATAGAAATATTTAAATTAAATGATATGACAGAAGATAGTGTAATAATAAAATGTAAAGAGATGTTTTCTAGATATGGAATTCCAGAGGTGGTACGCTCAGACTGTGGAAGTCAATTTAAGAATAAATTTAATAATTTTGCTAGGGAGTATGGTTTCAAGTCTATAACTAGTAGCCCATACTACTCACAAAGTAATGGCCAGGCAGAATCTGGAGTAAAGATTGCTAAATCTCTACTCATAAAAAATCAGGATATATATTTAGCATTATTAGTTTATAGAAACACACCATTAGATATTGGTTACAGACCGGCTGAATTGATGTTCAACCGAAAACTTAGAGATAACTTACCAATCATATCTAGTAAACTTAACAATCCTGTTGTCATAGGGGAAGATTTGAAACAGAAGCAAATTGAGAGGAAAGACAAGGGCATGTATTATAATAAGAGACATAGGGCGGTAAACTTACAAGAACTGAAGATAAACGATAGAGTATGGGTCACTGATCTGAAACTATATGGCACTGTAATAAAAAAGTATGAAGTACCTAGATCATATCTAATAAACACTGAGAGGGGGCAGTTTAGGAGAAACAGATGGCACCTTAAATTAGCACCTAGCCAAATTTCACCAACGGTGGACAAATATATATCAAATGAAAATTTATATGATGTAGAGAATTATGTTCAGGCCCCTGCCAGTCTTTTGGGTCCAGAAGATCAAGTTGCAGATTCAGGAGACTTAGAGTTTGGTCAGACTAATTCAAGTAGAACAGATATTTTGGAAAGAAGTAATTCAGAAGATCCCAGACCAAAAAGACAGGCAAGGCCACCTAGGTATTTAGATGACTATGTCCACTCTGATTCATATGATTCATTAGATGTAAGCACCTTATTATTAAAAATATTAATTTTGTAAGTACGTATGTGCCTAATGTATGTTTAGAAAGTAAGGAAAGTTGTTCCAGAATTACTTGTGAAGAAATAAGTGACTTATATGATTAGATAGATAAATAGATGATTAATGTATGTCAGACATTAGGATCTAGGTGTGAAACTAAATTTAAAAATATTGCTCTGTAAAATTAAGATGATTATTAGAAAAAATACTTTAACTCCAGAGATGTATAAGTGTAGTAACTATGTGCAACTAAGTGTTAAATATGTATAATGCTACATGCTAAGTGTTGATTGATTACAGTATAATACATAGGTTATATAATGGGTACATAGTATATAATAATAACAAAATGTTTATAATACTAAAAGGGGAGATGTTGTGATAGTCTATGACCTATGGTCTTGGTTTGTGTTAGGATTGTCTATGACAACGACGGGTGGGTGTCGGTGACTTGTGGTGGTACCTGTGAACGGTTCAACTATGGTTGTTCTGGTAAATAAAACATAATTCAGCTTAAACAGTTTATTATTTACAACAGGTAAGGCAACAAAAATAATGTAGTTTATTGCGAATACGATTTTATTTTTTTTGCTATACCATATTTGTTGATACAAGCGACTAGATGGAAAGAAACAATTTTAAAATATATTCACGTTTATTTACCGCGGAACTTCGTTCGTCGGTCTGACAGTGATTCTTTTCTTTACTTGTTTTAGGTGTTTCTGTAAGCACAGTGCGCAGAATCGTGCAACACGGCATTGAAATCGTTGGGCAATTCTCAACACCAGCTAAACACAGGAAGGGCCGTCCCCCAAAAGTATTGGACGACTTTATATTGAATGGAATTGATTATTAAAATACTAATTTTTTGTGAAGTTGTTGTTTTATTACTACTTAATATCAAATATTTAATAAACATACTTATTTAATTTATTACTATTTTTACTTATTTACTTATAATTTAAACCCAATAAATAAATAATACTATTCAAGTATCAAGATCAGCTGGGTTGTACTAACTGGGTTGCTATCTGAGCGATTGTGGCGCCCTCATTTATTTTCTACACTTTTATGTCGCACTGTATAAAGTATTAAAAGTACTCACACAAGTACTGTGCAGTTATATAATAGGTACTAGAAAAACATTAACATCCGAAGTAGTTAAGTTATGACCAATCCCAACTGACGGCGCCCGTTCACGAACATGACGCATGTTCGCAGAACGGATGGCCGATGGGGCCGAAAAGTTCTGGAGTGGTGACCGTGAACATCATTAATTATTATTTGTACTAACACTAATGGATAGACAATTTAATAACGAACATTTTTGTCGTATTTTTTTTTCAAAAGACTAAAATTTGATTTTATAAAGATTTTATTCTAAAATCTGGGCGTATTCACTACTGTAATTCATGCGCCACCAGTGCCGCTAGGCCAATAGGAATGCTGATTTTTTGGTCAGGGTACCGCCTTACTTACGACACCCGCAGCCTTATTGCGTAAATAATTCGACAAGGCAAAGGGCAAAGAGTATAAAAATCGACCAAACACATAGACGGAAATGCACTTCGCGTCTTTCATGTGATGTGTGTGATTGGTCGATATTTCATACCCTTTGCCTTACCGAATTCATAACGCAATAAGGCTTCAGGATTGCCAATGAATTGTGGCGGTTGGTCTCATCATCATCATCATCATTTCAGCCGAAAGACGTCCACTGCTGGACATAGGCCTCCCCTAGAGGAGGAGTTTTGCCATAATCGCCACGCTTGGCAGGCGGGTTGGCGATCGCAGTATGGTTGTTAAAGAAGCACGGAGAACGCTGCTACCCATTCTCTGGTTTGTCCCTTAGTCGCCTCTTAGGACACCCACGGGAAGACATGGGATGGTGAAATTCTTAACGTCCGGCACTATACGGAACTGGTTGGTTGCTCTCGCTCTATTTAAAATAATGTTATCACCTGCATTCGTTTAGACAATAAGTTGACTACACCATAGGTCCTAAAAGGCTAAAATCGGCTGCTGATGTGGAAATACCCAGGTAGCAATTTTACGTCATGACGACGTCCATTCACGGTCATTTTCGACGTAAATGACGTCGTAAAAAACGTCCCACAGACGTACTAAATGACGGCCTAATGTCAGGTCTCAGCGACGTCTCTGAAGACGTCATATTAACGTCTCCAGATAACGTCATATTAACGTCTCCAGATAACGTCATATTAACGTCTCCAGATAACGTCATATTAACGTCTCCAGATAACGTCATATTAACGTCTCCAGATAACGTCATATTAACGTCTCCAGATAACGTCATATTAACGTCTCCAGATAACGTCATATTAACGTCTCCAGATATCGACTTATTCACGTCCCCAGATAACGTCATATTAACGTCTCCAGATAACGTCACCTTAACGTCGCCAGATAACGTCTCCAGAAGACGTCAATACCACGTATTGTGAAGACCTCCTATAATAACGTCTATTAACGTCTTCAGACACATTAATATAACGTTATCTGAAGCGTTAATATGACGTCATCCGGGATCAATTTGGCCTCGATGCAATTCATCCAGCCACAGTCTTCAAGTAACTCTGAAAGGTCAACATTAAAAACACAAATTTGCATTGTAGTATTATTTATTATAACGAGTTAACTATCACAACTTAATTAATAAATGGAGAATTTTAATCCTTATAACCATGGAGCATAGGAAAACATATAAAAGAATTACTAGTTGCCTCTTGAGGAATAACAACACATTTTGAAATAATATCATAAACAGGTACAATTTTGTAAGCTGAACAGAGTTCCGAAACTTTAAAAATATCAATAACAGCAGAATCATAAGGATACGTATAGTAGGAATCATAATGTACAAACTCTTTTCCATAGACGAACAAGGAAACCTCTCCATTAATCTTACATCTCAAAATATTATGTATCTCGACTACTTTGCCGTTTGCATAGCAGTAACAATTATTAGCTAAACCAGATTTTGTATACATTGCAAAACCCTTATAAACAAGTTTATTAAAGCATTCATAAGCATTGTTATCAACAGGCGTTGGTCCTAAGCTATTGTAATAAAAAACCGCTGGTACCTCGTCAATCAGTTTTGGAGGAAAAGTAGATTCCATTTCTTTTAATCGTTTATAAATTTGCTGCAACGGTTTGTTAGGTGACCTAACTAATTTTTTTAACATGCCTAAATAATTTTCGAAAGGAAAGGCGGAATAACTGTCCAAATCACCAAATAAACGAACGTCATCACACAAATGACATAACATATGAACATTGTAAATTAAAAATTTCCGGCTATAAATAGTTTCGGAATGTCTTATGAACATTAATAATAGCTCATGTGCTAAATATGTACCTACTTTATTGATGTTTCTAGGGCTACAAAGAATTGTTATAGCACAATGAAATAACAAAAAATTTTCATACAGGGAGGTTGGAAGGATATTTTTTAGAACAACTGGTCCAGTATATAACAAAAACATCCTAAATTCGGTGGCTTTCCAGCGAGCCAACTCACTGATACTTCGCGGTCGCCTGTTAAATTCAACAGGTATACAACTTGCACAGCTAAGTAATTTTTCAGAAACTGCATTTACTAAACGGCTATTTAAACGAACATTTAAATCACCACCAACCCAAACATTTAAAAGTTTCCTCATGACTCCCAGACAAACAGCATGCATATAATCAATGGGAAACAATGAAACTAAATCTATGGGAAGCGTCAAAAGTGGAGATTCACCAACATGATGGTCGTCATCAGACTGTAAACGAAATTGTGAATCCGTTCTCCTACTCGCAGATACGCTTGTATAAATCACTCTACCTTGAATATACTCACCAGGTTCTACACATTTATCACATGATGAGTATCCACCATGGGATTTAGTACATTTGATAAAAGCTCTAGCTGGAGCGTCACATACAAAACTATGTACTTTTACAATATAATGAGTATCTTCAAAATTTATTCCATCATTAAGTAATGTAGACAGTTCTTCAACAAATGGCCCCAAAAACAGATTCAATGGTGAAGGTTTAGAGTTTCCACAGAACAGAGTTATTACAAATGGCTGTGCACAATTAAAGTTTTTGATCAAACCTAATATAGGCCATAGTTGAGTATTCGTGCTTTTAAAAAGTGGCAAACCATCAACATTAAAAGACAACAATATTTCACTATTTTTAAAGTTGAACCCACTGTACAGTTTTAATTGTGCTTGTATTTGATTTATGAGACCAATGTGCACCAATTCACCAGATTGCAAAGAGTTACTTGATATATTCATTGGCGTATTTAAAAACGTTCTGCTATCTCTAGGCAATTTAGGGCAAAAAGGATTTAGAATTTTTAGAAGACTATCTAGAGCACTGTGGGAAATTTTATGTTCTACGGTAGCCCAATGTCTTAATTGCGATGGCAAATCGTTAGCATCGTCAGATCGTGAATCATCATTATCTATAAAACAATCCTCAAACAATGTTGATTGACAATTTTCATCTAAAAAAATATTCTCTTTATATGTCCTTAAACAGTTTTCATTTAAAGTATTGTTGTCAATACTACTGTTACTCGTAGCTATAGATGTGGATGTATATTGTGGTGAAGATGGCAAATCACTTAATGATGGCTGTAATGTACTTCTTTGTATTTCTAAAATAATTTTTCGTTTTTCTGCCAAAATCCTTCTATACATTTGACGCTCACCTACTACATTTTTTTTCTTCCTAGAGGATGACATTGTTATTTTCCTTTGACAATCGCTTTTTTGCTCGTTCAGGTGCGTGCTTGAGCCACACCTTTATATCGTCTTCAATGTCTTTTTCTGTAATCCTTGGAGAGGAACTCTTTAAGCTCTCTGAAAACAAAAAAGTTTGTGAATATAAGAATAGCCCAAATGCCTGCAACGCTCTGTGGGGTCAGATGACGGGTCGCTCTCACACAGCGACTCGCGAGTCGCGACACAACTGGTGTTAAATATTATTTTTAACGGAGAATTAAAAACCGGTCAAGTGGGTGTTGGATCACGCGCATTGTAGGGTTCCGTAGTAAGCCCGTCGCAATAATTATGTGGACTTAATTGTTTTATTTTACCAGTTAATTGACGTGATTATTATTATATATAGCCTTGCCAAATTACAGCTTTCTAGTACTAAGAGTCTCCCCACCTAGCCACCTACATAAAACATGCCAATTATTAACCAGTTGCCAGTACACAAGGAATATGTATCTTTTGAAATTATTTAGGTATTTCATAGCACACTTATTTTGTATTATAGATGAGATCTAGAAAGAATAAATTTAATCATATGAAAGACAATAGACACATACCAACAATAAATTCACGGAGACGTAGCTCTGAAAAAGGCTTCTTCTCAGACCTTTTACCATAGAAGTTGAACTTGCTTGCCAACGAGTCTGACAATGTATATTTCATCACTCTCGATACTTTATTTTTTAAATCATGCCCACCAAGGCTCTTTAGGTAGCTTGTCTGTAAATATTAATTGATAGCAATAAACATCCACATATATCTCTATAAGTACACACTAGAATTAACATAAGATCCAACAGTCACATACATAATCTTGAGCTCACACTATAGGATTCCCTGTCATAGGTATCAGGAACTACGAGTGCCAAGGTATCATGACACAGACCTAGAGCAAATATTTGTGTTGCAACAGGAATTGAACCCACACCTCACATCTCAGCCCTCTAATCGCCCACTGTGAAGCAGTGGCCAAAATTATTAGGAATTAACTACACATAATGTGAGCAGAAGCTAATAAAACATAGCCTGTCAGGGGTAATGTAGCTTGCTATTAGTGACTGAATTCCCAGAATTGAATCAATAGTTCCGATGATTAACTCCTACATCCAAACTCACAAACAAACTAACTCATTCTAGCAAGGTACCCATGTAATAAAAAGCTTTCTTATGGTAAAGTAGGAATTAATTATAATTGCTCAATAGGCATTTCCTGTTTATTAAAAGTAAACACTTACCAGGTTAGCACAGTTTTCTGTATTAGTCAGTAACTGTTCCACTGTTTCTAAATCTTGAAAAGTTTCCAAGGGAAATTTGAATTCAGGCTTCAATGCATTGGTATTTCCTGCTCTGTCTTTCAAAATTGCTAGGATGACATCATTTTGGGCTTTTATTTTGGCAAGTAGTGAAACAACTTGGCCTTGACAATCTGGATGAAAAAAGTAGTATGGTAGGTATTACAGTCTATAATAATCTTAACACCAACCACCACCACCACCACTATACCAAAAAATAGAAATAATCGTCGAAAACTATACTCATGCATATAAGGTAGTATCTAGCAAAGAATCTAGTTAGGCAGCTATAGATTTAAAAAAATCAAAATGATTTTTACTATTTACCACAGTTATTGGAAGCACTGCTGGCAACAATTTCATCGAGTGTCATACTTTGTGAACCAGATGGTTGATCATGATGACTGTTAGAAGCCTTCTCTTGTGCATCAGGTTTATTCATCTGTGAGTTGTGATTTAGTACCAAATCACTGTAAATTGTGCTTGTACTTGAAGGTTCAAGGTTTATATCTAAAAAGCAAAAAAAAAAAGAAAATAATGGAAGGAAATATTATTATGTTCAAAATAATTTAGTTAATGTATCATCCGGTATAATTACAATTGGATAGATGTTTCTTTAAAGGCGGAGGACGAGGGAATTCACACCCTTTCTCATCATCATTATCATCTGATGATGAAATGTATCTGCTAGTTTTTTTTGTTTTGCGTTTAGGTGGCTTACTTATATAATTTTCCTCCTCAGTCTGTATATCTGATGTGTCTTCCACCAACTTTAATTTTTTCTTTGCCTTATCCAATTCATCTATAGAACAAGCATAAAACACCAACACAGTTAATATCAAAACAACATGCAAGTTAAAGTTAGTCACGCCATGCAACACACCCACGCCGTACAAGCTTGGTAGTCCAGCACTTATTAATCCATTAGTTCTATCTCATTACTAGTAGTTAATAGTACTGCCATTACTTATATAATTTACTATGCTTTTGTTTCTGTTTTGATATGGTATGGTGGTGAGATTACAGGCACATGAGACTGCAATGAACACAACACAATGCTATGTAGGGCACATTCTAGGTGGATGTGGGTACATACCCCCCATACATACCCCTGGTGGTTCGGTGGCCACCTAACCACCAGGTTTATGTATGTTATACAATGTATAATTATAAGACAAGACCAACAAATATTTGTGAAAACAAACAAAACCAAACACCTGTGAACACACTTTCTTGGAAATGATTACTTATCTGTTGCTTGCTTGCTGTCGCCGCTGCTGCTTGTTTACACACGGCGCCATGACCTAAAAATAGCAGTTCTGTCTTGTGATCTTGGGCAATCTGAATATTTTTTTTCTGTGCGCATCAAAACTGCAGTCAACTTCAGCTCGGCCGTAATCCTTAGATTTTTAGGTTATGGCACCGTGTATTTTTTTAGTTAGGTTTTAAAACACTAGCACCTACTAGAATTAAATTCTGGGCCAGTCTGTCTGTGCCCAGGCTTAAAGCATGGTAAAGTTAACTGCCCTCAAGCCACCAGCTGCTAAAATAGTTGTGTGTGGTAGTGTTACACTACCTACTCATAAAAAAAACTTACCAGTCTGATAGAAAACTCTATCGATCTCGTATAGTTTCCATTGTTCATTTGGAGACGAACACCTCTGTAGAAGTTTATCAAATGCTTTCGCCTCCTTTACGGGAGGCCAATAGATTTCTCTTTTTTTAGGTGTTATCCATTTATTGATGACCACAGCCACAGTGCCACCCTCACTCTCCGCGAACTGAACGACACTATACATAATTTACAATCCTTTTATGTGCTGTGATACGTACTATAACAACAGCAAGAAAAAAACATGAGAATTTACACATTTGTTTGACACAGAGAATTGAGAAAGAAAAAAAGCGCGGGATACCAACCAACCGTCAACGCGTTCGTTCGTTCCGTTCCGAAATAAACAAAAGCAAACAAAAATATATTTTTTTTACTTTTTAAATATTTATATTTTTAATCAGCCTTTTCTATCTTATATTGGTTCTTTCTAATGTTTGATGATAGACTAATAGCTGAATTTCTTTTCATTGAGTTACATAACAAATACAAATGTAAAAAATAATAATTTAATAAAATAATAACAAACAACATGCTATCAATGCGTTCCGTTCCTCGCAGATTGGAAGAAAGATAAACTCTGGTGATAATTTTTAAATTATTAAAATGGACTATTTACTGTCGAGTTAAAGTTTTTACAGAGTACCTATATTTTAATACAAAAAAACGTTCGCTAGCCGCATGATAGTTATGTTGTTAGAGCTAATTTAATCGTGCCTGCTTGAGCATGGTAGGCACCTGTTGTACTCTCCTAGAATAAAATTATGTTTCTTTTCTTGGATAATGGCATACCTAGCTCATATACCTACCTTACTTAATTAGGTTTTATTCTGATTCCCATAATAATAATAATATGCTTGAATGTCCATAGCATCATAAGTAGGTTCCCGTTTATTCTGCTAGTCAAACGAATGGAAGTCAGTGGTGGATGTTTCTGTAGGTATCGAGGCGGCTCAAGACCGCTCGTCGTGGCATTTCTATGTATATGGGGCCTGTCCAGCAGTGGACTTCTAACTAAAAGTGTTTGTACAAACCTACTTACAGAAAATAAATCATTTATCATTTAAACTGATAATTTATTTAATGACGATGAATATTAATTTTATCGGTTGCAATTAGGTACCTACCTTAAGCAGGTATTAAGTAGTACCTACGTGTTAGAGCATTCCTTTAGATGCACTAAATAAATAGTACGTAGGTAAGTACACTACGGCCGAAATATCTTGGCGAGTCTGTACATAGACACTACGAACTTTCGCCATTGACCCTAAATGTAGGTACGTTCCTACGGCGTCTTATTAATGAACAACACAGGGCGTCACAGAATGGAACCCAAATGGACGTTGCTAGGGCGTCTTATTAGGGAACAACACAGGACGTCACAGAATAGACCGTAAATGGACGTTGCTAGGACATATAATACATGACCAACACAGGACGTCACAGAACTGACCCTAAATGCACGTTGCTACGGCGTCTTATTAATGACCAACATAGGACGTCACAGTTGACCCCAAATGGCCGTTGCTAGGGCGTCTTATTATTGACCAACACAGGCGGTCACAGAATTGACCGTAAATGGACGTTGCTAGGACGTATAATACATGACCAACACAGGACGTCACAGAATTGACCCTAAATGCACGTTGCTACGCCGTCTTACTAATGACCAACACAGGACGTCACAGTTGACCCCAAATGGACGTTGCTAGGGCGTCTTATTATTGACCAACACAGGACGTCACGGAATTGACCGTAAATGGACGTTACTAGGACGTAACATTCACGACCAACACAGGACGTCACAGAATTGACCTTATATGGACGTTGCTACGTCGTCATAATCATGACCAACATAGGACGTCACTGAATTGACGCTAAATCGACGTCACCAGGACGTTCCCTTGAGTACCAGACGTTAAAATGACGTCAGTGTGACGTACTTATTTGACGAATAAACTACGGACCCTAATATGACCTTAGGATGACGTCATTTTTTCGTCGCAGACGTCATTTTGCTACCTGGGTAATAACTGTCAGAGCCAACAAATTATTTTTATCTCAAAGAACGCTTTAAGTTCCTTCATGACACACATTCTAGACACTTGAGATCATCGGAGAATTTGAGACTTTTGATGCCTGCTCATTCTACTAAGTTCTACAGTAAATCGTTCACGGTCCAGGCTGTTCGATTGTGGAATGAGTTGAGTGAGTCAGTAAGACAAGCCCAGTCACTAGCATCTTTTAAAAATCTTGTCAAGAACCATTTCCTTTGTCTTTAATGCTTTTCTGTTTCTTCCATTTTTTTATTTTTTATTTCCAATCTTTGTTCAACCATTCTTTAATTATTATTTTTTAAATGTAATATTATGTATGTATATATATTTGTAAGTTTGTGTATAGTATTTTATATAGCTATATAATTTGTATGTATTAATATATATATATTTTTTTAATATAACAGTACACCCTACCCCCTATTTTTTTCTTAAGTTCTTTAGTCCATCCAAAGGTTGTCTGGTAGATATCGCTGTCAGCGATAAGACCGCCTTTGTACCCATAGTATTAAGTTGCTGTATAATATGTGTTATTTCTTTTTTTTGGTGTACAATAAAGTATATTCTATTCTATTCTATTCTATTCTATCCCAGCTTTAAGATAACTTAACCACTTAATGATAAAACTGTTGCTAACCGATGCATTACGGCTGTAAACCCCATAAGACTTGTAATAATTGCTTTGGGAAGCCAGGATTAGACAGAGTAAGAGCGTTAGGAGCTCGTGGCTAAATAATAACAGCCGCACGGGTCGATCATCAAGGTTAAGCAACGCTTGACGAGGTTGGTCCGTGGATGGGTGACCATTTTCAACATACCGAGTTTCCTCCGTGCCTCGGAAGCACGTTAAGCCGTTGGTCCCGGCTGTCATTTGAAGATCTTTGACAGTCGTTACGGGTAGTCAGAAGCTTGAGATCTGACACCAGTCTTGCCAAGGGGTACCGTGTTACCCAGTTACTGGGTTTTGGAGGTCAGATAGGCGGGCGCTCCATGTAAAACACTGGTACCTCGCCTGAATCCGGTTAGACTGGAAGCTGACCCCAACGTAGTTGGGAAAAGGCTACGCAGATTTGAAGAACGTTAGGAACTTCCTGAAGCCGCGAAAATCAGTGACGGGCATAATTTGAAAAAGTTCATTCAGATGAAAATAAATTTTGATATTAGAACCTACTGACCAAAACTAGGTCTTCCCAAATGATGTCTGTCAGTTTTAAGTTGACAACTCATCTTGTTAAGATTAGTAACATATTTTCTAAACCCCGGTACTGAATCTGAAGAAAACTATTTAATTATTATTACCTACTGACCAAACCTAGGTCTTCCCAAATGATGTCTGTCAGTTTTAAGCTGACTACTCATCTTGTTAAGATTAGTTACATATTTTATAACCCCGGTACTGAATCTGAAGAAAACTATTTGTTTATTATTACCTACTGACCAAAACTAGGTCTTCCCAAATGATGTCTGTCAGTTTTAAGCTGACAACTCATCTTGTTAAGATTAGTAACATATTTTATAACCCCGGTACTGAATCTGAAGAAAACTATTTGTTTATTATTACCTACTGACCAAAACTAGGTCTTCCCAAATGATGTCTGTCAGTTTTAAGCTGATAACTCATCTTGTAAGGTTAGTAACATATTTTATAACCCCGGTACTGAATCTGAAGAAAACTATTTGTTTATTATTACCTACTGACCAAAACTAGGTCTTCCCAAATGATGTCTGTCAGTTTTAAGCTGACAACTCATCTTGTTAAGATTAGTAAGTAGTAGTAGTAGGGAGCTTTCGAAAAAAACGGACGGTAGTGCCGCGCTTTGCAACAGCTCCGCGTATTTTAATTACTAAAAATAGTTAAAACAAAGTTAAGACGAAAATAAATAGTGAAATAGAAATAAAATAGCATTATAACGAAGTGCTAGTGTTATCTTGGCGTTTTATGCAAGTAAAGTGCTCAAATTACTGTTTGCAAAATAAAGTGCAGGGATAGTTTACATTTGAAACTTTCTTTCATTTCAAACTATGTTTGACTTTAAACAATAAAACAACTAGTGCAGTGCAACAAATAACATCAAATCTAAGTGGAAATGAACTATTAATAAAATAAAGTGTTTTAAAATGTTTTAATTGTATTCATAATAAAAACGGTGACGGTAGCGGAAAAATACAAAAATTCAAAAACGTACTTAACGAGCAATTTTTTATCTTTAAGAAACTTTGTTCATTCAAAACGCTTATTTCAACTTATATTGTAATGACGAGTTGGCTGAATGGTGGCGACGACGCCCTCTCAAACAAGGTGTCACGAGTTCGAATCCAGCATTCAATAATTTGACTTTTGTGATATTTGAGAATTGTTGCTTACAATTTATATGACAAAACCATTAAGTTATTATTACAAGATATAAAAAGGAAGAATAATAAAATAAAATACAAAAATCACCGCTAAGTAGAAGAGTAGAAAAAGGCCAGAAAAAGGATATTACAAATAAGTAATGGACAGAAATTAAGTTAACCAAAACATTTAATAATTTTGCAAGTTAACACAAGAGGGCGCTAGCACTACTATCATGGAAAACTTGAATGATAATATTACATTTAGAAGAAGAACTACTAATTTAAATACCTCGACAACAAGTTTTGAAGATAATTCTTTCTTATCCACCGACTCTCAAGCCCTGGGAAGAAGTTTACCCGACTTATCTACATGGAATTGCCAAGAAATTACTGATTTACAGGAAACTGTCAGAGATTTAAAGGAAAAGCTAGAAAGTGCTCATAAGGAAATTGAAAACTTGATACTGGAAAAAATTGATTTAGAAAAAAGACTACAGAATCGAGAAACCAAAATTAATAGTTTAACTAAAATATTTTCACCAAAAATTAATACTCCAAAGCGAAAATCAAGAAACTTAAACGAATCAAAAACTTTAACCACCAAACTGCAATATGAACCTGGAATGAGAGGAAAGCCTAGCAACACACTACATAATGGAATTCAAAAATCTACTACACTAAAACCGGAGGAACAACCAAAATTTAAGAAGTTAAACGTGGAATGTACCCAAACTACCATGCAACATAGTAAAGAAAAACCTTTAACAACTGATACTTCATATCATGGAACCAAAAATAATTATCTGAAGAGGAAAATACATGTCCTTGGCACACAGCAAATTACGGGTTTAACTACACGCCTACTTGACTTGAGATCTAATAGCTCATACGAAAGGTATTGCGCAGAAGGAATGTTAAAATACTATGCAACCGCTAAGCAACTGTTAAACACGGAGTTGACATGTAACCCTTGTGATAAAATTATCATTTGTGTAGGAGAAAATGACTATAACCCTACTACTATGCTAAATGAATTATATATGTTTATAAAAAAATATAATAGCTGTCCAATTATTGTGCTAAGTGTAGTGGAAAGTAAATATCTAAATGAAAAGTTACTGAATAATAATTTAGAATTAATATGTAATAATAATGAAAATTGTTACTTCCTACGGACTCATAGCAATACTTGTCATAAACTGAACGTTCTGATAGACACAATTGATTATGAAAATCAATTTCTAATCTTTAACAAAAAACCAATTGCTCAGTCGAAATGCTCCGATTTGTCCACATATTTTATTACAAACCTAGACACAAAACTTAATTACCGACCAACAAAATCATTTAACTTTAAAAGCACCCCAAATAATACGTTTTTTCGCAAATAATAGTAATGCTTTACCTGAAACTAAAACGCTCTGTGATCAACCATTGAAAAACCTGTATGATAATGAATTAAGTAAGGTTAAAGGAGTTGACATATCTAATTGTCACTCAATAAATATTCTTCATCAAAATATTGCAGGCTTCAGAAGTAAAAAAGAACTTTTAGAAATTACGATCGACTCGTTTTTCAATGAAGGGTATATCGATGTAGTATGCTTGACAGAGACTTTTATTAGAGCAGGTGAGGAGAGCAGTCATATCTTAAATGGTTACAAATTAGGAGACTGGTACTCAAGAAAGAAAAAAAGGCGAGGTGGTGTTTGTATATACTGCCTGAATCACATTGAGTACAAAATACTGACACAATTGAAAAAATATGCGTCTGAAAATGAGTTTGAATGTTGTGGAATTGAACTCTTACAATATAACATTATAATAATAGCCTTATATCGTACGCCAAGCTCAAACCCCTTTGTTTTCCTACGTAACTTAGAAGTAATGTTTTGCAACCTTCGAAATAAATCAAAAAAACAATTAGTCATAGTAGGTGACCTTAACATTGATATTTTGAGTATTAAAACCCATAGAAATAAAAAATGCGTAGACGAATTGTCTAGGATTGTAAATAATTTCGGCTTGACACTACATATAAAACAACCAACGAGAAGAAATTCATGTCTAGATCAAATCATAAGTAACTGTAAGGATGCAATATGTGAGGTTATACCATTGGGACTGTCAGATCATGAAACGGCTCAGATGATATCCATACAAATAGAGAATAAAGTTCCACCTCTACGCTTTCGCACAATTTATAAGCGTGATTTCAGCACAGAAAATAAAGAAAAGTTCCTTAGCTGTATGTCAAATTTAAAATGGACAGAAATATTTTCTAATCAGGAAGCTGACAGTGCGTTTAATCACTTCCACGATACACTTGTCTTGTTCTTTGATTTGTGCTTCCCTAAAATTGAGATCAAAATCAACCTAGTCAAAAAATATACGAAATGGATTTCGAAAGGTATTAAAAAATCAACTAAAACCAAAAGGAACTTGCGCTTTAAATACTATTTCTCATCTGACAAAGACAGTAAATTAAAAAATAAAGTAAAATACCTAAATTATAACAAATTACTTAAAAAATGTATACAAAAAGCACAGAAAATTCACAATACAAGTTATATAACCAGGGCTAAGAATAAATGCAAGGCGTCATGGGACTTAATAAAATATAATTCCAATAATTATCAAATACAGGAATCAAATATTAAGGAAATAGATACTGAAACCGGGCCACTAACAAGCCCCACGGACATTGCCAATTATGTAAATGACTATTTTATCAATTTGACGAACAACGATTTTGACTTATACACCAATAATTATGACATTAATCCTGTAAATTCTAGTATGTTTTTAATGCCCACTAATGATGACGAAATACAAAAAGTAATAAAAACACTCAGGGATACAAATTCAACAGGTTATGATCAAATACCTACAAACATTTTAAAATACATAGGCCCTATTATTACTCCGGTACTTGTACATCTAATAGACTTATCATTATTCACGGGAGTGTTTCCTGAGAAATTGAAAATGACAGCTATTAAACCAATACATAAAAAAGGTAATAAAAAACTTGTTGATAATTACAGACCGATAGCCCTCTTGCCAGTATTAGCGAAAGTTTACGAAAAAGTCATGCATGCGCGATTAATAAATTTTATCGATAAGTTCCAAATTTTGAAACATGAACAGCATGGATTCCAAAAAAGGAAATCGACAACCACAGCGGCATTTAATTTAATTAACCTAGTTACTAAAAATATTGACCAGAAAATCCCGACAACTGTTTTATTTTTTGACATGTCAAAAGCCTTTGACTTTGTATCACACGAGCTACTACTAAAAAAATGTGATAAATATGGAATACGCGGTAAAGCAAACACATGGTTAAAAAGTTACCTTGCAAACAGATCGCAATTTGTAGAAATTACTGTGGATAAACCAACTCAAAACGGCGAACTCACATTTAAATCCAAATTAGGCTACAATTGCACAGGTGTTCCACAGGGCAGTATTTTAGGCCCCCCACTTTTTCTTATTTATATCAATGACCTGACAGAAGTGACTGAACATCCTTGCATACTCTTTGCAGACGATGTGGCTGTAATAATCCCTAAAACTAAAGAAAACTATAATGAGGAAATAAATAGTACCGTAAGCAAAGTAATAACTTGGATGGAAAAGAATAACCTTAAACCTAACATTGATAAAACCAAATTTGTACAATTTCATAACAAAAACTGGAATAAAATCGATTTAAACATTACTTATAAAGATAAACAAATACAGCAATCAGATACTATGACTTTTCTTGGGATAGATCTAGACGAGAGGTGTTCCTGGATTAATCATATTGATAAGATTTGTGGTGAACTCAGTAAGTCTGCTTATGTTCTATGGCGTATATCTAACCTAATAAGTAGACAAGTCACATTACAGGCTTATCATGCATATGTTGGGTCAATACTGCGTTACGGTATATTGGTATGGGGAAATTCGGTGCATATCGAAAGAGCTTTCATCGCGCAAAAGAGGTGTATACGTGCGATTTGTAATGTAGACCCACTTACATCCTGTAAACCACTGTTTAAGAAACTTAGAATACTTACATTGACTGGTATTTATATTGAAGAAATATGTAAATTTACAAAATCTCACCCGGAGATGTTTGAAAAACTGGGAGATAAATGTAAATTCAGGACTAGATATCCTAATAGATTAATTACTCCTAGAATGAAAACGGAGCTATATAGACGAAGTTGCTATCCTATGTGTATTGAGATCTACAACAAGATTCCTAACGAAATTAAAGAACTTCCAATGGTCCGCTTCAGAAGGGCTTTGCGCAGGTGGTTAATAGAGAATTCCTTCTATACTTTAAAAGAATTCCTTCAATTTAAATTTAAATGACCTAATTGTATACTTACAAAATATTTGCATGTCATTATGTTATGATTAAATATGTTAAGCTACTATTATACTACCATTGTAAGATCTTTTGTAACCATATTTATCTGCAAATAAATCTTTGACTTTGACTTTGACTTTGACTAACATATTTTATAACCCCGGTACTGAATCTGAAGAAAACTATTTGTTTATTATTACCTACTGACCAAAACTAGGTCTTCCCAAATGATGTCTGTCAGTTTTATGCTGATAACTCATCTTGTTAGGTTAGTAACATATTTTATAACTCCGGTACTGAATCTGAAGAAAACTATTTGTTTATTATTACCTACTGACCAAAACTAGGTCTTCCCAAATGATGTCTGTCAGTTTTAAGCTGATAACTCATCTTGTTAAGATTAGTAACATATTTTCTAACCCCGGTACTGAATCTGAAGAAAACTATTTGTTTATTATTACCTACTGACCAAAACTAGGTCTTCCCAAATGATGTCTGTCAGTTTTAAGCTGATAACTCATCTTGTTAAGATTAGTAACATATTTTCTAACCCCGGTACTGAATCTGAAGAAAACTATTTGTTTATTATTACCTACTGACCAAAACTAGGTCTTTCCAAATGATGTCTGTCAGTTTTAAGCTGACTACTCATCTTGTTAGGTTAGTAACATATTTTATAACCCCGGTAATGAATCTGAAGAAAACTATTTGTTTATTATTACCTACTGACCAAAACTAGGTCTTCCCAAATGATGTCTGTCAGTTTTAAGTTTTAATATAGATGTGTTAAAAAGGAATAAAATTACATTCGAATTCGAACACTTTCTTTTGCAATTTAACCTACAATTAGAACTTCATAAACCGACTAGATTGAGTAGTAATTCCTTTATAGATAATTTTGCTCACACCTACCGAAAAAAATGTAAAGCTGAAATAATGGACTTGGTACTTTCAGATCATACGTCTCAATTACTCCAGGTCCCTATTAAAAAAACTTGTATACTAAAATATTGGAAATCCAAAAAACAGGATATCTCAGTAGGCAACTTAGAAAATTTCAAAAGTCATCTAAAGTGCTTATCTTTTTCAGAAGTTTACAAAGCCAAAGATGCTAATGAATCCTATGAACATTTTATGGATGATTTTTCATTATTGTACAAATTATGCTTTCCAAATAGAATTATGACTGTGCATACTAATAAAAAGAATAGGTGGATATCTCGTGGGATAAAGATCTGTAGTCAGAAGCAAAGGCAATTGCTTTGGGCATATAGATTCAATCCTAATACAAAAAATAGACTTGCGTTTAAAAAATACTCTTCAACATATAGAAAAATAATACATTTAACTCAAAAAGCCCAAAATAACCACTACATTAATACGTCAAAAAATAAGTCTAAAGCTGCTTGGCAAGTCATTAAAAAAGCCAAATTCAACTTACCACAAGAACCTATACTGTCTATAAACAAAGATAATTTAACTCACACAGATCCTATGAAAATTGCAAACGAATTTAATAACTACTTTGTGGAAGTAATTGAAAATAATATTAAAACTAAAGGAACGTTAACCGATAATTACGTTATGGAACATTCGAATTCGCAATCACTATTTATGCTACATGTTTCGGATACTGATATAATCAAAATAATTAGCAGCCTAAAAAATACGAGTACTGTAGGATTTGATGGCATATCAACTAAAGTTGTAAAATACGTGAAGGAAATTATAGCGCCTCTACTATCACACATAATTAATATTTGTATTTCTGATGGTTTATTCCCAAAGAGCCTAAAAACAGTCATCATTAAACCACTCTATAAAAAAAATTATAAAAGTGATGTTCGAAATTATAGACCTATTGCAAAAATACCAGTATTCTCAAAAATTATTGAGAAGGTAATTTATAATTCTATATATTCATATTTCGAAAAATTCAAACTTTTTTGCAATGAACAAAAAGGCTTCAGAAAGAATACAAATATTAATATGGCTCTCTTTGATCTGCTATCTAGTGTAATGACATCTGTAGATAAAGGTAATCCTGTGTGTGCTATATTGACTGATATGACGAAGGCGTTCGATTTCGTAGATCATAAGATTTTGCTGCAAAAATTACATGGGTATGGCATAAGAGGAAACATCTTGAAACTCCTAGAATCATATTTGAGTGACCGAACTCAATGTACAGAAGTCACGAGAATTTGTCCTATTAGTAAATTGGAGATAAAATATGTATCTAAACCAAGGCTTATAAAATATGGTGTACCCCAGGGTAGCGTACTGGGGCCACCCCTTTTCATAATATACATTAATGATCTCCCAAAAACTATAGATCATAAAATGGTACTGTTTGCAGATGACAGTACGACTATTGTAGAATATAATAATCCTAATAATTACCAAAATGACATAAATAATTCTCTGTGTGACATTATTAATTGGCTTGACAAAAATAATCTTGTAATTAATTTAAATAAAACAAATGTTATGCATTTCCACCAGCGCCGTAAGAATCCACTAGTTAATGTTGCCTATAATGACTGTATAATAGAAGAAGTTACAAATGCAAAATTCTTGGGTATAACTATAGATAATAAACTAACCTGGGAACCTCACTTAGAGGAAATCTGCAAGCGTGTGAGTAAATCTGCATATCTATTATTCCAATTATCCAAGAAAGTGAATACCGACACACTTTTAACAGCCTATCATGGATTGGTCGCTTCTATTTTGAGATATGGTGTTGTTTTTTGGGGACAGTCAACTAATAGAGAACTTGTATTCAGGATGCAAAAAAGGTGTATACGATCAATGTGTGGTCTAAGAACAACGGATAGTTGCGTTCCTTACTTTAAAAAATTAAAAATACTGACTTTTCCATCTTTGTATGTATTAGAAACTACATTATTTGTAAAAACAAATCAACAATTATTTAAAAAATTTGCAGCAGTTAAGAGAACCCCAATTCGTGCCCAATATGAGAATCTGTTATGTCAATACAAGTGTAAAACTGCTCTATTGAAAAAGAGTTTCTTTGGTATTGCTCCAGATATCTATAATAAAATACCTGATATTATTAAATGTATGCCTCTAAGCAAATTTAAAAAGTCCCTTCAGGGGATATTACTAGAGAAGTGCTATTACAGTGTAGATGAATTTTTAAACGATATTTCGCTTTTGTAAAATTCTGTGTGTTTTTTTTTTCTGCTTGTCTTAACTACTCAGACTAAAAACCACTCAAATAAATTAAAATTTTGACACAGTGATTTTTAATTGAATTAAAATTGTGACATAGTGTTTTTTGATTTTTAATTGAATTAAAATTTTGACATTGTAATTTCAGTTTATATTAAATTTTGACATAGTAATTTTTTATTGAATTAAAATTTTTGACATTGTAATTTCAATCTAATTTTTTTGATAGTGTGTGTATTTTTTTTTATTTTTTGCTCTGTTTGTAACTAATTTTGTACGCCATAAATGGCAAAACATGTAGCCAACTCATATTAATATAAGACCTTTATACTGTACTCATGTTTTACAAAATAAAAATATCTTATCTTATCTTATCTAAGCTGACTACTCATCTTGTTAGGTTAGTAACATATTTTATAACCCCGGTAATGAATCTGAAGAAAACTATTTGTAGCTAGCGTAGCTTGAAAATTAGACAAAGGAGATTGCCCATACGCAGGCCCCTTATGAGGTATCGTGTCTGCGATTTCAATAATATTCAAAAATAGGATTTATATCTTGTATATTTTTTCATCCGTGTGCTTTACTTTATATGTACAGACAACAAAAGATCAGGTGCCTTCACTTGGACATTTGTATGCACCTTATTGCATTGTAATAAGGGTTAATTTCAAGAACAGAAACATTGTTATATCTCGAGAACCCCACAAAATAAATAAAAAATATTTTCTAATTATGATTATAACGTGTATTTTCTATAATATACAACCAAATTCATCAAGATACAACCATTTTTTCAAAGGGGCCCAAGTTCCCTTATTAAATGGGCATTCCCCTTTTGCCATTAAAGTACTGCTTGACACATTGTGACTCCAAAATTTACAACAGAGAACGCATCCATTCCTAATCACGAAATATATTCCGTGTTCTGTCTAGAACAGAAATAGTTGTAGACCGTAGTCTTCCAAGCCTTAGCCAGAGTATGTTCTCCATCAAAACCAATTTCTCATCAGGTAATGTAGGTTAATAGCTTACTGCGTTACTGCAGCATCGGTCCAGTTAAGGTTACACTAGTCGAAAATTCTGCCATACAAACGCAGTCTAGAGATTAGTCCACTGTTTGACGATGTAGGTTTAAAATAAAAAATGATATCAATTTGTCTCATCATTATCTAGTCCTGTATGGAAACAAAAATGTAAAAAACTAATATATTTGGAAGTTATGAGCGTCGAAAGTTCCATATTTCAACACTAATTTTAACGCATCTTTGGGTGGAAATAAATACCATAACAAGAAGGAAAATTGCAAAACGGCCTCCATACAGGGATAGATTAGTAATTCAACAATGCAAATAAATTTATTTCGAAAATATACATTTATCTAGACTCCCAAAGGCCTATTTATAAAAAATCACGCGCCCGTTTTCGTCCTAAATCATCATTCACTTCGCTACAAACTTGCAAAAGTGCTTCTTACTGCTCATCACAGCATCTATTTCTTTCGCACGTGTTGTCTGATAAGATAGCATGCATTGTAACCCCGCGCACAAAATAGTTCGTGCCGTCGATTAGTTCATCCTTAAGCGATTAATATCCAAATAATATACCCGGTGCATAAAACGGGGATAAATCGCGAATGCCTCTGGTTACCGTTGGTTAAATTTACCTTATTTAATTCGAATTAAATGTCTGTGTAAATGTTAAATACGCCATCCGATACAGACATGTAATTACATAAATATTGAGAGGTTGCCGCATAATTTATATTCAAACTACATGGCTTTGCCAGCGACTTCACCTGCGTGAAAGTTTGAAAATATTCCTAGAGAACTTAAGCCCAGGATAAAATGTTTTTTTTTTATCTTCTATAGTATTCTGCTTGACCACTATCTCACCTGATGGTAAGCGATGATGTGGTCGACGGTGAAGCGCGCTTGCCTAGAAAAAACCAAATCACTCTTGGCTTAAAGACCCCGAGATTGTAGCTATCGGGAAAGACAGGACTCCGGTAGGGAATTCCACTCCTTAGCTGTACGCATAATTAAAGTGTCCCCAAAACGTTTTACGCGTACGCCGTACGTGTGGTAGTCCGATGATGGAACGGGCTGGGCGGAATTAGATCATGCAATTCCATCGCACACTCCCCGAAATGAATCCTATAAAAAACTGACAAGCTGGCAACCCGGCTACGATATTCAAGGCTCTGGAGCTTTGACTTGACCAGTGCCTCATTGCCGATGAGTCTCTTGGCCCACTTTTCGATCGACTCTAGTGCGTCAAGCTGGTATTTGGCAGAGCCGTTCCAAAGATGAGAACAGTACTCCATGAATGATCGAATTTGCGCTTGATACAAGTATCCTAAGTCCTGTAAGGTTTTGGGAGTATGTGGTACAGGGTGTAAAGTCCCACAAACCTTCATAGAAAAGGGAGGATCCTCCGACCAGACGGGTGTTGTGTCTGGTCCGGACAACTGCCCAACGGTTGTTGTCGGACTGTTGTATGTGTTCTAATCGCGTCGAAAACTTTGCTTGCGCGATGCAGGATTTGTGTGACGTCATGTCATTCGTAAGTGGCGTTGTTGCCGCTACAAGGTAATGGTTTAAGAGGAAACGGGGGCAGAGAGCGCCGACTGAATTTCCTAAGCAAAAAGTCATAATTCGAGGTTTGGCTCTCGTCTATTTTCTCCTCCAATATTGGACCAATTTAAAAGATATTCCATAAACTGGTAAAATAAGATATATACTATGTCCGTATGTTTTCCTTTTTTCATATATATTTGTCAAATTTGTACACTAAGCCTCTGTTGACAGCGCAATTTTGAGCATTTTGTGAGGGTTCTAGTGCTTCTAAAGATAATGTATCATCAAAAAGGAAAACATAGGGACATAGAATATATCTTTAATTTTCAGTTTATGGCATATCTTTTAAATTGGTTCAATATTGGAGGAGAAAATAGACGAGAGCCAAACCTTGAATTATGACTTTTTACTTAGGAAATTCAGTCGGCGCTCTCTGCTCCCGTTTCCTCTTAAGGTCGTTCTTTAAGGTAGTGTTTCATTCGAATCCGTTCAGCTGTCGAGCCACGATTGATCAACAAACATCTAAACATCCAAGTTTCACATATATAATATTGGTAGGATAGGATGGAGGGGTTTTCTGTGATCACTGAGTCGTGAGCTCTCGTGGTTAAATGGCTATAGGTGTTTAGAAGGGCTGTCAGTTGATGATGCTCTTTGTAATTTATGGGGCAAAAAGGGGGAACAATTCGGTATGTAAAGTAAAAATTAATCCATGCCGATTTCCAAAACCATTTCGAGATTTTAGGTTTGTAAGACTTATTTGAAATTTTTAGGCCTTAAATTTTTAAGATCGTATTTATTTTCACAATAATACTTAACATCACTTGACTACTGGGACAAAGGCTTCGTTTCTCTTTTTGTGCCAGTTTAGTGACTTTTTTATTCTAAAGAAACTCCCAACAGATAAAAATCCCCTTTCCTGCCAACTTTTCATTAACAATATTTTAAACATCGCGAGACCGTTCAGCACAGCGTGAGACTAATGCAACATACACGATTTTTAATTTACTCCCCCTTTTCTCATTTACTTGCTACACGAAATTGCACCGAGTCCTTTGTTTAATAAAATCGATTGTACTTAGTAACCACTCGATTGCTCGGGTTGCCAGGAGTTCGGAGCGAGCGACCCTGTCCGAGGGCCGCGTGGTCGCGCGACGGGAAGGCGGTCGTGGAACTTAATTAAAATCCCGAAGCGCGCCGAGTAGTGGCAACGCGTGCGACCGAAATTATGTCGCGTATCATAACAGTATATATGTAGGGTAGGTACCTACCCTACATATATACTGTTATGACAAAAGACAAAAGATATTTATTTCAACTGGGCCACCAAGCGGCACTTTTGAATGTCACAATTTAAATTTACATGGAATAAAAGTTGATTCTACCGTGCATTCGGAAAGTAGCTTGTTATGGAGAAGAATGCACAAGAAACTCCATACTTACTCTTTTAAAAAAAATGATTCTACCGTGCATTCGGAAAGTAGCTTTTTATGGAGAAGAACGCACAAGAAACTCCATACTTACTCTTTAAAAAAAAAATGATTTTTACAATATTTAGGTACTTGAGTACATACATTAATAAATTCACATATGTGAGGACAATGCACCCAGAATAGCACTACACACTATACTACGTAAAGGTATAAAGTATTAAAAGTACTATATACTTAGTATACATTGAAGCATAGCCTTATGTTACCTTAAAGATTCTGTGATTAAAAAAGTTGACGTAAAATTGTATTTTAGTGACCTACTTACCAATACTGAAACAGAGAGGATGTCATGTCGAAACTGTCAATCTGCCTAGCCTTTTCCCAACTATATTGGGGTCGGCTTCCAGTCTTACCGGATTCAGCTGAGTACCAGTGTTTTACACGGAGTGACTGCCTATCTGACCTCCACAACCCAGTAACTGGGTAACACGATACCCCTTGGCTAGACTGGTGTCAGATCTCAGGCGGTCTACCCGTAACGACTGTCAAAGATCTTCAAATGACAGCCGGGACCAACGGCTTAACTTGCTTTCCGAGGTACGGAGGAAACTCGGTATGTTGAAATGGTCACCCATCCATGGACCGAACTCGTCAAGCGTTGCTTAACCTTGATGATCGACCAGTGCGGCTGTTATTATTTAGCCACGAGCTCTTCCGCGGAATCATGTTGAAATATTAGCAGGATTACCAAAATGCAGACGTCTGTCCGCTTAAAAGCTCCAGGCCTGGGAGGTCTTAAGAAAATTGAAGTCAAAAAAAGCTGGTATGCTCAAGCATTTTATCAAATAGTCTCGGTAAGAACCTAATGCCCAGCGAACTTACTTATTGGCAAAGAAATAACGCAGTATGGCCTCTCCTTTATGTCCTAACACGTGCAAACTATAAGCTTATGCTTCGTCGTAGCGAACTTTATTACGTCCGACAAGAGTTAAGTTAACCGTCCACTACTACGACGCAGGATATGCACGGAGAGATTTGTCACATTAGCTGCGAGATCATGCTAGCGTATTATAGGCTGCGAAGCGTAACTTTATGACCGTGGGCCCATGTTTTAGACCCATTTTATCTTTTCTAAAACGCCTTCTATTCGAAAACTGGCACTTCTATCAGGATTCTTTTTTCCCTGAGAAGTAGTCAAGCAAACACTATATTTAGGGCCTGCCTTAGATTGCCTGGCCCTAAGAGGTCTCTACATGACTGAATCGGCCCAATCCCGAGTTTAAGGCGACACTGAGAAGGCTCCCTAACATTCAGGACTCAGGTACCCAGCTCCACTAGTATGTAGTTACGCCACTGAAACTAAGACACATGCATAGCTCAGTCGTGGGCTTCTGTGTAGTAGTGCCTTTAGGTTATGAACCGAGATTAAACGCGCGTGACCAGTTAACTGTGACATGCCATAGTGCGCGACTGTTCTTTTAATCGCGCGGTTTTTTGTCGCACGCCCGGCTTGATTTCGAATGGCGATTTCCAGTTCATTTCGGTTAAATTGTAGACTTTAAATGCATGTTTCCTTTGCTTTATGAAATGGGAATACCCATAAGTCACTGAAAACTCTGGAGGATCTCAATTTGCATCGTTTGCAGTTTAAATAAGTTAGTATAAAAGTTAGGAGAAGTCTACAAGAGTTCAACTTATTGGGGTTTGTGCGTTTGGTCATGCTGTAGGAAGAGGAGAATTTAGAAAACGTGTACCACAACCATATTCAGAGTTTATGAATTCCTGAAAAAAAACCTGATCATTAAGGAAACGGTTTTCAGGTTCTTGAAGTCGCAATGGCTCAGATGGGCAGGTCACCTGGAAAGAATGGGAGATACAAGAGCCGTTAGTGTCATGTCCAAGTGGACTCCGATTCAAAAAGACCCAGAAATTGCTGGATAGATTGTGTCGAGAAAAATTTGAAGAGGATAGGAAGGAACACATCTTGGCGAAAAGAAGCCAGTGACAGAGCGAAATGGAAGAAGATGCTTGAGGTGACCAAGACCCACAAAAGGGTTGTAGCGCTAAAGGAATGAATGAATGTATTCCTGAAACTGTATTTATCATTCGTGTAATGTAATTAGCTAAAATAAACGAACTGCAAACTTTAACTAAGCATACGCGGTGTTTCTTTGAATGAATCTTAAAGGTGTTGTTTAGCAAGATTTCCCGTTATTAAATTGGCAGCCTGTTAATTTCCACATTGAGAAATGTACAGTTTAAATCTAGTCATTTTCGTCGGTGGAATGACTACATGTGGGTTTTAATTTGGCTAATATTCGGTCTAGAAATAAAACATCGTCCCTCGGTTTTCTTTCAAAGGCGCCCCATTCTCGCACTCGTTGCAATTTTCTAATCACTTTCCTGTAATTACCTCATCCAGGGAGATTCTACATAAATATGGAGCTGGTATCGGGAGGAGTCGCATCCACCTTGCCTTTGACGCAGATAAGGCGCCGAGAGCGAAAATAACCGCGCGTTCAATGATGCTACCAATGGTTATCGATTTGAAATCGATTTGTGAGATTGGAGTGAGAAGTGGTTTATGTTTTGGAAGTTGCTTTCTGTATTTTAGTCAAAATTCTTTATTTCAATTAGGCCAATAAGCGCCACTATTGAACGTAACAAAAAAAAGTAATAATAATTTTATTGAGTCTCTGTCCATTCGGAAAAGTAGATTGTTATTGAGAATAACGGTCAAAAAACTCCAAATTTACTCTTTTAATAAAACGTATTTTACAACATTTACATACATACATTAATTCATATGCGCGCGGACGATGCACCCAGACCACGGAGAACACTACTATGAGTACGTATAGGTATAAAGTATTACAAACACTAACAGGTAAATTAATTCATTTGATAATTAGGAACATGGTTCTCACATACTTACAAATCACATACTTTCTTCTCTATTATTTTCCTTGACGTTATCGTCATTATCATTTCAGCTGAAAGACGATCAGTGCTGGACTGCTGGACATAGGCCTCTAACTACTTACTACCAAACTTTTTGTCTTCGTTTTGCCAGTAACTCGATAAGCTTGCCTTTCAAATGCCACGTACTTCAATTGTCATCTCTGCTACCTTATACGGTTCTATGGCTATTTATTAGATACTGAACATCAATCACCAGATGCAAAAAAAGAAACAAAAAAAACCTTTTAGACGTTGATACTCCAAAGATCATAAAAATTTGCGTAAAGCCTGCGATTTACGTTCCGAAACGATCGATAGATTGCGCGCGGCACAATCGAGTGTCCGTAGTAGGTGCCGGGTTTCCTCATTACGGACAGAATTCCTGGCCGGCCGGCCGCTATAAACCCTGGTCCTAGCAGCCCGAATGTAAAATGGGACTCGTTTTATGTAGACGGCTCTTTGATGGCCTTTTAAACAGCGCAGTGTAGTCGGCCTGCCTGTATATAGCTTTATATCTAGTACTACGAAGCTGCGGACTACGGTCTCCCCAACTATTTGTACTATTTTAATATTCATCCTTTGAGATTTTTGCTGTAGTTGAGTGTTTTAGTTTGATTGGAGTTTAAGGATGTTTATTGCTTTTTTGGGCGTTCAGTTATTTAGGTTATTTTCACTTTAAAGTCTGATAAAGGCGTCAACTATGATCGTAACAGGATTATCCCTATTTTCTGTCTGCTGTCTTGTTTCTGATCTGTGGAAATTCCATTAATTGCTGACTTAGAGGAATTAGGAGAGCAGTGCTGGCCCAGTGGTAACGACCGCGACTCACAAGTTGTAGGTCGTGAGTTCGAACCCAAGCAGGCGCTATACTTAGAGTAAGTTATTTCATTAATGCTGATCTCAAAACGGTGAAGGAAACTATCGCGAGGAAACCGGCAAACGAAATTGTCCTCGAACGAAAAATTCGAAGAGATGTAGCATGCACCAACCCACACTAGGCCCGCGTGTTGGGACACGAAAAAGTATCGATACTTTGTGGTAACGAGTACATTTCCATTCGATACCGATACTTTTGTATTCTATACTTTGTATTCGATACTTTTACTCAATAAGTACTTTTTGGTAGGTATGAAATGAGATATTAAGTTTTAAATGGGTAATTGTAGAAATTACCCATTTAGAACTTGCGACCTTACGGCTTATGTTTATGGTTATGGCAACGCCATCTAGATCACTCGTTCTGAACCTTCTGGGAACTTTAATTTATATGCCTAAAGTACTAAATAATATTTTTTTTTTTTTTTTTTTATGTTACCGTTGTCTTTTTCTATTATTGTATTAAATTTGTGTACCAATACCATTTTTTTCATGTCCTGCCCTACTGAAGTTAACCTGACGTTATTTATAGACTGATATTGACCTGTGCTCTATGCGCATTAGGGGCCCTAAGAAAAGTAATCGATACCTTGAAGTATCGATACTTTCTATTCAATACCATGTCCCTTTCCGCGTGGTAGATTACATCCTACCCTATTACACACAAAGGAGGCCTATGTCGAAGCAGTTAAATTCTTATAGTATGATTATACAGCAATGAAGACCTGACCAATCATATTGTTATGACCTGGTTCATCATATCAGCCGAAAGACGTCCACTGCTGGACATAGGCCTCCCCCAATGAACTGATTATTATTGCGGCAATCTGAAGTACAGGAACGGTAGTTTTGGCGACATTTGGGGGAGGCCTATGTCCAGCAATAGACGTCTTCGGCTGAAATGATGATGATGATGATGCAGCAATTTATGTTTTTTTTTAGTTTCGAGTCTAATAAGTGTCAACTGTCATTCTAACAGGATTAAGGGAGTGCTCTGTTTGTTGTCTAGTCTAATCTTTGTCAATTCTGGAGAGCAACAGAGTTCTCTCTATGAACTCCATATAGTTCAGGAAAAGTGATTTATCAGTTCCAATAACATGCCTAATATGCTTAATTTGTCCATCCTGAGTTCTGAGTATTTTTTTGCACTCTCATTAGGAACGGTCATAGAGGATTTGAAGGGAAATTTTCATTAACGGCAAAATGGGTCACGCGTTTTGCAAGCCGGGTTGTTAACGTGTCACCTACCAGACTGGGTGATGTCTATGACTTGAGTCCTAGTTAGCAGAGGATCGATTTTAAGATACATTTGGAAAGAGGGGGGATCAATCCGGCCAAATGCTAACTATGTATTATTAAGGGGAAATCCTAATGGAGAAACGCCAATAGAACTTTGATTGATCTGGGAATCGACAATTAAATCATTGGCGATTTTGCGTCCCCCCTTCGATCCTCGCCCATGGCACGTGCTCTACCTGCCTACCCCTAACTACGCCTCTGTCGACACGTAGTACTCCATGATCAGCTATCGCGCTTTAGAAATCTGGACCACAGATATATATCTAACTAGATAACGTGATTGTATGTACTTCGCGTGTCAAAAACGGTGTAAAATTACGATCAATGATCGTAATTTGAGCTTATCATTTAGCATTATCGGCACTGGAAATCCACCGAAACCTAGAAAAACGCCTTATTGAGCTGTAAAAACTGTATATACAAAGTTGGCCGAGGCATTGGAAATATTTTCTATCATTGGTTTCATTAGTAAAGTAAATTTGTTTTTAAATTGATTTTAAAAAGTGGCAATTGTAGTTCTAAAAACTAAAAAACACGCTTTAATGGTAAATTGAACTAAAAAGTCGCTAATCCTGAAGATCCTGGTAAGGATAATGGGACAAACTATTTCAATTATTGCAATGTCATCGGTCCTTGATAAGTGTACAAAGTTACAAATCAATCCGACGTTTTGAAGGGGGTGAAAATCACGTTCTAAGATTCCGTTACATATATTCATAGATACATACATACCAAGCTAAAAAAAGCGTGTTAAAAAGTGACAAGCTTGTTTTTCATACAGATGGAGGGACTTGCGTTATCTAGTTAGATTTATGTCTGTGGTCTGGACCAACGAGGCATTTTACTATTTCAAACGTATCATCACGCCTGTTTTCGTGGAGGGTTAAGCAGAGGGCTACCTCTTGTAAATACACCTTTCGCCAATTATCTGCCTAATGTGTGAGTTCTAAAAGTCGAACAATGTGATGCCGCATCGTTGTTGCTTTGTCTAGTAGTCTGTCGGATCCCTTATTAGTTCCCGTGAACTATTACTAGTTAAGTTACTAAAAATGCCTGGTTAATTAATTTCCAGTGCAAAAGAGCTTCTAGGTACTAGCACGGGGTCTCAGCGCTAGGAAAGAAAATTTGGTTCAAATAAATCTCATTAGATGATGGTGGATTTGTAATTGATTGTATGTAAAATTAACATTTTCTGGAATTGAACATAAAATTTGTATATTCTTGTTTAATCAAATCTCCTAATCACAAATTTATGTAATACTAGCTGACCAGCGGGGCTTCGCTCCCGTCAACTGGCTACCCTGCCTACCCTGCCTATCCAGTCTACCTTGCCTGCCCTGCCTACCCAGCCTACCCTGCCTACCCTGCCTACACTGCCTACACTGCCTACACTGCCTACCCTGCCTACCCTGCCTACACTGCCTACACTGCCTACATTGCCTACCCTGCCTACCTTGCTTACTCTGCCTGCCCTGCCTATCCTGCCTACCTTGCCTACCGTGCCAACCCTTCCTACCCTACCCTACCTACCTAATAATTTTTATCTATCATCAATAGTTTTCTCAGCGCACGCCAAAGAATGAATTTTATAGGAAACATTTTGCTACCTTGGCTTACATTATTGCAATTTTCATAAGGATCTCTATTTTTTTTGAAAATAATTATGTTGTAGCCTATGACACTCAGGAATAATGGAGCTTTCTACTGGTGAAAGAATTTTCTAAATCGGTTCAGTTGATCCAGAGATTACCCTCTACAACGTCACAAACTCACAAAGTTTACCTCTTTTTAATATTAGTATAGATTGGGCTCTTAATTCACATTTCAAAGATTATTTGAACGGATCATTTAAAATTGATGCCAATAGATGGCGCGGTTTTAAATTTCTGAGAAATTCCACTCGATTGTTTAAGTTTGCATTGTGACACTTTTTGGTTCAAAGAAACTGTAAAAACGCGCAAAAAATTACTATAAAACAAACCTTCACTGTATTTAAAGAAAAAAATATTCACGAACCGAGTAAACCGTTGTACTTGCAAGTCACTACTAACACCATCTATCTATCGCCGTGGAACGAAACCGAACGCGATTGATGTAAAAAAAAAAATCGGTTTAATCAGACGAAAAGCGCTAGTTACGTCGTCGGCACGGTTTCTTTCTATGGGATGAGGCATCTGATATACATCTGTTTGCTAGTATTATATTATCTGTGGTACTAGCATATACATATGTACGTATGTAGAGCAGGATATTGCTACATACACTCGTATAATAATATGTACAGTAGGTACGTTGATGTCAGTGCATCGTGTTTTTACGACTTCAACGCCGGCCCCGCGCTGTCCTTTCTTAATTATACTCGCCACCCCCTCACTTGTGTATCGTTAGGGGGTGAGCAGTGTTCGTAAACATGACATTATAGTTGGTGGAATGATAGAGTCTGGCAAACGAAAGTAGAGACTGAAAAAGCGCGGCATATTTAAAAAATATCAGCGTAGCAATCCTAAATGTAGTATGAAGTACCTGGAATAACCTAATTTGATACTTTAGAATTATTTATTTTAATTTACTGAATAAAAATACTATAGGTAGGTAATACTTTAGATATTATGTATCAATCTGAATAAATAAAATAACAGTATTTTCTAATATTTTTGGTTTATTCACACCACACGTAAACAATCTGGTTTTTTTTTAATTCGGCGTCTTTAACCTGATGTTTTTCTTGATATTTAGATATCATGCGAAACAACATCTTCCGTAATCTACTTTTAATTGTTTTATTCATTTTTCGCTTAATAAATGCTATTATCAAGACCATAACACAGCAGGTTAGTCATTAGTATAGCATTGCCATATAAAAACTTTGCAAATAATTCGAGTGTCTACTTTCGTTTGCCAGACTCTAAGAGCGTAGAAGTATCAAGCTGGGTTTAGATAAAATGAAAAATAATAAAACTGTAAACTTAGGTAGGGGTTTTCTTCAAACTCGTGGAGGCCCTGAGGCTAAGACCTCGCCTCTCGTGCTTGTGGTTGTGGGTTCAAATCCTGGCAAATAACAAAGTTTTTTTTTTATTAATTTTTAACTTTCTAAGTTTGTCTTGAACATTGCTGACAATGGTTAAGGAAAATTTGGTGTGGAAACCTGCAGCATATCCGTTAATGTCGATTAATATTGTGCAACCTTCATCAGAATTCACAGTATTAAGATCACAAATCACCATCTGCCTAGCCTTTTCCCAATTGTTGTTGGGGTTGGCCTCCAGTCTTACCGGCTTCAGCTGAGTACCAGTGTTTTACATGGAGCGACTGCCTATCTGACCTCCACAACCCAGTAACTGAGTAAAACAATACCCCTTGGCAAGACTGGTGTCAGATCTCAAGCTTCTGACTACCCGTAACGATTGTCAAAGATCTTCAAATGACAGCCGGGACCAACGGCTTAAGGCGGTACCCCGAGCAAAACGCCGCGCAAGCCGTTTTTGTGCTGTTTTTAGGAGCTATCTACTCGTTATTTAAAAATAAATATCAATTAATAAAAATACATTAAAATTCTACGTAATATTGATTCTAAAATGGTAGATTTAGTTTTTTTTTAAATGTTGTGTATATTTCACTAATCTCCTTCCAAAAAAACATAAAAATGAGAAATAATTATTGATAAAATGCATCTCCTGGTAAAGAGTTCATTAATTATTTTTTGTACTATTACTAATGGATAGATTTAATAACGAACATTTTTGTAGTTTTTTTTTTTCAAAAGACCAAAATTCGATTTTATTCTAAAATCTGGACGTATTCACTACTGTAATTCATGCGCCACCAGTGCCGCTAGACCAATAGGAATGCTCATATCTCATGCCGATTTTTTGGTCAGGGTGCTTTCCGAGGCACGGAGGAAACTCGGTATGTTGAAAATGGTCACCCATCCACGGACCGACCTCGGCAAGCGTTGCTTAACCTTGAAGATCGACCAGTGCGGCTGTTATTATTTAGCCACGAGCTCCTCATCACAAATCACAGGTACTTTTACATAATCCAAAACAACTATACGTAAATGCCTTGATCAGTTTCCATACTATCCCCGAGGCGACTAAACAACGATGTTTTTCTTGCGAGCACAGACGATGTTTACCGAGCTGTCTATTATAATACCCACCTACCACGTTCCACGCTCCACGAGCGAGCGTCTCGCGTGTTTTCCTTCAAACTTCAATTATTCGAGCCCCGATACGTCAGGCGGCGATCACTCCCACGCGACACGTTCGGCCCCTCTGTTGTGCTTTACCTGGCAAACTAAACAAACGCGAGGGGGGAGGCGGCCGCGACCCCGCGACGACCGCAGCTGACGTACCCACCTGACGACGTCTCTAGCCAACGTTGAACGTTCCCGAAGTTTCGACCTCCGTCAATAGCGACAAGTTACAGATCTGCCGCCGAACCGTCGAAGTCATAACACGCAGCGAAACTTAGCGGGCATTTGAAGTTGACAGGCGCGGGTAGTGTGAGGTACAGTCGCAGCAGTGCTGACAACTTAGCGCTTTCAGCGCCAGATGTAGCGCTTTTTAAACTTTGGAATTTCTTTAAAAAAAAAGTAACTGCGCAAGCTATCAACTTCCAAACGAAGTGTTGAGGAAAATTTCATCCACAGATAACTATAAATTCAAGTCAAAATCTGATCAAGACTAACCATATGATTCGGGGACAGAAGCAATTGTGTTAGAATCAGACGATGATGAATTAATTTTATTCCTTTATTTTATAAAATAATTACATTTACACAATTACGTTATTTTATATTTTTACTAAACAAGTACTAATGTTTTGTAAGTAACTCTTTTATACGATAAAGTTTTGATTCAATAATTAAAAAAATACGTTAATACAGCCCTAGTCTAAAATTATTGCGCCGTTTTGTTTGAATTTGGCGCCGAATACAGTTATTATTTACATCTTTTTGAGATCTGATGACCATTTAGCGCTTTCTAGCGCTTTTTTAAAGAGCTAACACGCGTTTTTGCTTAGACGAGTTGGCAGCACTGAGTCGCAGTCAGCTAAGGTCGTACGGCACGTGGGGCGCGCTTACTGCGCTGCGGAACGATTAAATCTAATAAAAAACGAGCGCTGACCGCACCGGCCCGCAGCGATAACAAACAGAATTCGGTAAAAAACCACTCCACGCGACCGAATCGATGACCGAAGCTTTATTTCAACTTTATCGTTTTTGCGCCGTCCATAACTTGGCACCCTCTATGTTCGCCGAAAGCCAGTAAGTATGTAAATTACGGTCGCGAGCGCCGGTCCTCGGGTGCCCACTTATCTATTCAAATTCGGCTCTGGGTGCGGGGTTGCGTCGCCGGCCCACGCTAATCAAAATCCGATCAGCCATTAAGTCCTCTCGCTATCTGCGCTTAGTTTACGAGCTAGAGGGGGGGGAGGCGTCACGAGGGGGGCGCCGGGAGGGGGGTAGCGCCGTGATCACTTATTTATGTGGCGGGGGGCTCGCTCGGCGACTGAAAAACTACCCTCGCGTCGTCGGAGCGGCGGCGGCGGCGAGGCAGCGAGGCACGCGAGATGCGCGCCCATAAACCCGACGCGGCTTTGTAATCAACCGTGCCGCGCTTTTTATGAGTCCGCCTTTTGCAGTCGTTGCTCGGGATAAATTTAACCCGCTATCTGATATTGAGGTGACGTATAAACTTTTATACTTATCTACGGGCGCTTTCAGCGAGACGCGGGCTTTGTGTGCACCGCGTTTCGTCCCACGTTTGTTTCGTTTTATAGCTTGATCTACTTCACTCCTTTAGCTAGAATAACTAGATATTTAACAAGAACAAAAAACCGGCCAAGTGCAAGTCGGACTCGCGCACGAAGGGTTCCGTGCCATTATCGCAAAAAAACCGGCAAAACGTATGGGAGCCCCACTTAAATATTTATTTTATTCTGTTGTTATAGCGGCTACAGAAATAGGTACATCATCTGTGAAAATTTCAACTGTCTAGCTGTCACGGTTCATGAGATACAGCCTGGTTCATGACAGACAGACGGACGGTGGAGTCTTAGTAATAGGGTCCCGTTTTTACTCTTTGGATACGGAACCCTAAAAAGGTTGACATCGTAGAAACCTTCATCTTAGGATCTCATTTCCTGTCAACTCTGAAATTCTGCGAAGCCTTCAGAGTTTTTCCGAGAACTTTTCACACTTGAAGCTCTTTGCAGCTACGCTATTTTTAGTGTAGACCGACAGGGCCCTTTCCATTCCTGTTAGTTTCAATATACTCAAATGCCAGGCGAAATAATCGTTTCCTAACAAAGAAAATCTGCCGGTTTTTATCATGAATTGCCGGGAAACACAGGCTTTCAAAGAATAAAAAAAAAACAAAAATCCTGACTGCTTAAAAAGCGAACTAAAAAGACGTCAACAAGAAGAAAATCGTTTTTTGATTTTTTTAATTAACTTTTTTTATAACTTTTTAGTTAATTTTTTTTAGAATTAGGTACATTTAAACATATAAGTGACATATATTTTAGAAATCACCTCTTAAAACCCTTTATTTTGATACCCCACACGATGGTTTGAAGAAATTGGCCTTCCACAATATGGCGCCCAAAATCCGCCATATTTTAATTTTCCAATTTTAATGTAGCCAGTAACACTCGCAGGGTTAAGACGAATCGATTGACGTAAGAATCATCAAAATCGTCAAACTCGTTTGGTCTCTAGAACGCCACATAGGAACAAACATACATTCATACATAGACTCTCTTAAACTAATTTAATTGTAATTTTTATGGATGGGACCGCTTGCCCCCATCACATCGGAAAACTGGTGAAAGGTGGAGATCGCCAACCTATACATCTCTGCCAACCTCTCCAGGGAATTCAATCGTGATGTTACATAAACGCGACTGTATATGGTAAGCAGTACCCAGTACGTTCTGTGTAGGCGGTATGAAGGCCCGTTATCGGCAACTGACAGCGAGACGGATCGCGGGTATTTTTGTTGTCGCGTAGGACTAAGTCCGGTGGTATGTTTCATAGGAGGTAGCGGGAAACGGGTGGAAAGATTAATTTTAATTAATTATTGTGGGATTGTTTTTCTCGAATCGATGCCATCTTTTTCTCAAGTATATTATATCAGTGGCCTTTGAGGACCAAAGGCCACTGATATAATTTACTTGATTAGTTACTTACTTAGTTAGTTACTGCTATTAGTTAAAGTGGAAATTAATTTGACGTGTCAGTTGTGGCAAGATTTGTAAGTTTTGGAGATGAATTGCATTTGTTCTATCCTAGGGTAGCATATAATTATTGTTGAATACGGGCCTGCGATCACAAAGCCAAAAGCCGAACACTGGGGCCCATAGCAATGTTGGACTCTTTTATCCTACCAGGGCTATAACCGCGAAACTGCAGAACGCAGCAGCGGTCAGATAGGGGTTTATAGTAGATACTGGTTCCTTCCTGACAGGTGGGAAGTGGGACAAGTACACGACGGCACAACTCACAAATAAAACTCACGTTTGATTCCCGCGGTGATCTTCTGTGCTCGCTCAATCCCGTGCCTGGCCGAGGGTTTTAGGGAATTAGATATATGTATATAATAAAGGACAATGATGGGATGGGACAACAAACGTGTTCTGAGCCGGGGCCCGGCTGCCGAGCAGACACATACACGTTCCCGACACGGAAGCACCTCGCTGCCCGCGAATTACACACCAAACCGAATGCACAGGCGCCGCACAATACAAATCGCGAATGGCGAGCGTAATTCCGAACAACGATGGGTGGATTCTCCAGCGATACCAAAGAATCCAAACAAGACCACACCATATCACGTCCAGCCATCTCGGTTACATTTTTACGAGTCCTAATGTCAAGTGTCAACGGACAACTCAAGCAAATGCTGCCAAATTGAATGACAGCGAGCTGACATAGAGTTAAAACAAAATAACAAAACAAGGAACGAAACGTATCGTTTCGAACACTTATGGAACAGGCAGCAGAGGCACACATTGCAGCAAGTCAACTGGTGATGAACTTGGTTACGAGAGATCTGAGAAGGCTTGTCTAAACAATAAGTGTTAGAACCTTGAAGCATAAAAGTATGAATGAGGAAATTCAGGCAGAGTCCATAAACTTTTCGAGGTAAACTTCAACAAAGTTTCAAAGATTGCAATACTAGAAGCAGCAAAAATATGAAAGCGAACGTTCTGAAAGTGTTCATAAATGCTACGATGTAAACTTCAACTAACTTCGAACTCGCTTTCACTCATCCTCGCCTCTAAGTCCGAGGTGTTAGTAAGTGCGGTGTAGGCAAGGCAATATTCGATATTATCGTATTTTTAGCGAGATCGATGGGAGCCCGGCCACCTGTGGTTTCACAAGTCTCCACATTGATTAGGTGCCGGCTACCGAGTCCCCTCCATACACGTGCACGATATAAAGACATGTGTTTTAGAATATGTTCTAGAACGCAGGTTTTTAGGGTTCCGTAGCCAAATGGCAAAAAACGGAACCCTTATAGATTCGTCATGTCTGTCTGTCTGTCCGTCCGTATGTCGCAGCCACTTTTTTCCGAAACTATAAGAACTATGCTGTTGAAACTTGGTAATTAGATGTATTCTGTGATGTAAAAAACAATAAATTTTGGGGGTCCCCATACTTGAAACTGAAACTAAAATTATTTTTTTCCATCAAACCCAAACGTGTGGGGTATCTATGGATAGGTCTTCAAAAATGATATTGAGGTTTCTAATATATTTTTTTTCTAAACTGAATAGTTTGCGCTAGAGACACTTCCAAAGTGGTAAAATGTGTGTCTCCCCCCCGTAACTTCTAAAGTAAGAGAATGATAAAACTAAAAATAAAAAATGTGATGTACATTACCATGTAAACTACCACCGAAAATTGGTTTGAACGAGATCTAGTAAGTAGTTTTTTTTTAATACGTCATGAATCGTAAACCGCAATTTACCAATTACGGAACCCTTCGTGCGCGAGTCCGACTCGCACTTGGCCGGTTTTTAAGACGTGTTTTATGCAAACTTGACATTCCGAGTCCATTCGACCCCCGACATTCACGCCCACGGTATAAAAAATGAGTTTTTTAAAGTACATATTCGTTTTTTTTAAGAAAAGTGGTTTGCAGTGACATTTAACGGAGGTTTTTCAAGGTCACTCTGTCGTTGGTTGCAAGGTCACTTTTCCGTGGGGTAAATGAATGAAAACTGTCCAAGATTAGCCGAGTAGTTGTAGTAAGTTGTTTGGTTTGGAGGGAGGCGATATCGTGAACTTCTCGGAAGGTGCATTCTATCTTCTCTTCTTAAACGAACTCTTTGTGTTGAAACTTATGAAATAATATAAGCAGGGTTGCAAAAACAAGCAGTATTAAAACAGGAGGTTTTAATACAGCTTGTTTGTTTTACCGCCATCCATTTTTTTGCAGGAACCAATCAATTCACAACAAGATATATGCAAAAGGGCGCACGGTTGGCGCAGTGGTTGAGCGATTGACTGCTGCGCTGCGTGTCGCGGGTTCGATTCCCGCACGGAACAAATATTTGTATGACCTACAGGTAGTTGTTTCGGCTCTGGGTGTTTGTGTATGTGAGTTTATATGTTTGTAAACGCACCCACGATACAGCAGAAATTCCTAGTGTGGGCCAAAAATAAAAAAAACCTAAGTAATATTTTTTTTTTATTGATAGGCTCGTGCTTGACCACTATCTCACCTGATGGTAGCCGATGATGTGGTTGACGGTGTAACACGCTTGCCTAGAAGAAACCTATTCACTCTTCACTTAAAAACCCCGAGGTTGTAGCTGTCGGGAAACACAGACTCCGGCAGGGAGTTCCACTCCTCAGCTGTACGCATAATGAAAGTATTTCCAAAACGTTTTGTGCGTATGGGTGGGATGTCCACCATGTACCGGTGGCGCATTGCCGTACGTCTTGTAGTCCGATGATGAAACGGGCTAGGCGGAATTAGACCATGTCCACTCTCCCTAGCGTGTGTGGCCTGTGTATTGCTTGTATACGCGAATTAAATTTAAAAAAAAGCCGGCCAAGTGCGAGTCGGACTCGCGCACGAAGGGTTCCGTACCATTATCGCAAAAAACGTCAAAAAAATCACTTTTGTTGTGTGAGAGCCCTACTTAAATATTCATTTTATTCTGTTTTTAGTATTGTTATAGCGGCAATAGAAATACATCATCTGTGAAAATTTCAACTGTCTAGCTATCACGGTTCATGAGATACAGCCTGGTGACAGACAGAAGAACCGCGGACTCTTAGTAATAGGGTCCCGTTTTTACCCTTTGGGTACGGAACCCTAAAAAAAGAAAATGCATTTCATTCGCCAAATACTTGTAACCACTAAGACGATCACATATGTTAAGAAAGAACAAAATAAATGACCCTTATTCCCGGTTAGACTTTTAACAAATGGTGATGACAACCCGATGATTTGAAGTTCGGAATACATCGCCATGTCAGTGTTACCACAGATAATATTAATACTACAGTATGTTGCTACACGTTTTCCTCAAGAGAGTGCATTCAACTTGCTCACCTTCGAGTTGTTTTGAAGAACAATTCTGTTGTTATTAGGTATTTGATGAGTTCGTGAGTGATGATATTATTTTCGATTGTGAGTTTGACCAAGTCGTATTTCAATAGTTTTGAAGGAAAAAGAAAAGGGCAACAAGGACCACCGCAATAGGGATGTTTCTTGGGTAGAAAAATGATAATTATATTTAGTCCGTCAGTGAGATTATCAAATAATACTGGACCCGTATGTTTTGCTTTATCAAATAAATAAAAATTGACAAAGATAAAGCGCATCAAAGTTCAGGAGTGGAGGTTTGTGACGTCATTTTGTCAGTGCAAAGTGCAGCACAACCTAGGGTCCTAACCACTAGACGACCACGACTTACGAGTTGTAGGTCGTGGGTTAGAACCCGGGCAGGCACTTTACTTTGTGTAATTTATTTCATAACCACTGCTCTAAAAACGGTGACAGCAAAAAAAAGAAAGAGAGAATGAAAGAAAGAAAGAAAGAAAGAAAAATTAGTTTATTTGCATTAAAAACAAAAACACCTTAAAATTAAACAAAATATTTTTAAAACTATTAATGCCAAATGCCAGTAACTCAGGGTATAACCACCTGACGCTGATTTTCAGCTGCAGCCCACGAGTGCCATACGCTCGAAATCACCGACAAACATTTATAATAAGTATACAATTTTTGTAAAAAACAAACTAAGATAAAATTTTGCGACTCTTAATTATAATAAAACAACAAAAATAATTATAAGAAAACATCGTGAGGAAACCGGCATGTCTTAGAACCAAAAATTCAAAGACATGTGACATCTTACAATCCGCACTGGGCCCGCGTGGTGGATTACAGCCCACTCCCTCTATGAGAAGAGGCCTGTGTCCCAGCAGTGGGAACAATAAAAGGCTGATGATAATGATGAAAGTGTAGCATACCGCTGCACCGTGACGTCACACGATATTTCAACGTAAAATATCGTTGTGATTTTTTGATTAATAGGCAAAATAAAAAATACGTGTCAATAATTTGTAGGTTTTAACTGACGGACTGAATAGATATTTTTTGTCAACTACCCTATTTAATAATGTTGACGTTTTTTAGGGTTCCGTAGCCAAATGGCAAAAAACGGAACCTTTATAGATTCGTCATGTCTGTCTGTCTGTCCGTCCGTATGTCACAGCCACATTTTTCCGAAACTATAAGAACTATGCTGTTGAAACTTGGTAAGTAGATGTATTCTGTGAACCGCAATAAGATTTTCACACAAAAATATAAAAAAAACAATAAATTTTGGGGGTTCCCATACTTGAAACTGAAACTAAAACAATTTTTTCATCAAACCCATACGTGTGGGGTATCTATGAATAGGTCTTCAAAAATGATATTGAGGTTCTCAATATATTTTTTTTCTAAACTGAATAGTTTGCGCAAGAGACACTTCCAAAGTGGTAAAATGTGTCCCCCCCCCTGTAACTTCTAAAATAAGAGAATGATAAAACTAAAAAAAATATATTATGTACATTACCTTGTAAACTTCCAACGAAAATTGGTTTGAACGAGATCTAGTAAGTAGTTTTTTTTTTAATACGTCATAAATCGTAAACCGCAATTTACCAAGTACGAAACCCTTCGTGCGCGAGTCCGACTCGCACTTGGCCGGTTTTTTTTTAATGTCTTTCTGCTGGGCAAAAGGTTAACCCTTATCTTAACAGATACTCTGTTTCACCTTCTCTAATCAGTCAATAACAATTAGGTTACATCTATGTTAGTAAAATACAATTAGAATAACATAATATATTCTATTATAACATAGGTAAAGCATCCGTGCTCTTGTCATCATCATCATTCATCATCATTTCAGCCGTAAGACGTCCACTACTGGGCATAGACCTACGCAAATCCGTGCTCTTGTGTACCTCTTGAACTTCTGTTGCAAGACTCTGGAAAATGATAAGGGATCTAAAATGGTGTCTTCAAGGCTTCCACCGACAAGTACGAGGTGATAATGCAACGACGTTTTCATAGATGTTTGCGAATGCGCATGTAGACTGTTTCTACACGATTGGCGGTGGCGACCTCTCGCGTCCGGCCCTGGTCCAGGCCATGGTACGGAGCGAGAGGGCATGGGAAGCTGTCTCCTCCTTCTGCGAAGCAGTAATGCTCGCAAAGGAGGAGGCGGAACGCGTGAGGGAGACGCAAAGGAGACGCCCGCACGCCCCTAGCCACCGCAGGAGACGCCCCGGGCGTATGGAGTCGCAAGCCGATTCCCGGCCACCGTAGGCACGGGCTTGCGGACGGCAAGTTATGGGTACCGTCCGATAAGGACCAAGCCCGAGTTTACGGCGCGTAGTGTTCCACGCGCGCCTCAAAGTGATGTCAGCAAAAGTGACGGGGCCTGATAGGACCGATGCCTGTCTGGGTCGTGGATAAATTTGAAAAAGAGTTACCGCGGCCCTGGCGCAAGCAACTGAAGGAACACGGGTGGGTTTTAGTCAGTAAAAGTCTGACACGCCCTCCCGCTTCACCCAGAGCGGGAGAAGTCATTGGATGATTTCCCACCCAAAAAAAAAAAAAAAAGACTGTTTCTACACAACCATGCGCAAAAGGTGCGCTTCCATGGTGCGCAGGGTGTGAGGCAGCTCAATCAGTATCCTAACTATGATTGCGTGTTGCCAAGGCTGTGTTTTCGTGGGTCGCTGCTGTGCCATCTCACATGGGTTGTCGCAATGGTGATCCACTGTTATTAGCCGACATACCAAAAAGGAGGAGGTTCTATGTTCGACTTTATGTTAGTTTATTTTTGTGTATGTTCACCGATATCTCCGTTAATTGTGGAACGATTTTGAAAATTCTTTTTTTGTGTGATAGAGTATGTTTCGAAATTAGTCCCATTTTGATTTGGTGAAGGTCTGATGAAGAACTTCGGAGATATACAACAGAACTCTTCAATAAATAACGGCAAATCTCTCGGGATTGCTGCTATCGCATGTCTGTTTATTGTTTATACCATTTTATAACATAACATCACGTCAGTGAGTTTAGAGCGTTAAAGGGGTACGCGGATCTCTCATTTCACCAGTTATGTTAAAATTTAATGTTATTCGGGTAATCTATTCTGGTGTTATAGGGACTTTACTAAACAACTTGCCTATTAGTTAGGAAAAACTAAAACGGCAAAAAAAAAACCTTTTTTGCAAAAAAATACCACCGACTTCCAAATGAAAAACTACAAAGTGAAAAATAACTTAATTTTTGGAAAACGGTGTCTTTTGTGGACACTGACTTCCAAAAATTAAGTTATTTTTCATTTTGTAGATTTTCTTTTGGAATTCGGTGGTATCTTTTTCCAAAAAAGTTTTTTTATTTGTTGTTTTGTTTTTGTAGTGTCAGTGTGTTAATATCTGTGTTACTGACATAGTTGTAAGTTTTACTTAACATCTTTTGAGTCATGGATACTCAGATAAAGAGAAATTGTATTCTATTCTATAGAAATTATTCTACAGACACTAAAAATTCTATGAAATATCATAAGCCTACACACAATGGAAGGCACCGAAGGCTCTTTTTCAAATTATTTCTTTATCTACTAAGATAATTCGTACCCATTTTTGTTACAAACATCTCCATTGGGGCTGCCAAACTGTGAATTGTTTTTGAATGCCCATGTAATTTGAGATTCGATATAAAGTTATTATTGGGCATTCAATATATTTCGACTACAAAAAAGGGTTAATAAAAAACATGATGACCAATGATAAAATTCGATCCTCGAACATCAATTTATTATCTTTAACATTTTAAAGGTTTGCTCATCTTATTTTCGTCCCTGTCAGTTCACAAGTACGGCCATTTCGACCGCGAATAAGGGTCACCTTACACAGACACGCGATATGGAACTGTAAACAAGTACAATTTAAAAAATCGCCGGCAACTTTTTTTTATTTCATGTTACAGCATTTACCTAATATTAGACACGCTTCGATAGACAATCTATTGTCTATTGAACACGTAATTATGACACGATATCTTGCGAAAACACGCCGATTCAAATAGTAGAACGCTCATAACTTTTTACAGCTGAAGCGGTTTTCATCAAACATAGCAAAGAACATCTGCCTAGCCTTTTTCCCAATTATTGTTGGGGTCGGCTTCCAGTCTTACCGGATTCAGCTGAGTAACAGTTTTTTACATAGAGCGACTGCCTATCTGACCTCCACAACCCAGAAACTGGGTAACACCTCTTGGTAAGACTGGTGTCAGATCTCAGGCTTTTGACTACGCGTAACGACTGTCAAAGATCTTCAAATGACAGCCGGGACCAACGGCTTAGCGTGCTTTCCGAGGCACGAAAGAAACTCGGTATGTTGAAATGGTCACTCATCCACGGACCGACCTCGTCAAGCGTTGCTTAACCCTAAAGATCGACCCGTGCGGCTGTTTTTAACCGACTTACAAAAAAGGAGGAGGTTCTATGTTCGACTTCTTGTATGTTTTTTTTTTTTTTTTTTTTTTTTTTTTTTTTTATGTATGTTCACCGATATCTCCGTCAATTGTGGACCGATTTTGAAAATTCTTTTTTTGTTTGAAAGAGTATGTTTCGAAATTGGTCCCATTTTAATTTGGTGAACGTTTGATGAAGAACTTCGGAGATACACAACAGAACTCTTCAATAAATAACGGCAAAACTCTCGGGATTGCTGCAATCGCATGTCTGTTTGTTGTTTATACCATTTCATAACATAACATCACGCCAGTACGCTCTAAAGGGGTACGCAGATCTCTCATTTCAACGGTTATGTTCAAGTTTCATGTTATTCGGTTAATCTAGTCTGGAGTTATAGGGACCTTAATAAACAACTTGCATAAGGTAGGTAAAACTAAAACTTTTGGAAGTCGGTGTCCATATCGCAAAAAAATGGTTCCTACGAAAGACACCGACTTCCAAAAGTTAAGTTATTTTTCACTTTGTAGTTTTTCATTTGGAAGTCGGTAGTATTTTTTTGCAAAAAAGTTTTTTTTATTTAGCCACGAGCTCCATAAAACATAGCAAAGAAAACTCTCGATAATACAACGTTTTAAAAAAAACGAAATCAATAGCGTTTCATCCGTTTAGCAGCTGTAATGCCACAGACAGATACACAGTATACACGTCACACTCATAACACCCCTCTTTTACCGTCGGGGGTAAAAAAGGAAGGTCACACACGCACACATTAACACACATTTCAGTGAAATAATTTGAATAAGTACAGGAATTTCAATTATGAAATTCCTTTTACGCGAATTCCCTTTTTGTGTGGTAGCTCAAGCATAATAATAGTCAGCCTATAACGTCGTTTGTACCACTGCTGGGACACAGGCCACATCTCTCTCTCTCCTCATCTCTATCACAATGTTTAAAATAAGTTGCCTAATTGTTTATTTGCCTTCTGTCTAATAATCAGAAAATACTATTTCTGTATTTCCATTACGTTTAATTTGTATATTATTAGGATTTGTTTATTTATTTGACATGTTATCTAATTGTAATTTAATGTATAATGTGATGTGATGGAGTTATAAATACCTGAATAATTGAATTTAATTATGAATCCAAAACAAATTAATAATAATTTAATTAGTATTATTAATATTGCAATAAAATCTGGCATTTATACTCTAGGGGGAGGGCCTGGAGATCCGTAACACAGGACTTCCCTAGTACGGACTCCAGTCTCTCACAAAGGAGCTTCTTGCAAATTTTATAAAATAGTTTTAAGGACATAGATTTTAAGGCAACCTTTGTGTAGAGAAAACAATAAATTTATTTATTTATCTCTGTATTAGGAGGAGACCCAAATGTGTATATGCCACATGTCTATAAATATTTGATTCTGGACATGCTGATGCTTCATCACGATCTTTTCCTTTACCGTTAAGGACGCTATTACATTTTTGTAAATAACAGTGCTTTTCAGGTACCATTTTAATGTATATGCAATCACAGATGTGAAGATATCATGGTCTTAATTTGAAGATAATATATTGAGCTCCAGATTGGCATCAGAAAAATCTAGATTGTATCACTTTTTTTAAAACTGCGCGCAGCTTCCTTGCTATGCCTCTTTCGGTGTAATCTGGCCCTTATACAACAACAACAAAAATACACAATAAGTACTTACTTTGGATGTAGATAAAAAATATTGAATGTCAGCCAAGAGAGTTGTCACGCGCTGCTCACGTAAGTAAATTAGTACGCTATGTACCTACATGTATGTGTATATAGGTGTTTCGTATTATATGTTGTGTGTGTAGGTTTTCTTGTGGTATGAATTTATTTGGGAGAGTTTTCTTAACGTGTATCGGTGTGTCTGTATCGAGAGTATTTTTCAGTCAAATGTTTTCCAGGTTTGTTGCCAAAATAAAGCAACAGTTGCTTCAGACATTAAATTGATGTACGCTGTATTGTATTTCTGATGTAATGTGTTATAGTAATACCCAATGATTTTCTAGTAAACAGATAGGTTATACACTTACAAAACAACCGAAAAAAGTGTTCCGTACAGCAGCGGCAGCACACATACACACTTTGCATTCATCTGACATTTCACTACAATTCGAAAGAGATGGCTTGATAAAACCAACAAGAAAAAAAGAGACAGCTCGTGGTTGCACTGTTGCCGTGGTTGTAGCACTTGCGTGTGAATGTAAACAAACTTGATTCTGTCCGCCAATGTTTTTTTCTTTTTCTAACCTCCAAATATCAGAATATTAGGGGAAAAAAAATTAAGGTGTATTGCGTACGTATTTACATATGGTATGAGATCCCTTCTGTTTTATCATAATTGTTACACTTTCTAAATACACACGATGGCAATTTTTTAAATTTGGTTTTTGCTTCAACGAAGCGTATCGCTCTTCGTCATGCGTGTCAGAGACTAAAGACTATACGTCCCAATTAGGACGTATTCGAGTCTTCACGATGCGCGCGCTCTTAACATATCTATTTCCTAGAATATCATTGGTAATACCCTAAAAATTATTCGGTGCACTTGAACTTTTTTATACTACAATAATCGAAGCTTTTACATCCATTTTCTGTTTGAAGCTTTTTTTAACTTTGAGCTAGATAAATCCATGCTCTTTATGTGGTGAAAGAGAAAGTGGACTGTGGTTTGAATAAAGGCTGGTAAACTAACATGGAAACGTGTTGGTCAAAGATCACAGGATATAGAGAAAAGACGTATGTCAATTCCTTACAACAGATAACATACTGTTGCAGATAAAACAACAAATACAAGTAAAATTTCAAAATTTCAAAAAACCCCCGACACATTTTTATTTCGTGCTACATAATTTATCTAGTACATAGTAGATACGCTTCGATCGGCAATCTATTGAACACGTAATTATGACATCATATCTTACGAAAAAATCCCGATTCAAACAGTAAAACGCCCATAACTTTTGAACGGCTGAACCGATTTTATTCAAACATAGCTAAGAACACTCTCGATTAAGTCACCTTTTAAAAAAAAAATACTAAATCAAAATCGGTTCACCCGTTTGGACGCTATGATGCCACATACAGACACACAGATACACCGATACAGATGCACGTCAAATTTATTTATAACACCCCTCTTTTTCCGGAGGGGGTTAAAAATGACTATGTGTTGCCATCAGCCGTTTATAATACGGCCTCTGAAAATAATCCAGTTTTCTTGAACTTGTAAAAGCAGGTTTGGGAGCGGTTTTCTGCTCTTTATAACTAACAATATAATTAACTATTTATCAATTTAACTGCCAGGTGATTGACAAAAAATACGTTGTGTCTCATTGGCTGGTAGCTAAGGTGTTAAGGTTACACTAGTCAATCATTCTTCCATACAAACGTAGTATGGCGATTACTCCACTGTTTGATGATGTGCGTTCAAAATAAAAAAATGATATCAATTTGTCTCATCATTATCTAGCCCTGTATGGAAACAGAAAAGTAAAAAAATAAAATATTTGAAAGTTACGAGCGTCGAAAGTTGCATATTTCAACGCTAATTTTACCTCATCTTTGGGCGGAAATAAATACCATAAGAAGAAGGAAAATTGCAAAACGGCCACCATACAGGGATAGATTAGTAATTCAACAATGAAAATAATTGTATTTTGAAAATATACATTTTTTATTTTTTTCATGATATCTAGACTCCCAAAGGTCTGTTTATAAAATTTCGCGCGTTGGTTTTCTTCCTAAATCATCATCCATTTCGATGCAAATTTGTAAAAGTGCTACTTCATACGTGAACTAGTTTCTTACTGCTCATCACAGCATCTATCTCTTTCGCACATGTTGCCGGATGAGATAGCATGCATTTTAACCTCGCGCACAAAATAGTTCGAGGCGTCGCCGTCGACTTAAGAATCGATAACATTGTTCATTTTATAAGTGATTAGGTACTGTTTTATGCAAATTGGGAACTCTTCCAATTTCATCTCATTCCTTTACTTCATTCATTCAAGTATAAAGTCCAGTAACAATATTTTTATTTTTAATACTAAATACTTTATTGCATTCCATATTTATTACATATATGGTATAGACATGGTAAAAGATCAATATGGACCCCGTCGGGCACAGCAAAAATTAGGAGAGAGGAAGAGGGCTAAGTAGCATTTCAAGGCATTACATAGTATCAAAAAACTAATAAATAATATTATAAATGTTAAATTGGATGTATAATTATAATTATGTCTGTGTTTATAGGTATGATATATTGATTGAATAGGAATAGTAAATAAGTAATTATTAAGAAAATGATTGAGGTATCTTCATTAAGATTAAATTATGTTATTAATGTTATTATATTTGGCTTTTGTAAGTACCTATTTCAAGCAATTTACCCATTTCCTTTTATAAATTTCGTAATTTGAAAGTGTGAAAGAGCTAAGTTAGATTTGCAAAACAATGCTCCACCGATGCGCGGGCGCACAGCACGTGTCGGCACCACGTGCACGTATTACATAATTCATTGGATTCTGATCGCTGTGTCATTTGCATACGCTTCGAAGTTGCATGTCTTCGGGTTCCGGAGCTAATTCGTGGCTTATACGAATGAGACCCGAGTATTGTACAGAATGATTTTTATTCTTTTGGAAATGTTTCAATGGCTGTAAAAGTAGATAATTGCGGAAAAATGGTCTCGTAGTCTATACCAATATTATAAAGAGGAAAGATTTTTTTGTTTGTTTGTACCGAATAGGCTCTGAAACTACTGGACCGATTTAAAAAATTCTTTCACCAATAGAAAGCTACATTATTCCTGAGTGACATAGGCTATTTTTAACCCCCGCCGGAAAAAGAGGGGTGTTATAAGTTTCACGTGTGTTGCTGTGTATCTGTGTGTCTGTCTGTGGCACCATAGCGCCTCAACGGATGAACCGATTTTGATTTAGTTTTTTTTTTTATCCCAAAAACGGGTCCTGTGGGTTGGCCCACGGTAGCGAAGCCGCGGGGAACAGCTAGTTATTCATACATACATAACTCACGCGATTTTCTATGTTATTAAATATTTTTTTATTAAACTTTTTATTTATTACTTGACTTTTTTTCGAATTAGACAGTTACATTTAAACATATAAGTGTTAAATATTTTTGAAATCACTTCTTAAAATCCTTTATTTTATTACCCCACACAAAGGTTTTGGAAGAAAAATAAATTGTGCCCCCACAATATGGCGCTCAAAAGACGCCATTTTCCTGTTTTCCAATTTTAATGTAGCCAGTGGCACTCGCAAGGTTACGACGAATCGATTGACTCTTACAGTCATCAAAATCAGCCAACGCTTTTGGTCTCTAGAACGCCACATAGGAACAAACATACATACATACACTGATAAAACATTACCTTCCTTCGGCAGTCGGTTAAAATAAAATGTGTTTGTAGAACATAACACGTGTGAGCTGATTGTTAAATTGTTTCGCCGCGGAAACTGTACAACAAAGCGAACTCTCAAACAGTATGAATCAGCCGGGACAAAGGGGTTATTTAACGTTTTCATGTCGCAGGATAATTGGGAAAATTTTCTTTTTGCGATAATCCTATTTGAAATGGACCGGATTATATTGGTACCTGAGATTGTTTTCTAAATTACAAGAAACAAAATTTCTTGTTCAATGGAAGGTTGAAAAATTCTTCGGTAGAACATTTTTTGACATACGACGGACAGACAGACGGACAGACGGACACGTGAGTGACAGCAATTGGCAACCTTAGGGTTCCGTACCCTAAAAAAAGGGTTGTAATATTCAGAAGGTAGTTAAGTATTTTACATATGTTTGCAATATTTGTAAGTATGTGAGAACGATGTTCCTACTTATCAAATTAATTAATTTTCCTGTTAATCCTTTATACCTATACGTAGTATATTGTGTAGAGCTATTCTGGGTGCATCGTCCTCACATATATGAATTTATTAATGTATGTACTTGTATTGATGCAAATATTGTAAAACACCTATTTTTTTTAAAAGAGTAAGTTTGGAGTGTCTTGTGCGTTCTTCTCCATAACAAGTTACTTGCCTAATTCACATTAGGATAATTTTATATTACTTGTAAATTTTAATTTTATCTGGATCTGCCAAATACCAGCTTGATGCACTAGAGTCGATCGAAAAGCGGGCCAAGAGGCTCATCGGCGATGAAGCACTGGTTAAGAGGAAACGGGGGCAGAGAGCGCCAACTGGATTTCCTAAGTAAAAAGTCATAATTCGAGGTTTGGCTCTCGTCTATTTTCTCCTCCAATATTGAACCAATTTAAAAGATTTTTCATAAACTGAAAATGAAAGATATATTCTATGTCCCTATGTTTTCCTTTTTGATGATCCATTATCTTTAGAAGCAGTAGAACCCTCAAAAACTGCTGAAAATTGCGTTGCCAAAAGAGGCTTAGTGTACCAATTTGACAAATATAAATGAAAAAAGGAAAACATAGGGACATAGTATATATCTTACTTTACCAGTTTATGGAATATCTTTTAAATTGGTCCAATATTGGAGGAGGAAATAGACGAGAGCCAAACCTCGATTTATGACTTTTTACTAGGGAAATTAAGTTGGCGCTCTCTGCCCATACTTCCTCTTAAGTCAAAGCTCCAGAGCCTTGAACATCGTCGCCGAGTTGCCAGCTTGTCGGTTTTTTCGGTTACATTTCGGGGAGTGTGCGATGGAATTGCATGATCTAATTCCGCCCAGCCCGTTTCATCATCGGTCTACCAGACGTACGGCGAAGCGCCATCGGTACATGGTGGACATTCCACTCATACGCACTAAACGTTTTAAAAATACTTTTGAGTGGAATTCCCTGCCGGAGTCTGTGTTTCCCGATAGCTACAATCTAGGGGTCTTTAAGTCAAGAGTGAATAGGTTACTTCTAGGCAAGCGTGCTCCACCGTCGACCACATCATCGCTTACCATCAGGTGAGATAGTGGTCAAGCGCGAGCCTATAATGAATAAATAAAAAAAATAAAAAAATTGACGTTCAAAAGTGCCGTCTATTGGCCTAGTTGAATAAATATATTTGACTTTGGCAGAATTCCAGACGCTTCTTTATTTTCTTTCTTTCACCGTTTCTTTTTCTCTAGAGAAGATAAACGGGGATCTCCTATAAGCTTTCAGATGTCTAAAACCACAAACTTCAGCTTGTCCAGAATATAATAGAATGGACAAAACCGTTAGTGATGCAGACGTAAATTGTCCATCTACGCGAGATAGCGTGTGGGTGCGTAATGGTAGGTAGCCGTCTTGCGATAAGCGGCCATCTAAACACTGTTTAGAAGACCAACATGTTACCGTAGGGCTGCCAGTAAGAGGCCGTAGTACGAGTTTTTACCCGGCTGCAAGGAAAGGGTTATGTTTTTACCCGATTGCCGAAGGAGGGTAATGTGTTTATCAGTCTATGTATGTATGTAGGTATGTATGTATATATGTACGTATGTATGTATGTATGTTTGTTCCTATATTGCGTTCCAGAGACCAAACGCGTTGCCCGATTTTGATGATTCATATTCATACATATAACACTTATATGTTTAAATGTAGGTATATAGTTCGAAAAAAACTTAACTAAAAACATATAAATAAAAAAGTTAAATCAAAAAATCAAAAAAAAAACCCGACTGCTACAAAAGCGAACTAAAACGTCGTAAACAAGGAAAAAATCATGCTGTGCAGGCGGAGGATACACCAGATTTTGGTCAGCCAGCCCGCGAATATGTATCCTCCGACTGCACAGCATGATTTTTTCCTTGTTTACTACTTTTTAGTTCGCTTTTGAAGCAGTCGGGTTTTTTGATTTTTTGATTTAACTTTTTTTTCGCTCGTATCTTGTATGTATGTAATATATATTCTTTATTATCTCGTATCTTTCAAACCTATTACAGATTTTTATAATAATGACATCGTTAGATAGGTCTTGGCCGCCCAAGTTTTCTTAAATAAGTGCCGTTAAAAAAAATGAACATGGCGGAATTTGGACGCCATATTGTGGGGGTTCTTCTTATGGTATTTATTTCCACCAAAATATGCGTTAAAATTAGTGATGAAATAGGGAACTTTCGACGCTCAAAACATATTTTTTTTTACTTTTTTGATTCCGTACAGGCCTAGATAATGATGAGACAAATTGATATCATTTTTATTTTGAACGTACATCGTCAAACAGTGGAGTAATCGCCAGACTACGTTTGTATGGAAGAATGATCGACTAGTGTAACGTTAAACGCGCTTATCGTTGTAAAATAATCGTATCGCAACATCAGAAAGGTTGTTTAATTTCTCTGAGTCCAACGCTATGGCCTATTAATAGTCTTTACCATTGCTCAAAGCACAGAATGTCATGGGTCGTACGTAGCTTGGTCTCATTTATAGATATAATAAACAAGGAGATATGCCCGGTTGACGAAATATATCGGCAACCTGTGTCTCCAGTTTGCCCCTACCACACGGCAACTACTACACATGCAGTTCAGAAAAAGCAATAGACACGCAGTCGCGCACACACCCGCAACTCTTAAATCAGAACGTACTACAGAATCCAATATAAGCCTTATCTCATCAAACACAGCGTGTATTTACCATGCTCCGTACAACTTACCCACACAAAAACATCTACACAATCACATCACTAACTCGTCGCAAGAAGCAGCGGCCGTACGACGCGATGCATCCGCTTAGTAATATTTAATATTTCTATGGTCTCATCTCACAGATAGATACTCAAAGATTCCGCTTGTTCGGGACACTGCAGCTGCCGTGCTGTTGGATTACACTAGCTAGCACTAGCACGGTGGACATCTAAACTAGTGGGATAACACCTAGCGATCTCGCGTTCAGGGGTGTCATGAATTTAGTATAGATTTTAAGACGACGACCATCGCCAACTGCCTTGAGGGAACAAAACGCGCACTCGTTTCACAACCGCGCGACCCGAAATTCAGTGGATTTTGTACTTGCCTTATTATTCTATGACTTAAAAAAAAAGTCGCAGATCAAAATGTAGATAGTTAAATTGTCTTTGAGATGGTGTCAATTTCATTAAAATACTGTGGTGGTTTTGGTGCGTTTGTCGTTTTTTGTCCGTGTTAGACATAACTTTACAAATTAATTACACTATGTTATACGAATAAAACTCAAAATTTTCTTAGATCAAATTATTAAGAAAATGTTCTTATATAACATATATTTTTTCCAATAAATTATGACTTACTCTGAACGGCTAGTTCAGACGTGATTCTTATTATAAAATCAGCTACTCAAGGGAATCGGCGCCTTAAGGATACACTAGTCGAAAATTCTTCCATACAAACGTAGTCTAGAGATTACTCCACTGTTTGACGTTGTATGTTCAAAATAAAAAATCATATCAATTTGTTTCATCAATATCTAGCCCTGTATGGAAACAAAAATGTAAAAAAATAATATATTTGAAAGTTATGAGCGTCGAAAGTTCCATATTTCAACACTTATTTTAGCGCATCTTTGGGCGGAAATAAATAAATACCATAAGAAGAAGAAAAATTGCAAAACGGCCTCCATACAGGGATAGATTAGTAATTCAACAATGCAAATAATGTTATTTTATAAAAATACATGTAGTTGTTTTTTCATGATATCTAGACTCCCAAAGGTCTGTTTATAAAATTTCGCGTGCTCGTTTTCGTCCTAAATCATCATCCATTTCGATACAAATTTGCAAAAGTGCTAATTCGTATGCAAACTAGCTTCTTACTGCTCATCACAGCATCTATTTCTTTCGCACGAGTTGTCGGATAAGATAGCATGCATTTTAACCCCGCGCACAAAATAGTTCGTGCCGTCGACTAGTTCAACCTTAAGGCCTCTTTTCTTAGTAATGATGTAGTATGGTTGTTCGTTTAGAAGTTACTTTTATGAAAATTTGGCATGTGCAATGTGGATGTCTTTTTTCTAACAGAACTATAACCTCAATGTTAGCACAGAATAAATAGTAGTACAAGACGTTAGTATCGGGTGGATTGTAGAAAATTAATGCCTGGTAAGAAAAATAAATCTCACATATATATAAAGGTACATCTAAACGGGCCATATTTTACGACAATTTGTGGCTGCAATTATTGGCAAACATTACCCAGCCATCAAAAAAACATTTTAGTGCATTTTATGGCTGAGCAATCAATTGCAGGCAACATGTTGCAATATGGCTGCAATAGTATGGCCTTTGATTCAGAACCCTTTAATGAGCCACACAATCCTGCAACAATAGCCGACGAAATGACGCTCATCGCAGCCGCTTACATTGTTTTGGCAGAAAAACGAAAAAAAAAACACGAATGTGGATTCGACCCTACCTAAGTAGGCGTGACACTTTGGATTCCGTAGACAAGGAATTAATGCTGGATAAATACTTATTTAAAAATAAGTAATATAGTACCTATTTAATAAGTGAAACGCAAAGTACTTCACGTCGCAGGGAGAAAGGGACGCGCATATACAGTAAAACAGAACAACAATATAGATGGCCCAGATATATTGCAGTATTTTCGATTGCGAGGCGATCGTTCGGCCACACGCCGGCTACACATAAAAACATTTTGACATACGAAAAAATATGTGGCTATAATGCCGGGCCATCCTTAAAATATTGCATAGTGTGGCTGGTATTGCTAGCAATGTTGCCGGCCACAGTATTGCAGCCACAAATTGTCGTAAAATATAGCCCGTTTAGACGCCCCTTAACACATATACTTTTAATATTAATATATAAAAATATTAATACATAAAAAATATATAGCTATATAAAATACTATACACAAACTTACAAATACATATACATACATAATATTACATTTTCATTTCTTTTTTATATATTTTTTTTTATATTGTATTTTTTTTAAACGGGTTATTGCAAATCTAGGAGAAGATTATTTTACTATCATTTTTTTAACAAATTTTATTCCCTTTTTCCTGCCATCCTGTTCCATTCAAAGTGGTGGTCTTCAATCTTTGAGTGCTATGCACTGTGTCGCGTAGTGCGTGGGTGCGTCATGGTAGGTAGTCGTCTGGCTGAGTGGCGCGAGATAAGAGGCGCGAGTCGCGACCGGCTGGCGATGGCGTGTTGATCACTATTACTGGACTAATATGGCGACCGTGCAGGGTTGTCAGTGAAAAAACTTGAGTGCTTTCAACAAAAAAGTTACAGAATTTACCATTTTTTTATAGAAGTAAATTTTAATAATGTGCATTAACAGAATTTGTCTCAGTCATTTATTATCTATACTTATATATAATAGTATAAAGCTGAAGAGTTTGTTTGTTTGTTTGAACGCGTTAATCTCAGGAACAACTGGTTGGAATTGAAAAAATATTTTTGTGTTGGATAGTCCATTTATCGAGGAAGGTTATAGGCCTGGTGATATTTCCCTGCCGGAGTGTGTAACCTGGGAGTCTTCAGGTCAAGAGTGAATAGGTTTCTTCTAGGCAAGCGTGCTTCACCGTCAACCACATCATCAATTACCATCAGATGAGAAAATGGTCAAGCTTAAGCCTATCAACAATAAAAAAAGTAACATTGAATCACCCAATTTTCTATGACCCTATCAAAGTGAGACGACATAAATATCTCTCCTTTATTTTCATATCAGCTGGTAAAATCCACAATATCGGTCATTCGTTATTAGTAAATAAATTAATGAACAAACAAATCATTCAAATGATATGTTATTGAACGATAAATAAATTTTACCGCTTGTGTTGTTACATTTCATTGAGTTATACTCTTGAGTCTAGATGATTTGATGTAATTAATTATGCGTGTAATTGGGTAAGAGGTCATCAACAAGTATTAACAATATCATGATTACCAGAGGGTCTAGATCAGTTATACTCAACCAGCGGCCCGCGGGCCGTATTTGGCCCGCCAGGCCTTTGTCATTGGCCCATCTGAAGTTACAAAAATATTGTAAACCATTTTAAGTTGTTTGATGAATCCATAGATTTTAAAAACGACAGCAATCTAGAAGTTATTTTTAAAGAAAAAAGGGAATATTTGGCATTTTGGACTATTCTTCCCTAAAAATATAAAAGCGTCCAAAGATGTGCCCAAATCGTACTAACATTCTTTGGGTCTACGTATGTCTGCGAATAGTATTATCAAAAATAAAATACACAAAGAACGTGTACAGAAACAAACTTACAGATTCTCATTTGGATGTTGTAGCATGTAGCGACAAGCCATATCATGATAAAATTTTGAAAAAGTGTTCACAGTATCAAAAATCGCTTTAAAACTTCTTTTTTTCATTAATAAAGTAAATACATCGTTAACTTGGGATTACGTTTTAATTAATACCTAAATAATTTTCATTTGCGGCCCTCGACACCATGACTGAAACTTGTTTGTGGCCCCATGATAAAAAAAGGTTGAGTATGACTGGTCTAGATAAAGTAACAATCTATAAATGATAGTGGTAGCCGATAGTCCAACATGCCTAAAGTTCTAGAGACTCATATCGCAGATCCTTTCGTCATCACAATTATCAATAAATTGAAAGACGTCTACTACTGGATATAGGAACCCCCAAACAATCTCAAAATAATCGGGGTCCCGTGCATCTCGTATAAAGCGGATTCCCAGAGTTTCACCACAATTGTGTAAGTGAGTTCATCAAGGCAAAGGGAACAGCTTCATAAAAGAGTATGACACATGTTCTTTAAATGTTTTCGGTATTGCGTAAATTCTCTTAAAAAGGTGAAGGAAAACATCGTGAAAAAACCGGCATGTCCAAGAATATTCGAAGACATGTGACATTCACCAACCCACACTGGGCCTACGTGATGGATTAAGGCCCATTACCTCTCTCACAGAAAGGAAGCCTGTGTCCCAGCAGTGGGAACATTATAAGGCTAATGATGACGATGATTATTGCGTAAATAATGAATAAAGGGTTTGTCCTCCACCCTATGAGTTGAATTCACATATCCTTTCCATGACCTATGATGACCCCTTTCAAGTCTAATACGCGAAACGAAAATCGTTATTTTAAAGATGTCGTAACCCTTACCTATACCTTGTTCTTTGCCGAATTAACTTACGCAATTAGGCTGCAGGTTGTCTGTCTTCTATTTCCATGCAGCAAACGTTTTGGGAATACTTTTATTATGCGTACAGCAAAAGAGCGGAATCCCCTGCCGAAGTCTTTAAATCAAGACTGGATAGGTCACTTCTAGGCAAGCGTGCTTCACCGTCGACCACATCATCGCTTACCATCAGGTGAGATAGTGGTCAAGCGCAAGCCTAATAAAAGTAAAGAAAAAAACACACTGATCTTTTATTGATTTAATATTATGAACACGACATAGGGATGATAGATCCGACCTGATGAGCCTATAAGATCATTCCATCCCACTCTATTTTTACTAAAAAGCGTGTCTTGGTCTCTTGCTTGCTCGCTTGATGATATCTGAAACAACAAAGAAGTGAGTATCAAAAACTTTATATCAGTCTGGCTAATTTGTCCACTCTGATTTCCACTTAAGACGACGACTAACGCCAACGACCTTGAGGGAACAAAACGTTTCACACCCGCGCGACCCAAAATTTTGTAGTTTTTTGTACTTTCCTTATTATTCTATGACTTGAAAATGTAGATAATTTAATTTACTTTGAGATGGCGTCCGTTTTAGACATAACTTTACAAATTAATTACACTATATTATAAGAATAAAACATAAAACTCAAAATTTTCTTAGATCAAATTATTAAGAAAATGGTCTATTGTAACATACATTTTTACCAAAAAATTACGACTAGCCGTTTAGACGTGATTCTCATTTTAAAATCAGCTACTCAAGGGAATCGGTGCCTTTAAGTTTATGATCTGTGCTCTGTGTGGGCGCATGCGGCTCGGTAGGTAGCCCTCCGTCGCTGACGCGGCGGTGGCGCGGTTACCCGATAACCGCACTGCAGTCGTCGCAGCGTGCTACTTACAATTTAGCGCCCGACACGACCCGAACTAGGGCTGTCTAACTTAGCGACTATAATGTTTACAATTTGGTAGCTTCTGTATTAAGAAATGGGAATGTCAAAAAACAAGAGTACTTAGCAAAACATGTTTTCAGAGTAATTGATTCACTATTTAAAAAACCCCCGACACATTTATCTTGCGAAAACACCCCGATTCAAACAGTAAAATGCCCATAACTTTTGAACGGCTGAACCGATTTTATTCAAACATAGCTAAGAACACTCTCGACAAAATTAACTTTCAAACAAAAAAACTAAATCGAAATCGGTTCATCCGTTTAGGTGCTATGATGCCACAGACAGACACACAGATACACAGCAACACACGTGAAACTTATAACACCCCTCTTTTTCCGGCGGGGGTTAAAAACAAAAGCAAGTGATATTCGTTCATTACTTCTACGAAAGCAAAGAATATGTGCTAAAAAAACTGTACTTTAAGTACAATTAATATTGTATTGACATAAATATATAGCATAAATATATACAAATCAATATAAGAAATAACAAGCCCATATACAAATACAAAGGGGAGAGGGAAAAGGGCTCATTGTGCATCAAAAAATTCGTCCATATCGATGTCAATGGGAAATGTGCTCAGAACGCTGGCAGCATAGCCACGTTGGATGGCAATGCTGATTCTCTGGCCAAAGCTTTGTGCTAATGTCTCGAAAAACTCGATGCGCAATCGTTCCCCATGGACCTAATGTTTCAACTCCAAACAGCTGAAACATAAGTTCCAATAAGGTTGAACTTTCTGGACTTGGCTGAAATTGAGGTTAGGTTGGTACATTATTCTCTTCTTCGTTATGTAGGTATAGTTTATTCTATATATCGTTGGTTCTGAAGTGGAGGAAAACAGTTCCTTCAAACAGTTAAAGAAAACTTGCATACTGTTCAAATACCTGCTCTACCTAATTAAATAAATAATAAAATAAAAATAAAAAGGTTTATTGCAGAAACTTGTACACTTTTACAGTAAATCTTACATAGGGACCTCTTTTTAAGTAAAAGATATACCTGTGTGAGGAGGACCCGCTCTTCAAAGACAAATTATGAAATGGTAAAAGTGATGTAGAAAAGTAAAACAGAATCTTAATATTACAAGCAAAGTCTCAAATTTAACAAGATGAGACTAGAACTATAACTAAAAAAAAAGAATAAAAAATACAAAGAAACTTAGAAAATATATCCTAAAATAATGTGAGTGTGAGTATTCGTGTGAGTATGTGTGTGTGCATGTGAGTGTATGTATGAGTGTGTGCGAAATTGGAATTCTCTAAATTCTTTACTCTTCTATTGAATCCGTCGTCTATTGAATCAATAGACTCATCAGTCATCACGCTTTGCCCTGTTGACTGTAGGTATATCTCTTGTATAGCTACGAGTATTATTCACTCTTTTGGGCCCTTGCCATCTCATTGCGTCTGAGTTTTCCCTGAACGTCATCTGGCCTCTAGGTTGACTGACGTAGTGATAGGAGTGGTTGGTTGATGAATGATTATTCCAACTTCAAGATGGTATGAAAATGAAGTATCCATATAAGTATCCATGATGATCCTACCCACATTTGTCATCATTCTCGGTCACTGTCTAGGTTTTGCTGTAAGAGAACTCATCATTGAGTTAAGCTTGCCTTTGTACATGTACTCGTACTTACTTTATTATCACATTGTATTGAATATTTAACCCCCGCTGGAAAAAGAGGGGTGTTATAAGTTTCACGTGTGTTGCTGTGTATCTGTCTGTAGCATCATAGCGCCCAAACGGGTGAACCGATTTTGATTTAGTTTTTTTTGTTTAAAAGATGATTTAATCGAGAGTGTTCATAGCTATGTTTGTTAAAAATCGGTTTAGCCGTTTAAAAGTTATGGGCGTTTTACTGTTTGAATTGGGGTGTTTTCGCAAGAAAAATGTGTCGGGAGTGTTTTAAAATTTTACTTGTTAGCCTTTGGGTACGAACCGCTTTGGGTGGGAACCCTAAAAAAAACAAACAAATACTGTGATGTAATGAAAATTCACCTATTCCCCGTGTGTTTGTATATTATTTTCAGGGAATGTTACTAATCTGGTACCTACTGCGTTTATTGAAAACTATATGCGTAATTAATTTATGTATACGTTAATATAAGTGTTACCTTCCTTTATTAATACGTGATCAAATTTTTTTTTAAATGGACAACCCTTGTCCATCATTTTAGGCGAAAAGTTGGTCTACTCATCAGAATCTACGAGTAATAACTTCATAATATACTAGCCGCCCGCGTGTTATTAGTACTTTTCCCAATATCTTTATGAATTATAAGTTATGTGTTATTTTGATGTATAAGTTATCTTTCTGTAAAGTTTCATCAAAATCCGTTCAGTAGTTTTTGCGTGAAAGAGTTACAAACATCCATCCCGCCATCCTCACAAACTTTTGCGTTTATAATACTTAGTATTATATTATCTGTGACCTAGTCATACTACTAAGTATTATAAACGCAAAAGTTTGTGAGGATAGCGGGATGGACGTTTGTAACTCTATCATGCAAAAACTACAGAACGGATTTTGATGAAACTTTACAGAAAGATAACTTATACATCAAAATAACACATAACTTATAATTCATAAAGATATTGGGAAAAGTACTAATAAAACGCGGGCGGCTAGTATATTTATAATACTAACTTATAGATGTCTCATTCCATACAAAGAAACCGTGCTAACTAGCGTTTTTCATCTGATTATACTGATTATTTTTTGTAAATAGCGTTCGGTTCCGTTCCACGGCGATAGATAGATCACCATCTATATCCGTGGAACGGAACCGAACGCGTTCTATTTACATAAAATAATCGAAAAAATTCAAACAAAAAAAAATACTGAATAAAAAAAACCCGACTGCTTCAAAAGCGAACTAAAAAGTCGTAAACAAGGAAAAAATCATGCTGTGCAGTCGGAGGATACATATTCGCGGGCTGGCTGACCAAAATCTGGTGTATCCTCCGCCTGCACAGCATGATTTTTTCCTTGTTTACGACTTTTTAGTTCGCTTTTGAAGCAGTCGGGTTTTTTTTATTCAGTATTTTTTTTTGTTTGACTTTTTAGTTCGCTTTTGAAGCAGTCGGGTTTTTTGATTTTTTGAATTAAGTTTTTTTATTTATAACTTTTTAGTTCGCTTTTGAAGCAGTCGGGTTTTTTGATTTTTTGAATTAAGTTTTTTTATTTATAACTTTTTAGTTAGTTTTTCGAACTAGATACATTTAACATATAAGTGTTATATATTTTTGAAATCACCTCTTAAAACCCTTTATTTTGATACCCCACACGATGGGTTTCGAAGAAAAAAAAAATTGTGCCCCCACAATATGGCACCCAAAATCCGCCATTTTTTTATTGTCCAATTTGAATGTAGCCTATGACACTCGCAGGGTTAAGACGAATCGATTAACGTATGAATCATCAAAATCGGCCAACGCGTTTGGTCTCTGGAACGCCATATAGGAACAAACATACATACATACATACATACTTACATACATACATACATAGACTGATAAACACATTACCCTCCTTCGGCAGTCGGGTAAAAATAATACTCGTTAAGATCTTTAACAGTCCACTGCTGGACATAAGTACGCTTCTCCCAATCTACAGTAAGCACCCTATTTTCCCATCACCATAGCCATAATAATAAAATTTCATAAACAGTACCAAGTTCAAGGTCATTCAATATTTGTGACCGTAAAACTCAGCATTTTAGGGCCGGCAATGACTAGCATAAAGATCGGGGTGAGAGAAATAAGGTCACGTTGCAAACGGGACTCCGTATCACAAGGCTGTAAGGTTCATTTTCGCGATGTCGTTTCGTTCTCCTTGCAAGTTATTCATAGTTATGGGTACATTGGCTCTTGTGACTTTTATGATGTTAAGTCAGCGGTTTTTGATGACCAGCACCATGGAATCATCATCTGCCTAACCTTTTCCCAATTGTTGTTGGGGTCGGCTTCCAGTCTTACCGGATTCAGCTGAGTACCAGTTTTTACATGGAGCGACTGCCTATCTGACCTCCACAACCCAGTAACTGGGTAACACGATACCCCTTGGCAAGACTGGTGTCAGATCTCAAGCTTCTGACTACCCGTAACGACTGTCAATGATCTTCAAATGACAGCCGGGACCAACGGCTTAACGTGCTTTCCGAGGCACGGAGGAAACTCGGTATGTTGAAATGGTCACCCATCCACGGACCGACCTCGGCAAGCGTTGCTTAACCTTGAAGATCGACCCGTGCGGTTGTTATTATTTAGCCACGAGCTCCTCCTTAGAATAAGGTTGGAATTTGAAAGTAACTGGTTCTGGTTTTAACATTGAATTCGGGTAGAAATCTCGCAGATTGCGAATTCAGTGCAATCCTGAAATAATTTCGTTGGTGGTTAGGATTTTTTATGGGTCCTATAGAGACTATTGCGTGTTGCTCGTTGATCGTTTTCTTCCCAAAAAGTAAGTCTGGAAATAGTAAAAACAGCTTTTAACTCAAGGAGCGTCTTAATACGCATGCATTTCAAGTTAAGGCGTATCCGCGGTCCGCTCTTAAGGCGCTATATACCAATGTTAACGCAGTACTGGCCGTGCCCCGTCGGAGCCAGAATATCAATATAGAAACTCCTTTTGGACAGTTTTGTTTGCACAACATTTGTTGATTTACATAAGCTATTCCAGTTATGAAGAAATTGTACCCGTAATTTTTGCTCTGTAAAAATATTTTTAAACGTCCCAGTCGTTTTGGAACAGTATCCAAAAGTAGCGAAAAAATATGGTGCTGTTAATTTTTTTTTTAAGTAAAAATATTAGATACACGAAAAAAACCATGTTTCACAAATAATGTATGTGAATCAATAATAAATACAGGATGGCCAAAAAGTCGTGGATCAACGGTTGGCGCAGTGGTTGAGCGATTGACTGCTGCGCTGCGTGTCGCGGGTTCGATTCCCGCACGGAACAAAAATTTGTATGACCTACAGATAGTTGTTCCGGCTCTGGGTGTTGTTTATGTAAGTTTATATGTTTGTAAACGCACCCACGATACAGGCAGAAATTTCTAGTGGGGCAACGTTTTTTTTAAAAAAAAATATAAAACGCAACTAGGGGTTAGATGGGCCGAAATTATAAAAAGATACAGTGTAGAATTTTAACAACAATTAGAAAAAAAAAACTTTTTTTCATAAAAACACATAATAAATTATAAAACTCTGTAGGGGTTGAGCTTAAAGACCTCCCGTAGAACAATCTTTTGCAGCTGATGACCCCATCTAACCCCTAGTTGTATTTGATCCACGACTTTGTGGCCATCCTGTATATATTTTTGACAAACTTTTAATTTTAACCTAGCCATTACTTAGGAGTGTGCCTTAGAAAAACGTTTTACGGCACTAAAGCGGTGGAAGACCCTTAAGCTACATGAGTTCTTAGAACATAAAATTATATAACGCGTCTATCGTATCCGTCTTCAGCAGACCCAGTCAACCAGGCTTGGTTTTTATGTCTGTTTATAAATAAGTCGGATGTAAAGTATAGCCATAGGTAGGTAATAATACTTACCGGCGTCACGCGGCAACCTTGCGGCGTTCGGCGGCGACCGGCGCGGTCGCGCGTGCATGCGTCCGCTATCGTTCCAGGATGATCGGAATCGTTGACACCGCGCCAGTCGCGGAGGAATGACCGCGCGACGTTAATTGTCGCGTCACCTTCGAGCAAGGGCGGCCTCGCGACGCGCGACGCCCTGTCCCCCCCTCGGCCCCCTCTCCCTGCACGCGCTCTTGCACCCCCGCGCTGCCCTCCTTAGTCGAAAATGCCACTATCTGACAATTTGCAGATTTTAGTTTTGACTATAGATATGTCTAAGCAGTATTTAGCTACTGTTGGAAAGACGTCCACTGCTGGACATAGGCCTGCCCCTTAGCGTCGCCACATTGACCGGTCCCGAGCGTCCCGCATCCAGCGGATCCTACAACCATCACCAGGTCATCGGTCCACCTGGTGGAAAGCCTTCCAACGCAACGTCTTCCAGTTCGCGGTCGCCATTCCAGAACTTTTCTCCTAATCGGCCATCCGTTCTGCGAGCAATGTGCCCTGCCCACTGCCACTTGAGTTTGGCTATTCTTCGGGCTATGTCAGTAACCCTGGTTCTCTTCGATCACGCAAGGAAACTCAGAGCATAACCCTCTCCATTGTTCTTTGGGCGACTGTAAGCTTTCTGATGAGGCCCATTGTAAGGGCCACCACGTCTCAGATTCCGTATAGACAAATAAAAATGCCGTTAAGTTCCCCAAATTGCTATGTTTACTAACCAATTTTTGATACGATTATGTCATTGATATAAACTAATAAAGAGCCTATTCGAAAGAGCGTAATGTAAAAAATCGTAGTGGTCCAGTAGCTAAGACCTCACCCGTCGTGTTTGGTCTTGGGTTCAAATCCGGGCTAGTACCAACAAGACTTTTTCAATCCGTATGTTTTAGTTCTCTCCAAACTTCTTGGCCGCCCTGAAGTTAGGTACAATGGCTGCGCAGTTGTAAATCTCATACAAATACTGTACGCTTGTCAAAAATATGATGTACCAAACCCATACCTTTATTTTTAAAATCCATGTTCGGTGATACCACACAAGATGGGGTGGGGCGAATTTTTTTTTGTGTCTTGCCTTCGTGCCCCTAGAGGGAACCATTATCAATTTAATTTGATGTCAAATAGCTTATAACCAGCGTATAAACAAGACTTTTCTAACGACACCTCTTTTGTCAAATTATGACAAGTATTTTAGAAGTTACGACGGAACAGATGAACATACATATATACAAACATATCGGTCAAAAACATAACCCTCCTTTTTGCTTCACCGTAGTCAGGTAAAAACAGCACCGCGCTGCGCCTTGCGCTTCGGCAAGCCAACTTCAGGGCGGCCAAGAAGTTTTGCGAGAACTATAAATTCAACATCGGTGAAGGAAAACTTCGTGATAATAAACAGCATCTATTTTTAATTATTACGCGGTTTTATTTTTTGTCTAGAACTCATAATAGGATTTTGTCAGATAGTGGCATTTTGCCGTGAGGACGTGCGCGGCCCTCGCGCGCGTCACCTTACCTATGACGGTCAGCCACCCGCGATCGTGTTTTGTTTCGCGTGCCACGGACGCGCGGACGCTAATAGACATCACCTATACCGTACTATACATATACACAAGTGTTACAAGTATTCGCCAAATGAGTAATAGCGCAGAACGCGCCAAATCACCGACTGCCTTCGAACATTTGGTTCGATTTAAACTCCATTCTTCGCAGATCTTATTGTCATCAGATGTTTTGGGAAGACCGTGAGCATCCGGCTTTTATCGCGAATTAATTTTATAATGTGTGCTTCAACTCGAGGACGTAGCGAAGGAGTTATGGACACATTATTGCGTGCTAGAATTAAGGTTACACTAGTCGAAAATTCTTCCATACAAACGTAGTCTAGCGATTACTCCACTGTTTGACGATGTACGTTCAAAATAAAAAATGATATCAATTTGTCTCATCATTATCTAGCCCTGTATGAAAAACAAAATAGTAAAATGAATATATATTTGAAAGTTATGAGCGTCGAAAGTTCCATGTTTCAACACTATGTTAACGCATCTTTGGGCGGAAATAAATACCATAAGAAGAAGGAAAATTGCAAAACGGCCTCCATACAGGGATAGATTAGTAATTCAACAAAGCAAATAATTTTATTTTGGAAATATACATTTAGTAGTTTTTTCATAATATCCATACTCCCAAAGGTCTGTTTATAAAATTTCGCGCGCTCGTTTTCGTCCTAAATCATCATCCATTTCGATACAAAATTACAAAAGTACTAATTCGTACGCGAACTAGCTTCTTACTGCTCATCACAGCATCTATCTCTCTCGCATGTGTTGTCGAATGAGATAGCATGCATTTTAACCTCGCGCACAAAATAGTTCGTGCCGTCGACTAGGTGAACCTTAATAGCCGACGCAGATCGAAGTGTTACATAATGTAGACGTATTATGTGCATGTACTTAGAGCAAAAGTGGGTAACCGTCACTAGCTCTGTCCTTAGGACCGAGTATTACCGATTCTTAATGGCAACTTTCAAACTTCAAGAAATCACTATACAATGTAAGACTGCTAGTTCTCTTAATTGTGCGAAAACATCCTGAGGCAAGGCCCGGTTTTTAATTATCACAGCAAAGTTAATCAAGTTGTTAGGGATGTATACTTATCTAAAACTCGCGGACGCCTCGCGGTTTCACCCGCGTAGTTCTCGTTGCCTTGGGAATACAGGGATACCATGTATAATTTCAAAATTTTAAATACCCTCTACACATTTATCTTGCGAAAACACCCTGATTCAAACAATAAAATGCCAATAACTTTTGAACGGCTTAACCGATTTTATTCAAACATAGCTAAGAACACTATCGACGAAATCAACTTTTAAACAAAAAAAACTTAATCTAAATCGGTTCATCCGTTTAGACGCTATGATGCCACAGACAGGCACACAAATACACAGATACACATATACACAGATACTCAGCAACACACGTGAAACTTATAACACCCCTCTTTTTCCGGTAGGTGTTAAAAATGTAGATTAAATTGTCTTTGAGATGGTGACAATTTCATTAAAATACGCTCGGCGGTTTTGGTGCGAGTGTCGTTTTTTTGTCCGTGTTAGACATAAATTAACAAATTAATTACACTATGTTTTACGAATAAAATTCAAAATTTTCTTAAATTAAATTGTCAAGAAAATGGTCTTATTTAAGATATATTTTTTTCCAAAAAAATACGACTAGCCGTTTCGACGTGATTATCGTTTTAAAATCAGCTAATGAAGGGTAGGGTCCGTCGAATCCGACTCGGCTGTTCAGCGTTCGGGAAGTTGCGCGGTGTCTTCTCGTCCAACTTACCAGTGTCTCAAGACAAAAGTCTATGACCAGTGTGTCGTTGCCAGTGATGACATATGGCTCTGAGACGTGGTCGCTTACAATGGGCCTCATCAGAAAGCTTACAGTCACTCAAAGGGCAATGGAGAGGGCTATGCTCGGCATTTCCTTGCGTGATCGAATCAGAAATGTAGAGATCCGTAAGAGAACCAATGTTACCGACATAGCTCGAAGAATTGCCAAACTTAAGTGGCAGTGGGCAGGGCACATTGCTCGCAGAACGGATGGCCTAAGGGGCAGAAAGGTTCTGGAGTGGCGACCGCGAACCGGAAGACGTTGCGTTGGAAGGCCTCCCACCAGGTGGACCGATGACCTGGTGAAGGTTGCGGGTATCCGCTGGTTGCGAGACGCACGGGACCGGTCAATGTGGCGACGCTTGGGGGAGGCCTTTGTCCAGCAGTGGACGTCTTTCGGCTGATATGATGATGATGATGAATGAAGGGTATCTGCGCTTTAACTGGACATAGTCCTCCTCCCCCAGGCCTGTGCCTAATAGGCTTCGCTACATTGATCGGTCCTATCCTTCTCGTATCCAGCGGGTTCTTGCGACCTTTACCAAGCGCTCTTGATATAAAATGCCATTCTGTAGGCAATAGTGATTGTTGAAATACCAAATTTAAGGTATTGTCAACGTTACAATTAGGTAGCTCATTTCAATCCCTTTTTAGGGTTCCGTAGCCTAATGGCAAAAAACGGAACCCTTATGGATTCGTCATGTCTGTCTGTCTGTCCGTCCATATGTCACAGCCAGTTTTTTCCGAAACTATAAGAACTATGCTGTTGAAACTTGGTAAGTAGATGTATTCTGTGAACCGCATTAAGATTTTCAAACAAAAATCAAAATAAAAAAAAAATGGGGGTTCCCCATACTTAGTACAGAAACTATTTATTTCATTTTCATGAAATAGGTCTTCAAAAATAATATTGAGGTATCTAATATTTTTTTTTTTCTAAACTGAATAGTTTGCGCGAGAGACACTTCCGAAGTGGTAAATTATGTCTCCCACCCCTATAACTTCTAAAATAAGAGAATGATAAAACTAAAAAAATATATATGATGTACATTACCATGAAAACTACCACCGAAAATTGGTTTGAACGAGATCTAGTAAAGTTTTTTTGTAATACATTATAAATCGTAAACCGCAATTTACCAAGTACGGAACCCTTCGTGCACGAGTCCGACTCGCACTAGGCCGGATTTTTGTCTTTGCGACAATCGTTTTTGATAGAATGAGACTTTGTTAAGAGCCCCCAGTTGTGAGAGGCCTGCAGTCTAATTGCGTAAGTAATTTGGCAAAGAACTCGTATAGAAGATACACGTACGGGTGACGACACCTTTAAAGTATTGACTATTGCGTAATACACTCGAAAGGGGATAGGCATCATTATCTGCCTAGCCTTTTCCCAACTATATTGGGGTCGGCTTGGAACCCTAACTGGATTTAGCTGAGTACCAGTGTTTTACATGGAGCGACTGCCTATCTGACCTCCACAACCCAGTAACTGGGTAACACGGTACCCCTTGGCTAGACTGGTGTCAGATCTGAAGCTTCTGACTACACGTAACGACTGTCAAAGATCTTCAAATGACAGCCGGGACCAACGGCTTACCGTGCTTTCCGAGGCACGGAGGAAACTCGCTATTTAAAGATGGTCACCCATACACAAACAGACCTCGGTAACCTTGAAGAATAACCCGTGCGTTGTTATTAATTATTTACGCAATACCGAAAACATTTAAAGGAAATGTGTCATACTCTTTCATAGAGTTCCCTTTGCGGCATATGCTTTTGCTTTTGCCATACTACTACATATACTGAAATATTATTGTGCCTCAGAGCTTATTTGTGTTTGTTCAGTTGGCAATAAATGTTTTTCTTTCTTTTCTTTGCCCTGCAGAACTTACGTAATTAGGCTGCAGGTAACGCAGCTTCGCCACTAAGGAAACTTAAAAAAAATTGCCTTGCATTAAACATTTTTATTAGAAACACTATGGAGGGTTGTGGTCTACTTCTCCCACGGTGACCAGCCGGATTGGGAGAGGTGGAGGGAATTCATTTAGTTATTTTTGGTTTTCTCCCTGTTTTTTCCAGTCTTTCAAATTTCCAGCAGTTGGGTTCAGTTGAGATGGTCGTAGAAAGGTTGTAATATTCTGGGATTTACTCTTTTTTGATATTTGTTTTGGGTTTTCTTTGGTTTCCCAAACCTTGGTGCCCGCTGCTCCCTCTGGTGATTCTGACAGGTACCTCTTTTGTTTTGGAAATCGGTTAGTTCCTTGATCGAGTCTTATAATCTTGTCGTGACGGAGAGCCACCTGGATTCCCTCTTTTCTTGCCCGGTGCAGCTCATCTTGGAGTTCCTTCCTCTTCTGGAGTACCGCAGGAGAGTAATCCTCTTTTATGTAAATGCCCGAGCCTTCTAGGGATTTTTTCTTTCGTAGAATCTCGATTTTCTTCAGCGTAGTTGTAGTTGTCACTCTTATTGGTCTTGTTTTCCCTGTTTTTTTCCCGATTCTTGCTACAGTCTCAATTTCGAATTTTTCGCAAGCTACCCCCATTTTTATGTTAATCACATCAAGGGCTATATTCAGCAGATCCTCGTAAGCCTTTTCTTTTTCTTCAAGCCCAAAAAATACCAAATTTTTTCTTCTCATTTGGCGATCCAGAAACACAATGGTTTTTTGTTGGTTTTCAATTTTTTCTTCTAACTGGTGTTGTTTTTCTACTATTATATTAAACTTCTCATTCAATATTTTATTTAAGCTTTCTGTGATGTTTTCTTCCATCGACTTCATATCCTTTTTGTTTTGTGTAATGTCATTTTGTATATTTTGTAATGCTTTCATTATTTCCTCCATTCTATTTTACCCACTTTTGGCGCCCTCTATATATAGAACTTAAATGGCGGTAGTACGATATATTTTTGAAAAGTGCCCAACTTGCTACTCGCCGCTAGATGGCGCTTATCATAATATTATATCGCAATGACTTTGATAATGGGTCTTACAAGGTCGTAATTTTGATTTATAATTATTATAAGTAAGCTATTATCACATGTGTGTCTAACCTTCTGTTTTGGTATTGCCGTGATTCCCAGGTGTCTATTCCGTGTTGAATGGCTGTGTTGGATGTGACCGTTACGAACTGTTAATTCGGTTTTCTCTTAAAACGCTGATTTTCTTGAGCCACCAACACTTGTGCCGGTGATCCACAGTGTTCTTCACAGTACTTTCACTTCTACACTTTCTATTGACTTCTTTCCGATTTTTTATTTGTAAAATAGTATAGAGCTGAAGTCACCACAATTTTATCCGGACAAAAACTTGATATCAGAAACCAACGACTGCGACCACTGGTGATCTCTGGGGGAGGCCTTTACTCTCAACATGTGAGAGGTTCATGCAAGCCACCATGAGAGGTATTTTATTAGTTTTAATTGTACAATTTTCGTTACGTCTTTTTTATATTACGTAATCAATCTATTTTATTTCAATTTATTTACCAATTTTATTTTATTAATCAACCAATTAAATAAATATATACTTAAATAATAATCAATTAATTTAATTTAATAATAAAATCATTGCATATTTATTATGATCAATCAATTGTGTACAACTTTTATTTTAAAAGTAAATAAAAGATAATTCGGTACCCACATTTTTTTTGTTTGTGATTGGAATTGACTGTTATTACAAATGTGAAAATAAATCAAACAATCTATTAAATTTAATGTAAATGTTAAGTACCTATGTATGTTATTAATTAGCAAATTTCACTTGAAAGATGTAATATTTTAATGCATGAAATAAAAGGCTTTTTATTTTATTTTATTTATTTATTAGAAACACTATAACACCATTAGTTACGCGGAAACCCGCAGATGCTCGAACATACGTGCATCAGCTGTCCCGCGGCATCCTCCGCGCAAGGGTTAACAGTCAGTTGAGGGTTATGGCCTATTGTGGCCTTTGTAACACGGCTGCCTATTTGTCACACTGCATTGGAATAAGGGCTACCTTTAATGTAATTCTTTCTCCTTTTATCGTGAACCTTTTGTACTTACGAATGCAGTTTTGTTGGAAAGGTTTACGTGGGCGATAGTTATAGATTGGATGTGATGCAAATGGAATTGAAATGGAGGGGTTGTTGTCTAAATAATATAACATGTAAAATACGAAGCATATTTAGTTCTTTAATACGCTTTCACAATTCATCAGTCGCTTCTTTGGTCTTCTCGCCAAAATTATTTTGTGTTTTAAAGTTTACAATGTGACTGCTTTTTCTGGCGGGGTTTAATAACTAGGAAACTAGGAAGGACAGGACTCGGTGACTAGGTCATTCGGGGATAAAATAAAAAAAGCCCATCCAAGTGCGAGTTGGACTCGCGCACGAAGGGTTCCGTACCATTATAGCAAAAAAACGGCAGAAAAATATCGTTTGTTGTATGGGAGCCCCACTTAAATATTTATTTTATTATATTTTTAGTATTTGTTGTTATAGCGGCAACAGTATACATCATCTGTGAAAATTTCAACTGTCTAGCTATCACGGTTCAGGAGATAAATCCTGGTGATAGACGGACAGATAGACAGGTAGGCAGTTCAAATTTTCACAGACGATGTATTTCTGTTGCCGCTATAACAACAAATACTAAAAATATAATAAAATAAATATAATTATCCCATACAACAAACGTGATATTTTTGCCGATTTTTGCGATAATGGTACGGAACCCTTCGTGCGCGAGTCTGACTCGCACTTGGACGGTTTTTTTTTTATTTTATCCCCGAATGACCTAGTCACCGAGTCCTGTCCTTCCTAGTTATTAACCCCCTCCGGAAAAAGAGGGGTGTTATAAATTTGCCGTGTGTTGCTGTGTATCTGTGTGTCTGTCTGTGGCATCACATCATAGCTCCTAAGCGGATCTACCGATTTTGATTTAGTTTTTTTTTTGTTTGAAAGGTAATTTCGTCGAGAGTGTTCTTAGCTATTCGGTTCACCCGTTCAATACTTATGGCCGTTTTACTGTTTGAATCGGGGTGTTTTTGCAAAATATCATATCTACTATGTAATAGATAAATTATGTAGCATGAAATAAAAATGTGTCGGGGGTTTTTTAAATTTTCTAATTCCAACCACGAATGAGCTAGTTAGAGTCACCTAGTCTTGTCCTTCCTAGTTTCCTAGCATAGTCTTTGAACATACCTACATATTCAACCCCATCTCAGCTCCACATTCTAAGTCACCGGTGCAGAGGGGTCAATTATCCAGCGATAAATCGAACGGTCCCCGTCCGGTGACGTCACCCGGCGACAGTCTTTTGTTATCTATCGTATGACGTCCCGAAACGATTAACGTGGCAGATAGGGCTGTTTGTTCCACCGTGTAACAAAAGGTAGTAAATCTTGAGATACATCGCAGGATCTGAAGCTCTTGTGAGTCGTTAAATAAGTTGTCTAAGTTATTTTGTGAGTTGGCTTGCATAATTGCAATGAGGTTATGAAGTTTTGGGGCAGTCATATAAATTGTAGGTCCGCCATGCTGTGGAGCATTAACATTATACCTACTTAGTTTAATAATTTACTTAGTTTGGTAATGAAAACCATTTTCTTTGTTCACTGGCTTGCTAGTTAATTCAGCGGGGGCAGAGACCGCCGACTGAATTTCAGTCGTTATTCGAGGTTCGGTTCTCGCCTATTTCCTCCACCAATATTGGACCAATTTAAAAGATATTCCATAAACTATAAAATAAAGATATATACTATGCCCCTATGTTTTCCTTTTTGATGATACTTTATCTTTAAAAGCACTACAACCCTCACAAAATGCTCAAAATTGCTCTGTCAACAGAGGTCTGGTGTACAAATTTGACAACTATAAATGAAAAAAAAAAACAAATAAGCCGACTCCTTAAAAAGCGAACTAAAAAGACGTAAACATGAAGAAAATCATGCTGTGCAGTCGGAGCATACATCTTCGCGAGTTGGCTGACCAAATGCATGATGTATCCTCCGACTGCACAGCTAACATATAAGTGTTATATATTTTTCACTTAACAAAAAACTTTCACTTCAGAAATCGCCTCTTAAACCCTTTATTTTGATACCCCTTACGATGGGTATGGAATGAAAAAAATATTTGGTGCCCAATAATATGGCGCCTAAAAACAGCAAATTTTTAATTTTCCAATTTTAATGTAGCCAGTGGCACTCGCAGGGTTAAGACGAATCGATTGACATAAGAATCATCAAAATCGGCCAACGCGTTTGATCTCTAGAACGCCACATAGGAATAAACATACATCATACATAGACTGATAAACACATTAGCCTCCTTCGGCAGTCGGGAAACAAAGGAAAACATTATAGGGGCATAGAATATACCTTTATTTTTCAGTTTATGGAATATCTTTTAAATTAGTCCAATATTGGAGAAGGAAACAGGTGAGACACAAACCTCGAATTATGACTTTTTACTTAGGTAATTCAGTCGGAGCTCTCTGCTCATATTTCCTCTTAAGGTTCTCCTAGTCGACGGCACGAACTTTTTTGTGCGCGAGGTTAAAATGCATGCTATCTCATCCGACAACACGTGCGAAATATATAGATGATGTGATGAGCAGTAAGAAGCTAGTTCACGTACGAATTAGCACTTTTGCATTTTATTTCGAAATGGATGATGATTTAGGACGAAAACGAGCGCGCGAAATTTTATAAACAAACCTTTGGGAGTCTAGATATCATGAATAAACAACTAAATGTATTATTTGCATTGTTGAATTACTAATCTATCCCTGTATGGAGGCTGTTTTGCAATTTTCCTTCTTCTTAAGGTATTTATTTCTGCCCAAAGATGCGTTAAAATTTGTGTTGAAATATCGAACTTTCGACGCTCATAACTTTCAAATATATATTTCTTTTACATTTTCGTTTCCATGCAGGACTAGATAATGATGAGACAAATTGATATCATTTTTTATTTTGAACGTACATCGTCAAACAGTAGAGTAATCTCTAGACTACGTTTGTATGGAAGAATTTTCGACTAGTGTAACCTTAAGACCTGGCAATTATTTAGATCCGCTTCGCATCGTATTCTCATTACTGAGGATCGTGATTTCTCTGACGTGAAGCCATTTTTAGTTTGACGTTGTTTCGCCTTCATTAGCAACATTTTAATCCAGCACCATATATCTCAAAAGCACCGTTGTGGTCTTCTTTGAGAGTCTAAGTCACCGATCATGAACATATTAGCTCGTATGAACTTTTATTGCTGCAACCGGACTTTCTGAATTCATCCCAATAATTCCATTACATTTGTTTAGGAAATAGAATAATTCAGTACCTAATGATAATGTTGATAATGTTTAATGCATGCTAATTTAGAATGATAAGCACAGGAGAATGCTATTTGCAATGCTTGTAAAAGGCTGCTAAGTCATAAGTACTAACATAATATTTAACGCCAATATGATACACTTAGTTCGCAATAAACGTTTTGACTTTGACTTTGAATGCTGAAACCATCCAAAGGTTGTCTTGAAAAGATAATAAAATAAGGCCGCCCATTGTGACAACCAGTGTAATGTTTTCTTCGTCTATACTTTCTGTAACGTATATGGTGTACATAATAAAGAGAATCACAAATCAGAATATTCTATTCTGATTTGTGACAGACATACAGTTGTGATTGCAATTTTTTTCTAATACCAACACAGGAGAATCCCTTTCTAGTCAGACGAAAACATGGACATAAGCACTGCTACTATTAAGTCCCTTAATTGCCGCCTTCCATTTCGAAAACAAATAAATCAGTCCAAAGCAGGCAATAAACCTGAGCTAATTTCAGGCAGCCAGTCAAAACAGTCTGCGAAGAACTGGGTCACTTACAGTAAACAATAACTCACAAATGCGACAAATAGTTTTAATTTGTCTTCAAGCTACATCTGCTGCCATCTGTCGGCGCTCGCGCGATCTAATTTTATAGAACAGTCGGTTGATTTATAACTTGAAAGTTTCCGCGGCAAATTGTTCAGAGATCTTGATTTTTCTTTTGGATTTTTTGGTGAATGTGTTTTATGATAAGTTTGTTTGATTTTGGTTGGATTCAGAGCTTTTCTCAACACTTAGGGAGGCTCAAGTTTGCAAAAACCATCATAGGAAATATTATTATGCATGAAAATTAAAAAAAGGACCGACTATTTGTAAAAATGTTTTGCCTCATTTATTTGCTATTTGCAATGACATTCTAATAGAATAAGATAAACGTTGCAATTGAAAAATATAAACCTGATTTTGTCATTTTTTCAAAATAATATTCAGTCAAATTCACTATCTTCAAAAATGTAACATCCCACTACAATAAAACTTCTAAGAATTGAAATCTAACAATCAACCTCTTAATAGCTCGACATCTTACTCAACCTATTAAAAAAACAAAAAAAAACAAAACAACAAAATTAAAAAAAAAACAATAACATAAACGAATAATTCCAAAGCCTCGTTTTGTTGTTTTGATAAGAATCATTCGCCGCCCTTTCGGTTAAAAACTAAAACAAACTTTATTTCAATTTATAAATGTGTGTCTTGCGATTCGACTGTTGCAGTGCGCATGTGTGCGTTTGTGGGCAAAGAACAGGTGGGGTTGGTATTGTGCCTACTTTTTTGATAAAAATTGCCTCAAAATTTTCCTCTTACTAAATAGTAGGATCATAAAAAGCTTTTCATTTAGCATTATCGGAAAGCCACCGAAATCAAGAAAAAAATATTTTTTGCTATATTGAGCTGTAAAGAATGTATAGAAAAAGTTGACCGAGGCATTGGAAATGTTTTCTTTCATTGGTAAGTAAACTTGTTTTTAAATTGTGTGTGAAAAAGTGGCACACTTGGTTTTCATACAGATTGAGGGGCTTGCTTTATCTAGTTAGATTTAGGTCTGTGAGTATGAGTGTTCGGAGTAATGGAAAATTTATTATCGGCTGTTGGAAATTTGGGGTTTGATGAATTTGAAGTACGAATGATAAAGATATATAACGGGTTGCAAAATGCAAGAATTTTCGTCGGTTAAACAGATAACCCTCCAAGAAGGTGAATTAAAGCGGGCGGTAGGACCGGTCCGTCCCGGGCCCCCTAAGTCTTAAGAAAACTTTTTTATAAAATCACAATCAAATTCTAAATTCCGTTAGTAAAAAACTGTTTTAGGAATTAGAGAGGAGTATATAAAATATAAACGAAGAGTGACAAAATTTTCAAGCCCGCTTCGCTCACTCTTACTACCTGCATTCTCATATGTTTCATTATTTTAGTGCATCAGTCGAAAAAGTATTAAGTATTTCTGTATGAGAGTTTAAAATAAAACTTATAATTCCAAACCAAGCTAGAATAATATTCGAGCTCGTGATTTAAGTTTTTAACACCCTCGCTACGCTCGGGAGTAAACCTCGAGTCCTTCGTTACGCTCGCGATTTAAATCGTCACCCGCGACACAGACGACACTGCTTTATCCCCTTGGTTAATAATCTACTATTTTTAATAAGGACACGTTTGATGTAGTTTTTGAACTTTTCATTGGTCAGTTCTATAGCAGTTCTATCGGTCAGTTCTGTGGTGCCAACAGTGTAATAAATTAATAATCACAACAAGTCTCACATCTTTAACCATAAAAAAAAACTTAATCTTTGCCCCGTCACAGTCGCAAACACATAAATATGTAGGAGGTATCGCCACAGATAAACTTGTAAAAAGTTATGAATGAAACCGAGAGTGGCCCGTAGTAGAGTTGTAGACTGTCGGCCCCTCCCGCCCTCTGCCCCGCAAGCCTCCCTGCCACCCCGCGCCCTCCGCGCGCCGATTTGTTTTACGCATTTAGTTTTATTTTGTTTTGACTTATTTTGTACTTTGTACTCTTGTTGTACTATCGTGTAATGAAGTGTTCTGAGAAATTGACTGTTATTCTGCGACGTTTTGTTTTGAGTTGCTGGTGCATTTTGCGTTTAGTTTACGTTAGTTTGTTGTTTTATTGTTTTTATTTTATGTTCTTTTTTGGTAGTTTAGTCTAAATTGACCTAAGAAATATTTCTGATTCAGTTTCGGGACATATAGATAGATGACTGGTAAAAGGCTGCTGAAAGGTTGACTGGTAGAGAATGCCTTGTGGCATTAAGTCCGCCTATGTACCACTATTGTACATGAAAATTAAATAAATAAATAAATAAATAAATGTCCTTTGCCAAAACATAGCCTTTTATAATTCGATACGATTTTCCGCTTAAGGTTACACTAGTCGAAAATTCTTCCATACAAACGTAGTCAGTCTAGCGATTACTCCACTGTTTGACGATGAACGTTCAAAAAAAAAAATATATCAATTTGTCTCATCATTATCTAGTCCTGTATGGAAACAAATAAGTAAAAAAATATATATTTGAAAGTTATGAGCGTCGAAAGTTCCTTATTTCAACACTAATTTTAACGCATCTTTGGGCGGAAATAAATACCATATGAAGAATGAAAATTGCAAAACGGCCTCCATACAGAGATAGATTAATAATTCAACAATGCAAATAACTTTATTTTAAAAATATATATTAAGTGATTTTTTCATGATATCTAGACTCCCAAAGGTCTGTTTATAAAATTTCGCGCGCTCGTTTTCGTCCAAAACCATCATCCATTTCGATACAAATTTGCAAAAGTGCTAATTCGTACGCGAACTAGCTTCATACTGCTCATCACAGCATCTATCTCTTTCGCACGTGTTGTCGGATGAGATAGCATGCATTTTAACCTCGCGCACAGAATAGTTCGTGCCGTCGACTAGGGGAACCTTAAACCTCAAACTAAAGCAGCCATATCCTTTGAATATTCGACAAGACTGTGTGCAGTACACCGTGTATATACGTAGGTATAGAGCTGGTACACACTTGGCTTAGCTCTGAGCAGGACACGCGGGGTGCGGCAACTGGGGCAAGCTCTGCCAACTAAGCCCACACAGTGTGCCTACAACTACATGTACTAACAACCTAGCTAGCTACTGTGAAACAGAAATTACTTGCTATACCAGGCCCCTCAGAAAGTATTCCGAAAAAAAGTTTTTATATATGGGAGACTGGCCAGTTATAATGTTTTTCGAAAATATGATTATTTATAAGTAAAAATAAGTAAGTTCCAATTTCAAAATTTCCCTCCACATTTTTTGCGAGTTAATTCAAAGTATTGTGTCTCACTGAAATATGGATCTGCGCCGGGAACATTTTAGAGCTATGATTTTATACGATTTCAAGTGTCGCCTGAAACCGGATGAATCGTACGATAGACTTCAAATGGCATTCATGGATGAAGGCCCTTCCAAGGCAACCGTGTATCGTTGGTATAACGAATTCAAGCGCGGTCGACCAACTTTGGGGGATGACGAAAGAAGCGGTCGCCCTTTGACGGCTGTTACCGAAGAAAACGTGCTAGCAGTGAAAAATTTAATCCAAGACAATAGGCGAATTACATATCAGGAGATTCAACACATATTGAAGATTGGATCGGGAAGCGTTCACGAGATTCTACACAGCCATCTTCGCGTGAGGAGGATAGTATCACGCTGGGTGCCGCACAACCTCACCGATGCTCAGAAGCAGGCCCGGGTGGAATGGTGCCGTGATATGCTTAACAAATTTGAAGCAGGCTCGTCTCGGCGTGTTTACGACATCGTTACAGGTGATGAGTCCTGGATTTATCAATACGACCCAGAAACCAAGCGCCAGTCGACTGTTTGGGTGTTTCAAAATGAGCCAACGCCTACCAAAGTGAAGCGATCTAGAAGCGGGGGTAAGATTTTGATCGCTAGCTTTTTTAATTTGACTGGCCACTTGGTATCAATTTCCTTACGGGATCAAAGAAGCATTAATGCCGAATGGTATACTACCAAATGTTTGCCAGAAGTTTTCTCTGTTATAAGCAACAAGCGACCAAACACAGGGCTCCGCGGGCTACTGCTCCACCACGACAATGCACCTGCGCACACCGCACTCAAAACGAGGGACTTCCTGGACAGCACGCCAGTCAAACTCCTGGGTCACCCTCCTTACAGCCCTGATCTAGCACCGTGTGACTTCTTTTTATTCCCAAAAATAAAAAATCAGCTCAAAGGGATACAATTTTCGTCGCCGGAAGATGCGCTGGCTGCGTTCGAGCAGGCTGTAAACGAGGTGTCTGCGGCGGACTGGAAAAAGTGTTTTGAAAACTGGTTTAGGCGCATGAATCTTTGTATAGAGGCTGGTGGAAAGTACTTTGAAAAGATTTAATAAAAATATATGTACGTATAGAACAATTTTTTTTAGTTTCGCAAAACTTTCTGAGTGTCCCACGTATATGTGCCGTATGTCTCAGGAATATGACTCAGGCTCTCATAACTCTTACTAGCAGAATAATAATTAAAATCGGTAAACATACATAAACACATACATATAATATCAAGACGAATTGAAAACCTACTCCTTTTTAGGGTTCCGTAGCCAAATGGCAAAAAACGGAACCCTTATAGATTCGTCATGTCTGTCTGTCTGTCCGTCCGTATGTCACAGCCACTTATTTCCTGTTGAAACTTGGTAAGTAGATGTATTCTGTGAACCGCATTAAGATTTTCACACAAAAATAAAAATAAAACAATAAATTTTGGGGGTTCCCATACTTGAAACTAAAACTAAAATATATTTTTTCATCAAACCCATACGTGTGGTCAAAAATTATATAGAGGTTTCTAATATCATTTTTTTCTAAACTGAATAGTTTGCGCGAGAGACTCTTCCAAAGTGGTAAAATATGTGCGTGTCCCCCTGTATCTTCTAAAATAAGAGAATGATAAAACTCAAAAAAAAAATATGATGTACATTACTATGTAAACTGCCGGCGAAAATTTGTTTGAACGAGATCTAGTTAGTAGTTTTTTTTTAATACGTCATAAATCGTAAACCGCAATTTACCAAGTACGGAACCCTTCGTGCGCGAGTCCGACTCGCACTTGGCCGGTTTTTTGTTGTTTCTTTTGGTCCCAAATTCGGATTCAAACTAGCACCAATTATTTTTCAGTTTCTAAGCCGTAGTCATATCCATCTGAATAATTTAGACTCTTTACTATACTACCTATTGGTTCGGCACAGCATGTCTTGTTTTTACCCGACTGCCGAAGGAGGGTAAAGTGTTTATCAGTCCATGTATGTATGGTATGTATGTATGTTCCTATGTGGCGTTCTAGAGACCAAACACGTTGGCCCATTTTGATGATTCTTAAGTCAATCGATTGGTCTTAACCCTGCGAGTGTCACTGGCTACAATAAAATTCATCATCATCATATCAGCCGAAAGACTTCCACTGCTGGACATAGGCCTCCCCCAAGCGTCGCCACATTGACCGGTCCCGTGCGTCCCGCATCCAGCGAATCCCCGCAACCTTCACCAGGTCATCGGTCCACCTGGTGGGAGGCCTTCCAACGCATCGTCTTCCGGTTCGCGGTCGCCACTCCAGAACTTTTCTGCCCCATCGGCCATCCGTTCTGCGAGCAATGTGCCCTGCCCACTGCCACTTAAGTTTGGCAATTCTTCGAGCTATGTCGGTAACCCTGGTTCTCTTGCGGATCTCTACATTTCTGATTCGATCACGCAAGGATACTCCGAGCAAAGCCCTCTCCATTGCGCTTTGCGTGACTGTAAGCCATTGTGAGCGTCCACGTCTCAGAGCCATAGGTCATCACTGGCAACACACACTGGTCATAGACCTTCGTCTTGAGACACTGTGGTAAGTTGGACGAGAAGACACCGCGCAATTTCCTGAACGCTGCCCAGCCGAGTCGGATTCGACGGTTGACCTCTTTCTCGAAGTTGGCCCTACCCAACTGGATCGTTTGTCCCAGGTAGACATAATCTTCCACAACTTCGAGTGTAGAGTCTCCAACCTTGATAGGAGTGGGTGTTACATGAGCATTCAACATAACCGGTGAACAGTTTCGGAGATATGACGTCTCCCTGTCTCACACCTCGCTGCAGAAAGATAGGTTCCGAGGCCTGATCCTGAAGTCGGACTGACATAGTGGCGTTTTTGTACAAACACTTCAACACCTCGATGTACCGGTAGTCGATTTGGCACCGTTGGAGAGACTGCAGTACAGCCCAAGCCTCGATTGAATCGAAGGCTTTCTCGTAGTCCACAAACGCCAAACAGAGAGGCAGGTCTTCGGTCTTCTGTATAACCTGCCGCAGCGTATGTATGTGGTCTACGGTGCTAAAGCCTTTTCGGAATCCGGCTTGTTCGGGAGGCTGGAAATCGTCAAACCTGCGCGCGAGACGATTCGTGATGACTCTTGAAAACAGCTTGTAGACATGGCTAAGAAGTGAGATGGGCCTATAGTTCTTCAACAGGGCATTGTCACCCTTCTTGAAAAAGAGTACCACCACACCCCTGCACCATGCCTGTGGCGTTTTCCCCTCGAGTATGACGGCACCAAACAGCTTCTGAAGGGCCTTAAGTATTGGTTTTCCACCCGCCTTCAGGAGTTCGGCCGTAATGCCGTCATCACCCGGTGCCTTGTTGTTCTTAAGCTGTTTAAGAGCCATCCTAATCTCGTCCAGGCTGACGTCCGGTATGTCTTCGGTATAGTGACGGGTCAATCTAGCTCTAGGGTCTTTTACTAGATTCGCGACGGGTTTACTGGTTGACGTTTACAACTGCCCATAGAATTTCTCGATCTCCCTCAGAAGCTCCGGTTTCGCGGATATGATCCTGCCATCGTCGGTCTTCAGTTTCGTGAGCTGGCTCTGCCCAATAGACAGATCTCTTGCAAAGACCTTGGAGCCCTTATTCCGCTCAATTGCGTCTTTAATACGCTCAGTATTATAGCGGCGGAGGTCGCTTTTCAAGGACTTTGAGATCCGTCTATTAAGCTGCCGGTATTTCAACGCATCGTCTGAAGACTGCAGGATCATCTCACGCCTCTCCTTCATAAGCTTGAGAGTAGGATCAGAGATCTTTTTGTTTATATCTGTACGGCGGGTCTTGAAAAACTTAGACCCGACCGTATGGACAGCTTCCACGAACCCGTCGCTGTATTCGTCCACGGAGCTCCCTAGGCACTCGAAACGATTCTGGAGTTCGAACTGAAAGCTCTCGGGGTTTTGGATCTGGATCTGTGCTGGACGGAGCGTTGACTTCATCAGTCGAGACCTTTCAAGCTTGATATTAATGTTCAATGTGCCTCTTACCATTTGGTGATCGCTCCCGGTTTTCACCGAATTGATCACAGAGACATCATTGAACATTTGCTTCTTGGTTGACATGATGAAGTCGATCTCGTTTTTTGTTGCACCATCGGGGCTTTGCCAGGTCCACTTCCTATGCTCACGCTTTCTGAAGAAGGAGTTCATCATGTAGAGGCCCTCCTTCTCCATAAAACTGGCCAGTAGGTGACCCCGGTGGTTCCGACGTCCAACTCCAAATTGCCCCACTTGCAGCTCATCCTCGTCTCGTTTGCCCAGTTTTGCGTTGAAGTCCCCCATGACAACGGTGAAGTGAGTTTTGAAACCATGCATAGCTATAGAGATATCCTCATACATGGTCTCTACCTCGTCGTCGGGGTGTGCCGAGGTCGGTGCGTAGACCTGTATGACCTTCAGCGAATATCTCGAGGATATTCTGAGTATAAGGTACGCCACCCTGGTCGACACACTCTCGATCTTCACCACGTTGTTCACAAGGGACTTGTGGACGATAAACCCGACACCACCCTGGGACTGCCGGTCACCCTCTCGGAAATAGAGCAGGTTACCGGATTCGAGGATTATCGAGTCCTCCCCCTCTCTTCGGACTTCAGATAACCCTATAATACTCCATCGCAACCTGCTCAATTCTTCCTCGAGTTCGGCTATCTTCTCGTCGGTCCGGAGTGTTCGCGTGTTGTATGTTGCCAATAAAATTGGAAAATAGAAAAATGGCGGATTTTGGGCGCTATATTGTGCGGGATCAAATGTTTTTTTCTTCCAAACCCATCGTGTGGGGTATCAAAATAAAGGATTTTAAGAGGTGATCTCAAAAATATATATCACTTATATTTTTAAGACGACGACTAACGCCAACGACCTTGAGGGAACAAAACGCGCACTCGTTTCACACCCGCGCGACCCGAAATTTAGTAGTTTTTTGTACTTTTCTTATTATTCTATGACTTTAAAAAAAAAAGCTTCAGATCAAAATGTAGATAATTAAATTGTCTTTGATATGGTGTCGATTTTATTAAAATACGCCCAGCGGTTTTGTTGTGATTGTCGTGTTTTTGTCCGTTTTAGACATAACTTTACAAATTAATTACACTATGTTTTACGAATAAAACTCAAAATTTGCTCAGATGAAATTATTAATAAAATGGTCTTATATAAAATATATTTTTTCCAATAAATTAAAAATAACCGTTTAGACGTGATTCTCATTTTAAAATCAGCTACTCAAGGGAATCGGCGCCTTAAATGAAACTAATTAAAAAAACGAACAAGAAAGAGGGTAGACCGTTTTGTCTCCTCATAAACACCCACCCGCAAGAACATCAGTTTATCCGTTTTCATGGTGCTTGCAAAAGCACCGAAATATCGGAAACTCGCAACAAACAGTAAACATGGTAAATATCCCGTTTCGAATATTAATGTTAGCAACTAAAAGGTTATAAAAAAAAAAACAAAAAACCCGACTGCTTATAAAGCGAACTAAAAAAAAAGGACGTGAAACAAGAAGAAAATCATGCTGTGCGGTCGGAGGATACATCTGGTTTTAGTCAGAGCTCGCGAATATGTATGCTCCGACTGAATCAGAATCAGAATAAACAGATTACGTGTTTTATTATTTATGTTGTTTGCTTACAATCTATCTCAGTGAGGAATTATTATTATAATTATTATTTTTTAACTAAATTTTAAGTGGACGCGGAGCCTTCGCTTTGTCGGTAGGCCACCGCTTGTATCCTTTTTTATCAGGGTCATACAATATATCGCCCATTCTCTGATTAACCCTGAGGGGGTTAAATTCACCGTGCGCTTGGTAGGCGTCTCCAGGGGATTCAAGATCTTCTATTTCTAATTTTGCAATGTTTTGCAACATTTTGGTGTTAAGGTCCTCGGCGCGTAGATGCCAGGCTTCTATGTCCGCCATCTCCCAGATCACTTCCGTGGGTGTTCGTCTTGGTAATTGTGCGGCATTCTTCAGTGCCTGTCTGTATTGGCGTTCGATTTTGCTTAGGTTGGTTGCACTATACCTTGAGAGTAGTTGCACCACTCCATAGTCCATCAGTGGTAAAATACAGGCCTGAATGATGTCCAGTTTCGTGTCTAGTTCTGTCTTTGCATTGTATCCTATTATTGGTCCGAGGGCTCCTCTGACTTGTTTCAGTTTTTTGACGACCTTTTCGGTGTGCTGGTTCATCTTCATGTGTTTGTCGAAGATGACACCGAGGTATCTGATCTGCTTTTGATAGTGCAACGTTTGTTGTTTCAGTTTAACCGTTGGCCGGTACTTTTTCTTTTTTGAGAACATGATGCATTCTGTTTTCTCTATGTTACACTTTAACCCCCATCTCGTGTAGTAGTCAACGATGGCTTCCGCTGCCCATTCAGCACGCATAGTCGCGTCGTCTGGGTTCGTGGCTCTGTTGAGTATACAGAGATCATCCGTATACTGTGAGAGTTTGAGACCTCTGATGTGGTCTTGTATATCCCAAATATCATGGACGTACAAGTTGAAGATTATCGGTCCCAGGATCGAGCCTTGGGGCACGCCGTGAGGTATCGGTTTGTCTTTAGTTATGGTAGTTCTGAATCTACCTCTCAAGTTTCTGCCTTCGAGGTAGTTCTCAATTATCTTAATGATATTGTTGGGAACGTCTTGATTTTGAAGTTTCTTGATCAGTCCCTTGTGGTTTATTGAATCGAAGGCCTTTGATAGATCCGTAGATATCATAGAGACGCTGTCTTCCGTGGCTAGAGCATCAGTGATTATTTTTCCTGTACGTAGAATCTGCGTTGCCGTGCCTCTTGCCCTTGTGAAGCCGTGCTGGAAATTTGGCTGCAGCCGATTGACCGTAGTGGTAAGTCTTCTCAGGATCAGTCGCTCACACAGCTTGCCCATGATGTTGAGTAGTGTGATCGGGCGGTACGATGATGCCTGGCGGTGATCTTTGCCGGCCTTGTGCAGGAATATGCACACTCCAGATTTCCATCGCTTAGGGAAGTAGCCTGTGGACAGTACAAAGTTAGCAAGAGGCACAAATGCCTCGATGAAGACTTCTCCCCCAAGTTTGAGGGCGTCTGCTTTTATTCCGTCTGGCCCTGGAGCCTTTTTATTTTTGAACCGGTTCAGTGCAAGTAGTACTTCTTTTTTCGACGTTGGGTCGAGCGGTTGGAACGGTGTCGTCTTTTCAGTCCCCTCGTCGTCTTTCGCTATTTTGGCCTCTTTAATTATCGCTGTATCGGTGAGCTTGTCGATAGTTTCTATTTCTGTACTGCATCCCGTGATGTTTGGAAGTTTAACGATAGGTTTCTTCATGCTCCGTTGGATGCGCCACATTTGTGACCTATTGTCCCGTGGATCTTGGAGTTTGTCGACCCAGCCTTTTTCGGAGTATTCTTTCAAGACTTTTTCAGCTTCTCTCTTAGCGTGGTTGTAAAGAGTGCGTGTTTCACGTTGGAGTCTGAGGCTGCAGTTTCTCGCTTGCCATACAATTCGTTTTAGTTGGTTTCGAATGTCTATCTTATCGTTTATTTCCTTCGGTAGTCGTTCCTGCCTTGTTGAATTTTTCAGAGGTGCGTGAGTGTCGAGGGCTGCGACAACGGCATTCTCCAGTGTTTCGACGTACTTTTCGCAATCGGCTTCTGTTGTAATTTCCTTGTTAAGGTCACAGAGACCTTCCCACATTGTCTGTTGGTATGCAGCTCTCAGTTTCTCGTCCTCATAGATTTTCTTTGTGTTACGGGATAGGTTTCCTCTATATTATGATCAATCTTCACCGTTAGCAACCATGGGAGGTGATCCGAACCAACGGTCTCTACCTGTTTGGCCTGCGCTTCTAGATTTTGGTGTGTTATTATAGCCAGGTCCAGGATGGTGTTACCTTGGCTGAAAGGTCTAGATGGTGCATTGGCGTGTTTTAGCGAGCAGATACCGTCTTTCATTGCTTTTTTAACAATGTTGCCAAGGCCGGAGTTCCTGCTGTGGCCGAGGGTTTGCATGCGTAAGTTCATATCGCCGATGATGATGGATGGCTCGTCGGCTAGGGTCTCCTCCAGTTCTTCTCTAGCATGGTGCTGGTTTGGGATTTGGATATATATTCCTTTAACCTTGATGTATTGTCCAGTTGCGTGGTTAGTGAAAAGTTTAATGCCTACGCCTTCTATCTTCTTGTTTTCATCGTGCCAGCCTGGGGTGACTTCCGTTTCGACCCACCTTAGTCCCCTCTGTACATACATGGCAGTGGCTAAATGTTTTTCCAATGTATGGGTGAGTTTATCGTACCCTTTTATATTATATTTTTGTGTCTCAAAGTCGATCTTGCACTCGTTCAATATAATTATGGCCGGTCTGTATTTCTCGACTAGTGCTTTGATTTCAATGAATTTGTTTCTTACTCCTTGGGTGTTCAAATGTAAGATTTTGAGGTTTTGTATTTTCTTACTGTCGTGGTTAGCCATTGAGATGCGAGTGTATCCTGTTTATAGTATCCATCAGCATCATCAGTGTTTGTTGCATTTGTGTCTGCATCTGAAAGAGGCCCTCTAATGTGAGACCACCTATTGTCGGTGTTACTTGTTCTGTTTGTGATTGTGGTAATTCTTTTTGTGGCAGTGTTGGAAATTGCCTTGTATTTGTGACATCTGCGTATTTAACTCCCAGTCTTACCACTGATCGTTTAATTCTCTCCTCTCTCTTTGTTTGCTTAGCCTCTGCTTGTTCCATTTGCCTAGCTATATTTTTTTTGAAAACAGGGCATTTGACGTTGTTCGCGCCGTGGTCTTCTCCTTTACAATTTCTGCAGACTTTCGTCATGGTACCCTCTGGTGTGGTAATAACTATCTGTGGTTCCTCTTGTTTGCCGTAGCACGATTGTTTTGAGTGATCGAATGCATAGCATTTCTTGCATTGTACAATATGCTTCGGGTTTTCTCTAAATGGTTCGACTTTGATGGAGGGTGAGTAGAAGAATTTCCTTTCCGAGGTTTTGAAGTTCTCCAGGAGATCTCTCGATTTGTGTTTGTCATCAAAAATTAGTAGGTGTATTTTCCCTGCTCCTCCGAGTGGCTTGATTGCTGTTGGTTTAATACCGATGCAGTCTGCTATCTCGTTAGCAATGATGTCGATGGATTCTCCATAAGTCTCATTTTTGAGAACGATCCTGGTCGCTGGTTGTCTGTCGGCCTTCGGTTTTGGTGCAATCACTCTGGTTATCCCACAAGCTTCAATCGAAGTGAGTAAGTTCACGCGCGCTGTGGCATTATCCGGGTAAATTTTTATTTGGCCTCTCGTAACGTTAAGCGTTGAGCTATTCTTCGCTACTGATTCTCTGATTTTCTTTAGTGTGTCTTGTGTTGTCTTACAATTGGATGCGTTTGTACGCTGTCTTTTGGCTCCTCTAGTTACCAGTTGGTACGTCACTTGGTTACCTTGCGCAGTGCGGTTGTTGTCGCTCATTGGTTTTTGTAATGCAGGCTTTTCTACGATAGGCAGCGGTAAAACGGGTTCTGGAATTTTCCACGCATCCAGCGTAGTCTGTACTTTACCTACGATCTGGGAGCTTGTTTGTGTAGTTTGGCCACGAGTGTAGTCCCCATCCTTGTTTGTAGCGGGCACATATGCGCGCTCGTTGTATCTTGCTCGTACCGCTCGAGTAGGTGGAGCTGATTGAATGGTGGTGGGGTCCGGCGCGCCGCCACTCATTTCCGTCCTCACTCCGTGCACCTGCAGCGGCGCTTGCAGGAGTTGTTGGCCTACTTTCACATTGGTACCCGGGGCAAGAAGCGTTTTAGAGTCTTCGATGTTTTTAATCGCTTTGCTTCCGCGCTTATTCTTTTTTCTTGATCTTTTGGCAGCCAGCAGTTGCTCGCTCTGTGAAACGAATTCAATGAGTGCGCACTGGTTTTTGCCGCACTTACATATGAACCACTCCTCGGATGTGAAGGTCTCGATGGGTATGGTAGTCAATTCCTTCTTTATTTTACAGCTGATACACGAGCGAATATTTTTAACACCGGTGTCTAGTCCTGCCGTATAAATTGTAACTGAAGACTCAATGTTTAGTGTGCAGTTATCATATTTTGGCTCTGCTTTAAGCGCAGCCTTGATGAGAAAGAATTTCATACATACTTTGCACTGAATCTTCTTAGTGTTCATTTGATTTATACCCCACAGAGGAGTGTCCATCTGGAAGGTACTTTCGCATTCCCAGCACTGCACTATGTTTTTATTAAAGTCAGATAAATCTACTTTCACTAATTTCACTTTGTCCTTAACTGTTTCGCTGTCTGATCCCGAATTAAGCGGGTCCGTGTCCATGTCACTGTTATTTACTGAACTTACATTATTGTTCTCCGAAAACATTTTTTACTGTTTTTGATTCTATAATTTCACTTACACTAATATTCTATAATTTCACTTACACTAATTATCACACTATTTCTAACGTTTCCCGGGGGTTACGAGACACCCCGGGGTCTTTACAGTCCACAATTTACTAGTAGTAGTACACTTTATATTTACAACTCGCTTCCGAATATTCCGTTCCACACATTTATAAATGAGGGTAGCTTATCAATCGTGCGCGTGAGTCGGCTCTAGTGAGCGCTCGCTCCATAAGCACGTCCGCTCGCTACCGCAGTTCGCGAGCACCCTCCGACTGCACGGCATGATATTCTTCTTGTTTTACGTCTTTTTAGTTCACTTTTTTAGCAGTCGGGTTTTTTACATACATACATACATAAACTCACGCCTTTTTCCCATGGGGGTAGGCAGAAACTACAGAACCTGCTACGATCCTTACATACTTCTTTTGCTTCACACACATTCATACATCTAGTCATACACACACGCCGGTTATGGGTACTGCGCACTTGGCCTTTCTGAAGAACATCACCTATAAGGTCTATATATGTCTTTCTAGGGCGTCCCCTCCCCTCTCGGGTTTTTTGATTTTCTTAATTATTTTTTTGTATGTCATTTAACTCTATTCTTCTCTCAGTATTCACAGCTTCTTTCAAGCCATATTATCTTTCACACTATATATTTGCATAGTTAGAAGAACATAGTAGACTCATTTACTACATAGCAGTAGTAAATGAGTTATCAATTTTATTTGAATCATCATCATCATCATATGCCTTGCCTTTTATCATACCTAGATAATCTTATGAAAATATTTTGAGAACTTGGTCCTGGCTCATCGCTAAGATGAAACCAAATCAACACTAAAATGAAGGCAAATCAATGTATTCATAAACTTTCTATCAATGTATTAATTATCTTATACACTAGCCTTCCCACGCGGCTTCGCTGCCGTCAACTGGCTACATACCTACCCTACATACATGAATGTTACGTAACTTTAAACGTTTACGCAGCGCACGCATCGGAGCTCTCAAAAAGGAACAATTTTTTTTCCGTTTTTGCAGCATTTTTCATTCATGCCCCGCTCCATTTCGTCGTAGCGTGATGATATATAGCCTATAACCTTCCTCGATAAATGGACTATCCAACACAAAAATAACTTTTCAATTCCAACCAGTAGTTCCTGATATTAGCGCGTTCAAACAAACAAACTCTTCAGCTTCATAATGTTAGTATAGATTAGACAGAATGCTTCAAAGCAGAACAAAGAACCCATACATATCCAGCACAGGTAACAGACACAGCTATATACGTAAATACAGGTGTGTCCCGCAGCTTGCTTTGTGCTCGTTTGAAGACCGGACAGCGAGGTGGCCTCCGACGCTAAGCCCACACGTTGACGGATAAGTCTGCGCTGACACAAGAAAGGCTGTTTGAACTTGTGTCATGGCGTGCAGCATTCAGGATATTTTTTTTGTTCCCAAAATTCGAGACCGTACTCACGGCAATTTTTTCAGTTTTTATCCGTAGTCATATCCGTATAAATAGTTTAGATATTACTATATTAAGTTTTAATCTTTTTGGTTCTTCGTCGGTACACGGCAGGCAGACAGGCATATTATAAGTGGGGGGATTACATTTCTGATAAAAATGCTTGGCTCAATGATAGTCCTGCTCCACAACCGCTAGGGCGCAAAAACAATTGATAAGCAAAACGTAATTGTTGGACCAGCCCCCGATATCATAATTACAGTAAGTCATAACACCAGTAACACAATTTACTGTAATTATGACAACGGGGGCAGTATGTACCATCTGTAAATCTGCCATTTACTGTACCTATTAGTCGTTCGTTGACTTGAATGAGCCCTGGTAGTTAAGAGTGTGTCATGCTTGTCTCTCTGATGGTGGTACATGTGTTGGATCATTCGGTTCCCATCATGATGGTTGAGCTGAGTTATGCCAATCCATGCGTCATTTCGTGAATGGGCGCCACCAGTTAGGATAGGCCATAACTTGGTTGCCTCGGCCTGTCTTTAATTAATGATTGTTTTAAGAGGTTGTTTATTTTACTCTAGACGCGTTTGCGTGCACGTCTTTTTACATCGTTGTCACATATATGTAATTTTCCAAAAAGAATGATGTAACCATTTACTTGTGATTTTAACTTAGTTATGTAAAAGAGTGTCCGTGGAGTTTCTTGCACGTTCTTCTCTATACAGAGGTACTGAAGCTTGCGAATTTGCAACTATACTTCATAAAAGATAGGTTGATCTCTGCGACATACGTGGGACACTCAGAAAGTTTTGCGAAACTAAAAAAAATTGTTCTATACGTACATATATTTTTATTAAATCTTTTCAAAGTACTTTCCACCAGCCTCTATACAAAGATTCATGCGCCTAAACCAGTTTTCAAAACACTTTTTCCAGTCCGCCGCAGACACCTCGTTTACAGCCTGCTCGAACGCAGCCAGCGCATCTTCCGGCGACGAAAATTGTATCCCTTTGAGCTGATTTTTTATTTTTGGGAATAAAAAGAAGTCACACGGTGCTAGATCAGGGCTGTAAGGAGGGTGACCCAGGAGTTTGACTGGCGTGCTGTCCAGGAAGTCCCTCGTTTTGAGTGCGGTGTGCGCAGGTGCATTGTCGTGGTGGAGCAGTAGCCCGCGGAGCCCTGTGTTTGGTCGCTTGTTGCTTATAACAGAGAAAACTTCTGGCAAACATTTGGTAGTATACCATTCGGCATTAATGCTTCTTTGATCCCGTAAGGGAATTGATACCAAGTGGCCAGTCAAATTAAAAAAGCTAGCGATCAAAATCTTACCCCCGCTTCTAGATCGCTTCACTTTGGTAGGCGTTGGCTCATTTTGAAACACCCAAACAGTCGACTGGCGCTTGGTTTCTGGGTCGTATTGATAAATCCAGGACTCATCACCTGTAACGATGTCGTAAACACGCCGAGACGAGCCTGCTTCAAATTTGTTAAGCATATCACGGCACCATTCCACCCGGGCCTGCTTCTGAGCATCGGTGAGGTTGTGCGGCACCCAGCGTGATACTATCCTCCTCACGCGAAGATGGCTGTGTAGAATCTCGTGAACGCTTCCCGATCCAATCTTCAATATGTGTTGAATCTCCTGATATGTAATTCGCCTATTGTCTTGGATTAAATTTTTACTGCTAGCACGTTTTCTTCGGTAACAGCCGTCAAAGGGCGACCGCTTCTTTCGTCATCCCCCAAAGTTGGTCGACCGCGCTTGAATTCGTAATACCAACGATACACGGTTGCCTTGGAAGGGCCTTCATCCATGAATGCCATTTGAAGTCTATCGTACGATTCATCCGGTTTCAGGCGACACTTGAAATCGTATAAAATCATAGCTCTAAAATGTTCCCGGCGCAGATCCATATTTCAGTGAGACACAATACTTTGAATTAACTCGCAAAAAATGTGGAGGGAAATTTTGAAATTGGAACTTACTTATTTTTACTTATAAATAATCATATTTTCGAAAAACATTATAACTGGCCAGTCTCCCATATATAAAAACTTTTTTTCGCAATACTTTCTGAGGGGCCTGGTATGTCAAACTGACGTATACGTTATTTTTAGCCTGTCAATCGCTATTGTTACTGTATTGATACTGACAGCTGTCACAGAGATCAATCTAACTTTTTATGAAGTATAGCTTTTTCTTTTTGTTTCTTTATGCTGTCAATTCTAAACTACCTTAAAGGTATAGTTGAAATTAAAAAAAAATATTTTTGGTTCTCTTGGCAGAGCGGTCTTGGTCATAATGTTGCAGTGAGACTTCGGGCTGACATGATTCACCTGACGGCACTTTACAAGCTAATTAATGTCAACCAATGAATTATTCTTTGTTTTAGGGCCAATCCTATAACATTTTTCGCAGATAAGGTAGTTTCACTATAGTCCACAATAGTTCAAGGACTGTAACATGTTAGCACTCGGCCGCTCTGTAACCTTGTCGACGCATGGGTGATTGTTATTTTTACAGTCTAATTAAGTTTCCCTATTAATAAACTAGTGCAGTATTTGTGGTATTCATTCCACATCTTTTAGTCTACTTACGTTTTATAACACTATACAAACCATACCTTCATATCTTTCGATATCAACTCATGTAATTTTTTTTTATGTATTCTTTGATATCGTTATCACCTGAAAAGCATATTTTTAGTTATCTCTCTTCTCTCTTTTGCTAATTTTTAAAATCTGGGAATATTTTATACTCTTGACATTTTCATTTGATCTGACATCTGTCTGTCTATTTTATTTTCTTAAAGAGAGCATTATTTACTGGATCTTTATCCTCAATGGACATCTTTTTGCATCAAAGGGCTCACTGTTTCGCGTTTTGAGCGATAGCCCGGCCTCCACAACCCTTGCTGCTTACCCGATTGCCTGTTATATCCGTCCTGTTTCCGTCCTGTTGCCTACTCCACTGCCTACCTAAACGTAACGTTACATATTTATGTGATCAAAGCTAACTGATTATTTCATCTACAAGTTTAGTATACATCAATTATATCATATTCAGAGGCCTGCTTTTTATTAACTTTTTTCGTTCGTATGTAGAATAGAATAGAATAGAATAGAAATATATTTATTCGACACAGGCACAACACAACAGCAACAAACATGGAGTAAAAGACAAAAAAGAAATGCAAAGACAAATTGCGCTGAACGTGCCCATACCGAAAGGGTTACCAACTCAGCATTTGCTGGGCGTCAGACATCCAGCGCTGGTTTTCAGTTGGCACCCCGCAGCGACACACGGACGTGGGTAACAAAATAAAATAAAAAATATAATTTATACATATTTGACCTAAGTGATACAATAGGATGTGTATAAAGTGTAAATAAATAATGTACAATGAAATAATAGAATAATAAGTGTATTGTGAACTACAATGTGTGTGTGTGTGTGTGGGTTGCAGCGAAAAATAAAACAAAATCATAAATAAAAATCATTCACAAATACCCTACCAACCTATCACATAGAACAAAAATAAGGCACCAGCATGGTGCTTAAAGCCTACTAGTAGTAAGTCACATTATCTCCTTCTTTAATCACCGCCAAGGCCTCCACACCAAATATTACTGCCTCAAAACCAAGTAGGTAATTTAAAAAGGAAAGGAGTCTGCCAGGAAACAAAAATGAAAATGCGAAAGTCACAGAGTTCCCGGAGACACAGATGCAACGGGCTCACCACATCCAGCCCATCTATTAACTAGAATTGGGTTAAGTTGTAATGGTGAGTTTCTATACTATTGTGTTAAATGATAAACTAAATTAAACAGATTATTTTTTTATTGATAACATGATTAGATTAGTAATAATTTGAAATATAATAAATATTGGTTTAAATAAACGATTTGTCAATTCTAATGTCATTAAATTCTAATTGTGAATTCAGTATGAATTTTTTAAGTTTCGTCCTAAAATTAATTATATTTTGTAGGTCCCTAATTGGTGGGGGAATGTTATTCCAACATTTGGAGGCTGCGTACCTAAAACTTCCTCGGAAGGCTGCAGTACGGTGGTGTGGGGTAGCCAGCTGTTGAGCACAACGCCTAGCCTTGCGCTGCCGGTGACTATTTATCCAGGCAAGCTTCGAGTACAGGTATGACGGACATTTATACTTGATGACGCCGAAAAGAAGACAGGCCAAGTGCAACTTCCGACGTGATTTCATTTTTAAAATATTATGCTTGTTAAGAAAAGGTGCAATGTGGCTCCTTGGTGGTACATTAAAACAAAAACGCGCGCAATAACGCGCGTATGTGTGTCCGGTATGAAAATCTCGAAATGAAAAGCTTCCCAAACTCAGTTACCCATTAGATATCATTATCAGCTTTTTAACGTTCCGACTGCTGGGACACAGGCCTCCTCTCTGTGAGACAGGAAATGGGCCATAATCCACCACGCGGGCCCAGTGCGGTTTGATGGATTGACATCCACCAATGTCTTCGAATTTTCGAGACTACGACATAACACCGTTTTTAAAGCAGTAGTGATGAAATAATTTCCACAAAGTAATGCGTCTGTCTGGATTCGAAGTCACGACCTACGACACGTAACGCGGGGCCGCTGGCCGTGACCACAGGGCCACCACTACTCCCATCAAGAATATGCCGTAATGCGTCCCTGTGCGTACTCACGACTTGCAAGCTCAACGTGTCAGGGATGCAGAATAATGCAGAACACTGCAATACCTTGCCTTGCCGTACTAACATCATGAATAATGATGACATAGGTAATTAACAAAACACAAATATATTTACAGCCAGCATCCTGAGACTGTTAGCATGAATATCACATCTTTGCTTCGACCAATATCTTTATTAACATATCCAGAATTGCTCGTGAGATACTTTTGCGACTATATCTCACGAGCAAGCAATACATCTGTCTATGTCGTTAGTACAGGTTCAGTTGTGCCACAAAAACATTCTTCAATAAAACGTCCTCATCGCTGCGAGTTGGATTAAAATCCGTCCGAAACTCCAGAAAAAACGTGCGCCAACGACAGACAGACGTTAAATCCTGTTCTATCTAGAGAAGGCTTTGGAAAGTTTTGTTTTTCATACACTTTTCCCGAAAATTCGGTCTCAAAATTCTGGAAAATTCCACGCGAGGTATCATTTTTGCTTTACATTTTTGTATGCGAGGAAAAAAGAAGAGCTTTCGCCTTTCGCTCGTTGATTATCAGGGTACTGAGTACTTAGTACGTTCGTGCATTACCAGGAGAGCATATCGCGTTATTACCTGATACGATACGTGGTATCGAAACATGATATAACTAACGTTATGTAAGCCCTTTATGTCTCACGGTGCCTCAGTCCATTTCCATGACGTTGCAGCTGCCAGCCGCAGGATTGGAAGCGGTTCTGTTGGTGAAGGGAGCGGGTGAGGCAGCGGAAAATTTATGATTGGAGAAAATTATTGGGAGGCACTTTTTTCGTATAAAATTGGTAGATTATAATTATGAATCTGAACCCGGCTAGGTGGGTAGTACCGGCCAAAACCGTCAGTGTTTTAATGATAATAATAATAATTTATTTATTTATTCAGATAACAAAAGGTCCACTCACAACAAGTAAAATTTCACAATTTAAAAAACCCCCGACGCATTTATCTTGCGAAAACACCCCGATTCAAACAGTAAAATGCCCATAACTTTTGAACGGCTGAACCGAATTTATTCAAACACAGCTAAGAACACTCTCGACAAAATTACCTTTCAAACAAAAAAAACTAAATCGAAATCGGTTCATCCGTTTAGGCGCTATGATGCCACAGACAGATACACAGATACACAGCAACACACGTGAAACTTATAAAACCCCTTCTTTTTCCGGCGGGGGTTAAAAAAAATAAACATCACATAAAATAAAAATCTTATAACCTATGTTAGTGCTTTTTGTTACACCAAAAAAATAAACACGGTTTTGCTACAATATGTCTGATATTTAAAATGTTTCGTAATTTTGGTATGAAAAATTTAGTTTTCGGACATTTTGCACGTCACATGTGTTTTTAAAAAATGTTAAAAATTTAACCGACCTGTCTCATTTGTGCCAATTTTTTTTTAAATCTTTTCAACGGTTGCCGAGATTGCCAAAATATTGTTTTCAGAGATTTAAACGAACTCCAAAAACATAAAGAACGTTTCGGAGTCGCATCAAAATAGTTTCAACACATAGAATGCTCACGCTTTCTTCTGAAAAAAATATTTATTCTCATCAACTAACCAATATATATTCACTTGGAAACATGATTTTCAGACAATTTGCCTAGGGGTTTTTTTGCCTCATTTTTAATGTTCTCAAATGGTCTCCGTATGTGCATTATTGGTGTCTGAACATAAAAAAATCACCGGTAGTTTTTATCATGAAATTAAAAAAATGCGGTCTGTCAGACGGGACGCGGATATTTTTTAAAACAGTATTTTTGGAATCAGAATAACCAAATCTATCGATTGTATTCGGTTTTGGCCGTAAAATTATTAGACAAAAACTTGGTCATGAGCGTTCATACCACTACATATATGTAGCAGCACGGGATCCCAGCGCTAACAAAGAAAATTTCGTTCAAATAAATGTCACTAGATGGCGTGGTGCATCGATTTTTTTATCGAATTGTGTGTGAAATTAAAATTTTCTAGTATTTATTATAAAAATTAAATGTTCCTTCTTTATCAACTCTCCTAAGCACAAAATTATGGAATATTGGGCTCTTAATACAAATTTCAAAGATTATTTTAACGGATCATTTAAAATTGATTCCAAAAGATGGCGCGTTTTTAAATTTCTGAGGCGTTCCACTCAATTGTTAAAATTTTAGTCTAAGATCCCGTTATAAAACGACCTTCACCGAGATGCTTATTTAATGAAACGTATTTTATATTTAATTTAATATGTCAATAAATATAATCCATATGGGTTGCCTAGCAAATTTCAGTCCAGAGTATGTCTAATTAATAATTAAAAAATATTTTTTTTTTAAACATTTCACCGGTATGATTATTAGATAAATTCTATACCAATCGAAAGTATGAAGCCCATAGAATATGCAAACGTTAGGTTGCCTATTCTTTTCCGGTCACAACTATCGGGTTGCCAGGTATAATCAGGTAAATCTGTACTAGCATTTTGCAACGATCTGTTTATTGAATGAAATTTAAATGAAATTAAAGATTATTTTATTCTGAACACGGTGGTATAGGGTTGCCTGCGAAAAATCAGTCCAGAATTGCGGTTGTCGAATTTTAAAAAGTAAAATATTGCTCCGAGTGAATGTGTGCGACTACGACGACGAAGAGGACACAGCATAGCAGCTGTTTAAAGTCCGCTCACTTAAAGAAAGAGAGTGCGCATGCTTTTTGGGCTTGGAAAAGAAAAGGATAGCGATAGACTCGTATATACTATGCATCATTTTGGAGTAGTTTATTATTTAAATAGAGAAATAGTTTTTTTTTTTTATAAAAATAAATAAATATAAATCTATAAATGTAAACAGAGAAATTGAAATCAATTGAAACTATTGGAAAAAATTCAAAACCCATAAAAGTGAATTTTTTTAATCAATCCAGTCTTGCAAATTTTATTTTTATTGTAAGACAAAATGAAAAAACAACAATAAAAAAATTACTTCTATTTATTGTAAAAAAATAAAAATACAAAAAAAAAAAATAATATTCAGAATCCGAGTCATCGGACATAAAACTACGATCTTCAACTTCTGAATCTTCTTCGTCATCACTCTCTGTTTCACTTTTTTCATCTAGCATGTCATCATGTCTTCTATCTTTAAAGGTGTATGATCCCCAATGAATCCTACTAGTTTTAATATTCATCTAAGAACCATCCGCAGTTCTCAGGCTCAAGTTTCACGCATATTGGATCCGTTGCATTAAGCCACATGGAATTTACGAAAATAGTTCGTAAAATTTTCTGAGTTAATGATATCCAGCATGGTGGTATGGAGTTGGAGTCGAAGCCTCTTGATAAGAATAGTTGATTGAAAACATCCTCATTAATTGTTACAAAAAAAAAGGAAATCAGATCATTTTCTTGTTTAATTTATAAATTACCGTTTTTAAGTAAATTACAAAAAAAATATGTGTGTCGAAAATTAACATAACCATAGGTGAATTTTACTAACAATTATTTAAACATGAAAAAAATATAGAAGATGTATTAGCTAAGATAATTTTAAAGATTCAATTATTATGTACTTACTGTATATTCAGCACTAAAATTAAGAAATTCTTCGTTATATTTTTTATTCAAAACGGTCACTTTTTTGTAGCACGTGGTATGATAACCTACAAATTGAAGAGACGCACTGGGTAGCTCAACAAAATTGTATTTACAGTGTTTTTTTTTTACGAAAAGCTAACTTTAATACACAGTTTTTAAAAGTTTCATCATTAAAATCAATTATTTCATCATCCGATCCACACAAAAAACACCTTTTTGCCATTTTTTCCAACAATAAATAGTAGCACGTTTTTCAATTGTATTTATAGCGACACTCTACTCCAAAATGATGAAGTATATACGAGTCTATCGCTATCCTTTTCTTTTCCAAGCCCAAATAGCATGCGCACTCTCTTTCTTTAAATGGGCGGACTTTAAACAGCTGCTATGCTGTGTCCTCTTCTATCGCATGGGATGGTCGGTTGGGACCTCTCAGTCGCACACATTCACTCGGAGCAATATTTTACTTTTTAAAATTCGACAACCGCAATTCTGGACTGATTTTTCGCAGGCAACCCTATACCACCGTGTTCAGAATAAAATAATCTTTAATTTCATTTAAATTTCATTCAATAAACAGACCGTAGCAGAATGCTAGTACAGATTTACCTGTTTATACCTGGCAACCTGATAGTTTTGACCGGAAAAGAATGGGCAACCTAACGTTTGCATATTCTATGGGCTTCATACTTTCGATTGGTATAGAATTTATCTAATAATCATACCGGTGAAATGTTTAAAAAAAATATATTTTTTAATTATTAATTAAACATACTCTGGACTGAAATTTGCTAGGCAACCCGTATGGATTATATTTATTGACATATTAAATTAAATATAAAATACGTTTCATTAAATAAGCATCTCGGTGAAGGTCGTTTTATAACGGATCTTATACTATTTGTATTGTAGCACATTTTGGTGCAATGAAACTGTAAATGAAACTGCTAACACTATCTATCTATCGCCTTGGAACGGAACCGAATGCGATCGATGTAAAAAAAAACAGTTTAATCAGACGAAGAACGCTAGTTACGTACAGCACGGTTATTTAAAATTGACTCCTCATTGAATAGGTGGCGCGGTTTTAAATTTCTGAGGCACGCCACTCGATTTTTTAAATTTGTATTGAAACACATTTTGATACAATGAAACTGTAAAAACGTACAATAAAAAAACTTTTTAGCCAAAAAATACTACCGACTTCCAAATAAGAAACTACAAAGTGAAAAATTACTTTATTTTTGGAAGTCGGTCTTTCTTTTTTTTCCCATTTTTTTGCGATATGGACACCAACTTCCAAAAATAAAGTTATTTTTCACTTTGTAGTTTTTTATTTAGAAGTCGGTAGTATTTTTTAACTAAAAAGTTTTTTTTATTTTTCCCCTTTTTAGTTGTACCTACCTAAATAAAATAGGCTTACCTTAGATTACCCGAATAACATGAAACATGAACATAATCGGTGAAATGAGAGATCTGCGTACTCTTTTAGAGCTTACTGGCGGGATGTTATGTTATGAAATGGTATAAACAATAAACAAACATGCGATTGCATCAATCCCGAATGATTTGCCGTTAGTTATTGAAGAGTTCTGTTGTATATCTCCGAAGTTCTTCATCAGATCTTTACCAAACTAAAATGGGACCAATTTCGAAACATACTCTTTCAAACAAAAAAAGAATTTTCAAAATCGGTTCACAATTGACGGAGATATCGGTGAACATATATATATATATAAAAAAAAAAAAACATACAAGAAGTCGAACACAGAACCTCCTCCTTTTTGGTAAGTCGGTTAAAAAATAGATACTGTTAAAGAAACAAGCTAAAAAAAAGTGTTAAAAATAATCAAGAACCGAGAAAACCCTTTTACTTGCAAGTCACTACTAACACCATCTATAGGCGTGGAACGGAACCGAACGCGATTGAAGTACTTACAAAAATAATCATCTCAATCAGATAACAAACGCTAGTTACGTCGCCACGGTTTCTTTGTATGGGATGATGAGGCATCTGTATGCTAGTATTATATTATCTGTGGTAGCAGTTATCTAAAGCTCTGACAATAATGTAGTAAACAAAATTTTGTATACGTCATCGCTAAATTTTACAGATAAACTGTTCACGCTTTCTAACATATAAAAAAACCGGCCAAGTGCGAGTCGGACTCGCGCACGAAGGTACTCGGTAGATTGCGGTTTACGATTTATGACGTATTAAAAAAAAACTACTTACTAGATCTCGTTCAAACCAATTTTCGGTGGTAGTTTACATGGTAATGTACGTCATATTTTTTTTTTAGTTTTATCATTCTCTTATTTAAGAAGTTACAGGGGGGTGGGACACACATTTTACCACTTTGGAAGTGTCTCTCGCGCAAACTATTCAGTTTAGAAAAAAAATATTTTAGAAACCTCAATATAATTTTTGAAGACCTATACATAGATACCCCACACGTATGGGTTTGATGGAAAAAAAAAAATTAGTTTCAGTTTCAAGTATGGGGACCCCCAAAATTTATTGTTTTTTTCTATTTTTGAGTGAAAATCTTAATGCGGTTCACAGAATACATCTACTTACCAAGTTTCAACAGCATAGTTCTTATAGTTTCGGAAAAAAGTGGCTGTGACATACGGACAGACAGACAGACAGACAGACATGACGAATCTATAAGGGTTCCGTTTTTTGCCATTTGGCTACGGAACCCTAAAAACCTAAACACAGTGGGAGAAAATATCATTAACTCATTACAATATACCCACCAACCGCAAGGGTGGATATGGACCACAGACATAAATCTAACTAGATGACGCAATTGTATGTATTTCACGTGCCAAATAAGTAAAATTTGAAAATTTAAAAAACCCCCGACTCATTTATCTTGCGAAAATACCCCGATTCAAACAGTAAAACTCTCATAACTTTTGAACGTCCGAACCGATTTTATTCAAACATAGCTAAGAACACTCTCGACAAAATCAACTCAAAAAAAAAAAAAAAACAAAATAGGTTCATCCGTTAAGGCGCTATGATGTCACAGACAGACACACAGCAACACACGTGAAACTTATAACACTTATAACACCCCTCTTTTTCCGGCGGGGGTTAAAAACGGACTAAAGTTACGACAAATGATCGTAATCTCAGCTTTTCATTTAGCATTATCGCCACCGAAAATCCACTGAAAACTAGAAAAAAATCATTTTTATGTCATATTGAGCTGACCAGAAAAATTTGGCCGAGGCATTGGAAATGGTTTCTTTCATGGGTAAGTAAATTTGTTTTTAAATTGTTTGTGAAAACTTGCCACGCTTGGTTTTCATACAGATGGAGGGACTTGAGTGATCTAGTTAGATTTATGTCTGTGGTATGTGGTATGGAAGGTGCGAAGTTCGCGCATGCACAGGAAATCACCTTTTTGTTCAGCGGCCGTGACTATCCACTTCCATGCCGACGCACCTGCGCGCTGTGGTCGTGGTGATCGGCTGAATGGATAATGTGGAGGTCGTGGAGGACATGTTTGTGTCTAAATAAAGGTTCACGGAGGTTGAGGGTCTGTTAATTTGTGATTGAGAACGAACTTGTACTAAGCTCACTGAACCATTTTTAAGGTTCCGTAGCCAAATGGCAAAACCCCTTATGGATTCGTCATGTCTGTCTGTCTGTCCGTCCGTATGTCTTTTTTTCCGAAACTATAAGATCTATGCTGTTGAAACTTGATAAGTAGATGTATTCTGTTAACCGTATTAAGATTTTCACACAAAAATAGAAAAAAAAACAATAAATTTTGGGGGTTGCCCATACTTAGAACTGAAACTCAAATATTTTTTTTCATCAAACCCATACTTGTGGGGTATTTATGGATAGGTCTTTAAAATTGATATTGAGGTTTCTAATTTTATTATTTTCTAAACTGAATAATTTGCGCGAGAGACACTTCCAAAGTGGTAAAATGTGTCCCCGCCCCTGTAACTTCTAAAATAAGAAAATGATAAAACTAAAAAAAATATGATTTAGATTACCATGTAAACTGCCACCGAAAATTGGTTTGAACAAGATCAAGTAAGTTGTTTTTTTTAATAAGTCATAACCGACTCGCACTTAGCCGGTTTTTATTGAAACAACGTTTCTGTTATGTTAAATACCTAGGCCATGGATTATATAATAACTGCTAGAATAGACTAGAGCTTTTTGGCGAATTAATGGTTGATTTTTAATTTCTCCATTGAGATTTCAGCTCGGGAATATGACAAGTTGATAGTTGATCAAAATGGTCCAACATACATTTCAAATTTATGGTACCGTGGTCTTTGGTAGGTAGCATTTTTTTGCGTTCTGGACACCGACTTCCAAAAATAAAGTTATTTTTCACTTTGCAGTTTTCTTATTTGGAAGTCGGCAGTTTTTTTTTAATTTTTATTTGTACCTACTTAATAGGCAAGTAGTTTAGTAAGGTACCTATAATTCCAGAATAGATTACCCGAATATCATGAAACTTGAACATACCGGTGAAATGAGAGTGTACAAAGGTGAATTGTACACATCTGCGTACCCCTTTAGAGTATACTAGTGTGATGTTATGTTTTGAATTTTTTGTTTGTACCGAATAGGCTCCGCATCTACTGGACCGATTTTAGAAATTCTTTCACCTATTGAAAGCTATATTATTCCCGAGTAACATAGGCTATAATTTTGACGGGAGCGAAGCCGCGGGGGTCAGCTAGTATACATGCGATTGCAGCAGTCCCGAGAGATTTGCCGTTATTTATCGAAGAGTTCTGTTGTATATCTCTGAAGTTCATCATCAAATCTTCACCAAACTAACATGAAACAATTTCCATGGGCGAATTTTTAAAATCGGTCCATAATTGACGGAGATATCGGTGAACATACACTAGAACTTCCTCCTTTTTCTTCAGTCGGTTAAAAACTAAGTTTTCTGTATACGTTTGTTTGCGATAGTACCTACGAGTATTTAAAACTAACATTTATATTTTCTATTTATCCATCAATACATAATTTCTTCTCAAAATCCTCCACCAAAATATTCACCATCTCCCAAGCATCGCACTAAGGCAGCTACCTCAAATCGTCATCATAGGAAGTCGTATTCTAAGCCTGGCCATGCACGAGCCGTTCGCGTATAACCTATGTACCGTGCGAACGTATATAAATCCTTATATACAGCGCACGTAGCCATCATGCGAGAACAGCCTGTACATAACCGTTATGTATTTCTGTTTTAGCCTGAGATGTCGATGAAAATTTGTTGGTATGATCTAGAATAAATAGTTTATTATTGTTAGTTGGATTTAAAGAAATAAAGACAAAATTTTTGTGATTCCTAGCAAAAGTGAGATGTTATAAATGATAAATGATTTTATATCTGTAAGTTGGTTTGTACAAAGACTTTTACATGTCGATCATATTTTTAAAACTAGATGAGGTCGGCGTTTCCTATCTGACTACTCTGAGAAGAAAGGCCGAAACAAACTCAGAGGTCACTTTTAAAGTCCTGACAAAATCTTGTTTAGATCTTGTGAAGACCATGTAGAATGGTCTTTTGAGGAAAGAACCAGCCAGATTGAGTGGACCTGTCCAGTCAGTGCACGAATTTGTCAATAACCAAGCATCTCAACGCAGAATTTAAGAAGCTCAAAGCTGCTGTCTTTGCTTTGAAGAAAACACGTGAGAAATAAAATGTTTTCAGCTCAAGTTTTCTTAACTATGCCACACTTTTAGAGCTATTTTGTCATCACATCGTGCTTAGATCAAAGCATAGATTTCTTTGTCTCGATACTTTTTTTAAAACATAGAGATTATTGTCTTGTTTTTACAGACTTAAAAAAAATAAAGTTCTTTTTAACCCCCGCCTGAAAAAGAGGGGTATGACCACTTTGACGTGTGTTGCTGTGTACCTGTGTATCTGTCTGTAGCATTATATCTCCTAAACGGATGAACCGATTTTGATTTAGTTTTTTTGTTTGAAATGTGATTTTGTCGAGAATGTTCTTAGCTATGTTTGAATAAAATCGGTTCAGCCGTTCAAAAGTTATGGGCGTTTTATTATTTGAATCGGGGTGTTTTCGCAAGATATATGTGTCGGGGGTTTTTAAATTTTGAAATTTTACTTGTTCCTTCAAAAAGTTACAAAAGTATACAATACTAGCTGTTGCCCGCGGCTTCGCTCTCTTGGACACCTTGGCACCTTGACACCTTGGCACCCCACAGGACCCGTTTTCGGGATCAAAAAATAGCTTATGTCACTCAGGAATAATGTAGCTATCTAATAGAATAGAATAGAATAGAATAGAATAGAATAGAATAGAATAGAATAGAATAGAATAGAATAGAATAGAATAGAATAGAATAGAATAGAATAGAATAGAATAGAATAGAATAGAATAGAATAGAATAGAATAGAATAGAATAGAATAGAATAGAATAGAATAGAATAGAATAGAATAGAATAGAATAGAATAGAATAGAATAGAATAGAATAGAATAGAATAGAATAGAATAGAATAGAATAGAATAGAATAGAATAGAATAGAATAGAATAGAATAGAATAGAATAGAATAGAATAGAATATCTTTATTTCGGACGCAAAAATCCATAGAGTGTTAGTAACATAGAAAAACTTATTACCTAGTGTAAGTAACAATCAACCTATACACAAACTGCTGTACAATCGGAGAGCCGAAGCTCTTAGCTACAGAAATCTAATGGTGAAAGAATTTTTCAAATCGCTACAGTAGTTTCGGCGCCTATTCGGTACAAACAAACAAACAAAAAAATCTTTTCTCTTTATAATATTGGTATATCTAATATATAAAATTCTCGTGTCACAGTTTTCGTTGCCAAACTCCTCCGAAACGGCTTGACCGATTTTGATGAAATTTTATATGTATATTCAGTAGGTCTGAAGAATAGGTCAACATCTATATATATATATAAATATTTTTTTTTTTTTTAATGGGTAGGGTAGGGTAGGGTAGGGTAGGTAGGGTAGGGTAGAGTAGGGTAGTGTAGGGTAGGGTAGGGTAGGGTAGGTAGGGTAGGGTAGAGTAGGGTAGTGTAGGGTAGGGTAGGGTAGGGTAGGGTAGGGTAGATAAATGTTTGGTCTTTTTATGGCAAAAAAAAGTTTGCCGGGTCAGCTAGTAGATACATAAAATAATTACACAACTAAGACTGTTGTACAGTTATATTGGTCGCCTGATTCAAATCTCCAAGGCCTTCTCATCTCCAGAAGGCACGTTCCTAACTCCTAATAATACGTCATCTCTATCCAGCCCAGCCATCCTCTAGGTTATTTAACTTCCTGAACTAGAGTCATCCCAGCCACGCTAGTTAGCGTGAGATAGTGTCTTCCGAGCGATAATCCTGAAAATATAACGATCTAATTTCCCTGGCAGGCGTGCGGAGAGCTGGTGGATATAATTCGCCGTCGGGTGGCCACTCAGAAAATAAGCTGAGTCGCGGGTCCACGTCTAGCGAACACAGCCGTAGGTTATGTTGCGAACACACTGGCAAGAAGGTTGGCAAGTCAGTTGGGAAGGATGAGATGGATGTATGCTAAAGCTTCTCGTTGCCTACTCCTATTTTAAGGTTACACTAGTCGAAAATTCTTCCATACAAACGTAGTCTAGGGATTACTCCACTGTTTGACGATTAACGTCCAAAATGAAAAAACCGGCCAAGTGCGAGTCGGACTCGCGCACGAAGGGTTCCGTACTTGGTAAATTGCGGTTTACGATTTATGACGTATTAAAAAAAACTACTTACTAGATCTCGTTCAAACCAATTTTCGCTAGTAGTTTACATAGTAATGTACATCATATATTTTTTTTTAGTTTTATCATTCTCTTGTTTAAGAAGTTACAGGGGGGGGGACACACATTTTACCACTTTGGCAGAGTCTCTCGCGCAAACTATTCAGTTTAGAAAAAAATGATATTAGAAACCTCAATATCATTTTTGAAGACCTATCTATAGATACCCCAAACGTATGGGTCTGATGAAAAAAAATATTTTTAGTTTTAGTTTCAAGTATGGGAACCCCCAAATTTTATGGAAACAAAAATGAATCATGAAATCAATGAAATCATCATTCATTTTGATACAAATTTGCAAAAGTGGTAATTCGTACGTGAACCAGCTTCTTACAGCATCTATTTCTTTCGCACGTGTTGTTGGATAAGATAGCATGCATTTTAACAACGCGCACAAAATAGTTCCTGTTGTCGACTAGTTTAACCTTTATGTGCCCGACAGGGTCCATAATGAACGCACTATATATTTAAAAAATATATATCTGAGTATACATTGTGGAAAACAAGTAAAATTTTAAAATTTGAATATCCCCCGACACATTTATATTTCATGCTTCATGCATAATTTAACTAGTAGTTAAAACGCTTCGAACGACAATCTATTGAATACGTAATTATGACAAAATATCTTGCGAAAACAACCCGATTCAAATAATAAAACGCCCATAACTTAAACGGCTGAACCGTCTTGCATCAAACAGCTAAGAACGCTCTCGATAAAGTCACCTTTCAAACAAATGTCATCTTTCATGAAATTCGTTTCATCCGTTTAGGAGCTATGATGCGACAGAAAGAAACACACATAAATACACTTACAAACATGTACACACGTCAAACATAAGATACTTCTTTTGCCGTCGGGGAAAGTAACTGCAGAAATATAGTGCAAATAGAGGATAGGCAGACTTTGAAAATGTAGCTTATAGCAATCAATTTAGTGTGGATAAGAAAAATCTTTGTTTTATAATATAAAATGTGTTACTGACCATTGAGGGTTGAGCGTGGATTAAAAACATTCAAAAATAAAAGTTCATGTTCGACCAATGACGGGTTGAACTTGGACAACATTTAGGGGTTCAACATGGTCGGGGGTAACGATTGTGGCGGTTGAACATGGACTAAATCTAATAAATGTTGAAATCAAGTGACCTTCTTTATGGCTCGACGCGATTTATATCACACCGAAAAGTGATAATAACTGAGCGAAATTGCAAGTTCGTTCAACAAATAGATGCAATTTGACCGAAATTTCAAGTTCAAAAACTTGAAATTTTCTTAGAAAATACCTGCACGAAATCGCCTATTGACGCAATTTAAATTGCGTCGCGTCATCGAGACTGTTCTTTTTTGAAAATTTATGGTAATTTATGCTAAGATTTTATGAAATCTATTTGTATTTTTTTTTTTTATACTTAATTCTCTTTCTTCGTATTCTTCTCAGCAAACCCTTTCAATTGATACCCATTTAATGGCAGTGCACAAAAAAATACTAGTCCGCCATATTGGATTTAGCATGACGTCATTTAGTTAACCATGCATTATCATCCAAACTAAACGTGTATGCAAAATTTTACTTTAATTTGTGCAGGATAGACTGCTTTAAAATTCAGTTACAAGATTTGACCCGAACACACCTATTATTCACTAGCTGTCCCACACGGCTTCGCTCCCGTCAACTTTAACCGCTTACGCAGCGCACGCAACGGAAGCTCTAAACAAGGAATAATTTTGCCCGTTTTTGCAACATTTTTCATTTATGCTCCGCTCCTATTGGTCGTAGCGTGATGTTATATAGCCTATAACCTTCCTCAATAAATGTACTATCCAATACAAAAAGATTTTTTCAATTCCAACCAGTAGTTCCTGAGATTATCGCGTTCAAACAAACAAACTACTACTACCTATTTGTATTATACTTGCACATACTTTGACCCACCTTAAGTGTTTTATTCTATTTGGTTTGTTATATATATATTCTTATATTTTATTTTTTATTATATAAGTCTCGTTTCCGTAAGTGTGTCCGTGGCATCAACAGTGGGCCCTATCAGAATATCAGCGCAGCGTTACCTTTTTTGGATATCGCTGCACGTGCTGAGATAGGAGCCTTTTTGGTCTCGCACAGGGTTTTTTTTTATTATTGTTTAATTGTATGCTTATTTCTCGTGTCTCCTGTGCGGGTCACAAATAAATATTTTAACTTTCTTTCAAACAAACTCTTCAGCTTTATAATATTAAGTATAGAATAGATAGAAAGTTAAATAAAAGCTTGTAAAAAGCAATCCTAGCTTTGAGAACTCAGAACACGGATTTTGAACCCTGAATTCATCTAGTTAGCCTTGACCTAGAATCATGAAGTGCACAGAGTAATGTAGTTACGCTTTCAAAGGGACACGTGTCAGATTCAGAGTCCGCTTTATAAGCTTACACGTGCCGCGTAATAAAACCCGTGTTCAAATCGTTATTTTTTCTATGAAAATGAACAGACGGAAGTTAGAAATATAATGAAACTAGCGGACGCCTCTCGGTTTCACCCGCGTAGTACCCTTTCCCGTGGGAATACAGGGATAAAAAGTAGCCAATGTCACCCGGGGATAGTGTAGCTTCCCAACAGTGAAAGAATTTTTGAAATCCGTTTAGTAGTTTCGGAGCTTATTCGGTACAAACAAACACACAAACAAACAAACAAAAAAATCTTTCCTCTTTATAATATTGGTATAGATGGTATAGATAAAAACCATTTTCGCAAAAAAATACTACCGACTTCCAAATAAAAAACTACAAAGTGAAAAATTACTTTTTTTTTGGAAGTCGGTGTCTTTCGTAGGTACCAATTATTTGCGATATGGACACCGACTTCCTAAAAAAAGTAATTTTTCACTTTGTAGTTTTTTATTTGGAAGTCGGTAGTACTTTTTTGCAAAAATGTTTTTATTTTTCCTTCTTAGTTTTACCTACATAATAGGCAAGTTGTTTAAAAACTACAAAGTGAAAAATTACTTTTGTTTTGGAAGTCGGTGTCTTTCGTAGGTACCAATTATTTGCGATATGGACACCGACTACCAAAAAAAAAGTAATTTGTCACTTTGTAGTTTTTTATTTGGCAGTCGGTAGATTTTTTTTTTAATTTTTACATTTTAGTTTTACCTACATAATAGGCAAGTTGTTTAAGTACATATTACGCCAGAATAGATTACCCGAAAAACATGAAACTTGAACATAACCGGTGAAATGAGAGATCTGCGTACCCCTTTCAGCGTACTGGCGTGATGTTATTTTATGAAATGGTATAAACAGACATGCGATGCAATCGTAATCCCGAGAGATTTGCCGTTATTTATTGAAGAGTTTGTTGTATATCGCCGAAGTTCTGCATCAGATCTTCACCAAATTAAAATGGGACCAATTTCGGCACATGTTCTTTCAAACAAAAAAAGAATTTTCAAAATCAGTCCGCAATTGGCGGAGATATCGGTGAACATACATAAAAAAAAAAAACATGCAAGAAGTCGAACCTCCTCCTTTTTTAGTAAGTCGGTTAATAAAAGATATAGTCAAACTGGGTTAATAGGAACAAAACTGAAGGGAATGAGAGATCTGTCTATTGATCTGCCGGTATTTGCACGCCTCATCTGAAGACTGCAGGATCATCTCACGCCTCTCCTTCATAAGCTTGAGGGTATGATCAGAGAGCTTTTTGTTTCTATCTGTACGACGGGTCTTGAAAAACTTAGACCCGACCGTATGGACAGCTTCCACGAACCCGTCGCTGTATTCGTCCACGGAGGTCCCTAGGCACTCGAAACGATTCTGGAGTTCGAGCTGAAAGCTCTCGGGGTTTTGGACCTGGATCTGTGCTGGACGGAGCGTGGACTTCATCAGTCGAGACCTTTCAAGCTTAATATTAATGTTCAATGTGCCTCTTACCATGCGGTAATCGCTCCCGGTTTTTACCGAATTGATCACAGAGACATCATTGAACATTTGCTTCTTGGTTGACATGATGAAGTCGATCTCATTTTTTGTTGCACCATCGGGGCTCTGCCAGGTCCACTTCCTGTGTTCACGCTTTTTGAAGAAGGAGTTCATCATATAGAGGCCCTCCTTCTCCATAAAACTGGCCAGTAGGTGACCCCGGTGGTTCCGTCGTCCAACTCCAAATTGCCCCACTTGCTGCTCATCCTCGTTTCGTTTACCCAGTTTCGCGTTGAAGTCCCCCATGACAACGGTGAAGTGAGTTTTGAAACCAGCCATGGCTCTGAAGATATCCTAATACATGGTCTCTACCTCATCGTCGGGGTGTGCCGAGGATGGGGCGTAGACCTATATGACCTTCAGCGAATATCTAGAGGATATTCTGAGTATAAGGTACGCCACCCTAGTCGACACACTCTCGATCTTCACCACGTTGTTTACAAGGGACTTGTGGACGATAAACCCGACACCACCCTGGGACTGCCGGTCACCCTCTCGGAAATAGAGCAGGTTACCGGATTTGAGGATTATCGAGTCCTCCCCCTCTCTTCGGACTTCAGATAACCCTATAATACTCCATCGCAACCTGCTCAATTCCTCTTCGAGCTCGGTGTCCTCTTCGAGCTCGGTGATCTTCTCGTCGGTCCGAAGGGTGCGCGTGTTGTACGTTGCCAGGTCCAATCGTCGGTGATTGTTGGGGTAGCCGGATCTCGTCCGGAGATTCTTAGCACCCCTTGTCATGTCGTAACCTTGATCGCTACCGTAGTCGAGCGTAGGCAGGCTGCCGGGCACTAGAGGCCATTTTTTATTAGTGCTATTCATAGGGGGGGTTTGCCATAATCGCCACGCTTGGCAGGCGGGTTGGCGATCGCAGTATGGTTGTTATAGAAGCACAGAGAACGCTGCTGCCCATTCTCTGGTTTGTCCCTTAGTCGCCTCTTACGACACCCACGGGAAGACATGGGATGGTGAAATTCTTAACGTCCGGCACCATACGGAACAAAAAAATACTACCAACTTCCAAATAAGGCTGCCTGCGGTTGCCATATCGCTAAAAATTGCTACCCACCAAAGACACCGACTTCCAAATTAAAGTAATTTTTCACTTTGTAGTTTTCTTATCTGGAAGTCGGTAGTATTTTTTTGTAAAAAAGTTTATTTATTTATAAATGCGATTGAAAGTTAGGGAAGGGGCAGTGCAACCCATTATATCTCCCTCTCGGCATCCATGCAGACGGACTTTTTGGAGCAGGCGTAGCTGACAGCTTCAAGCAGTCGCTGTGGAGCAATCTGTAAACTGCTAACAAGGTTGTGTCCGCCATTTTCCAAGCCAGTATGTCAGTAAAGCCAGCGAGGCGGTATTTTAGCTGCGTCGTCACGCGAGCTCTCGCCTTGAGACTGCGGTGAAATAGACCTCTGTGTAATAAGCTTTGCCTATACACCGATGTATAGGTACACCAATCGCGATATGGTACTGCTCCCTTCTGTTTTCTTATTAGCTACGAGGCGTAGAAGGAGTCATTACTAGCATAAACGATGTATTTGGTCCATGTGTGGCTTAAAAACTACCAAAACTTGTAATCCTCATTTTAAATCATTAAAATTATTGACTATGCCAGCTATGTACATTTACGAGACTACTTTGTTTGTTAAAAAAACTTTTAGCAAAAAATAAATTTCTTTTCCGAAGTCGGTGTCTGTTGAACTCATTGTTTTCCGTTTTTCGACACCGACTTCGGAAAAGATATTTATTTTTTGCTTTGTAGTTTTTTGTTCTGGAAGTCGGTTTGATTTTTTGTTAATAAGTTTTTTTTTTTTTTAGTTTTGGTAGGTACCCCCAATTAACATGATTATCATTTATGGCCAAAGTACATCTCATGGAGATCCAATAAGCCCAAACACAACTAGGATACATTGATTTAATTTAGAGTTCCAGTGCCTACCTTCCGGCTTCATCTTCAGATCAGTTCGATGGTGCCATTTTCATCAGTACCATTTATTTATAAGTATTTGCTTCATTATAGTTGGTTAACTATTCGAGATATCTTATGCCCGTGACATACTTAGCATTTAGGAGTTCTAGTGGCCATCTGTGGTCTTCTTCATCAGTTCCACTTCACCAAATGATACTTTCTGAGTGCAAATGATTGCATTGTTGATGAAAATACCAAAATCGCTATATGTTTGCCTATTATATTTGAAGAGTTCCCTCGATTTCTCTAGGATTCCATCATCAGATCCTGACCTGATGACTATGAGACCAACTAGGAAGTATACCCTTTCAAACAAAAGAAGAATTTTTGATATCGGTTCAGGCGTTTTGGAGTAAACGGGGAACATACGTCGGTAAAACTTGAAAAGAATTTTGTAGTTGCGGTTTTCTTCGGATAGTGCACTGTATAAATTAGTACCAAACAAAAGTGAATATAAAAATTCTATGCAATTTGAATACGAGACTTTAAAAATCAAGAACCTCTGCATCGACCCAGGTTGTTGTGAAAAGTCCAAATTTATCGCTTCACACATCAATATCTCAAGTGTTTTACGACACCTGGTTAAAGGCGACGGTTTGTGAAGTGGAAACCTTTGTATATACGCGTGTGTATATACAGGGTATGTATATAAGTGTATGTGTTACATAAACTGAGCCGGCGACAGCTAGTCGGGGCTCGGAGCCGACCGACCAAAATACGGGCACCTGACGCTCGCTCGCAACCCAGCCAGATTGAGGACACAGTGATGGTAGCATAGCGGGTCCTTTAATTAATTTAATTAGCAATATTCTCATATCAACAGAACTTTAAGTAAAATAATTTTTCGTTTTCACAATGCATCCTGCATCCATTTTAGGTCATTTTGTGATCAGAATTATGATAGAGTCGTCAAGTGTCGGTGATGATATCAAGTATGCTAAAATAATGATCATAAAATTTGATCTTTACCTTATGTTTTTTTATTGCCTATGAAATAAGGTCTTATGCATCGGTTCTTATTCCAGCACCCATGTCAGAAATACGCGTTTACAAATCTTTTTAACCTACTAACATCCCAATACGGAGGAGGACTCTCGCAGGTTCACGGATAACTTCGTCGTTTATGAACCGATTTATATGATTCTTTTTTTGTTGGAAAGGAGATATCCCAAGGGTGGTATCATGATAAGGAAACCAGGATCTGATGATGGAATTTAAGAGAAAACGAGGGAACTCCTCAAATATTATTGGCATACATAAAGCGATTTTGGTATTTTCATCAATTAAGTAATCATTTGCACTCAGAATATCATTATCATTTGGAGAAGTGGAACTGATGAAGATGACCATAATGGCCACTGGTAGTCCGAAATAATACAATGTATCCTAGTCGTGTTTGGGCTTATTGGAATCGTCATGAGATATACTTTGGCTATAAATAATTTTCATGTTAATTGGAGGTATCTACCAAAACTAAAAAGAGGAAAATAAAAACTTTTTAACAAAAAATCAAACCGACTTCCAAAACGAAAAACTACAAAGCAAAAAATAAATATATTTTCCGAAGGCGGTGTCGAAAAACGGAAAACAATGAGTTCAACAGACACCGACTTCGGAAAAGAAATTTATTTTTTGCTTTGTAGTTTTTTGTTCTGGAAGTCGGTTTGATTTTTTGTTAAAAAGGTTTTTTCTGATGTGCATTTGCAGTTCGCAAGGCGATAGAGAATTTAGGTACGCAAGGTTTACGTTACAAGGTTTTTCTTACTTCTATGTTGATCATTTCCAATTAATATGTTGTGGGAGCCAAGATAGTCGGATTGTTTAAAGAAACGTCAAGCTTTAGCGCGGTTTTCTATTGGTCACTACTGTAGATTTGATTTCCAGGATTGGGAATACCGTGGAAGGATGTTCCTTAAGACGGTACCTGACCAAAAAATCGACATGCGATATGAGCATTTCTGTAGGTCTAGCGGCACTGGCGGCGCATGAATTACAGTAGTGAATACGCCCAGATTTTAGAATAAAATCTTTATAAAATCGAATTTTGGTCATTTGAAAAAAAAAAACTACAAAAATGTTCCTTATTAAATTGTCTATCCATTAGTGTTAGTACAAAAAATAATTAATGAACACTACGAGGAGATGCATGCTATCAATAATTATTTCTCATTTTCATGTTTTTTTTTTGGAAGGAGATTAGTGAAATATATACAACATTAAAAAAAAAAAACTACCATTTTAGAATCAATATTACGTAGAAATTTAATCTATTTTTATTAATTGATATTGCTTTTTAAATAACGAGTAGATAGCTCCTAAAAACAGCACGAAAAACGGCTTGCGCGGCGTTTTGCTCGGGGTACTGCCTTAATAAAATTCACCTCGTATATTAACATCTCCGTCGTCCGCTTCACTCATGTGCGTATCCCCAGCCTTATTTCGCCACGAGCGCGCACAAAGCCTGCCCGCTGCGGTCGGTCGTCTTACCATCGGGCGCGATTGTACCGCTATACTTAGGTATATGTACACTTACGTACAGTGTTTATCGCGTGTTGACACTGCGACTGTACCCAGCCAACCTATCGTTTACGCCGTTTGACCAAAAAGGCGTAAGCAGACCGTGTAGTTCTGATGAGATCGGTGGAACAGTCCCAAGTTTTTGAAATTTTCGTCCTGTCTTTTTGCAAAATTTCAGGACAAGTTTTTTCTCGAGTAATTCCTCGATTAGTTTTAGTATGATCATTCACAAACTCACTTTGTCCAGAGCTGGGCCTATGTAGCCCAGCTGTGACCTCTCTTTTATTATGTATTCCCTGTAAATGATAATAATTATTATTAATTATTATTCCCTGTAAATGATAATATTAATGTTTTTCGTCTACATCTCTCATCCAACTCTTCTGTCGTAGGTCTTCTGGAAGAAGTTTCTTTTGAAATAAGCAGCCTTAACTTAGCCGTACCTTTGTGCTCTTCTATCTAGATATATGTATTCTTCTCTACATTAATGTTATGTGTGTATGTTTCTGTAAAAGCCTGAACTACGAAAAAACCTAAGATTTACCTAGACTTACTGGTAAAAGCCCGAAATAATCTACAATAATCGATAATTTCTTCCTTTTTAATGTTCCCACTTCTGGGACACAGTACTCCTAGCTCTCTGTGAGAGATGGAATGGATAGAATGGGCCTTAATCCACCAGGCGGGCCCAGTGCGGGTTGGTGGATGTCACATGTCTTCGATCATGTCTTGGATTTACTTGTAAATGATGAAAATTGGTATGTCTATGACACACTATGATACGAAATGATGAGAACAATTAACTGATTCTATCAAACTAATCAATGGGCAAATTTTTCTCATCATTTTATTAAAATTTTTCAACATTTACCAGTCTCTGAGGTCAATCCTAAGATTAAACGTATGATTGCTGGTAAAAGCCCGAAATATGCAATTATTTTTGATTATTTCGGACTTTTACCAGTAAGACTTGGTAAATCTTAGGTTTTACCGGTAAATCGTTACCGTACCTACTTCGGTCTTTTATAGTAAAATGTACATAAATAAATCATCATGACAAAACTTCAAACAGAAATCATTGACCAAACATTACCTACCTAATTACAGAATTGTACATTTGAATGGAAAATCACCATTTCACAACGTATCGGACTACGCTTCTGATACAAAACATTAAACACGAAATACACAGAGCTCTCTGTTTATTTCTGCAAAATCAGACTCATGTGGGGCTTAAACAGCGCTTTGACGGCTCCTGGCCTAATCCCAACACAGTCGTTGTACGGTCATCAGGGTACAAATACGACGTATTTAGTATTTAGATGTTTGGCTCTTTGACTTTGTGAGGAACGACAGGGGTTTGGGACCTGGTGGTCGTGGGATACTTCAAAGAGGTATAGTATATTACTGCAACGGCCAGCAAAAGAGGCATTGATGGACGAACGTGTAAACAAGTTGTGGCCAAGGTTTGATGGTACTTTTCTCAAATAATGCACGGGAATAAAAACTAAGTAGCACCTAGAATTAATTTTGTCAAATACAATGACTTTTCGAAATCAATGACGAACCAAAAACAACAAAAAGTTCATTATTTTTTTCTTTATACAGCTTTCTATATGCAAGATAGTTCGAAATTTAAATAAAACCTTTGCTAAGTTACATCATTGGTTGCCATGTTTCGGAGTAAAAGATCGTTCCATTTTTAAATTACACGACAGATCACGACAGATATGGATTTTCATACTACTTTTGCCGGCCGCTGCTTGCATGTATTTGGCCAGTACAGCAATTTCGATTTATCTCGAAGATGGTTGTCAAAATAATGCTCAAATTTCCAAGCATGTTTGAGAACATATGGTTTACTAAAGATCTGTGTTGGTAGTCGTGCTAATGATATACATGTAATGTTTCAATAATCCCTTGGTCTGCATGGAGTACATTTATTCCTAGGAAAATTCGTATTGAAATTATTCATTAGTCATGAAAACTGCCTTGGAGACGTTTTCGTGTTTTAGGACTTAAAGTTCCCACTGCTGGGGCACAGGCATCCTCTCTGTGAGGAAGGTACGGTCCACCACGGTAGCCCAGTGTGGTTTGGTGGATGTCACATGTCTTCGAATTTTTGGTTCTAGGACATGCCGGTTTCCTCTCGATCTTTTCCTTCACCGTTTTAAGAGCAGTGGTGATGAAATAATTTACACAAAGTAAAGCGCCTGCCTGGGTTCGAACTCACGACCTGAGACACGTAAGTCAGGGCCGTTACCACTGGGCCAAAACTGTTCACTGCAGTTTAAGTCATAAAGCTGAATTTAGATAGACTTTCTTTAGAAACTACGCTACTAATCCTGGTATAATATTTTACTGTATACCTATTTTTGACCCACAGCTGGGCAGAGGCGTTTTCTTTGTCTTTCCAAACTTCTCTATCTTGCGCGAAATCCTAAAAAAAATACATCCCTGCAATCTATAATTTCGTCTTACGAAGGTTGGAAACTCTAAGGCGTAGGCCACATAGAAATCGCGTCGGACGCGGATTCCATTCTAATTTAAAAATAAATGCATGGAAATAAAGCGCAATTTGATCAGATGCGGACGCCGAATGTCGCGTCATAACCACGTCCGAGCAACGACATATCGTGTGTCCTAAATTGCGCTTTATTTCCATGCATTTTGTTTGAAATTAGAATGGAATAGGAAGCCGCCCGTGCCATGTCCGCGCCCGACGCCATTTCTGTGTGGCCTGCGCCTAAATGAAATTAGACTGAAAACCTTCGCTGACCAAAACGGCACAAAAATAATAAAAACAAAACTTCGACGAAATAACTCTTTGAAAATACTGCTGCAGTCAACATTGAGGAGCCCAATTTTAAATAGGGGGTCTTTAAGTTCAAACCTAGCTTAGCTTACTTAATAGTGATCCTTGATCAGTAAGGAATTAAATCCAATTAGAGCACACAGCTTACATAAGGAGGTTCCGTACAATAAGTTGTTCCCGTTCCCTTTGATTACTCGCGTTATACCCAGATCTGAGAAGAAATAGAGATACGGTATAATATTCACAGCGGATCTTTGTGTCTCTGAAGTTGGCTCTGTCAACTATTGCGCACGAAACAGATTAACTGCATAGAGTAAGACTGCAAGAGACTAGAGATAGGATGATGCGACAAACGTATGCGAGTGAAAGAGACAGTTATACAATGCTATTTTCACTTTCAATATTGACACAAAAATAGCTACTGCGCAGCTTCTTGCAGCCAATTCAGAGACAGAAAGATCCGTTGTCAGTATTATATTAAGATTGCCCTAGTCGACGGCACGAACTATTTTGTGCGCGGGGTTAAAATGCATGCTATCTCATCTGACAACACGTGCGAAAGAGGTAGATGCTGTGATGAGCAGTAAGAAGCTAGTTCGCGTACGGATTAGCACTTTTGCAAGTTTGTAGCGAAATAGATGATGATTTAGAACTAAAAAGAGCGCGTGAAATTTTATAAACTGACATTTGGGAGTCTAGATATCATGAAAATACGACTAAATGTTTATTTTCAAAATAAAATTATTTGCATTGTTGAACTACTAATCTATCCCTGTATGGAGGCCGTTTTGAAATTTTTCCTTCGGTATTTATTTCCGCCCAAAGATGCGTTAAAATTAGTGTTAAAATATGGAACTTTTGACGCTCATAACTTGCAAATTTTATATATATTTTTTTACTTTTTCGTTTCCATACAGGGCTAGATAATAATGAGACAAATTGATATAATTTTTTATTTTGAACGTACATAGTCAAACAGTGGAGTAATCGCCAGACTACGTTTGTGTGGAAGAATGATCGACTAGTGTAACCTTAATGATCTATGTCTGTTGTTAGAAGGTATCAGAGTTTTGTCTACTGTTCTAAGGGAGGTCGTTTCAAGAAGTAAGCTTTCAACCATCGATAATTTACTTGTTTCAGTAGATAAAAAATATATTCTGGGTGATCACAATACAGCAAGGTCCAACTATGATTAACCTCACTGTCAAAGGTCGCAGCGATGTATGGACCTGACTGTATTTCCATTCAAAAGAAAAATATTACCAACTAGCTGTTGCCCGCGACATCGTCTGCATAGCATTAGTTTTTCAAATAGCATATTTTCTTATATCGCGCAATAATTTTGTAACTTTACCATACAAACTTCCACACCCCCTTTCCACCCCTTTAAGGATGATTTCAGGGATTAAAACTATCCTATGTCCTTCCCAGGGTCTCAAACTATCTCAATACATCTAAATCAGGGCGCCGATTCCCTTGAGTAGCTGATTTTAAAATGAGAATCACGTCTAAACGGCTAGTCGTAATTTTTTGGAAAAAATATATGTTACATTAGACCATTTTCTTAATAATTTCATCTAAGCAGAATTTGAGTTTTATTCGTAAAACATAGTGTAATTAATTTGTAAAGTTATGTCTAAAACGGACAAAAACACGACAATCGCACCAAAACCGCTGGTCGTATTTATGTGAAATCGACACCATATCAAAGACAATTTAATTATCTACATTTTGATCTGAAGCTTTTTTTAATGTCATAGAATAATAAGGAAAGTGCAAAAATCTACTAAATTTTGGGTCGCGCGGGTGTGAGACGTGGGCGCGTTTTTTTTCCATCAAGGTCGTTGGCGTCAGTCGTCATCTTAAGCGTGAAAAGGTTACAGACAGACAGACAGAGTTACTTTCGCATTTATTATTAGTATGGATTATCAACTAATAACCTCAATTACTTCTTTACCATACAAATAAACTTTCTTCATTTGACAACTTACTTCGTTGGCAAATCCGTTTTATTTCTACGATCTTGAGAGGGCCTCCTACAGTTTCCAGGCAGGCGTGAACAAGGTTGAGATGTCTGGTCTCCACGAGGAATTGTGTTAGGAACGGGTATTGTACAACACAGGCTTTTAACCCTCGCAGGAAAAAGAGGGGTGTTATAAGTTTCACGTGTGTTGCTGTGTATGTGTGTATCCGTGTATCCGTCCGTACTCCACCGATTATGATGAAATTTTGCATAAAAGTTAATTTGGATGACAATGCGTGGTTAGCAAAGTGTCGTTATTCTACATCTAATATGGCGGATACCCCAAGATGGCGGACTAGTTATTTTTTGTGCACTGCCATGATATGGGTATCAAATGAAAGGGTTTGCTGAGTAGAATACGAAAAAAGCTTGTTTGTGAAAATTGAATGGGATTGACAAGCAATATGCAAATTTTGACATTTCGACTAACGCCTTCGCTGACATCGAATGCCACTAGTCTAGACCCTCAGGCCTGTTATGACTCCGAAAACAAGTGAATAGCGTAATTTTCTTTAGGCAATAATGTCCACTACCACCACCACTACCACTACCACCACTACCACTGGCACTAACACTAGGAATTAGGATACACTTAAGTGAATGCCTCAATAAAATCACTGTTGGATGTTTACGCTTGGCTCAGAGTAGAGAGTGGAACATCCAACAGTGTAATAATTTAAAAGGCAATCATTTCAGTGTTCCCTGTGTCAGTGAACAAGGGTAAGAAGTCCAAAAAATTCCATATTTTCTTTTTCCTGGAAGGAATTTAGAAGTTGAAGGCGGATAAGCAAATTCAGCAGCACAAGAAGCTGTTTCATATTTAGGTTCACCAAAATTACAATATTTTTCAAAAAAAAAACATATGATTGACAAGCTGAAATTAAAGAGTCAATTGTTTTGACATCTTTAAGCGCTATAAATACTGAAAGCACGGTCTCAAATTATTAAGTAAAATTTCAAGTTTGAGAGGGAACTCAAGTTTAACTTAAGTCCCTCCTAGACTTGAGAGTTCCCTCTCAAACTTGAGTTCCTTCTCAAACTTGAGGTCCTTACGAATAGCAATCTAAATCTCTAAAATATATCAAGTTAAAGTAAACCATCTCACAGTGCTATTTATTGTTAGTGATATAAGCCTTTACAGCACACACTTCACACAAACTATAAAGCTCAACGTGGAAAATGCAATATGCAGTATAGCCTATTATTTAACACACTGCATTTACTTTTCATTGGAATAGAAAAGAGCATCAGGAAACATAGACTAAATAGATGTACAGACGTCAAAAGGGTTTGGTATGCAATGGTACATGTGCCAAGTATCGTTATTAACCCCCGACGGAAAAAGAGGGGTGTTATAAGTTTCACGTGTGTTGACAGCAACACACGTGAAACTTATAACACCCCTCTCCCCTCTCACACAGATACACAGATACACAGGTATCAGTGTATCTGTGTGTCTGTCTGTGGCATCATAGCGCCTAAACGGATGAACCGATTTCGATTTAGTTTATTTTGTTTAATAGGTAATTTTGTCAAAAGTGTTCTTAGCAATGTTTGAATAAAATCGGTTCAGCCGTTCAAAAGTTATGGGCGTTTTACTGTTTGAATCGCGGTGTTTCTGCAAGATAAATGTGTCGGGGGATTTTTAAATTTTGAAATTTTACTTGTTTACTTAAACAGCTAGACACGGATTCATTGTCTATAGGCCAGGAGTTTTTAGTTCAGTGGGGATATAATAATTTTTCACTTAACCTTTGATAATTCAAAAGTTTGTTATTTTGCGCTGTGTCGATAATATATGTGAATTCATTGCTATGTACAAAAATGCTAACAGTTTGATATTATTTCGTGTTATAACAATAATATAAAATTTTAAGTTTGCAAAAATCAAAGCAGCTTTTCCCTATATTTTGCTAAGAAAAATGTTCTACATATATAGTTTCTACCCGACTGCCGACGGAGAGTAATGTGTTTATCAGTCTACCTATGTATGTTTGTTCCTATGTGGCGTTCTGGAGACAACGCGTTGGCCGATTTTGATGATTCGTTCGTCAATCGGTTTGTCTTAACCCTGCGAGTGTCACTGGCTACATTAAAATTCAAAAATAGAAATATGGCGGCTTTTGTTCGAAATATTGTGGGCGACCTTTTTTTTTTCTTCCGTACCCATCGTGTGGGGTATCAAAATAAAGGGATTTATTCTAGCTTAATATTGGATATAGGAGCTCGTGGCTAAATAATAACAGCCGCACGGGTCGATCTTCAAGGTTAAGCAACGCTTGCCGAGGTCGGTCCCTGGAACATTTCAACATAGCGAGTTTCCTCCGTGCCCGGAAAAGCACGTTAAGCCGTTGGTCCCGGTTGTCATTTGAAGATCTTTGACAGTCGTTACGGGTAGTTAGAAGCTTGAGATCTGACACCAGTCTTTCCAAGGGGTATAGTGTTACCCAGTTACTGGGTTGTGGAGGTCAGATAGGCAGTCGCTCCATGTTAAACACTGGTACTCAGCTGAATCCAGTAAGACTGGAAGCCGACCCCAACAAAAATTGGGAAAAGGCTAGGCTAGGTTCTATGTTAATATTCTACAATATTCAGTAGTCTTTGCTACCAGACGCAGTGCAGCGCGAATTTTGTTCTATATCTTATCATTTCTTACGTCATAAACCCGCGTTATATAGCTTGACTAGCTCACCTAGGACGAAGGCTAAGTGTCTCGTATCGTATAATAGGGTAATGTGATGTCACTATACGCTATTCCGCCAACATGGCGAACACATGTGCTAGGATTCCTTCCATTTCATTTCCTCTAAAGAATATGGAAGTATCGCTATCTGTACGCTGTGTTGTGGTAAAATTTATAAGTTTTTAGAAAGGGTGCAGGCAAGTTTGCGTTCCGACTTTTGAATATGAAACTCCTTAGAAACCATTAGTAATACTTTTCAATAACACAGAAGTTTTTTAGAAAGGGTGCAGGCAAGTTTTCGTTCCGACTTTGGAATATGAAACTCCTTAGAAAACATTAGTAATACTTTTCAATAACACAGAAGTTTTTCAGAAAGGGTGCAGGCAAGTTTGCGTTCCGACCTTCGAATATGAAACTCCTTAGAAAACATTAGTAATACTTTTCAATAACACAGAAGTTTTTCAGAAAGGGTGCAGGCAAGTTTGCGTTCCGACTTTCGAATATGAAACTCCTTAGAAAACATTAGTAATACTTTTCAATAACACAGAAGCTTTTTCAGAAAGGGTGCAGGCAAGTTTGCGTTCCGACTTTCGAATATGAAACTCCTTAGAAAACATTAGTAATGCTTTTCAATAACACAGAAGTTTTTTAGAAAGGGTGCAGGCAAATTTGCGTTCCGACTTTTGAATATGAAACTCCTTAGAAACCATTAGTAATACTTTTCAATAATACAGTAGTTTTTCAGAAAGGGTGCAGGCAAGTTTGCGTTCCGACTTTCGAATATGAAACTCCTTAGATACCATTATTAATACTTTTGAATAACACAGAAGCTTTTTAGAAAGGGTGCAGGCAAGTTTGCGTTCCGACTTTCGAATATGAAACTCCTTAGATACCATTATTAATACTTTTGAATAACACAGAAGTTTTTTAGAAAGGGTGCAGGCAAGTTTGCGTTCCGACTTTCGAACATAAAACTCCTTAGATACCATTATTAATACTTTTGAATAACACAGAAGTTTTTCAGAAAGGGTGCAGGCAAGTTTGCGTTCCGACTTTCGAATATGAAACTCCTTAGAAAACATTAGTAATACTTTTCAATAACACAGAAGCTTTTTCAGAAAGGGTGCAGGCAAGTTTGCGTTCCGACTTTCGAATATGAAACTCCTTAGAAAACATTATTATTACTTTTCAATAACACAGAAGCTTTTTTAGAAAGTATGCAGGCATGTTTGCGTTCCGATTTTCGAATATTAAACTCTTTAGAAACCATTAGTAATACTTTTGAATAACACAGAAGCTTTTTAGAAAGGGTGCAGGCAAGTTTGCGTTCTGACTTTCGAATATGAAACTCCTTAGATACCATTATTAATACTTTTGAATAACACAGAAGTTTTTTAGAAAGGGTTCAGGCAAGTTTGCGTTCCGACTTTCGAACATAAAACTCCTTAGATATCATTATTAATACTTTTGAATAACACAGAAGTTTTTTAGAAAGGGTGCAGGCAAGTTTGCGTTCCGAGTTTCGAATATAAAACTCCTTAGATACCATTATTAATACTTTTGAATAACACAGAAGTTTTTTAGAAAGGGTGCAGGCAAGTTTGCGTTCCGACTTTCGAATATAAAACTCCTTAGATACCATTTTTAATACTTTTGAATAACGTAGAAGTTTTTTAGAAAAGGTGCAGGAATGTTTGCGTTCCGATTTTCGAAAATGAAAGTCCTTAGATACAATTATTAACACTTTTCAATAACACCTAAATTAAAGCTTTAAGAAAAGTAAGTTTATGGAATTCTCGATGCAGACTGTAGAGCCGAGTTTTGAGAATCCGACAAAGCTGCACCTTGTATATGCAACAATGCAAATAGAGTCGATGACAGCACGAACTATTTTGTGCGCGGGGTTGAAATGCTGCTATCTCATCCGACAACACGTGCGAAAGAGATCGATGCTTTGATGAGCAGTAAGAAGCTAGTTCGCATACGAATTAGCACTTTTGCAAATTTGTAGCGAAATGGATGATGATTTAGGACGAAAATGAGCGCGCGAAATTTTATAAACAGACCTTTGGGAATCTAGATATGATGAAAAAATTACTAAATGTATATTTTTATAATAATATTATTTGCATTGTTGAACTACTAATCTATCCCTGTATGGAGGCCGTTTTGCAATTTTTCTTCATCTTATGGTATTTAATTTCGCCCAAAGATGCGTTAAAATTAGAGTTAAAATATGGCAATTTCGACGCTCATAACTTTCAAATATTTTTTTTTACTTTTTTGTTTCCATACAGGGCTAGATAATGATGAGACAAATTGACATCATTTTTTATTTTGAACGTACACCGTCATACAGTGGAGTAATGTATGGAAGATGTTTCCTTATGTCAGTGTAAATTAGCATAATTTTTTGCAAAACGTAAGCAAATACTTTAAAAAGTGAATTTTCGATTATTGTTGATACCTCGGCTATTTTCTTTTTCAAGCAATCTTCGCATAGGTATATATTACCCTTAAGTCTTAGGACTGTACTGGACCGTACTGGTGGTTATGTTGTGTCCGGGATCGTGAGAGGGCCGAACCAGCCTGGAGAAGAAGGCGTCGTGGAGGCAACCGCCTAGACGCCGCCTAAAACGCCGAAACCCCGCCTGCATCAATGGCAGGTGGGACTCCAGGGTCACGGGTAGTCAGATTGGGGATTCTGTCCGCCCACCAAGTGACTCTAGGAAAGACGGTTGCACAGTGATTACGAGCTGCCGTGCACAGCGAGGCTCAGGGGAGACGCTCCTCAGGAATGTGCCCTAACAGGCGTTGCACAGAGGGGGTTCCGAAGTGGTCTTTTAAGAGGTAACAGGATCCCCTTCCAAGTGCTGATGGTGTTCACCGGAGTGGTTTAAATGAGGTAAAAATCCCACACTCCCTGGACTTTTCAAAAGTCCAGTCGCCTTTTGAAGGTTTTGTTGTGTCGTTTAGTTTTAATAAAGAGCATCCAACGGTGAATCGAAATCTCGGTCTTTCCACCTACGCACGTAGCAATTTTATTTGTCGCAAAAACCTAAAACGTCCTTCGCGACAAAAATCGCCTACATTACGTCGTAATTAACCAAAATGGTGACAAACTGAGAACACGTGTAGGGTTGTTAATTGTCCTTTAATTTCGGAACGGCCAACAGCGTTACACGTGCTTTCTTTCGGAGCTTGATAAGAATATAATTGTTATTTTCCAAGTAGCTTGTACGCGTCAACTGCCTACCCTACTTACCTACCTACCCACCCTACCTACCTATTTTTATTCTAGGGTCATTCATTCGCGGAGAATCATAACATTGGCATTCATAAAATGACGTCAAATGCACAACGCCATCTATCGAATATGGAGTTCAACTGTCCGACTATCTGAATTGCGTGTGTTGTGATATTTTACTTGTTGAACACTTTAAGTTCATCTAACTTTTGATAGTTTGATCCGATTGCGATGAAACAAAAACTAAATAATACTTCAAGTTACGCACAATTTTTATAGATAAAAGTTATCTACATTGGCTTCGTACATTTTACGTGATGCGTGCACAACTAAACAGACAAAAATTCAAGAAGTCTCGTTCTGTTGGTTACACACCATGGCAATTTTTTTTGGCAACATTTTCGTTGTACAAAAACGACTTTTCTACAGATTTATTATATGTATTGATTAATGATAATATTGATAATCTAATATATAAAATTCTCGTGTCACAGTTTTCGTTGCCAAACTCCTCCGAAACGGCTTGACCGATTTTGATGAAATTTTATATGTATATTCAGTAGGTCTGAGAATAGGTCAACATCTATTTTTTTTTTTTTTTAATGGGTAGGGTAGGTATGTAGGGTAGGGTAGGGTAGGGTATGGTAGGTTGGGTAGGGTACGTAGGGTAGGGTAGGGTAGGGTGGTGTAGGGTAGGGTAGATAAATGTTTGGTCTTTTTATGGCAAAACAAAGTTTGCCGGGTCAGCTAGTAATACATAATAGCACACCTGTATGTACCCATTAGTGCTTCCCATGCGAACTACCACCAACCGTTGAGAACTAGATAAAAAACCCAATATCATTTAGCCCAACCCAGGAATCGAATTCAGGTCCTTATGTTGGAGTGTTACATCGACAAGCATTGATGTGGTCCAGTTTGAAGGTGTGTGTATTTGTGTAATTCTGACATAATGAGACATTGCAGCTTGTATTGCGCAGCGGTATTTTCTTTTTAATATCGTTGCAAATGCTGAGATAGCTATTTGGTCTCGCACGGAATTATTTATTATTATTTTTTATTATTGTTTGTGTTTTGCTTATCTAGTGTCTCCTGTGCGGGTTACAAACAAATATTTATTCTTCCTTTAGAATTTTAGATACCTAAAGCTGCAGAGTCCACTTACTATCAGGTGGGCCATAGAATTTATGTATTTCTCCTATGAATTCACCGACCTGACCTAGTTAAGGTTGCGAGAATTCGCTGCATGCGAGACGCACAGGACCGGTCGATGTGGCAGAACTTGGGGGAGGCCTATGTCCAGCAGTTGACGTCGTTCGTCTGAAATGATGATGACATCAATGACCTATTAATTGCTGTTTATTTTGAAAGTCAACATGACAAAATAATAATTTTAGTTTCCTCTCAACATAGTCAAACCATCTTATCATAATTCATACTCTTTTCAATTTTAGGCACTACATCTTCTTTTAAACCACAACGTTGTCTTATTACATCATTCATTCAAAAAGGCGACTAACGAAAGGTATTTACAAGGCAGACGTGAATGGAAACGTCGGGAGGGACGCCGTAGAAAGACATACATAGACCTAATAGGTGATGGTGACTAAAATTGAAAAGAGAATGATAGATTGAGGAATGGGGTAATAAGACAACGTTGTGGTTTAAAAGAAGATGTAGTGACTAAAATTCAAAAGAGTATGTTAAGATGGTTTGGTCATGTTGAGAGGATGAATGAAAGGCGACTAACGAAAGGTATTTACAAGGCAGACGTGAATGGAAACGCCGGGAGGGGACGCCCTAGAAAGATATACATTGACCGTATAGGTGATTTTCTTCAGAAAGGCCAGGCGCGCAGTACTCATAACCAGCGTGTGTGTATGACTAGATGTATGAATGTGAGTGAAGCAAAAGAAGTATGTAAGGATCGTAGCAGGTAGCATTCTGTAGTTTCTGCCTACCCGCATGGGAAAAATGCGTGAGTTTATGTATGTATGTTTATTTTCCCTTCGCGAATATTTTCAACGCAGCGCAGACAGAAAAGTATGGAGTCCATAAGCGGGTATTTTGAACTACATAACTTCAGCAGTTTCCACGGTGGCCTGTGACTTATGCAAAACGCCGGGTATTCATCAACGTACTGGTTAATGTGACGTCATTTTTCATGTCCGCGCTTCGGATCCACGGCGCGACGCCTCACTGGCTCCTGACTGGATTTAAAGTGTGCGCCTATTTGCGATACTTTTTTCGTTATAATCGAGTTAGCCGAAGGTTGGTGCCCATAGTTTTCGTTTTTGTGTCCCTTGGTACTAAATATTCTACTGACCTGCTGGTATTACACATTTCCTTTGTGTTTTTCAATTTATGCGTATTATAAATAATATGCCATCGTAAGATGTGTTCCATAGCCTGCCGAAATTTGTGTCAGGAGCCCAATGAACCTTATTGAAGGAGGTATACAAATTTGAATTGTTTTTTTTTTGTTTTTTTTTTTATTGTTATATTTTTATGTTTAAATATAGTGTATAACATTATTTATTCTGTGGTATAACATCGTCTTGGAATACTGTAAGATTTTGTACTTATTGGTGTAAAATAAATACATTTGGATGGAGCAGTAAATTTGAAAGAATGCAGAATAAACTGTCTTGTTGTTATGTTTTCACGCCTAAACCGCAGAAAACATTTTGACATCTGAATTTTGGCATAGAGAATGATTGGTCCTTCGAGAAGGAAGCATTAAGATACTTTATCCCGAGAATGTGTTTGGGTTAATTTCTGATATGCCATAAATGTGAATCTTTTCAATTGCCGCTACACTTTGCACCGTTTGGTCAAAGTAAATAATTTTGTTTGAACCATATGTCAATGTCAATAGAACGGACGTCAAAACAAATCGCAAGCACGCCCCTGGCGGCAAATCAAGAACAACTAAGCATTGGCGCGCTTTTTCTAACCACTTGCGTGGTGGGGACAGCAGAATATGGCAGTTGAGTATTGACCGCCTTCGAGCTAAGACGTCGTAGAATCAGTGTCGATCCGTAATATTAGTAAGCAAGATTGTAACTGTGAATATATGAATAAACCCAGTGTATCGAATAACTTGTGTGATTTCATTTTCACGATTGTACTCACCTACCTGCCCACACACGATGTCTAAACCTAAAGGAATACATCCTGACTTCCCGATGGTTTACATCTATCGGTCACCCTTGTTGCGATACACATATATATAATATTGCCATAACGAATAAATTGAAATCAACGATACCATAAATAAGATTTGGTTCACAAGACACACGGATTGTTTCGGTACACGTGTAAGGTTTGTTCTGAACAAGACACCTGTCTCCTGTGACTCCTTAGAAATGTCCGGACCACACTTAGAGGCACGTCAGCCTGCTCTTTGTACTAACTTGTGCTCAAGACTTAGGTCCTTAGGGGTCGCTGTAATTCGGGTCATCTTGAGAGTTGAGATGGCTATCACAACCAACATAGCCTCTGGCTAAACTGTCAACGTAATTATGGTCCTTTCATTGTAACTTGATATTTTTGAAATCACCTTCTTGAACCATTTATTTTGATATCCCACACGATGGAGTTGGAAAAAAAATGTTTAGTTCCCCACAATATGGCCAATATGCCGCCATTTTTTGACACTTGCAGAGTTAAGACTAATCGATAGACGTAAGAATCATCAAAATCGGCCAACGCATTTGGTCTCTAGAACGCCACATAGGAACAAACATTCATACATACATACATAGACTGATAAACACATTACCCTCCTTCGGTAGTCGGGTAAAAATCAAACTGACTTCCAAATCAAAACGCTACAAAGCGAAAAATAACTTTCTTTTCCGAAGTCGGTGTCTTTGGTGCCTATTTTTTTACGTTTTTCGACACCGACTTCGGAAAAGGAAGTTAGTTTTAAAGTTAGTTATCCGCGAACACACATAAACAAAATATATATAATAAACGATCGAATTGAGAAACCTCCTCCTTTTTTGAAGTCGGTTAAAAATGAGAATCACGTCTAAACGGCTAGTCGTAATTTCTTGGAAAAAATTATGTTAAATTAGACCATTTTCTTGATAATTTGATCTATGAAAATATTGAGTTGTGTTCGCTTAACATAGTAATTAACATTAAAGTTACACTAGTCGAAAATTCTTCCATGCAAATGTAGTCTACAGTCTCCACTGTTTGACTACATCTCTGTTTGACGATGTACATTATATCAATTTGTCTCATCATTATCTAGTATTATAATATAATACTAGATAATGATTCCATATTATGGAAACAAAAATGTAAAAAAATAATATATTTGAAATTTATGAGCGTGGAAAGTTCCGTATTTCAACACTACTTTTAACGCATCTTTGGGCGGAAATAAATACCATAAGGAGAAGGAAATTTGCAAAACGGCCTCCACACAGGGAAAGATTAGTAATTTAACAATGGAAATAATGTTATTTTATAAATATACATTTAGTTGTTTTTTGATGATATCTAGACTCCCAAAGGTCTGTTTATAAAATTTCGCTCGCACGTCAAATTTGCAAAAGTGCTAATTCGTACGCGAACTAGCTTCTTACTGCTCATCACAGCATGTATTTCTTTCGCACGTGTTATCGGACAAGATAGCATACATTTTAACCCCGCGCACAAAATAGTTCGTGCCGTCGACTAGTTCAACCTTAACATTAGAAGCGGGATATTTACCATGTTTACTGTTTGTTGTGAGTTTCCAATATTTCGGTGCTGTTGCAAGCACCATGATCACGGATAATAAATATCCCACTTCTAATGTTAATGTTAGTGACCATGACAGTTTAAAAACTTATAGTGTGATTAATTTGTAAAATTATGTCTAACACGGACAAAATTTTCGCCATATCAAAGACAATTTAATTATCTAAATTTTGATCTAAGGCTTTCTTTTTAAATCATAGAAGATTAAGTAAGTAAGTACAAAAACAACCGAATTTTGAATCGCGCGAGTGTGAAACGAGTGCGCGTTTTGTTCCTTCAAGGTCGAAAAACGGGCCAAGAGGCTCATCGGCAATGAGGCACTGGTTAAGTCAAAGCTCCAGAGCCTTGAACATCGTCGCCGAGTTGCCAGCTTTTCAGTTTTATCGGTTGCATTTCGGGGAGTGTGCAATGGAATTGCATGATCTAAATCCGCCTAGTCCGTTTCATCATCAGACTACAAGACGTTTGGCGATGCGCCATCGGTACATGGTGGACATCCCACCCATATACATTAAACGTTCTGAAAATACTTTCATCATGCGTACAGCTAAGGAGTGGAATTCGCTGCCGGAGTCTGTGTTTCCCGATAGCTTCAACCTCGGGGTTTTTAAGTCAAGAGTGAATAGATTTCTTCTAGGCAAGCATGTTACACCGTCGACCACATCATCGCTTACCATCAGGTGAGATAGTGGTCAAGCGTGAGCCTATCAATATCAATGAAAAAAAAGGTCGTTGGCGACTGTAGTCGTCTTAACGTGCTTTCCAAGGCACAGGGAAATCTCGGTATGAAATGGATGGTCACCCATCCACGGACCGACCTCGTCAAGCGTTGCTTAACTTTGGAAATCGACCCTTGCAGCTGCCATTACAGAAAAAAATCTAAAAGAAGATAAAAACACCTCTTTCCAATACTCTTTCTACATTAATCATAAGAAAAATTATCAAATTCTGCAGCACCTGGCGCATTCTTCTTTGAAGGCGAGCCAAGAAGTTTATCCGTCCGCTAACAAACGGGCGCGGCGAATGTTCCCAGCTCAGTATTCAGTATTGTGCCGTTCCCGAACGCCGTCGTTATATCTAAAGCTGGTAATGACGTTATTCAGAGGAGTCCACATGAAGAGGATTCGGAGAAGTCCCATTAAATTCAGACACTATCTTTTTCCTCTGCTCCGCTCTCGTAACCGAGCGATAGTGTAGCTTTTTTATTCGTAATCAGATCTTCTTCTTCAGTTTTGAGAGCAGTCAGGCAGGCGCTTTACTTTGTGTAAATTGTTTCATCACCATCACTGATCTCAAAACGGTGAAGGAAAACATCGTGAGGTAACTGGCATGCCCTAGAACCAAAAACTCGAAGACATGTGACATCCACCAACCCGCACTAGGTTCTAAGAGGAGAGCTGTGTCCCAACAGTGGGCACATTAATAAGCTGATGTTGAAGATGATGATGAATCAGATCTTCTAGATTCGTTGCTTCCTATAAACAAACATAAAATGAAAAAAAACACACAAACTTTATTGGTTGAGATTGAATTCGGTTTTTGAAAGGAGAATGCTCATCGATGTATGGAATCCCGTACCAAGCTGCATCAAAACAAACTTTGTTTTTTATCGACTACACTGACCATGTTAACTCCTACAAAAATTCTTTTTGAAAATTAAACCCGGGTTTCGGAGTTATTTCATAAAATCGAAAATAACCTAAAAACTAGGTCTACTTTGTTCGACACTATCAACGACGTATTTTATTATAGACACGTTATACATGAACGTTATTGTTATTTATTAAACAAAAGAAACCATTACTGGTTACTCGATTCATCAAAAATCGATTCTATTGCATTCTACATCTTTATAACCCGCTACTGTGAACGGCCAATTAACCATAGATAAAATAATGATACCTAATCGTTTATAAGTAAATGATAAGATTCTATTCTAGTTTTTTTTAATTAATGTAGAATTGGAATCGTATAATTTTTTTACAGTGATCATGACACTTTAAAAAATCAAGGTTACGATAATCATATCATGTGAAACGGAACGTCATTTATAGAGAGTAAAACAATATCCATACTTTTAAACTCAAAATTAAATTCCCTATTCAGAAATCAAATCCGCGACGCGTAATGTCGTAAAAAAATATGAAACTAATTACTATATAATTTTGGTCTGATGCGTGAGACTTTTTGGTACCACTTTTGGTCATTCTTCTTTAAGAATTTGTCTTCACAAGTCCACTCTTTGATCGCTACGACTTAGTATAAGGGTCGCTATTTTTATGTTCTCTTACTAGGCTATTGGACGGCCGCGAACTGGCAGACGCAACTTTGGTAGGCCTCCCTTTAGGTGGGCCGACGACCTGATTAAGATTGTGGAAAGCCGGTGGATGCGAGACGCACGGGACCGATCATTGTGGCGATGCTTAGGAGAGGCCTATGTCCAGCAGTGGACGTCTTTCGGCTGAAATGATGATAAGGCTATTGGACGATCAAATGAAATTCGTGATTTCTAATCGCATCAAGCTCCTTTTAAGTGTGCGTGTATAATGTTCCAGGTGTGTGTGTATGGAGAGAAATTAAACGATTAAATATTCTTTGATGTTTCCTTACTCATAAAACGTATTACCTACAATGGAAGTACTTATTCAGTAAGTGCATCTATATCTGGCGGTGGTTATGGGTAAGCGTCCGTCGCCGATCGCTGCACATACAAACACGAATACAAGATTAATGTGTCAGCGTTCCTACACTCCCTCAAAATATTTGCCTACTGAATTCTTCATTTCGAATGTCTGATTTCAGTGCAACGGATTAGAAACAGTGTTAAATAATACTGACAGGCAACAACGACCATTTTTTTCTTTTTTTTTTTTGATGTGGTAAATCATCCAATGACTTCTCCCGCTCTGGGTGAAGCGGTAGGGCGTGTCAGACTTTTACTGACTAAAACCCACCCGTGTTCCTTTAGTTGCTTGCGCCAGGGCCGCGGTAACTCTTTTTCAAATTTATCCGCGACCCAGACAGGCATCGGTCCTCTCAGGCCCCGTCACTTTTAAACTCGGGCTTGGTCCTAATCGGACGGTAAGCTACCCATAACTTGCCGTCCGCAAGCCCGTGCCTACGGTGGCCGGGAATCGGCTTGCGACTCCCGACGCCCGGGATGTCTCCTGCGGTGGCTAGGGGCGTGAGGGCGTCTCCTTTGCGTCTCCCTCACACGTTCCGCCTCCTCCTTTGCGAGCATTACTGCTTCGCAGAAGGAGGAGACAGCTTCCCATGCCCTCTCGCTCCGTACCATGGCCTGGACCAGGGCCGGACGCGAGAGGTCGCCAACGCCAATCGCCTCCACGAGGACACGGCGGTGCTCCGCCCAAGCGGGGCAGATCTCCACCGTATGCTCCACCGTGTCCTCTGGGCGGGCCACACAATGGTGACACCCGGGCGTTTCCTCCCGCCTAATCCTGAACAGGAACCACCCAAAACAGCCATGTCCGGTGAGGACCTGCGTCAGGCGGAAGGTGAGGACGCCGTGATGCCTCTCTAGCCACTCCTCAAGGAAGGCAACAAGGACCAAGCATCGCGTTAACGTTGGTGCACACATAGCCTTTTTGACAGGGCTTTGATCAATTGGATATATAACAGGAGTTTTCACGTTCGTTTCTATCAGTTTAGGGGTTTATTGAAACTAAAATATAGAACCCAAGTCTCTTTTTAGCTAATCTGACTGGTATGCAGGGCGAGTTTCACTTAACCTCATGGACAAAGTTAATTATAGGTACACTGTGTGTCTTTCAGAGCAGTGGTGGCCCAGTGGTAGCGGACGTGACTTACAAGTTGTAGGTCGTCTGTTCGAACCCAGGCAGGCGCTTTACTTTGTGTAAATTATTTCATCACCAATGCTCTCAAAACGGTAAAGGAAAACATCCTGAGGAAACCGACATGTCCTAGAACCAAAAATTCGAAGACATGTGACATCCACCAACCCGCACTGGGCCCGCGTGGTGAATTACGTGTCCCAGCAGTGGGAACATTAATAATAAAAACATAAAATTGTTCTCGTCTGGCTAACGGCGAGTACTTACACAGGCATAACCAAGTGGCCAGGATTATTCACCAGCAACTTGCTTTGAAGTACAATCTAGTGGATTCTGAGGTACCGTATTACACGTATGTGCCCGACCCAGTTCTCGAAAATGACCATGTCACGTTGTACTGGGATCGGTCTATCATCACTGATAGGACTATTGTTGCCAATAAGCCGGATATAGTGGTGATAGACCGATTAGCGCGCCGCACAATGATAATCGATGTCACCATCCCACATGACGAGAACCTCGTGAAAGCTGAGAAAGAGAAACAAATCAAGTATCTCGACTTGGCACACGTGGTTGTCGACATGTGGAATGTGGACTCGGCGATCATTGTGCCCATTTTCGTTACGGCCAACGGCCTGATGGCCAAGAGTCTCGACAACCATCTGTCGAGGCTGTCATTGCGCGGTTGGATCAAGGGCCTGATACAGTAGGCAGTACTCCTCGATACGGCTCGCATCGTGAGGAGGTTCCTGTCTCTGAAGCCCTAACCACCGGTAGCTTGGACCCTGCTCCCGACACCGGCGGAAAACCATTATTTTTATATTTTAAATGTTTTTTTTATTTTTATGATTTGTTTTTATAAAGAAATATTTAAAAATGTAAATATGAAATGTGCACAAAATTGAATAAACGAAATAATAATAATTTATTTTCCAAAAAAAAAAAAAGCTGATGATGATGATGATGTGTGCCTTTAGGCAGTATACGTGGGACACTCAGAAAGTTTTGCGAAACTAAAAAAAATTGTTCTATACGTACATATATTTTTATTAAATCTTTTCAAAGTACTTTCCACCAGCCTCTATACAAAGATTCATGCGCCTAAACCAGTTTTCAAAACACTTTTTCCAGTCCGCCGCAGACACCTCGTTTACAGCCTGCTCGAACGCAGCCAGCGCATCTTCCGGCGACGAAAATTGTATCCCTTTGAGCTGATTTTTTATTTTTGGGAATAAAAAGAAGTCACACGGTGCTAGATCAGGGCTGTAAGGAGGGTGACCCAGGAGTTTGACTGGCGTGCTGTCCAGGAAGTCCCTCGTTTTGAGTGCGGTGTGCGCAGGTGCATTGTCGTGGTGGAGCAGTAGCCCGCGGAGCCCTGTGTTTGGTCGCTTGTTGCTTATAACAGAGAAAACTTCTGGCAAACATTTGGTAGTATACCATTCGGCATTAATGCTTCTTTGATCCCGTAAGGGAATTGATACCAAGTGGCCAGTCAAATTAAAAAAGCTAGCGATCAAAATCTTACCCCCGCTTCTAGATCGCTTCACTTTGGTAGGCGTTGGCTCATTTTGAAACACCCAAACAGTCGACTGGCGCTTGGTTTCTGGGTCGTATTGATAAATCCAGGACTCATCACCTGTAACGATGTCGTAAACACGCCGAGACGAGCCTGCTTCAAATTTGTTAAGCATATCACGGCACCATTCCACCCGGGCCTGCTTCTGAGCATCGGTGAGGTTGTGCGGCACCCAGCGTGATACTATCCTCCTCACGCGAAGATGGCTGTGTAGAATCTCGTGAACGCTTCCCGATCCAATCTTCAATATGTGTTGAATCTCCTGATATGTAATTCGCCTATTGTCTTGGATTAAATTTTTCACTGCTAGCACGTTTTCTTCGGTAACAGCCGTCAAAGGGCGACCGCTTCTTTCGTCATCCCCCAAAGTTGGTCGACCGCGCTTGAATTCGTTATACCAACGATACACGGTTGCCTTGGAAGGGCCTTCATCCATGAATGCCATTTGAAGTCTATCGTACGATTCATCCGGTTTCAGGCGACACTTGAAATCGTATAAAATCATAGCTCTAAAATGTTCCCGGCGCAGATCCATATTTCAGTGAGACACAATACTTTGAATTAACTCGCAAAAAATGTGGAGGGAAATTTTGAAATTGGAACTTACTTATTTTTACTTATAAATAATCATATTTTCGAAAAACATTATAACTGGCCAGTCTCCCATATATAAAAACTTTTTTTCGCAATACTTTCTGAGGGGCCTGGTACGTCTCACAAACACTTTCTCCCCATCATCATCTCCTCCTGGATAAACCCACAACGAGGTATAGACAGAGACTTATAGACCTTCCGTATCTTCTGATAGTCTCTATGCCTCCACAACTATGTGGTCAAAAAAGGTAAAAGGGCCAGGTGTAGACCATTTTTCAAACAGTTTTACGGTATTGTCCACCAATGTTTACATGTCCTGAGCATCTAGAGTAGAGCTGGTATCTTTCTAGATAATTGGATCCAGTAAGTGGGTATATTTTTTTATTTTTTTTTGCGGTGGGAAATCATTCTATGACTTCACCCGCTCTGGGTGAAGCGTGTCAGACTTTTACTGACTAAAACCCACCCGTGTTCCTTCAGTTGCTTGAGCCAGGGCCGCGGTAACTCTTCTTCAAATTTATCTCCTGGCCATGTTAACAGCAACAAAGGTTGGATTTCTTGTGTGGACCTTCTCCATATCCCCTCTTGGTGCATGCGGGCGGTATCGCCGCACTAGCTCCTGTTCAGCAGCGGTCGTTTGAGATCGCGCGTTTACGAGTTCGTCCGGGCGATGCGCCCGCTTTATTGTGCTGACTGTACTCCGTGACGTCATGGACACAGTCGCTATCGCTGCGACCCCGATACGAGTGCTGATGGCCTTCTGTGAGAATTAGTGATGCAGGGTCGTAATTTTGGACGGGTAATATTTGCTTGTCAGTTTAGAAATAGTTTTTGGTGAATCCTTATTAACGTACTATATTTTCCTAAAGCTTCGCTCTCATGAATCTACAGGTACTTGTTCATAGCAACACAAACTTAAGCTGGGAACAAATTATCGTATGCGGCTGACGGACGCACTTACAGCCGCGACTGATATGTGTGCACAGTCGCTTATTCCATAGTTAATATAGCTTATTTAACGAAGATTATGTTTAATTAGAAACATGTTAAGTAGAGAAACTGAGGACGCAATTCTCTACTGCGAATACACTCGATAAGTTTCACTTCCATTTTTTATGTTTACTTAGAAACATGTCGAGTAGTAAAAGTGAGGACGCAATTCTCTGCTGCGAACACACTCGATAAATTTTTCATCCATTTTTATTTATAACCTCGCACGCACGTGCGAGATATCGCGTAGTCAAAGTTGTTCTGTCCGGCGTCCCGCAACCCGTGCACACCGTCCGCGGACGTTTTCGGCTGTCACAAACATCCAGCGGGCCAGGTCTCTATCGGACGTCCGAACGCCCAAGGTCACGTCCGCGACTTACGTCCGATAGTTTGCACAATGTAATGTACATTCATTACCCAGATACTCTATAAGTCGCGGCTGTCAGTCGCGTCCGTCAGCCGCGTCCGATAATTTGTTCCCAGCTTTATTATATTTCTTAGTTATTCTGTGAGTATATTTTATCTGTGTAAAAATACTATCATCTGTCTCTTCTCTATGAACTCTAGTCGATGACCGACACGTTTCATTTGAGTTACAGTAAAATATGAATAAAACATGCAAATTGTATTAATGACAGACTACATCACATACTCCATTTAAAGCTTTTTACAGTACTTACCAAAAATTTTCAGGATAAATTAGACTATGATTGGGCACTCAATGATGAGCTCGTGGCTAACAAATCACAGCGCACTGGTCGATCATCAAGGTTAAGCAACGGTTGACGAGGTCGGTCCGTGGATGGGTGACCATTTCAACATATCAAGTTTCCTCCGTGCCTTCGCAAGCACGTTAAGCCGTTGGTCCCGGCTGTCATTTGAAGATCTTTGACAGTCGTTACGATTAGTCAGAATCCTGAGATCTGACACCAGTCTAGCCAAGGGGTACCGTGTTACCCAGTTACTGGGTTGTGGAGGTCAGATAGGCAGTCGCTCCATGTATAACACCGGTACTCAGCTGAATCCGGTAAGACCGACCCCAATATAGTTGAGAAAAGGCTAGGCAGATTTTTATTGGGCATTCAATGATATTGTAGCTCTCTAAGAGAAGAAAGAACTTCGGATTAGTTCCTACAGAGATTTAAATCTACTGATAAATATTTTCTAAACTAGCTAGTTTGTAAGTTTCAGTCAGTAAAGAAGACATAAAGTATTGTACGATGAAAAGCAAGAAATTTTCTAAATACTTAATCTCTTCGAAATCATTAAGAAACTAAAAAAAAATAAACTAAAAAATACTACCGACTTCCAAATAAAAAAAAAACCGGCCAAGTGCGAGCCGGACTCGCGCACGAAGGGTTCCGTACTTGGTAAATTGCGGTTTACGATTTATAATGTATTACAAAAAAAACTTTACTAGATCTCGTTCAAACCAATTTTCGGTGGCAGTTTACATGGTAATGTACATCATATATTTTTTTTAGTTTTATCATTCTCTTATTTTAGAAGTTACGGGGGGGAGGACACACATTTTACCACTTTGGAAGTGTCTCTCGCGCAAACTATTCAGTTTAGAAAAAAAATATATTAGAAACCTCAATATCATTTTTGAAGACCTATCCATAGATGAACACGTATGGGTTTGATGGAAAAAAAATATTTTAGTTTCAGTTTCAGGTATGGGGACCCCAAAATTTATTGTTTTTTTTCTATTTTAGAGTGAAAATCTTAATGCGGTTCACATAATACATCTACTTACCAAGTTTCAACAGCATAGTTCTTATAGTTTCGGAAAAAAGTGGCTGTGACACACGGACGGACAGACAGACAGACAGTCAGACATGACGAATCTATAAGGGTTCCGTTTTTTGCCATTTGGCTACGGAACCCTAAAAACTACAAAGTGATATATTACTTTCTTTTTGGAAGTCGGTGTCTTTCGTAGGTACCCATTTTTTGCGTTATGTACACCGACATCCAAAAAGAAAGTTATTTTTCACTTTCTTGTTTTTTTATTTGGAAGTCGGTACCTAGTATTTTTTTTTTTTTTTTGTAAAAAGGTTTTTTATCTTTCACTTTTTAGTTGTACCCACCTAATAAGCAAGTGGCTTAGTAATGTACCTATAATTCCAGAATAGATTACCCGAATATCATGAAACTTAAACATAGCCGGTGCCGTACTGGCGTGATGTTATGTTATGAAATGGTATAAACAATAAACAGACATGCGATTGCAGCAATCCCGAGAGATTTTCCGTTATTTAATTAAGAGTTCTGTTGTATAACTGCGAAGTTCTTCATCAGATCTTCACCAAATTAAAACGGGACCAATTTCAGAACATACTAAATCAAACAAAAAAAAGAATTTTCAAAATCGGTCCACATTTGATGGAGGTATAGGTAACAAACAATAAAAAATATACATAAAGTCGAACATAGAACCTGACCCTTTTTGGTAAGTCGGTTAAAAATAAAAACCGACAACGAATTTATCTATTGCTCAAGTTTCTTGACAAGCCTATGCGATTTTCTCATCAAAACAATTTGACAATCCAAATGCCCTTATGAATAGCCATTGAGACAGTCGGTCGCTATGAACACGTAATACAGCAGTGAACAGGTGAGGCCAGCTCTACTGTTTACGAGCACTGAGCTAACGAGTACACTCATGATCATAAACCGGTCGTAAATACCGGGTAAAGTCATCCATGACGGGAATAAAGTCATCCGTCGCTGGAATAAAATCATCCACTCGGGACGACTCATCTCATTCCCTAGGCGAATAGTTACGTATATGAATATCGCAAAGTGGGTTTTTTTCTCTAGAATTCATGCTCATGGATGTTGATAAAATGATAATGAATAGTTTAGTAATCTATCTTATACATATATAAAAGAGAAAGTATGTATATTCCTTATAAACTCCGAAACGGCTAGACCGAATTCAAAAATTCTTTCACCATTGGAAAACTAAACTATCCCCGGGTGATTTAGGCTACTTTTTATCCCTGTATTCCCACGGGCACGGGAACTACGCGGGTGAAACCGCGAGGCGTCCGCTAGTGATAAATAAAAGATGACAAAAAGATCATCAATGATAAAATAAAATCGTCATCATCACCATTTCAGCTGAAAGACGTCCACTGCTGGACACTTACCTCCCCTTAAAGTCGCACATCTACCGGTCCAATAAATATATCATTTTGTGAGTAAATTAACACTGAAAAGCGATGACAACTGCGTACTGTCTTAAGCTGGAAACAAATTATCGGACGCGGCTGACGGACGCGACTTTCAGCCGCGGCTGATATGTGTGCACAGTCGTATGGGACGCGGCTGCCAGATCTCTATCAGATGTCCGAACGCCCAAGGTCACGTCCGCGACTTACGTCCGATAGTATGCACAATGTAATGTACATTCATTACCTAGATACTCTATAAGTCGCGGCTGTCAGTCGCGTCCGTAAGCCGCGTCCGATAATTTGTTTTAAGCTTTATATTCGTCTAATTTCATGAAACAGAGAAATCTTAGACTGGAAGGGCATACTGGTCGAGCAGTTGGAGTCTCGTCACAAGATTAATTTCAAATCTTTTGTGGTGCGCGTTTTGACTCATCATTTGGAGACCTGAAGGAAGAATTTTGGCCGACGGGTGTCGTGTATCGGCGTTTCCGCGGAAGGCTACATGATACCAAGACTCAGTGCAATACGTCGCAGACCCGACGTACTAAATAGATGTAGGAGATAGGCTTGGTGAAAGAAACACTTTTTATGGTTATCTTCGTTTATTTAAAGAAATTTTCTTTTTAAACGTCGTCGTTAGTTATTCAATCGTCCGCCATTCCTTTTCTTTCTCGCTCTCTCACACTGCCACCTCTCATCCATACATCTAACGTTCCATTCTACTACTGAATTTAATGTTTCGTTTCACGGTTAACTTTGTTTCAATTTAGAAGAAAATAAGCCCACATAGATTTGTGTAAACTTTGTCAAGAATTATATGTATTCGTTTATTTTTGAGTGTCTAATTTGTGTATTTTATCTATGGTCCTTAGTTGCCTGAAAATAAATTATAAGTTATTTCCTTTATTTAATTTAATTTCTTATTTTATACATTTTTACAAAACACATACAAAAAAGAAAAACATTTAAAAATATAAAAAACAGAGGCCCACCGGTATCGGGAACAGGGTCCAAGCTACCGGCGGTCAGGGCTCCAGAGAGAGGAACCTCCTAACAGTGCGAGCCGTGTCCAGCAGTACTGCTTTTTGTATCAAGCCCTTAATCCAACCGCCTAACGAGAGCCTCTTAAGGTGTTGGTCGAGGCTCGTGGCTATTAAGCCATTGGCTGACACGACTATCGGTACAATGATCGCTGTGTCCACATCCCACATGTCGATACCCTCGCGAGCCAAGTCAAGATACTTGATTTGATAATAAGTTATTATTATAATAGACAATAAAGTCAAAGTCAAATATATTTATTCAATGAGGCCAATAAACGGCACTTTTGAACGTCACATAAATTAAATTTACAAGTAATAAAAATAAAGAAAATGATTCTACCGTGCATCGGAAAGTAGATTGTTATGGAGAAGCACGCACAAGAAACTCCATACTTACTCTTTTTTTTTTTAAATAGGTGTTTTACAATGTTTACATTAGTACATACATTAATATATGTGAGCACGATGCACCCAGAATAGCTCTACACACTATACTACGTACAGGTATAAAGTATTAAAAAGCATTAACAGGAAAATTAATTAATTTGATAAGTAGGAACATGGTTCTCACATACTTACAAATATTACAAGCATAGGTAAAATACCTAATTCAACAACAACGGAACAGTGTGTGAGTCAATTTCTAAAATAAAAAATAGCCAGTAAACCAATGTATAGTTCTCGGCACGTAACTTGGCAAGAATTCTTAGATGCGCAGAAGTCGTTTTTCAGGTCTCTTTGGTTACAAAGCGGGACGCGGGGAACGTTTAGCACCGTTGGTTGGTCAGTTGACACAAGAATCGACTGACCAATCGCGTCGCGTTTACGTTCCGTTCGCTCTAGGCGCAGGCCACATAGAAATGGCGTCGGGCGCGGACATGGCACTGGCGGCTTCCTATTCCATTCTTATTTCAAACTAAATACATGGAAATAAAGCGCAATTTAGGACACACGATATGTCGTTGCTCGGACGTGTTTATGACGCAACATTACGGCGCCCGCGCCTGATCAAATTGCACTTTATTTCCATGCTGTTAGTTTGAAATTAGAATGGAATAGGAAGCCGCAAGTGCCATGTCCGCGCCCGACGCCATTTCTATGTGGCCGGCGCCTATGGGCGCGAACTGACCATCACCTGACCACATAGTGCGCGTCGCTATGACTTGAGTGAGTAAGCATGTGTGGGTGGTGGCACTGCACTACGTCACTGCCTCACACTTGCATAATGTATAATTACAATGACACACACACAAGCACAGATGAGTTGAACTATCTTTAGGTACCTACTGCTACCAGCAAAAGGGTCAAAAGCATAGATATAATAAACAAGGAGATATGCCCGGTAGACGAAATATATAGGCAACCTGTGTCTCCAGTTTGCCCCTACCACACGGCAACTACTACACATGCAGTTCAGAAAAAGCAATAGACACGCAGTCACGCACACACCCGCAACTCTTAAATCAGAACATACTACAGAATCAAAAATAAACCTTATCTCATCGAAAACAGCGTGTATTTAGCATGCTCCGTACAACTTACCCACACTAAAACAACTGCACAAGCACATCACTAACTCGTCGCAAGAAGCAGCGGCCGTACTACGCGATGCATCCGCTAAATTATCGTTTTGTGAATTTTACATTGCTTGTCCAGTCACTTAGCGACGAACTTAGCTAGTGGTTAAGGAGCAAGGTATTTATTGCAAAAATAGTACAGTCGTTGTGATATTTTGAAACATAATTTTGGACATGGGGACTGTGACCACGTCGCGCGGACACCGACACGCCCCCTTGCCACTTCTCCTGTATTTAATATTTCTATGGTCAAAAGAAAGAAAGGTTAAATTCTACAGTCCATCTCAACATTCTCGACAGAGGTCAGATTCAGTATCAATTTTTAATGAAACCGTTCGTAGTTATAGCCCGTGTTTTCGGGCTATTTTGCGGGCAATATAATAAATAGCGCGAAACAGTTATAGTGTGAAAGTGATGTCGTAAATCTGTCAGGGGTGGGAGGGGGTGTATCGAGGGGTGAAACGAGAGATTTGGAAAGATTTGAGTGTTCGGAACAATAAGCACGTTTGGTCGGAGATGGTTTGGAAATTAATTTGTTTAAAAGCTTTCAAAATATTAGCTGACCAGATTTTTTTCAGCAAGAGCCGTACCTACATATGCCCGAAATTCGTGTGAGGATGTGCCACCTCTGGTGTCAGAGTTAATAAAGCCACCTCTGGAAACTCCACAGGCCCCTGACTTGGCTATTTCAGACTTACATTAACTGTATAAGTCCAGGTTTCCTCACGATGTTTTCCTTCACCGTTGCCTGTGATGTCTAAGATAAACTTAGAAAGTACATATAGAAAGAAGAAGAAAGAAAAAGTGTTTATTCACCACAAAAACGACATACAATTTTTGATTTTTCCTTAAATTAAAACCATCGGTAGTATTAGTAAGTACTTAAATTATGTTAGTAAAGGAAGTTAAAATAAAATACCAGTTTTGAGTACAGTACAAGGATGATGAGTAGGTAAGTACAAGGAGATGCATGTCGTGACTGTGACAAGAAGGCTTCCACTCAGCATAATGCTGTGCCGTGGGAGACCCACAGCACAGCGCTGATTTTCAGTGGTCGCCTAGGACGTGACGTACGGAAACCAAAGCTTGTTGCGTCTAATATAATACTAAAATATATAACAAATAAGTATAGAGAGATAATATATGAATATATAATATATATATGAATTTGGAAAAGTCACATTGGTACTTGCCCTGATTTGAACCCACAATCTCAAGCACGAGAGGCGAGGTCTTACCCACTGGGCCACCACGATATCGATATGAATATTTGCTCGATATAAAAAGCCTATGGTACTTAAAGAAAGTGTAGCTTTCTGTCCGTGAAAGTATTTTTGAAATTGGATAAGAAGTTTCGGCGATATCGCCTACATACTAACTTACAAATTTTACCTTTTTAACCGACTTCCCATAAAGGAGGAGGTTATCAATTTGACTGTATTTTTTTTTAATGTTTTTTACCTCAGAACTTGTTACTGGGTAAACCAATTTTGGTGATTCTTTTTTATTTGAAAGCTGGTGCTTGAGAAATACTTCAGAACTCTTCAATAAATGACAATCGCATGTCTGTTTATTGTTTTTACCATTTCATAACATAACCTCACACTAGTACGCTCTAAAGAGGGTACGCAGGTGTGAACATTTAACCGTGGTATTCTCTCATTCCACCGTTTTGTTTAAGTTTCATGTTATTGGGATAATCAATTCTGGCTTCACTTTGGACATTATAGGTACCTAACCTATAGAACTGGTCCATTATGTACAACAACTAAAAAGTGAAAATAAAAAAACTTTTTACAAAAAATACAACCGACTTCCAAATAAAAACACTATAAAGTGAAAAATAAATTCAATTTCGGAAGTCGGTGTCAAAAAACGAAGAAACGAAAACAGGAACACCGACTTCCGAAATTGAATTTATTTTTCACTTTGTAGTGTTTTTATTTGGAAGTCGGTTGTATTTTTTATTATAATATTAGTGTAGATCTTTTGAAGGCATTTTCATTACTCCGGCGATTTATTGAAATAAATATTCATTTATTTTTATATTTTATGACAAGCTTTTTTCGTTTTCTTCTCAGCAAACCCTTTCATTTGATACCCATATCATGGCAGTGCACAAAAATAACTAGTCCGCCATCTTAGGCCGTCAGCCATATTTGATTTAGAATGACGTCACTTAGCTAACCATGCATTGTCATCCAAACTAAACGTGTATGCAAAATTTCATCATAATCGGTGGAGGATAACTGCTTTAAAATTCAGTTGTAAGATTTGACCACACACATTGCACGTTAAATAAAAGCTTGTAAAAATAAAGAAATAGCCCGGAATCGGGCAAAGCATGCTCTCTCTGTAAGAATGTTTTATATACCCCCGATGGTATCCTTTGTTACCGGTAACTATTATAATGTCTCGATTTGTATCTTAGACAACATTGTCACCTCTTTTTAGGTGTAAATTATTAACCGTCTTACTAATAAACACGGAATAAAGTTATACCAGGTATAACAAAGGAATAACCATACATTTTCATAGGTTTATACTTGGTATAACTTTATTCTGTGTTTATTAGTAAGAGGGTTAGTATCTAACTAAGCTGTGTACAACGACACCGCCCGCGAAGTTTTAATTTTGCCGCGGGTAAAAAGCGCCTTCATTATTAACAAGAGTTAAAGGTTGCCTTAGTTGACGGCACAAACTATTTTGTGCGCGGGTTTAAAAAGCATGCTATCTCATCCGACAACACGTGCGAAAGAGATAGATGCTAATAAAAGAGATAATTTGTAGCGAAATGGATGATGATTTGGGACAAAAATGAGCGCACGAAATTTTATAATTAGACCTTTGGGAGTATGGATAACATGAAAAAACGACTAAATGTATATTTTCAAAATAAAATTATTTGCATTTTTGAACTACTAATCTATCCCTGTATGGTGACTGTTTTGCAATTTTCCTCCTTCTTATGGTATTTATTTCCGCCCAGGGATGCGTTAAAATTAGTGTTGAAATATGGAACTTTGGACGCTCTTAACTTTCAAATACCTATAATTTTTTTAATTTTTTGTTTCCCTACAGGGAAATTGATATCATTTTTATTTTGAACGTACATCGTCAAACAGTGGAATAATCGTCATACTACGTCTGTATGGAAGAATGATCGACTAGTGCACCCTTAAGTTCTCTTTTTCAAACTATTATTCGCACAAAAAATTCAGTGTCTATCAAGATGTTACGTGAATGTGACACCCCTGTCAATACCCCGGGAAGCGTAATGTTATATTACTTGATAGTAGGTGTAGGAACTTCCTAAAAACCTGTTCATCTCCTAACTATAAATAAGCCCAAGTTTCCACCTCGCAGTTACCATTTCCAGTTACCAAAACTTCTGTACTTTTACTAATAACGTGCGCTTACTCGTGCGGTACATATCGGGGGGTGGAATTTTTTCTACGTGGGGGGTGTATGGGGGTGTCAGATCTCGCTCTTTTTGCGTTTCTTCGGAGCGATGCAAATCCCCCGGCGCGCCGTGTGCCCGTCGAATGGGAATCGGGCATTTTCGCTAATGCCCGCTGCGCTGTTTAAGATATCGCGTGATGGAAGTGTGAACCAACTTATGTTACGGAGATACGTTCGTGATGTAAGTTTTTATGACGTGTAAGTATTCGATGTTGTAGGCAGTATTTAAAGTAGATTTACTACCTATTTTGGTGATGAATTTTTATTTTCACGTGGATTCCACAAGATCTCTATTATTTTTACCCGACTGCTGAAGGAGGGTAATGTGTTTATCAGTCTATGTATGTATGTATGTTTGTTCCTATATGGCGTTCTAGAGACCAAACGCGATTGGAAAAGAAAAATATACCGGATTTTGGGCGCCATTTTGTGGGGGCAAAATGTTTTTTTTTATTCCAAACCCATCAGGCGGGGTATCAAAATAAAGGGTTTTAAGAGGTGATTTCAAAAATATATAATAATTATATAGTTAAATGTATCTAAATCAAAAAAAAAATGGTTAATAAAAAAAGTTGTCGTTGTGTGAGTCGGAGGATATATATTTGCGAGCTGGCTGACAAACACCAGATGTATCCTCCGACTGCACAGCATGATTTTCTTCTTGTTTACGTCTTACGTCTTTTTTTATTACTTTTTTTTTATTTATTTTTATTACTTTTAAATTTTAATTTTAATTTATGTGACGTTCAAAAGTGCCGTTTATTGGCCTAATTGAATAAATATATTTGACTTTGACTTTTTAGTTCGCTTTTAAGCAGTCGGGTTTTTTGATTTTTTTAATCAACTTTTTTTCAGCAATTATTTACACAACATAACAGGCTATTCCAATTTCCATAAGTACATTCTTTGTCCAAAACAAAGTTACGCCCCTCAACACGTTTCTCGCTACCCACAATTACACAACAAGTTTGAAAGCATCGGGGCCTCTTTTTGTGACGTCACCATGTTTACGGCACACGGCGCCACGTGCTCCCGGGCACGTTGCGTCATTACCGGGCAGCGGCGAGCTCGTAAATCAATATCGACGGACCCTTATTAATTAGTGCGTTCGCGGATCCCCGTGGCTACCTCCCCTCCCGAACTCCCCCGCTCCCCCACTCTCCACGTCTTCCGGCTGCGATGAGAGTTTTTAATTATCCCAACGGGAGCACCCGGCCGTGTTGACACCTTGCTCCGGCCTGATGAGACTTAATAAAGTCCACGATGGGCCCTTTGACGACACTTACTTTCTGTGCGATCCTGCGAGATTAAGTCTAGATACTATACGTAGCTGTAGATGACGATGCGCTCAATAGTATCTGTACCAATGATCGTGATGGACCACTTACTGCACACATCAAGATCATAGACAAGTAAAATTTCAAAATTTAAATAACTCCCGACACATTTATCATGCGAAAATACTCCGAATCAAACAGTAAAACGCCTATAACTTTTGAACGGCTGAACCGATTTTATTCAAACATAGCTAAGAACACTCTCGATAAAATCACCTTTCAAACAAAAAAAACTAAATCAAAATCGGTTCATCCGTTTACGCGCTATGATGCCACAGACTAACACACAGATACACAGCAACACACGTGAAACTTATAACACCCCTCTTTTTCCGGCGGGGGTTAAAACCGTTAGCCACCGATACTATAGAGCTTACGGAACCCCCAAGTAATCCTCTGTTCTGTTCACTTTGGTCCGATGGCCCGTAAAATCGGATGTCCAGTCATACCGAGGTTATGTCTATGCGGCGAACCGCAATGCTATTAGAGATGGCCCATAGCAACAGCGGGGAATCTAGGTTAAATCCGCGAGTCTTGCAAATAGAATGCTGATTTCCTCGAGGAAGAGATAAAGCAAGAAAAATCTCTGGATGGTATGTGTATCTATGTGGCTGCGTCATCAAGAAAAGATTATCGGCCGATGTTGTAAATCGGAGGCTGAGCACGGAGCCCGGAAGGCGGAGCGCAGTCCCCGCGGGCGACGGCGGCGTCCGGCGCGCCGTCAATTAGACGGGGAGGGGCCCGGCCGGTGGGCCCCCCGCGCCGGGCCCCACCGGCCCGGGAGGCACGCGAGACGCCGCGCTGCCCAGATACGTGCCACGTTAGGTATATGCCCGGAAATTCGAGCCTATATACCGAGCACATAGCGCGTCCGCCTTGGGCAGCGTAATTAATAGCAAGAGGAGCCCGAATCCTCCGCCGTCCTAATCTTCAACCCTAATTATTATTCAGGGAGTTTTTCTCGGAGCTTGTTTATGCTGGCGGCGGAAGACGCCGTGAGATGAAAGGAATTGTTTGACGCGTTTATGTGACGTCTGTCGTTTTATGTCGGATTTTTCGCCGTTAATGTAATTTGGCGGGGGGTCGCGCTTTGCTCATTATCGAATCACCATCGGAGGGGTTTTTTGAGGGTAGCTTCATTCACACAACCAATACAAAACGGTTGGTTCCGCCAGTGGCGTCTCATCCCATACAAAGAATTTGGCCCGACGTACTGTAATGATTATTTTTTTGTAAATCGATCGCGTTCGGTTCCGTTCCATGGATATAGATGGTGATCTATCCATCGCCGTGGAACGTAACTGAAAGCGATCGATTTACAAAAAAATAATCGGTATAATCAGATGAAAAACGCTAGTTACGTCGGCACGGTTTTGTATGGCATGAGGCATCTGTATGCTAGTATTTTATTATCTGTGGTTCCACTATGCTCTAGTACCGCTATGCGCGACTCGAAAAACACCTACTAAAACGTTCCGCTATGTACGAAATCACATTCGCAGGCAGTGATGAAGAAAAGTGTTACAGTGTAATATTTTATTTAACCATTTAAAAAGTAAATTAAGATAACCTGTATGTAAATTCCGTTACTTTCGCGAAAAATAGTCAATAAACGTTCCGTTTCACCATACTAACGCACACTCGCGTCGCCGCCACTCAACACGTCGCGTCTTTCATTTTGAAAACAAAGTATCTATACATTTCATAGAACTGTAAAAAGAAACGTCTTTCCGTAAAAGAGAATCTATTTCGAACCAAGATTTCGATGTTTAACATCGAAATCTTGGTTCGAAATAGTTTCATTATATTTTAATTATATATAGTTTAATTTCAATATGTTTCAGCTTCCTGCTCAATTTAATTGAATTCAAAGCTTTTCTATCCAACTGTACCTTCCATGTTTACGTAGAATCGAAAAAATTCGTGCATAGCGGTACTTTTTAGTAGGTATTTTTCGAGTCGAGCATAGCGGTACTGGAGTATAGCGGGCCTGGAGCATAGCGGGACTAACCGATACAAAATACAGGTATTATTTCGAATGACGGCTACGTAACGTACACAGCTGAACAATAAAAGTTGTTCAGTTCGTTGCCCGGGAAAGTAGGTCAAAGTTGCGAGGGTAGGAAGAGGAAATATGTATGTAAGTAGGTCTGTCTGTAGTGCGACCGGGTTCGTCTGCCGTCGGCTGTCTACACTGAATCTATTAAATTAATTGCTGTTTTCGTGAACATTTTTATTACTGCGCCGCGTTTAATTTGATTTATCGTTTCCGCGAGACTTGGATGAATTTGTCGAAAGGGACTCTGAACGAGGGCTTTATTAAAAACTTGTTAAACGGCTGCTTTATTGTGATTAAGTTGGTTATGTAAATTAAGATGTCATACTTTTTACCCGGCTGCAAGGAAAGGGTTATGTTTTTCGCGTGTATCTTGTATGTATGTAAGTATGTTTGTATGTATGGAATATTCTTATTACCTCGTATCTTTCTAACCACTTGACGGATTTTTATAATTAAGACGTCGTTAGATAGGTCTTGGCCGCCCAAGTGTTCTTAGATAAGTTCCGTTAAAAAAAAAGAAATATGGCGGATTTTGGGCGCCATATTGTAGAGGTTGCAATTTTTTTTCTTCGCAACCCATCGAGTGGGGTATCAAAATGAAGGGTTTTTAGAGGTGATTACAAAAATATAAAATGTTTGAAAATATTTATTAAAAAAAAAACACTAAAAAGTTGTAAATAAAAAAAGCTAATTTAAAAATCATAAACCCGACTGCTTAAGAAGAGAACCAAAAATCTGTAAACAAGAAAAATCATGCTGTGCAGTCGGAGGATATATATTCGCGAACTGCCTGATCCTCCGACTGCACAGCATGATTTTATCTTGTTTACAGATTTTTAGTTCTCTTCTTAAGCAGTCGGGTTTTTGATTTTTAAACTAGCTTTTTTAAGGCTTTTTTACTTGTTTCGACGGAAACTTTCGTACTATTCTTGAATTTTATTAGGGTTGTTGACAAAAAATATCTATTTAGTCCGTCAGTTATATAACCTAAAATATTGGACACGTATTTTTAGGGTTTCGTAGCCAATAGGCAAAAAACGGAACCCTTATGGATTCGTCATGTCTGTCTGTCCGTCCGTATGTCACAGCCACTTTTTCCCGAAACTATAAGAACTATGCTGTTGAAACTTGGTAAGTAGATGTTTTCTGTGACCCGCATTAAGATTTTCACACAAAAATAGAGAAAAAAAAAATAAGTTTCAGTTTCAAGTATGGGGACATACTTGAAACTGAAACTTATTTTTTTTTTCATCAAACCCTTACGTGTGGGGTATCTATGGATAGGTCTTCAAAATGATATTGTGGTTTCTAATATCATTTTTTTCTAAGTTGAATAGTTTGCGCGAGAGACACTTCCAAAGTGGTAAAATGTGTAAAATATATGATGCACATTTTCATGTAAACTTCCACCGAAAATTGGTTTGAACGAGATCTAGTTTGTAGTTTTTTTTTAATACGTCATAAATCGTAAACCGCAATTTACCAAGTACGGAACCCTTCGTGTCCGACTCGCACTTGGCCGGTTTTTATTTTCTAAACTGAATAGTTGGCGCGAGAGACACTTCCAAAGTGGTAAAATGTGTATCACCCCCCTGTAACTTCTAAAATAAGAGAATGATAAAACTAAAAAAAATATATGATGTACATTACCATGTAAACTTCCACCGAAAATTGGTTTGAACGAGATCTAGTTACTAGTTTTTTTTTAATACGACATAAATCGTAAACCGCAATTTACAAATTATGGAACCCTTCGTGCGCGAGTCAGACTCGCACTTGGCTGGTTTTTTCTTTTGCCACGTAAACAAAAAAATATTACGATACAGTGCGATGAAATATCGTGTAAGGTCACGCTATACTGACAAAGTGACGTCACAAGCCCCCACTCCTGAACTTAGATGCGCTTTATCTTTGTCATTTTTTATTTATTTGATGAAGCAAAAAATACGTGTCCAATATTATTTGATAATCTCACTGACGGACTAAATAGAATTATCATTTTCATACCCAGGAAACATGCCTATTGCTGGCTAGTTTTAAGGTCTTTCTTATGAAGACCAATTATTCGTATTTTTCTTTCAAACTCAAAACCGGAAAAGTCCTAAGGGAATTTTCTCAACCAAAACGAATTGTTCACTTATTTATAACGGCAAGTAAAGTTAGTTTCTACTTTAATTAATTAAAATCTTATATTTGGATACTATTTTTCTTTCCAACATTGTTGAAAAGTAACCTACTAAGCTAAGAACTTTAAGGCTCGGCGCAAACGGGCCGCCGACCACAGCCACCGGTGGCTGTCGCGAGCTACCGCCACATATGTAACAGTGACAGAAGTGCGCGACAGCCACCGGTGTTCGGAAGCCGCCACGTTTATCTATTGCTGTATAGACCAGAAAGGGAATCCCAAATTGCGTGACGTAATTGGTTTTCTGATATCCATTGAGGCGTTGTCGTGCTCCATGGTGATGCGTGCGATGCGTAGGATGCCTAACGCCTAACTGTGCGGAGGTGGAGCAGCGCGACAGTGGCGGGTTTCGGCATCTTGTGTGGCCCGCAGCGTCCACAAGTGGCGAGTCGTGGACACTGCAGTAGCGAGTGGCCGTCACCATCTACATGTGTGCGGTGCGCCTATACAAAATATCTGGTAAAAGTGTGTTAAATCGCTGTCGCTGGCCACCGGTGGCAGTGGTCGGTGGCCCGTTTGCGTCGAGCCTAATAAGAGACGTCGTTTGGGACCTACTCATTAATATCTTAGTATGTTCTACCTAAGAAGGAGCTCTTGGCTAAATATTAACAGCCGCACGAGTCGATCTTCAAGGTTAAGCAACGCTTGCCGAGGTCGGTCTGTGGATCTTTACATAGCGAGTTGCCTCCGTGCCTTCGCAAGCACGTTAAGCCGTTGGTCCCGGCTGTCATTTGAAGATCTTTGACAGTCGTTACAGGTAGTCAGAAGCTTGAGATCTGACACCAGTCTAGCCAAGGGATATCGTGTTACCCAGTTACTGGGTTGTGTAGGTCAGATAGGCAGTCACGAATCCGGTTAGAATGAAAGCCGACCCCGAGATGCACAGATAATATAATACTAGCATACAGATGCCACATCCCATACAAAGAAACGGTGCCACGTTACTAGCGTTTTTCATCTGATTATACCGATTATTTTTTGTAAATCGATCGCGTTCGGTTCCGTTCCACAGCGATAGATAGATGACCATCTAATAATCAATCGGTATCGATAGATAAATCAAATAATCGGTACAGTACGTCGGGACAGTTTCTTTGTATGGGATGAGACACCACTGGCAAAGACTAGGCTGACTGACTATAGGCAAACTTGAGAGTTCATTGAAACAATATGGTATTTAGTCAAAGTTTGTGGCGGTTGACCGCAATTTACAAAAAACTTAATTCAAAAAATCAAAAAACCCGACTGCTTCAAAAGCAAACTAAAAGGTCGTAAACAAGTAGTTGTTTACGACCTTTTAGTTTGCTTTTGAAGCAGTCGGGTTTTTTGATATTTTGAATTAAGTTTTTTTATCAATAACTTTTTAGTTAGATTTTTTTCGAATTAGATACATTTAAACATATAAGTGTTATATATTTTTGAAATCCTTACACCTTACACCTTATTTTGATACCCCACAGGATGGGTTTGGAATGAAAAAAAAAATTCGGGCCCCCACAATATGGCACCCAAAATCCGCCATTTTTCTATTGTCCAATTTTAATATAGCCTATGACACTCGCAGGGTTAAGACGCATCGATTGACGTATGAATCATCAAAATCGGCCAACGCGTTTGGTCTCTGGAACGCCATATAGGAACAAACATACATACATACTTACATACATACATAGACTGATAAGCACATTACCCTCCTTCGGCAGTCGGGTAATGAAACCAATCATCATTTCACACTGCTAGACACAGGCATCAAAATCCAGGGCTACTTAATCCTTGTCCTCTCTGCCGATTCTTGATATTCCGTATATAACCTTCCTGAGTTCTTCAATTTGACTTTCTGCGCATCTAGCTAACCTCTCGAATGTTTTTCCTAAAACTCACCATTTCCACACTCTCTTCTAAACTGTCGCTACCGGTACGAACAGCTGTGACTAGCTGGACAGGACATCGAGTAGTAGAAGTCATAGGACACTGATATTACTGGCAGTTTAGACAGTGGGCAAACTACATCTGACTGCGAATATGTACAATCTGCACATCATATCTTATTGGAGTGTATTCTTTGGCAGAATGAACGAAATATTAGGTTGAATAATGTACAGGCTGCATCTAGAGTTCTTTACTATACGGACCTTGTGGAAACTAGAACAAGTTTCCGTGCGTTCAAGCGTTTTCGCCATACTTAAATACCATAATTTTTATCCGTGGTGCTAGGCAACTGGGCTTATTCCAGTAGTAAACAACCCTTTGTGCCTATTGGCCTTGTTTGTTCTGTATCCTGCACCTAGCCCATTTATTTTATCATCGGACTACCAGACGTACGGCGATACGCCATCGATACATGGTAGACATCCCACCCATACGCACAAAACGTTTTGGGAACACTTTTATTATGCGTACAGCTAAGGAGTGGAATTCCCTGCCGGAGTCTGTGTTTCCCGATAGCTACAATCTAGGGGTCTTTAAGTCAAGAATGAATAGGTTATTTCTAGGCAAGCGTGTTTCACCGTCGACCACATCATCGCTTACCATCAGGTGAGATTGTGATCAAGCGCGAGCCTAAAAAAAAAATATGGAGGGAAGTGATTTTTAAAAAAAAACCTACTTCTCCGTTACTATTTTCTGATTAATTTCGTTGCGGGGTCCAAGACAGTTAAATTCATTCTGCGGGACTTCGTCGAGCTTCATTGCCTCGGCGCTTTTCTGTTGGTCGCCACTGTTGATTCTGGTTTTCAGTTGTTGCAGTGGTTTGGGAATAGTGCGGTGGGATTGTCCTAAATTTAAACAACCACAAGTCTGACCCAACATACACGTACCAACATGACCCCACGACAAGTTAGTACAGCTGACCACGACACCGCTAGCGTCCGGTATAAGCTGTGTGTATGCAGGTAAATCTAGTTATGAACACATTAAGAGTCGCGGTATTCATCGTTATTGCGCGTAACACGGAGCTGTGAGCCACTGGATAGGAAACTAGAGTAAAGGCCATAGGGCAGTGATTATTACTGGTAGTATGGACAATGGACAAGCAAACACAAGTTGGTGTCCACATACACGACCCCTCGACAACTTAGTACAGCTGACCATGACATCGCTGGCGTCCAGTATCGGTACAGCCTGTGTGTCCGCAGGTAACTCTGAATACTAATGAACACATTAGGAGGCACGGTATTCATCGTTACCGTTATACAGAACTATGAGTGACTGGATAGGACACAGTGGAGTACTGGTATGGGTGATAGTTTGCACTGATCACTGACATTGTGCAATTTACACTGATCACTGACAGGGTGCAGTTTGCACTGATCACTGACAGTGTGCAATTTACATTGATCACTGACAGGGTGAAGTTTTCATTGATCACCGACAGTGTGCGATTTACACTGAACACTGACAATGTGAAGTTTGCACTGATCACTGACTGTGCAATTTACACTGATCACTGACAGTGTGCAGTTTGCACTAATCACTGACAGTGAACAGATTGCAAAGAAAATAAAAAAATAAAAACGAAGTATGATTTCAATTCTGGTATGCATATTTACAATTAAGAATACATGATTGGAATACAGTTCGCCTTTCAAAACTTACTATCACACATGTGTGGGCGCGCTATACTGTCCTTTTCCACTAATTCTAAGGTATAGGTCATAAGTAAGCGTGTAGGCACACGTAGGCGACGCGTGTCACTCCTACGCAGCGTTTCTCGCTAAACACGCTCCAGTTAGCACTGTGATCACAGCATTAATGTTTGTGTATTTTGAGTGATGTAATCCAGATGTTTGCTGGTTGTTTTTTTCTTGTCTGAGGGTAGTTGGCTGTGGGCTTGGGAATAATGTTTGGCAGGTCTAAGTTATTTATGTGCAAAAGTTTTTGCGCGAGGAAAAGTCGTCGGTATCAATACAATATTTGCATAGCAAAAAAAATATTAACTTCTTTATTTTATTAACTTTCATACCAGTCAATAATAATCGTAATTATAATAATGTATTTCAATACGTTCAACAAAAAAAAGTTAATTCACAAAATCAAAAAACCTGATTGCTTAAGAAGCGAATTAAAAAGACGTTAATAAGAAGAAAATCGTGCTGTGCATTCGGAGGATACATATTCGCGAGCTGGCTGGCCAAAACCAGATGTATTCTCCAACTGCACAGCATGATTTTCGTCTTATTCACGAGTTTTTAGTTCACTTCTTACGCAGTCGGGTGATTTGATTTTTATTAGAATTAACTTTTTTATAGAACATTTTTGAAATCACAACTGGAAATCCTTTATTTTGATAACCCACACGATGGGTATGGAAGTAAAAAAAAATGGACTCCACAATATGGCGCCCAAAATCCGCCATTTTTCTATTTTTCAATTTTAATGTAGCCAGTGACACTCGCAAGGCGAAAACGAATCGATTGACGTAAGAATCATCAAAATCGGCCAACGCGTTTGGTTACTAGAATGCCACATAAGAACAATCATACATACACTGATAAACACATTACCCTCCTTCGGCAGTCGGGTAAAAAACCGTAGCGCTACTGCTACGACTACGTCGCAGATTGCGCGTTGATTGTCATTGCTACAACTGCTACGCTTTCGTAGCAATCCAAGGATCTGCTACGCCGCGCACCGTATTCATTACTATTGAATTTTGTAAGCTCGTATTTTGTGTATGATTGGCTCTAAATATTAGTCTTTTGAACACGCTTTTGTTAGCGTGGTATGTATATATCTATGTATCAATGTAACGGAATCTTTGAACGTCATTTTCACCCACAAAACGTCAGATTAATTTGAAAATTTGCACAATTATCAAGGACCGATGACAATTCAATAATTTAAATAGTTTGTCCCATTATCCTTACCAGGATCTTCAGGATTAGCGATTGAACTAAAGTTTAAAAAAAGTTAATAAAAATCAAAAAACCCGACTGCAAAGATGTAAACAAGAAGAAATCATGCTGTGCAGTCGGAGGATACATTTATTCGCGAGCTGGCAGACCAAAACTATAAATATCCTCCGACTGCACAGCATGCTTTCTTCTTGTTTACATCTTTGCAGTCGGGTTTTTTGATTTTTATTAACTTTTTTTATTTACATCTTTTTAGTTATACTTTTTTTCGAATTTCTTTTAAACATATAAGTGGTATATATTTTTGTAATCATCTCTAAAAAGCCTTTTATTTTGATACCCCGCTCGATGGGTTTCGAAGAAAAAAAAATCGCAACCCCTACAATATGGCGCCCAAAATCCGCCATGTTCTTTTATTTTAACGGCACTTATCTAAGAACTTAGATTATATTTATCTGGGACATTTACTATCCTTCAAGTCATGCAATGATAAAGAAGTAGAGCGAAGAATCAAAATAACCTGGAACAAGTATTGGGCAATGAAGGAGGTATTCAAGAGTAATCTACCAGTTACACTGAAAACTAAAGCTATGCTGACATGTTTAGTGCCCTGTCTCACTTACGCTGCCCAAACATGGCCTTTGTCAACAAAACAGACTCATAAGGTCAAAGTGTGCCAAAATAGCATAGAAAGGAGTCTCCTGGGCCTTAAGCTAAGCGATAAAGTGAGAATTGAAGACGTCAGGAAAATTACCAAGGTAAAAGACATAGCAAAAACCATAATGACCCATAAATGGAAATGGGCTGGGCATGTCCAAAGATCTCCAGGGAACAAATGGTCCAGAATTGTCACTAATTGGTACCCTATTCACAAGAAAAGACGGAAGGGAAGGCCATTCATAAGATGGAGTGATGACATAGTTGCCACAGTGGGAAATACCTGGAGCAGACTGGCAAGAGACAGAGCTAAATGGAGGGAAATGGAGGAGGCTTTCACCGCTAAAGCGGTCCTTACTACAAAACGCGTTAACGCAGTTTAATAAACTAGAAAACTAACTAAACTAAACTAACAAACTAGAATAAATATAATACTAACACTACAAATAATGTTTAGAATTAATGTAAACTATGTGTAAGGAATAAATAAAGCTTTATTATTATTATTATTATTATTATCTAAGAACACTTGGGTGGCCAAGACCTATCTAAAGATGTCTTAATTATAAACATCCGTCAAGTGGTTTGAAAGATACGAGGTAATAAAGAATATTACATACATACAAACATACATACATACAAGATACGAGCGAAAAACATAACCCTTTCCTTGCAGGCGGGTAAAAATAAATAATATTTAAAAAAACAGCCCTTGCCATCATCGGACTACAAGACGTACGGCCATGCGCCATCGGCACATGGTAGACCCACCCATACGCACAAAGTGTTTTGCTAATACTTTCATTGTGCGCACAGCTAAGGAGTGGAACGGAGTCTTTGTTCCCTGAGAGCTACAACCTTGGGGTCTTCTAGGCAAGCGTGCTTCACCGTAGACTACATCATCGCTTACCATCAGGTGAGATAGTGGTCAAACGCGAGCCAAGCAATAAAAAAAAGAAAACACACTATTTAATGAAAACCAAAACCAAAATAAGAAAATAATTTTCAATAAATTTTAATTAAAAATAGTGTGATTAACTAAAAATGTATTTTATTGTAAAAAAGCGTGGGGTGTAAAAAAGTAGAGACATTTTGAAAATGAAGATATTTTCAAATGTCTCTACTTTTTTTTTAAAAGCAATTTTTAGTATGGTTTTCTATTAAAGCGTGTTTTTGATTTGGATATGTGATTTAGTTATAAAATTGACAAATCATCGTGAATTTTCCGCTTCTGATATTTCTAGTAACCCAATCATTTGTATAATTCGTAACGTACAACGTTCGTTTAGTATTCATTTGTTTTGTTTATTTTTCATAATTATCGGCTAAGTTCATTGTAACATTCTATTGCAATAAGCTGAGTAGATTACCTCACAATATCGTTTCTAGTAAATTAAAATACAACATCTCTGTTATATAGTGTCCAAAGAAACATATTACTTCCGATTGTGTTTGGACCTGGCCCGGACGTTTTGATTTGGGGTAGGTTTTCAAAGCGTTTCCCCTTCGGTACACCCCTAAATACTTGTATAATGTCGGTCTTTGACAGTTCAAGGTTGATTAAGTTTCAAAGTAATCAGGATTTTTTTTCAAAATGTTCTAATGTGGATTGGAATTAAGAATCTGCTTTACAGGTGGTAAACAGTCGGGCAATTTTTATGAATAACACCTACAGTCTAATTACGTAAGTGCATTCGGCAAGGCAAAGGGTTTGACCCCATGAAAGATTATGACTCGCGTTCTCTTTAAATAATTAGGCACTGCAAAAAAATTGTGAACGCTGTCGTTCGGTTTTTCTTTATTTTTGAAAGAGGCCAATAATTCTGGCATATTTTAAATTTTTCCCCAAACACACTATTCTATGTCTTGCCCAGGGTCTCAAACTACCTCCATACCAAATTTCATATTAATCGGTTCAGCCGTTTAGTCGTGAAAAAGTAACATACAAACAAACAGAGTTACTTTTGCATTTATAATATGAGTATCTTATATCCACTGATAGAATGCACAGTCTTAACTGCTGGGTCTAGAAGCAAGAAATTTATCGTGAGAGACCCTCTTGTGAAGGTTTAATATGCGGTGAAAATTGGTATAGAAGTTCGTGATTAATGCTGATGAGATATTTCATCGAGCAAAATAGCAAATCATATAACATACTAATGGCCATTTAACATTAAACCGAAAATATAATAATAAAGATATTGAAGCAGAACAGACATAATCACCCTAAAACAATTATAATTATAACAATAAATAATACGAGTTCCATCTCAGAGTTCCTTAATATTATTAAAAGCGTTTATTCATACGCGGAACCCTTCCTCCGAGGGTGGCACCCTCTGAGAGGGATGGACGGTGGTCCTCGCCTTGTGACTTGGTTCCCTCTTGTCCTGAGGCTCAGAGGTACTGAGGAAGAGGTGAATGTGAGCGATTTGTTCATATGTTTGTGTGGATGAAATATTGCAGTTTCTCTGTTTACAGTTTCTGCGATGAAAAAGCCCTTGTGGTATGCTAACGCCAAGTCAAACTGCAAACAAATAGTTCAACCTATTAGGCAAGAATTGACATAACAACAATGATATTCAAATAAACAGATAAGTTATAAACGCGCGCATTGTGAAGACTCGAATAGGACACAATTGTGACCTTTAGTCTTTAGTTTATGTCACGCATGGTGACGAGCGATAGGCTTTGTTGAAATAAAAACAAAATAAAAAAATGCCATCGTGTGTTTTTAGAAAGTGTACCAATTATGATACCAAAGTAAATAAAACAGAAGGGATTTCATATCATAATGTAAGTACGCAATGTACCTCAATTTACAATTTTTTTTCCTAATTTCTGATATTTGGAGGTTAGAATAAGAAAAAAACATTGGTGGTCAGAATAATGTTTGTTTACATTGACACGCAAGTGACAAACACTAGTTGTCTCATTTTTTCTTATTGGTTTTATCAAGCCATCCCTTTCGACTTGTAGTGAAATGTCAGAAAAATGAAAAGTGTGAATGTGTGCTGCCACTGCTGCGCGGAACACTTTTATTTGAATATCATTGCATAACAAACTTCATCTTTATTTATTTATATTTATATATATATCGGCACTTTTATAGATTTCGTTCTGAAGAGATGACTGATGGTTTCGAATGACACTGACAGATGTCAACTTGACATAACACCAAGCACTAGTTTTTGGCGCGAACAAGAGGAGTTCAGACAGAAGATCGAGGCAGAAAGCTGGAAACAAATTATCGGACGCGGCTTACGGACGTGACTGACAGCCGCGGCTTATAGAGTATCTAAGTAATGAATGTACATTACATTGTGCAAACTATCGGACATAAGGCGCGGACGTGACCTTGGGCGTTTGGACGTCCGATAGATATCTGGCCCGCTGGATGTTTGTGTCAGCCGAAAACGTCCGCGGACGGTGTGCACGGGGTACGGGACGCGTCCGAGCGTCAGACCAACCCAGACTACGCGATATCTCGTACGTGCGTGCGAGGTTATAAATAAAAATGGATGAAATATTTATCGAGTGTGTTCGCAGCAGAGAGTTGCGTCCTCACTTTTACTACTCGACATGTTTCTAAGTAAACATAATCTTCATTGAATAAGCTATATTGTCTATGGAATAAGCGCTCGGACGCGTTCGCAAGCCGCGTCCCAAACGACTGTGCACACATATCAGCCGCGGCTTGTAAGTCGCGTCCGTCAGCCGCGTCCGATAATTTGTTCCCAGCTGAGGGCGTTTTGGATTGAGTTGTTAATTTGTGATAAAACTGAACTTATGGGGAAATACAGTGAGAGTGACCGATTGTTCGTGTAGATCAAACTACGTGTCTGGTGGAATGTCGTTTAAGTTATACATAAGGTGATCAGTTACATTGTGATTGTGACCCTACATACAAGCGAATAAGTTGGTTTGTTTACCATCTAGCCCGATAGGACCCATGCAATAATGGCTTTACATAGTCTTCCCTACATATATATACTTTATTGTACACCAAGATTAAAACAATAATACATACAGAAACCTTAAAATAAAAAGAAACATACAACAGGCGGCGTTTTTCTGCGATTTCTTCTAGGCAACCCAGAATGGAGAGGGATAGCCTGGACACGGGTTGCACTTGGTGCAATTTTAAACTAAATCAAAAGCTACAAACATAGTAAGCGCTAAATATAAAATACATATTTTTTTTTTTTTTTTCTTATTTGTTATAGGCTCGCGTTTGATCACTATCTCGCCTGATGTTAAGTGATGATGTGGTCGAAGGTGAAGCACGCTTGCCTAGAAGTAACCTATTCACTCTTGACTTGAAGACCCCAAGGTTGTAGCTATCAGGAAACAAAGACTCCGGCAGGGAATTCCACTCCTTAACTGTACGCACAATGAAAGTATTTTCAAAACGCTTTGTGCGTATGGGTGGAATATACACCATGTACCGATGGCGCATTGCCGTACGTCTTGTAGTCCGATGATGGAAAGGGCTAGGCGGAATCAAATTGTGCAGTTCCATCGCACACTCCCTGAAATGTATCCGATAGAAATCCGACAGGCTGGCAACTCGTCGTCGGTGTTCAAGGCTCTGGTGCTTTGAGTCAACCAGCGCGTCGTTGCCGATAAGTCTCTTGGCCCGTCTGTCAATCGACTCAAGTGCATCAAGTTGGTACCTGGCAGATCCGTCCCAGAGATGAGAGCAGCGGCCTAATTGTGTAACTGAATTCGGCAAAGGAAACAATCCAGAACCTTCCCAAAAAACACACACATACAAACAACTTTGTTCGAATTGCGAAACTAATTTGTGCGGAAACCATTTGATTTCTTTCATTTCACAGATTACTAATATGTAGCTAGTTTGAGTGGCAGGTCATCTACTGCGTTATGTTTCTTCAAACTCGAATGATTTATTTCCAAATAATTATGACATAATTTAATTTTGTTTTACTTACAACTAATGGCCTTCCAATGCTTTTAATTAAAAATGTACAATGGTTCCCAAAAACTGAAAAAAATATATTTAAACGGTACGCTACGCTATACGCCGTGACTTAATACGTGTAATTAAACGCATTTATTCAGTGGTTCTAGGTAGTGATTTTTAATCTATGATAAATAAGTTTTCTGCCGTTTCTGCGACCTTGCGTATTCATATTATTATTAAATACATAGACATACTAAATATATTTCCTATCTCAATGATTAAATATGAGTATAGTTTTTTTATTTATGTAGTGACTTGTGTGTGTATTATTTATTTCATACGGCAACAGTCAACACTGTTTGAAATAATGTAAGGTTTCTATAAAGTAACTTAGTTAGTAGTAATCTTATGACTAATAACAAAACAAAATTACATGTTAATAGTTAGGTTTAAATTAAACTAGCCTTACAAACATACCGGCAGTTAGGAGGAAAAAAACTTTGTTGTGCTGAAATTAAGTGAGTACCTAATTACCTAGCTAACAATTTCTTTCTGTAAGGTAAGATAAGTATAACAGAACCCTACTCTAGAAGAGAGTATTACGTTTGTTGCTTTTACTTAAGTTCTGTTGTTTTTTCTTCAGTTATGCCTGCTAATCCTAAAATATCTGAACGCCAGGGGATCGGAGACGAACGAAGGTCCCAGGGAAAAGCTGGCAAACCTCGTCAAATAGGAAGAGCTCGCAGCCCGCTTCAACAGCGTGGGGCTCGGCTGCTCTAAAACAGGGAAGGAGTGGCTTAAAGTAGGTGTAATTATTACATGAAATTAGTTGTAATGTTGTGAAGTGATGACGACATGTCAAGCTATACCTAAATTGCCCATAAAATCTGCCCGTCATGTCATTGTTGTAATTTAAAGTTCATCCAAAGAAGTGCATATTTAAACCCTTAGTGGTGGGTGGTCACTATAAATTACAGTAGAATCCGTTTATTATGACTCCGCTTATATTGACCAACCGATTATTATGACGTAATTACACTACGAAGTTTGGTTTTCATATAAAATTCTTTATAAAAAAGTCGGATACAATGACTTCCCTTGATGATATGTCGCTTATTATGACCCATTTTATCATAAGAAACAAAGGAATACCTGTCAGCGGCCCTATGCTACATGAAAAGACAAATGTTTTTGCCATGCGTTTTGTTATTCTCGACTTCAATTGTTCTGCAAGCTGGATCAGTCGTTTTAGTGTTCGACAAAACATTGTGGCGGGAAAATTTGTAAATACTTAAGTACATATTTACATAAAAAAGTGTCTTTTTCACAAAACGCTTTGTATGACGTCCGCATATTATGACGTGTTTGTCAATTCCTTTCGATGTCATAATAAACGGACTCTACTGTATGTCAAAACTACAATGATTTGTTTATGTTTTTGCTATATCATTTGACTTATCTAATTTAATAATGCTTGTCATGTCTTAAATATTTTATTTAACTTATAATAGTATTGGAATGTTGCAAAAGGTACAATGATTTTATTTGTTTCTGTTATTAGAAGGCAAAATATATAGAGGGCAAATAGATATTGGTTGTCTGGTATATATCGCTGTCAGTGATAAGACTGCCTTTGTACCCGTATAATTAAGTTTTCCTTATAAAATAGATGTGTAACTTTTATGGTGTACAATAAAGTATATTCTTTAATACTTGTTTTGAATGACATAGCATGACACTCATTTTATTTTATTTTATTGATGGATATCATTTAGTGACATCTGTACATTATAATAAATAGAATTAAAAATTGACATGGAATTATTCCCTTAGGACTTAACCAGTGAGACCAATAGACCAAACTACAGTTTTTTGTTATATGTAGAAAACACAGTGTATCTATCGGCTATTATTTGTAATAACCTGTAATAAGCATTTAAATATTTGACTTTGATTATTCTTATTGGACGATTAAACATTTGTTTTATTTAATTTTTAAGGAACTCATGGTGCGTGTGCGTCCGTGCCGAGGGCGAGGAGACCATGTATGTATTATCTATTTGTTTTGAAAAACTTAAATATGACTAAAACTTTAGAATCCATTGATACATAATTATGTTTTGTATTTCAAAATATCTAAGAATCCAAATTAAATTATGTTTTCAGACAATCAGATGGCCCCTCCTCGGATGGACACAAGCAGATGACTGCAGAAGCCCTGCAGGGCCTTAACAGGATTCAGCAGAATGTTCTGAGGATGCAGCAGGATGCTTTTGGCCACTATATCGACTGATGATGTGGTTGATAGTGAAGCACGCTTGCCTAGAAGTAACCTATTCACTCTTGACTTAAAGACCCTTTGACTCTTTTTAAATCGGTGAAGTAGATTTTGAGTTCATCCATTTCAAACATTCAAATCTTTCCCCTATGTTTGAATATATAGGGCCACACTATAATAATATAGGGCCTATATTAATATAGTGTAGATTTGAGTAAAAATTATTGTATGCTCTGTCTGACCACAGCCATATGCTGAATTCTGTTAAGGCCCTGCAATGTCTCTCGAGGACTAACAAAATACTTGAATGTTTATCGCTAGTCCTCAACAGAGGCGCAGGGAGAGTAGAGACTTGGGCGCGATTTTTATTTAACTAAAACTGCTTTATTAGATTTTTCAAAAATCAATATTCCTATTTAGGAATCGTTGATTTTGGACATATTTGACTTATTGGCTTTTAACATGTTTTGTATTTGATTATGAGAATTATACTTTACCATGTATGACAAGGGCGGATCCAGGTTTTTTTTCTGGGAGGGGCACAAAGGGCGGGCGGGCAAAAAAAAACATTTTTATTTCTACAAGTTCAATGTATAGGAAGGTTTCTGAGGGTGTCAAAACAATAGACAAATTAAATGTTTAATAAAGACAGTTTTCTTTTATGTTTCCTGCTAAAGATGTCCAGCACTTCATTAACGTCAATTTTTGCAACGTCTTGATGGATATGCATTAAAGCCTCTTATATGCATTTAAAGGCTCTTCTGTCATCCTGTTGCGACTAACTTTAAGGGCAGGTAGTCTCACTTTTACATCTCTTTGATTCATTATTAAATAAACAAATAGTGGTAGTTTAAATGCAAAAAAAAATATATATATACTTTTTATTTCTGAGATTCAAAACATGATATCGAAACCGTCGCTCGATAAAAAAACTGAAAAGGACTTCTATAACGATGTTTTTTTATAATTTTCTTATTTTTCTGGATGATTATGAAAAAAGAGTTGTTAAAATATATGAAATAAAATAACAGAAAGAACATGAGTGCAACTCTTGTCTATTTCTGTCTGAAATAGCGAATTTTTACACGCTTTATATTAGCTTCACCTGTATGTATGTTTGTAACCGACTTCTTTTGGCGCGATTTTGACCCACTTTTCGTTTTTTTTTCACGATCAAGATTTTCTTCAAACTTTTTAGATTTATCGAGGACCGATGACAATGCACTAATTTGAAAAAAAAAAAAATAAGTTGTTCAAAATTAGTTGCCGAAAAAACAGCTTTAATATATATCCTACTAGCAGTTCCCCGCGGCTTCGCTCCCGCTTTCTCCATTTTCGGGATTAAAAAATAGCCTATGTCACTCAGGAATAATGTAGCTTTCTAATGGTGAAAGAATTTTTGAAATCGGTCCCGTAGTTTCAGAGCCTATTCGGTACAAACAAACATACAAACAAAAAATCTTTCCTCTTTATAATATTGGTATAGACTATAAGGAAGGTAGGCACAAGCGCCCCTGGTAGAATAAATGTACATAATATTTCTAGATATAGATATATATTTTTTTTATTTTTTTTTATCGTTCATAGGCTTGCGCTTGACCACTATCTCACCTGATGGTAAGCGATGATGTGGTCGACGGTGAAGCACGCTTGCCTAGGAAAAACCATGTTATTTTACATGGATATATAGATATACAGTCTTGTAGTTTTCGTTTTTTATTAATTATAACTAAGCGACACTGAATTTATTAGCCATTCGCATTCGGTGAAATTGTCGATTAGAATTAAAAAAAAACAAACTAAAAAGTAGAAAATAAATAATAGTTTAAAAAAAACTAAAAAACACGCTTTTTATAGAAAACCGAACTAAAAAATAGAAAATAAATTTAAATTAAGAATAGTGTTAAAAATTTCAATAAATATAAATTAATAATATTTATATAATTCACACAGAATAAAAAAAATAAAGCGTGGGGTGCTTTTTAAGATATTATTGAAATGATAATCACTCGACTCATATCTGTCAATTAAATATTTATAACTATTAGACCAGGGTAGAAGCCTTTAAAAATAATAAAAAGTGAAAAAAAATAATAGTAGGATGAAACCCATTGGAAAAGGAGGGAAATATTATAAAAATAAAAGGAAAAATAATTTACGGGCGATCTGAGGTCGGGAAGGGGATGGGGGTGGGTTTTTTAGGGTAAAAACGGGTTTTCTCGATTTCCGGCAAAACTAAAAGTCTTATCGAAAAAACTCAAATAGCAAAGTTGTAGGTAATAAAAAGATCTAAAACTTTTGTATTTACACTTTTTTCACATAACCTCAAAATTTATGTGAAAAATCTAAAAAACCAAGCTTTGGTTTTTTATTTTTATCTTTTACAATTTTTTTTTTTTTTTTAACGAGATTTGGTGAAAACTTACCTTTTTATGTCCCAAATACGCTGTAATTTATTTGATTAAAAATATTTATTTTTTCACCTTATTTTGAATTAATATCGAAAAAACACCCTAATTTTCAATCGAAAATTCACCCGTCAAAATATCAGTTTTTTTTAAAAAGTTGTTATGGTTTCTGTTCGTTGAAATCTCTACTTTCCGATGGTGTAAAAAAATATTCATTAATATTGTAAATTTTCTCAGAAAATGCAAAAAATAAAGGTAATATTTATTAAGACATCTACAATATTTTGAGTAAATTGTAGAATCTTCTTTAAATTATATGCGTAGATGACTATTTATTGCTATTTTAAGATAACTGATATACCTGAGTGACCTACGGAAAATTTTAGCCCATCAAAAGGTATTTTATAGAGAAGTAGGGAAGGGACTAGGAGGGTCTGGGCCTTATTACCTGTTATTTCGTTTTTAAATTAAATTATATGTATCATAGTAATGTATATTTTTTATACACCATCAAAAAGTAGAGATTTCAACGAACAGAAACCATACCAACTTTTTTAAAAAAGCTGATATTTTGACGGGTGAATTTTCGATTGAAAATTAGGGTGTTTTTTCGATATTAATTCAAAATAAGGTGAACAAATAAATATTTTTAATCAAATAAATTACAGCGTATTTGGGACATAAAAAGGTAAGTTTTCACCAAATCTCGTTAAAAAAAAAATTTTTTCTAAAAGATAAAAATAAAAAACCAAAAACTTGGTTTTTTGGATTTTTCACATAAATTTTGAGGTTATGTGAAAAAAGTGTAAATACAAACGTTTTAGATCTTTTTATTACCTACAACTTTGCTATTTGAGTTTTTTCGATAAGACTTTTAGTTTTGCCGGAAATCGAGAAAACCCGTTTTTTACCCTTAAAAACTCACCCCCATCCCCTTCCCGACCTCAGATCGCCCGTAAATTATTTTTCCTTTTATTTTTATATTCCCCTCCTTTTCTAATGGGTTTCATCCACTATTATTTTTTTTGGTTTTAAAAATTATCGACCCTGGTCTATATTCTATATACGCACTTGCAAATTGAAAGATGATAATCAGCGTTTGCACGAGCGGTACGGTCGAGGGAAAGCGCGGGTCGGGGCGGAGCGCCGATTGGCTAGCTGTTGTAGGTATTTAACGCGCCACTGTTACCGCGAAGCGAGCGGCGCGCTCGCGTGTGCGTTATACCGACAAAACTCACAGCAAAGGTGTGTAGAGAAGGCTTAATTAGCTATTGCTTTTAAAAGTTAATAAAAATGCCCCAAGTCGTATTTCATACAATTTTTGACTATCTAAATAATTATTTATGTTTTTGAAAACATAAACAGACGGACTAAATAGACACATTCATGCAAAAAAAAAATTCTACTGTTATTGAATCAAAATGACACCGATCGAAATTGCCAAACTTTTCGTCATGAGTGTCATTTTCATGGTTTTTGGGGTAGCATTTTACAAATATGAGGACAAAATGAAAATACAAGATGAGCCGGCCGAAATTTTTGATACTTTCTTCATGGGTGTCATTTTCTTGTTTTTCAGGGTCGCTTAATGCGAATTTGTAGTCAAAATAAAATTCCAAGATGCCGCCTACCGAAAATTTTGAAACTTTCGTTATGGGTGTCATTTTCATAGTTTTCGGGGTAGGCAATTGTAAATATGTGGTCAAATTGAAAATATAAGATGGCGCTGACCGAAATTTTTGAAACTTTCGTCATGGGTGTCATTTTCATAGTTTTCAAGGTGGGTAATTGTGAATATGTGGTCAAAATGAAAATATAAGATAGCGCCGACCGAAATTTCTGAAAATTTAGTCATGGGTGTCATTTTCAGGGTTTTTGGGTCTCTAAATGCGAATTTGTGGTCAAAATAAAATTCTAAGATGGCGCCTGCTGACATTTTTGAAACTTTCGTCATGGGTGTCATTTTCATAGTTTTCAGGGTAGGTAATTGTGAATATGAGGTCAAAATGAAAATACAAGATGGCGCTAACCGAGATTTCTGAAAATTTCGTCATGGGTGTAATTTTAATGGTTTTTGGGGTTGCTAGATACGAATTTTGGGTCCAAATGTAATTCCATGATGTCGCCGACCGAGCTTTATGAAATTTTCGTCATGGATGTTTTTGTTCGGCGCCATTTTATGTTTTCATTTTGATCCCATATTTACAATTAGCCACCCAGAAAACCATGAAATCGACACCCATGACGCGAAAGTTTCAAAAATTTCGGTCGGCACTATCTTAGATTTTCATTTTGACCCCATATTAGCATTTAGTTACCCCAAAAACTCTGAAAATGACACCCATGACTAAAGTTTCAGAAATTTCGGTTGGCGCCATATTATATTTTCATTTTGACCACATATTCACAAATACCAACCTCGAAAACTATGAAAATGACACCCATGAAGTATCAAACATTTCGGCCGGCTCCATCTTGTATTGGAGCTCGTGGGTAAATAATAACAACCGCACTGGTCGATCATCAAGGTTAAGCAAAGCATGACGAGGTCGGTCCGTGCCTCGGAAAGCACAATAAGCCGTTGGTTCCGGCTGTCATTTGAAGATCTTTGACAGTCGTTACGGGTAGTCAGGAGCTTGTGATCTGACACCAGTTCTTGCCAAGGGGTATCGTGTTACCCAGTTTCTGCGTTGTGGAGGTCAGATAGGCAGTCGCTCCATGTAAAACACTGGTACTCAGCTGAATTCGGTAAGACTGGAAGCCGACCCAATATAGTTGGGAAAAGGCTAGGCAGATATTTATATATACTAGCTGACTCGGCTAACTTTGTTTTGCCATAAAACACCAAACATTCATCTACCCTACTGTACCCTACCCTACTATGTCCTTTTCCTGGTTCTAAGCTGCTTCCCCACCAATTTTCAGCCAAATCGATTCAGTCGTTCTTGAGTTATAAATAGTGTAACTAACACGACTTTCTTTTTATATAAAAAATATTTTTTAAGATTTGTAAAAAGCTACCCCGAAAACCATGAAAATGACACATGACGAAAAGTTTGGCAATTTCGATCGGTGTCATTTTGATTCAATAACAGTAGAAATATTTTTTTTTGCATGAATGTGTCTATTTAGTCCTTCCGTTTATGTTTTCAAAAACATAAATAATTACATAGTCAAATAATTGAATAAAATACGACTTAGGGCCTTTTTATTAAATTATAGGTATACAGTATAAGTTATTATTTATTTACTACGCATTGTAACTCTCATATTTTATTACCCTTTAAAAGCAATAGAAAATGAGCCTTCACTACCTACCTTACCTTTGCTGTGACAGTTTTGTCGGCTTTACGCACACGCGAGCGCGCCGCTCGCTTCACGGTAACAGTGGCGCGTTAAATACCTAGAAAAGCTAGCCTTAATCGGCGCTCCGCCACGACCCACGCTTTCCCCCGACCGTACCGCTCTCGCAAACTCGGATTATCATCTTTCATTTGCAAGTGCGTGAAAGGGATACAACGAACAAAATTCGCAATTCCAGCCTTAAATAGACAAGAGTTTCACTCATGTTCTTTCTGTTATTTTATTCATATATTTTAACAACTCTGATAATTGGATTTGCTTCTACGTATGAACTGTGATGGAATCTCCACAGTACACACAAATACCGTCTGGGGGAGGGACACGTGCCCAAGTGCCCCTCCTCTTAAATCGTGTGCGTTTCGATGGCGCGGCCACGGCGTTTTTTTTGTAAAAGATGATTCCCAAAACCATAAATTTGTCAAAAAAATGATTAAAAAGTTTTAAGGGTTTGAACGTGGCCGCGCCATTGAACGCGTCGAACCGCGCGGCCACGGAGATCTTTAAAACTAAGCGTTGCAGAGACCTGAAATTTAGGTACATAACAGAATGAATTTGTAAAAAAAAATAAAAATATAGAAAAAAATCCTAGGTTTATATTTTAGGAGCTGTAACACTAAAACTCCATGGCCGCGCCATTGAAACGGTGAAATCACGTTATCGCCGATATCTCGCTGAAAAATAATCGCAAGAGGTCTGAAGTTTTTTGTACTACATAGATTTGAATTTGTCAAAACATGTAAAAATATAGAAAAAAATCCTAGGTATATTTTCGAGCGAGAGCGAGATATCGGCGATAACGTGATTTCACCGTTTCAATGGCGCGGCCATGGAGTTTTAGTGTTACAGCTCCTAAAATATAAAGCTAGGATTTTTTTCTATATTTTTACAAATTCATTCTGTTATGTACCTAAATAGACCTTATATGTGATGTTCTTCAGAAAGGCCAAGTGCGCAGTACCCATAACCGGCGTGTGTGTATGACTAGATGTATGAATGTGTGTGAAGCAAAAGAAGTATGTAAGGATCGTAACAGGTGGCGTTCTGTAGTTTCTGCCTACCCCCATGGGAAAAAGGCGTGAGTTTAAATTTCAGATCTCTGCAACGCTTAGTTTTAAAGATCTCCGTGGCCGCGCGGTTCGCCGCGTTTCAATGGCGCGGCCACGTTCAAACCCTTAAAACTTTTCAACCATAACTTTGACAAAGGTGAACGGCAGATTTCGTACCGCATACTTTTTTCGTTGTTCGGTTATAGAATTTATACCACTTATTAAGGCAACTAAGCCATTTATTTTTATGTAAGTTAACTATTTTTAGAACTTCGGATTAATAAATAATATCAGTAAAAAGATTTGAATAAATAAACGTAATCAAATCGTACATTAAACGCAGTAATGTTTTAGAAGTTGCCTTTTGTAAAATAACTCAAATATTAAAATGATAATTAATTATTCAGAAAAACATATAACATTAAATATAATCAAACTCATCATTATCAAACTGTTGCAATCCGCTGCTGGACTTAGGTATCTTATAATGCCCTGAATAGGTACAATCCTCATCTCAATCTACCTACTTAATGGTAAGTAAATAAAACACAAAAAGATAGCAAAAACAATTTAGAACATTTACTTTACACATTATGTAACAATATGTAACATTTACCTATAGGTAACATTGGTACACTAGTACATAACCTTAAAAAATAAAACTGGATATAACTTATACGTCCCAAGTTCTAAAAATCTAAGAATTTAAAAAGGGATTATCTATCATATAAACTACCAATTAAAACAAAAAAATTCCCGAAACACGATTTTTTATTAGCGGTACGAAATGCCCATACAAGCCTGCCATTCGCCTTTATGGTTTTGGGAATCATCTTTTACAAATTTTTACATTATCTTGGCATAGTTTTTTTTAAAAAAAACGCTATGGCCGCGCCGTCGAATCGCACACCTTAAATCCGCCCTTGATGTTCCTTCTTGACTTTTGTTAAATTAGCTACTAATAGGTGACATTGTTTTGTCTTTGATGGATAAATTATTTCATGTATGACATCTGACTATTTGAATAAATATTATATTTTCAGAATACATTGGTTTTTATTTGATAATGGATAACTATTTATAAACTTCGGACCTTCCGTATTAATAGAATTTTGAATGTTCCGATAACCGTGTTTACCTGAAGAATAAATATCAGCAGTAGTTCAATGCAACAAACAGCTTTTGCGTTGAAAAAGTTATTTTCAATGCAAAAGCTGTGCTGTCAAATTCCCATTTTAATTCCTCGGATCTGACGATTGAAAAATCTGCCCTCAATCTATTGTCCTTTGTTATTTTCTATGTTGTCACTTATTTCTTAGGTTAATTATTTCCTATTTTAACCGACTTACCAAAAAAGGAGGAAGTTCATGTTCGACTTCTTGTATGTTTTTTTTTATGTATGTTCACCGATATCTCTTTCAATTGTAGACCGATTTTGAAAATTCCTTTTTACCCGACTGCCGAAGGAGGGTAATGTGTTTATCAGTCTATGTATGTATGTTTGTTCCTATGTGGCGTTCCAGAGACCAAACGCGTTGGCAGATTTTGATGGTTCATACGTCAATCGATGCGTCTTAACCCTGCGAGTGTCATAGGCAACATTAAAATTGGATAATAGAAAAATGGCGGTTTTTGGGTGCCATATTGTGGTGGCCCAAATTATTTTTTTCTTCCAAACCCATCGTGTGGGGTATCAAAATAAAGGGTTTTAAGAGGTGATTTCAAAAATATATAACACTTATATGTTTCAATGTATGTAATTCGAAAAAAACTAACTAAAAAGTTATAAATAAATAAACTTAATTCAAAAAATCAAAAAACCCGACTGCTTCAAAAGCGAACTAAAAAGTCGTAAACAAGGAAAATATCATGCTGTGCAGGCGGAGGATACACCAGATTTTGGTCCGCCAGCCCGCGAATATGTATCCTCCATAATTGTAGACCAATTTTGAAAATTCTTTTTTTGTTTGAAAGAGTATATTCCAAAATTAGTCCCATTCTTATTTGGTGAAGATCTGATGAAGAACTTCGGAGATTTACAACAGAACTCATCAATAAATAACGACAAATCTCTCGGGATTGCTGCAATGGCATGTTTGTTCATTGTTTATACCATTTCATAACATAAAATCACGCCAGTACGCTCTAAAGGGGTACGCAGATGTGTACAGTTCACCTTGGTGCACTTTCATTTCGCCGGTTATGTTCAGTTTCATGATATTCGGGTAATCTATTCTAGCATCATAGGTACCTTACGTAACTACTTGCCTATTAGAGAGGTACAACAAAAAAGTGAAAAATAAAAAAAATACTACCGACTTAAAAGTGAAAAAACTCTAAAGTGAAAAATAACTTTATTTTTGGAAGTCAAAATAATTGGTACCCACCAAAGACACCGACTTCCAAAAATAAAGTTATTTTTCACTTTGTAGTTTTGTTATTTGGAAGTCGGTAGATTTTTTTTGTAAAAAAGTTTTTTGGAATTTTTGATGTGTCGTTAGTGACCTATAAGCTGTCAGCGGCTAGCTAAGTGTATGTATAAAATGGGTAGGAACAGAAAATAATACAACAAAAAATAGTGATAATGTATTTATTTACAACTGATTAAAATCAAGAATATGAAAAATTGTTGTAGTTATAGTAATTGTTTAGTTTAGTTGATATGCACACGTTTCCACATCTCCTGTGAGATAGTGTACTTGGCTTTTTTTTTAACAAGGTTTCCCCGGTAAGCCCATTCCGCAATCTATTTAACTGTGATCCTGTTTACTTAAAAAATATTGCAAGTATCAAATTACATGCTCCTTTTGCTTAATTTACGTTCATACATCCAGTCATACACGCACGCCAGTCATGAGTACACAAATCTGCCTAGTAAATACCTATTATTAGTCTCCTTACATTCAATCCTCTTACCAGCATGGGTGTTCACCATCTAAGCATGTTCTTCAATGTCTCTCACTATATCTTCTTTAAACCACAACATGTCTTATTACATCATTCCTCGTCTATCATTAAAACACGCATTTCCTCAGCATTTATTCTACTTTCATGTCTTTTTTGGTGGGCAAGCAGGAAAATTTGTAAATACCTATGCAGTCTTGCACAACTAACTTTCACTTCCATACATAAGTAAAGGCACCAGCACACTATTGTGAAAAGATTGTTGAAGAACCTTTTTGTACATGGACTGGCTGGTCACAATCGCTGTAATTGGAGAATAATGTATTACCCTGTGAGCTAGTAAACATCGCCAGCGACTCAAACTCCAATGCAGCGCTCGACCACATTGCGAGTGTCAACATGGATTTTTGAAGATCTTAAGATCTTTACGCGTATCCGGAGTCTCCTGAAAAAATAAGTCAGTATAGGCAATCTTGTTTAATTACCTACAACAAAAATATAATATATTTTTCAATAAATAATTTTGGTTACCTATTAGCCAGCATACTTCGTCTTCATCATGTAAGTTCTGCATGAAATTTTGGACAGGATACTGTTTCCAAATATGGGAGTCACCCCAGAATGACGCATCATTATATTGAATGTGTAGTTCGGCATCACAAATCTAAAAGTTAAACAAACAATTAAATCTCATCAAATATCCTGCCATATATACTATACAAATAGTACCTATGTATGTTCTAGTAGTGCGGGTATTTTTTTAAATTAAAATACATACTTATAACACTGGTTAAACTTTTAATAATCAAGTCTCTGTTCATGTTCAAATTATCAGAAGGATATAATTAATTACAAAAACTTAGTCACAACTTAATTACAACAAAAAATTAGTAAAAGAAAGAAATATACCTACTTACAATGAATACATTAAAACTGATAAAGCTTTCTGTAGAAATAAGCTTCCTCATTTTCATGAGGTCGGATTACAGCAATATGGGTTCCATCAATGCAACCCAACACACCGGGCAATTGAAACATATCCATAAATCTGAAATCAAATAATTAGGATTAGGTATTATGTATTTATTTAATACATAATAAAATCAAACACTATAAGTAAATTTGCATTACATAAATGCTGATTCTCATCATTTTTGTGTAAAACAATGGTAAATAATAGTCATAGATGTTTATGACTTTATATTAATACTAGTTGTTCCCAGCGGCTTCGCTCCTGTGGGCCACCCACAAGACCCATTTTTCGAGATTAAAAAATAGCCTATATCTTTCAGAAATAATGTAGCTTTCTATTGGTGAAAGAATTTTTTAAATCGGTCCAGTAGCTTCCGAGCCTATTTGGTACAAACAAACAGAAAATCTTTTCTCTTTTTAATATTGGTATAGATATATAGGTATTCCACTTGTTTTCATTGTTATTTCATTTCATACTCACTTCCTTTTTACAGAACCCTTCTCTTCCTGTGTCATAGAAAAACTAATATATTTTCGAAGAATCTCAATGCTGTTGAGAGCTTCAGTAACCTAAAACAAAAAGAACATTATGTCAGAAACTTAGGGTTTAAATACAAAAGAATTTAAGTAGCATTTACCTCGCACAGACAATCATGTACGGTTGTTTGTGATAGCCCCAGATGGTAATATACACCAATAGTTTTTTGATAAGCATAAAAGCAGCTGCTGCTAAAACCTGCACAAACATATTATTTCTTTAAGCAATTATTTATGGACCATTTTCCACATGCACCAATATTGTGCTTGGTTTTTTTATAAGTAAAGGTTTTTACTGGCCATTGAGTTTCTGCCCCACATACATTACCTAGGTTTTGAAAAACTAGCTTCAACTTTGTGACTAATTGACTGGCAGGTTGATAATGCAAAAACGGTTTATTAGAAATAAATAATTTAACTTTGCCAGCCTATGTCTAACACACTTTGTAAAGATTAAACTTAACAATATGTACTTAGAGGTTTAAAAGTTACCTTAAGCTGAGGGCGAACTGCAGAAGAAAGAAGAGAGTTAGAAGTGGAAACACTTCCTCATAAAGCTTCAAGAATTGAAGTTTGGTGATCCTAAAGTTAGCAAATCGAGAGGGTTGCTGGCACTACTCAAAAGACTACGGTTTACTTTATTTTAAGCATTGCTTTGAGGAGCTCCTCTTCTCCGAGATGCACCAAATAACCTCGTGACATTGTGAATGCTGAAAAAACAATAAAATCTAATTAGAAGATAACTAAAAGTGAGGTTAACTTCACGCTACTTACTTGGAGCTCTCGAGTATTTCGGCGGTATGTAAAATTGATAATCCATTCCATTGATAATCATCATCCCTCAAAACCAATCGCACAGAACACTAGGCAGACCGAAGGAAGTAAGAGCGTAGCCCGTCGGGGCCACTTTTACAAATTTACACACGGATTAATTGCACACTAAATCACTTTCACAATCAATCAAGATGTTGACTTACACTTTTACGTGTTAATTTAGAAACGAATACGAGTAAATCATAAAAATAAGTGCAACGACAAATCCTATTATCCTAGGCGCCAAAAATTATTGGACACATTGAATGATCAATGTGTGTGTGCATCAATGACAGCGACGAAACAAGATAACGCTTGACAAATTATATGACATTTGCATTATACAATTAGAATTGAGTGAAGTTTTCTCTCGATTCTGCCGCTTTCATTCAACTAACCAATCAATTCTACGTCAAAATCAATTATGGGAAAGAAGCAACTTGCTTCGTTTTCAGAGTGTATATGTGTGTGTTTTTGGGAAGGTTCCGGATTGTTTCCTTTGCCGAATTCAGTTACACAATTAGGCTGCAGTACTCCATGCATGACCGAACTTGCGCTTTATACAAGTTAAGCAGCTGTTCAGGCGTGAAGTACCTTCTAAACATACATATAAATATACAGGCAAGAAAATAATACAGCTCAAACAAGAACAAGATCACAGTGAAAGGTAGTGCTCCTTTACCAGTCTTTTAAAGATCGGTAGTGATTGCGCGCGTTTGCCTTTCTTTGAATCGGTTTTATTGTTTAGTCAGAAATGAGTCAATACTGTGTCGACATCTTCTTGCATAATCTCAACAAGTTATATAGTTTTCGAAGGTTTGGTGGAAGGTTTTTGTAACTGCTTGTATACTAATCCGGTTAACTGCTCATTAGAACCCATAAAACTGTTTAGATGAACATAGGCCCCCATAGTATTCACTCCTAAATATAATACGTTATAAAACACTGCTGCTTGCTATAGAATAGAATAGTTCTTTATTTGCACAGTAAGTAGGTACAAGTTACAGATGGTAAATTTAAATACTTATAATACTCTTTATACTAACTACCTTAACTAAGGCATGCAAACAGTATTAGCTATAAAAAAAAATAAAGACCCCTTTAATATATATTACTAGCGCTGCCCCGGCAAACGTTGTTTTGCCATAAAAGTAACAAAACACCAAACATTAATTTTTTGAATTCATTGTACTTTTATCCTACCTACCCTACCTACCTACCCAACCCTACCCTACCTACCTACCTTCATAACCTACCTACCTACCTAACCTACCTACCCTATCCACCTTCATTTTTTTTTGTTTGTGTACTGTGAGGGGGTAGATAGGGTAAGCAGCAATTAAACATGGAAATAACTTGATTTTTCATGTATTTAGCAAGAATATTACAATACGCCTGCCTCTGGGCGGCTTCAATCCAATTCTGTCACATTCAAAATTAACAAAAAACATCTACAGCTATTCTGTTCGAAATTCATACATCTTTCAAGTAATAAATAATGCCAGTGTTTTAATAGGCAAGTAGGTTGCCTTCTCAAATGGTAAGTCCTTACAGTACCTTCCCTGTATTCTGGTGAACATAACAAAAAAATAATTATTCAAATCGGTCCAGCCGTTTTTGAGTTTTAGCTTAGACTAACGACCAGCAATTGATTTTTAATAGATTATAAGGAATACAGAGATGTCTTGTTATCAATTTAAATTCTTATCGGTCAGGAATTGGCTAATTGAGTAATAACATTTTTTTTTAAACTATAGGCTCGCGCTTGACCACTATTTCACCTGATGGTAAGCGATGATGTGATCGACGGTGAATCACGCTTGCCTAGAAGTAACCTAACTCTTGGCTTAAAGACCCCTAGATTGTAGGAATCAGGAAACACAGACTCCGGCAGCGAATTCCACTCCTTAGCTGTACGCATAATGAAAGTATTTCCAAATGTTTAGTGCGTATGGATGGGATGTCCACCATGTACCGATGGCGCATCGCCGTACGTCTTGTAGTCCGATGATGAAACGGGCTAGGCGGAATTAGATCGTGCAATTCCATTGCACACTCCCTGAAATGCAACCGATATAAAACCGTCAGGCTGGCAACTCGGCGACGATGTTCAAGGCTCTGGAGCTTTGACTTAACCAGTGCCTCATTGCCGATGAGCCTCTTGGCCCGCTTTTCGATCGACTCTAGTGCATCAAGCTGGTATTTGACTGATCCGTCCCAGAATTGAGAACAGTACTCCATGCATGAATATAATAATGAATAGATCTGTCAATTTCTTTTTGAAGAGTAGTAATGTCTCATTTTTTATCACATCGGGTATTTTATTAAAAACTACTACTCCAAAGTGATTGCATGCACATAGCACTTTTACGCAAACTTTACCAGCCAACTCTAGCAAACATAATTTCCGAGCGTCTTCTCAATATATACTGTGATAGTTTCGCATACAGTTTCATGTCCGCTGTTAACCTTTGTAGTCCATTTTCTTTTATACTGGCCATTAAATGCACTGCTCAATACATTAAGAGAACATGGGCGTTAACTGCATCGATGCTGCTCCGAGATGTGCTTGAAACAATCGGGGATATGGGGCGGACTGGACAAACGATATACATGTTAGTAGCTATCAGTATAACGGTTCTATATTTCTTTATGGTTGACAAACAAACTGACGTACGTAAATGATGGCCTGATGGCCAGTGAGAAGTAGTTTCCACAGCCGTTAAAGGTTGCCCTAGTCGACGGCACGAAATATTTTGTGCGCGGGGTTAAAATCCATGCTATCGCATCCGACAACACGTACGAAAGAGATAGATGCTGTGATGAGCAGTATGAAGCTAGTTCGCGTACGAATACACACTTTTGAAAATTTTGTAAACAGACCTTTGGGAATATGAATATCACGAAAAAACTACTAAATGTATCTGTTCAAAGTAAAATTAAATGCATTGTTGAACTACTAAGCTATCCCTGTATTTTGACGGTTTTGCAATTTTTCTTCTTCTTATGGTATTTATTTGCACCCAAAGATGCGTTAAAATAAGTGTTGAAATATGGAAATTTCGACGGTCATAACTTTTAAATAAATATTGTTTTTACTTTTTTGTGTCCATACAGGGCTAGATAATGATGAAGAGAGAAAATTATATCATTTTTTATTTTGAAAATACACCCTCAAACAATAGAGTTATCGCCAGACTAGGTTTGTGTGAAAGAATGATGATAAAGAAAGAAAAAGAAAGAAAGAAAAATATTTATTTGTGATCCGCACAGGAGACACGAGAAATAAGCATAAAATTAAACAATAATAAAATAAAAACCCCGTGCGAGACCAAAAAGGCTCCTATCTCAGCATGTGCAGCGATAACCAAAAAAGGTAATAACGCTGCGCTGATATTCTGATAGGGCCCACTGTTGATGCCACGGACACACTTACGGAAACGGGACATAAATAATAAAATAAAATAGAAGAATATATAAATAACAAACAAAATAGAAAAAAACACTTAAGGTGGGTCAAAGTATGTGCAAGTATAATACAAATATATAAATAAAACATATTAAATATAGGTAGACCTAGAAACCGACATATACCATCTTTACCGTGGCAATACTCAATGACCATTTGTCGAAACATAGACAAACGACAGAGCGCGCGTAGCAAAGAGTGACTTATTAAATACGGAAGAAATCGGTTGGCTGTCAAAATAAAAATGTTATGTAAGTTATGTTATGAAATAGTGTAAATGAATAAGTGTAAATAAACCTGAAAAGCCACCTGTTCTTGTTGTTACTGGCCACGAAACCCAGTTCAAATTAGACCAATACGCCCTATATGATCATCATATCAGCCGAAAGACGTCCACTGCTGAACATAGGCTCTCAAGCGTCGCCACATTGAACGGGCCCGTGCGTCTCGCAACCAGCGGATCCCCGCAACCTTCACGAGGTCATCGGTCCACCTGGTGGGAGGCCTTCCAACGCAATGTCTTCCGGTTTGCGGTCGCCACTCCAGAACCTTTCTGCCCCATCGGCAATCCGCTCTGCGAGCAATGTGCCCTACCCACAGCCACTTATAAAGTTACGCCCTATATGCTGTTTCATAATTACAACCGAAAGATATCCACTCCTGAACAGGCCTGTGTTCAGCTAATCCCCTAAGTGTCGCCACATCAAACGCAGCTTTGACGGTCATCGGTCCACCTAGTGGATGCGTTTTATAGGCAGAAATTGTTTAGCATAAATATCTAGAGCTAGTTCTGTCACTTTTTCAGATCTGATCTGACCAGCTGCTTGTTCATCATAAGCAAAGGCATGATACATACATATCTTTAGTTGGCCAGCAAGGCATAATAATACCTACTTACCTTTGCTACCTTTGGTAAAGACCTTGATACCTTTCTAAACCCGGTTATCTGATGCTAAATGGAAAATACGTTCACTTGGACGCAATGCGAAATATGCGATACAACTCGCAGATTTCACTTATTTTTTTTTTAGAAATTGTTTGTAAAATATAAGTGCAAAAATCCTTTTGGAATCGACATATATTAAGAAATTAAAATCATCATCTTCCTGCCTTTGTACCATGTTACTTGTGGTCGGCACAACACGTTTTCTTCTTCCATACCATCCTGTCCCGTCACGCTATCACTGTCCATCACACACACACAGTCCATCTACTTTCATATTTTTATTGCTTGTTTATGTAGATAGGAAGACAAAGCCCATACCTTCCCAAACCATCATCAATGATAAATCACACAATTAACGTCCCTAACGGAGTTTCGCGAGAATACTAAAGTTGCCAAACAAAAATCTCCTGGATCCATAAAACTACCTCTAACCCAATCACAGCTGTCTACCAAAGAATCATGGTTAATCTGCACGACAGTGTTTTGTCAGTGAGCTGGTCAAGTTTGGGAGCCATGAGTTCAGGAGTTCGCGTGACACAACTAAACTAATTACGTAAAGGATAGCCACACATGATGCGGTGTTAGTATTTGAAGAGAGGTACTGTTGATAGCGGCAAGCGAGGACGCACTATTCTATGTATTCTTTTCGCCTGGCTTATTGACACTATTTCATTTTTATTTTATTTTTTCCTTCGCCGTTCTCGGGCAGGCTAAGGTCTTGGACCATACCGCCTCGTCTTCAGTGCAATTTTAACATTCTTTAGTATGCATTAGAATACGGATGTAACGGATTCTAATGGTTTTTGGAGTATTTGGCAGCAAATTGTATCGGGTCAGCCTTCCCAGTAAGCTTTCCCGAGGTAGTCAATACTACAATAAAATTCTCCGATCCACTATCCTGAGATCGCTTCTGTCAATGATTTCACATATTGTCCAGTAGCGTAGACAGCTGAGACACAAAACTACACCAGTATTATATCACAATATCCACTAGGAATCAATTTGCAAATAATATTAACAGCCGCTGAACTTCACTCGAAAAAAGCCCGCCAAAAACTCTTACACTATTTCATAACATATTTCTTTTGACAGCCGACCATAGTTTTTTTTTTTGCCATATTTAATATATTACCCTTTGGTCCGCGCGCTCTGTAATTTGTCTATGGTTTTGACAAAAGATCATTGAGCATCGCGGACTTTGTACATAGGTCTACCTACATTTAATATGTTTTATTTATATATATTTGTAAACTTACACATAATTATACATACTTTGACCCACCTTCTGTGTTTATTCTATTTTGTTTGTTATTTATATATTATTTTATTTTATTATTTAAGTATTTTCCGTTTCCGTAAGTGTGTCCGTAGCATCAACAGTGGGTCCTATCAGAATATCAGCGCAGAGTTATTTTCTTTTTTGGATATCACTGCATATGCTGAGATAGGAGCCTTTTTGGTATCGCACAGGGTTTAAATTAATGTTATTGTTGTTAATGTTTATGAATATTTCTTGTGTCTCCTGTGCGGGTCACAAATAAATATTTTTTCATTCTTTCTTTCATTTTGTAACAAAAAGTCAAGACACGTTGATGTGTGTATGTCGATTATTTCCTCAAACTGATATTTGGAAACATGTGCATAATTACTCATGTGCTAATTATGAATCGCTTACTAGTGTAATACAAATCGAATGGCGATCACCTTATCTCCATACCCAACTACCTCTCTTATTCCAACCGTGTTTGTACAGTAATTTTTTGCAATTAATAACCGAATTTTCACTATTTTACCCAACTGCCTAAAGAGGGTAATGTGTTTATCAGTCTATGTATATACCTATGTTTGTTCCTATGTGGCTATTGTCTAGAGACCAAACGCGCTGGCCGTTTTTAAGGGCCAATTCTACCCAAAACGGTAACTTTCTAAAGCATTCTGCCTAGTAACGGATAGGTTAAAAGGTTTGAAAAAAATATATATTTATTATTGATTTATGTACATAATTTTGAAAACAAGGTTTTTTCGTGTAACTAGTCAATATTTTTTCTTTAAAAAAAAAAAAATTAACAACACGATATTTTTTTGCAACTTTTGGAAACTCCTCCAAAACGACTTGTATGTTTAAAAATATTTTACACAGGCAAATTGATGGCTGGAATTTCTTCATAACTAACATAGCATATGTAAATCAAATAATATTTTGCAAACAAAACTGTTCAAAAGGAGGTTCAATATTGATATTTTGGCATTGAGCGGGCGCACGAGCAGTACTGCATTAACACTGGGGCGTATATAGCGCCTTAATGATTTCGCAATGCTGTGCAGTCGGAGGATACATCTGGTTTTGTTCAGCCAGCACGCGAATATGTATCCTCCGACTGCACAGCATGATTTTGTTCTTGTCTACGTCTTTAGTTCGCTTCTTAAGCAGTCGGGTATTTTGATTTCCTTTGTTCTAAAGACTCCGACTTTCCAAAGTACCCCTTACCGATAGAAATACATATTCCCATGGCAACCGCCGGCTAACGTGCTCTTCAAGACACGAGGGGTCTTAAACAAACAGCGGTTACCCATCCGAGGCTTGACCGCGGCTACGTTGTTTAACTTTGACGAGTGATTGATCTTTGTGTTCTTTAGGCACGTGCATTTGTGATGTTTGCGTTGTATCTATGTGAGGGGAAGGCGAAATTGTATAAAATATATTTAAAAAAGGTTATTATTATTATCACATCACATCATCAGCCTATTAATGTTCCCACTGCTGGGACACAGGCCTCCTCTCTGTGAGAGGGAATGGGCCGTAACCCATCACGCGGGCCCAGTGCGGGTTGTTGGATGTCACATGTCTTGGAATTTTTGGTTCTAGGACATGCCGGTTTCCTCACGATGTTTTCCTTCACCGTTTTGAGAGCAATGGTGATGAATATAAGTTTTTAAGCTGACATGGTCACAATCATTAGAATTAATATTTGTTTCGGGATATTTATCATGTATATTTTGCATTTGGTTGAGACCTCGATATTACTACTGAACGAGTGTCAAAAGTGGATACAGTGAGTATCGTCTGTCGTGAACAATGTCGAGTAACTAGTGAGACGAGTTCTGTTGGTAGCGGTATCGTGCGTGAAAAACGAGTGAGGAAGAGGGTAGACAGATATGTCAGTTCGTAAATAACACCCACCCGCAAAGACTTTTTCACCTCAGCACCTCAAACAAGCAGGTTTTGCTGCTTAAAGACAGTGAGCAAAATTCGATTTTGCTGCGAGCGTGAGACAAAGTAACTTTTTAATTATTATTTTTAAATGCCGAGTCAGTGCTGGGTCTACTCACAACATTCGAAAGATTTGAACTTCACTTTGTTCTGTCACTTTCACTTCGATACGAAAAGAGCGAGAGATAGAAACAAGTCGATTCGAAGTTCGATTTTCAAATTCCATATATTATAATAGGCTCAAAAAAGAAACCAACAATAAAACGTTCGGAAACACGTCATCTATAAAATTTCAAATCAAGGTTTAAATGTAATTATTATACTTTTCTCTTAATAATCGAATTATATTTTTTTATAATCAAATGTTGAAGTAAAAAATACGAAGTTTATCATGTATCTACATAATTATTTAAAGTTTTAACAATCTTTATTGTGACAGAATAATTTAGTAATAGTGCAATTTCCGAACGCATCTTTAAAAAATTGCGGGCTTTAAATTTTTATTGTTTTCTTCTTCTGTTCCGTTTTTACCCTTTGGGTACGGAACCCTAAAAAGTTAATTCACAAAATCAAAAAACCTGATTGCTTAAAAAGCGAATTAAAAAGACGTTAATAAGAAGAAAATCGTGCTGTGCAGTCGGAGGATACATATTCGCGAGCTGGCTGACCAAAACAGATGTATTCTCCATGATTTTCTTGCAGCATGATTTTCTTCTTATTCACGACTTTTTAGTTCGGTTTTTAAGCAGTCAGATAATTTGATTTTTATTAGAATTAACTTTTTTATAGAACATTTTTGAAATCCCAACTTGAAATCCTTTATTTTGATAACCCACACGATGGGTATGGAAGTAAAAAAAAATGGACTCCACAATATGGCGCCCAAAATCCGCCATTTTTCTATTTTCAATTTTAATGTAGCCAGTGACACTCGCAAGGCGAAAACGAATCGATTGACGTAAGAATCATCAAAATCGGCCAATGCGTTTGGTTACTAGAATGCCACATAAGAACAATCATACATACACTGATAAACACATTACCCTCCTTCGGCAGTCGGGTAAAAAACCGTAGCGCTACTGCTACGACTACGTCGCAGATTGCGCGTTGATTGTCATTGCTACAACTGCTACGCTTTCGTAGCAATCCAAGGATCTGCTACGCCGCGCACCGTATTCATTACTATTGAATTTTGTAAGCTCGTATTTTGTGTATGATTGGCTCTAAATATTAGTCTTTTGAACACGCTTTTGTTAGCGTGGTATGTATATATCTATGTATCAATGTAACGGAATCTTTGAACGTCATTTTCACCCACAAAACGTCAGATTAATTTGAAAATTTGCACAATTATCAAGGACCGATGACAATTCAATAATTTAAATAGTTTGTCCCATTATCCTTACCAGGATCTTCAGGATTAGCGATTGAACTAAAGTTTAAAAAAAGTTAATAAAAATCAAAAAACCCGACTGCAAAGATGTAAACAAGAAGAAATCATGCTGTGCAGTCGGAGGATACATTTATTCGCGAGCTGGCAGACCAAAACTATAAATATCCTCCGACTGCACAGCATGCTTTCTTCTTGTTTACATCTTTGCAGTCGGGTTTTTTGATTTTTATTAACTTTTTTTATTTACATCTTTTTAGTTATACTTTTTTTCGAATTTCTTTTAAACATATAAGTGGTATATATTTTTGTAATCATCTCTAAAAAGCCTTTTATTTTGATACCCCGCTCGATGGGTTTCGAAGAAAAAAAAATCGCAACCCCTACAATATGGCGCCCAAAATCCGCCATGTTCTTTTTTCTTAACGGCACTTATCTAAGAACACTTGGGTGGCCAAGACCTATCTAAAGATGTCTTAATTATAAACATCCGTCAAGTGGTTTGAAAGATACGAGGTAATAAAGAATATTACATACATACAAACATACATACATACAAGATACGAGCGAAAAACATAACCCTTTCCTTGCAGGCGGGTAAAAATAAATAATATTTAAAAAAACAGACCTTGCCATCATCGGACTACAAGACGTACGGCCATGCGCCATCGGCACATGGTAGACCCACCCATACGCACAAAGTGTTTTGCTAATACTTTCATTGTGCGCACAGCTAAGGAGTGGAACGGAGTCTTTGTTCCCTGATAGCTACAACCTTGGGGTCTTCTATGCAAGCGTGCTTCACCGTAGACCACATCATCGCTTACCATCAGGTGAGATAGTGGTCAAACGCGAGCCAAGCAATAAAAAAAAGAAAACACACTATTTAATGAAAACCAAAATAAGAAAATAATTTTCAATAAATTTTAATTAAAAATAGTGTGATTAACTAAATATGTATTTTATTGTAAAAAAGCGTGGGGTGTAAAAAAGTAGAGACATTTTGAAAATGAAGATATTTTCAAATGTCTCTACTTTTTTTTTAAAAGCAATTTTTAGTATGGTTTTCTATTAAAGCGTGTTTTTGATTTGGATATGTGATTTAGTTATAAAATTGACAAATCATCGTGAATTTTCCGCTTCTGATATTTCTAGTAACCCAATCATTTGTATAATTCGTAACGTACAACGTTCGTTTAGTATTCATTTGTTTTGTTTATTTTTCATAAGTATCGGCTAAGTTCATTGTAACATTCTATTGCAATAAGCTGAGTAGATTACCTCACAATATCGTTTCTAGTAAATTAAAATCCAACATCTCTGTTATATAGTGTCCAAAGAAACATATTACTTCCGATTGTGTTTGGACCTGGTCCGGACGTTTTGATTTGGGGTAGGTTTTCAAAGCGTTTCCCCTTCGGTGCTCCCGTAAATACTTGTATAATATCGGTCTTTGACAGTTCAAGGTTGATTAAGTTTCAAAGTAATCAGGATTTTATTTCAAAATGTTCTAATGTGGATTGGAATTATGAATCTGCTTTACAGGTGGAAAACAGTCGGGCGATTTTTATGAATTACACCTACATTTTAATTACGTAAGTGCATTCGGCAAGGCAAAGGGTTTGACCCCATGAAAGATTATGACTCGCGTTCTCTTTAAATAATAAGGCACTGCTAAAAATTTGAACGCTGTCGTTCGGTTTTTCTTTATTTTTGAAAGAGGCCAATAATTCTGGCATATTTTAAATTTTTCGCCAAACACACTATTCTATGTCTTTCCCAGGGCTCATACTATCTCAAAACCAAATTACATATAAATCGGTTCAGCTGTTTAGTCGTGAAAAAGTAACATACAAACAAACAGAGTTACTTTTGCATTTATAATATGAGTATCTTATATACACTGATAGAAAGCACAGTCTTAACTGCTGGGTCTAGAAGCAAGAAATTGATCGTGAGAGACCCTTATTCTTGTGAAGGTTTAATATGCGGTGAAAATTGGTATAGAAGTTCGTGATTAATGCTGATGAGATATTCCATCGAGCAAAATAGCAAATCATATAACATACTAATGGCCATTTAACATTAAACCGAAAATATAATAATAAAGATATTGAAGCAGAACAGACATAATCACCCTAAAACAATTATAATTATAACAATAAATAATACGAGTTCCATCTCAGAGTTCCTTAATATTATTAAAAGCGTTTATTCATACGCGGAACCCTTCCTCCGAGGGTGGCACCCTCTGAGAGGGATGGACGGTGGTCCTTGCCTTGTGACTTGATTCCCTCTTGCCCTGAGGCTCAGAGGTACTGAGGAAGAGGTGAATGTGAGCGATTTGTTCATATGTTTGTGTGGATGGAATATTGCTAGTAATGGCCGGGACCCCAGCTCTGTTTACAGTTTCTGCGATGAAAAAGCCCTTGTGGTATGCTAACGCCAAGTCAAACTGCAATCAAATAGTTCAACCTATTAGGCAAGAATTGAAATAACAACAATGATATTCAAATAAACAGATAAGTTATAAACGCGCGCATTGTGAAGACTCGAATAGGACACAATTGTAACCTTTAGTCTTTAGTTTATGTCACGCATGGCGACGAGCGATAGGCTTTGTTGAAACAAAAACAAAATAAAAAAATGCCATCGTGTGTATTTAGAAAGTGTACCAATTATCATACCGAAGTAAATAAAACAGAAGGGATCTCATACCATAATGTAAGTACGCAATGCACCTCAATTTACTAATTTATTTAATTTTTTTTTCCTAATATTCTGATATTTGGAGGTTAGAATAAGAAAAAAACATTGGTGGTCAGAATAATGTTTGTTTACATTCACACGCAAGTGATAAACACTAGTTGTCTCTTTTTTTCTTGTTGGCTTTATCAAGCCATCCCTTTCGATTTGTAGTGAAATGTCAGATGAATGAAAAGTGTGTATGTGTGCTGCCACTGCTGCGCGGAACACTTTTATTTGAATATCATTGCATAACAAACTTCAACTTTATTTATTTATATTTATATATATATCGGCACTACTAAAGATTTCGTTCTGAAGAGATGACTGATGGTTTCGAATGACACTGACAGATGTCAACTTGACATAACACCAAGCACTAGTTTTGGCGCGAACAAGAGGAGACAGAAGATCAAGTCCGAAGAGGGCGTTTTGGATTGAGTTGTTAATTTGTGATAAAACTGGACTTTTTGAGAAATACAGTGAGAGTGACCGATTGTTCGTGTAGATCAAACTACGTGCTTAGTGGAATGTCGTTTAAGTTATTTGCCAATACATACAAGCAAATAAGTTGGTTTGTTTAACATCTAGCCCGATAGAACCCATGCAATAATGGCTGTCCCTGACAATTACATAGTCTTCCCTACATATATATACTTTTTTGTACACCAAGATTAAAACAATAATACATACAGAAACCTTAAAATATAAAGAAAGCCTTTTTCTGCGATTTCTTCTAGGCAACCCAGAATGGAGAGAGATAGCCTGGACACGGGTTGCACTTGGTGAAATTTAAACTAAATCATAAGCTACACACAAAACTACATATAAAATACATACATTTTTATTTTTTTCTTATTTGTTATAGGCTACCAGGTTATAGGTTACCAGTCTAGCCAAGAAGTACCGTGTTACCCAGTTACTGGGTTGTGGAGGTCAGATAGGCAGTCGCTCCATGTAAAACACTGGTACTCAGCTAAATCCGGTTAGACTGGAAGCCGACCCCAACATAGTTGGAAAAAGGCTAGGCAGATGATGATTTGTTATAGGCTCGCGTTTGATCACTATCTCGCCTGATGTTAAGCGATGATGTGGTCTACGGTGGAGCACGCTTGTCTAGAAGTAACCTATTCACGCTTGACTTAAAGACCAGCTATCAGGAAACAAAGACTCCGGCAGGGAATTCCACTCCTCAGTTGCGCGCACAATGTATGTATTCGCAAAACTCTTTGTACGTATGGGTGGGATGTCCACCATGTACCGGTGGCGCATTGCCGTACGTCTTGTAGTCCGATGATGGAACGGGCTTGGCGGAATTAGATCATGCAATTCCATCGCACACTCCCCGAAATGCAACCGATAAAAACCAAAAAGCTGGCAACTCGGCGACGATGTTCAAGGCTCTGGAGCTTTGACTTAACCAGTGCCTCATTGCCGATGAGCCTCTTGGCCCGCTTTTCGATCGACTCTAGTGCATCAAGCTGGTATTTGGCGGATCCGTCCCAGAGATGAGAACAGTACTGCACGCATGATTATTAATATAATAATGAATAGATAATTATGTCAATTTCTTTTTGAAAAGTAGAAATGTCTCATTTTTTATTACATCGGGTATTTTATTAAAAACTACTGCTCCAAAGTGATTGCATGCACATAGCACTTTTACGCAAACTTTACCAGCATCTCTAGCAAACATAATTTCCGCGCATCTTCTCAATATATACTGTGATAGTTTCGCATACAGTTTCATGTCCGCTGTTAACCTTTGTAGTCCATTTTCTTTTATACTGGCCATTAAATGCACTGCTCAATACATTAAGAGAACATGGGCGTTAACTGCATCGATGCTGCTCCGAGATGTGCTTGAAACAATCGGGGATATGGGGCGGACTGGACAAACGATATACATGTTAGTAGCTATCAGTATAACGGTACTTATGTTTCTTTATGGTTGACAAATAAACTGACGTACAAAAATGATGGCCTGATGGCCAGTGTGAAGTAGTTCCCACAGCCGTTCAAGGTTGCCCAGTCGACGGCACGAAATATTTTGTGCGCGGGGTTAAAATCCATGCTATCTCATCCGACAACACGTGCGAAAGAGATAGATGCTGTGATGAGCAGTAAGAAGCTAGTTCGCGTACGAATACACACTTTTGAAAATTTTGTAAACAGACCTTTGGGAATATGGATATCACGAAAAAACTACTAAATGTATCTGTTCAAAATAAAATTAATTGCATTATTGAACTACTAAGCTATCCCAGTATTTTAACGGTTTTGCTATTTTTCTTCTTCTTATGGTATTTATTTGCGCCCGAAGATGCGTTAAAATAAGTGTTGAAATATGGAATTTTCGACGGTCATAACTTTTAAATATATATGGTTTTTACTTTTTTGTGTCCATACAGGGCTAGACAATGATGAGAGAAAATTATATCATTTTTTATTTTGAAAATACACCCTCAAACAATAGAGTAATCGCCAGACTAGGTTTGTGTGAAAGAATGATCGATTAGGGCAACCTTAAGGACCGAGATAGCAGTGAAACCCAGTTCAAATTAGATCAATACGTCCTATATAATCATCATCATCATCATAGCAGCCGAAAGACGTCCACTGCTGGACATAGGCTCTCAAGCATCGCCACATTGATCGGCAACCTTAACCAAGCCATCGGTCTACCTGGTGGCAGGCCTTCCAACGCAATGACTTCCGGTTTGCGGTCGCCACTCCAGAATTTTTCGACCCCATCGGAATTCCGATCTGCGAGCAATGTGCCCTGCCCACTGCCACTTATAAAGTTACGCCCTATATGCTGTTTCATAATTACAACCGAAAGATATCCACTGCTGAACACAGGCCTCCTCTAAGTGTCGCCACATCAAACGCAGCTTTGACGGTCATCGGTCCACCTAGTGGATGCGTTTTATAGGCAGAAATTGTTTAGCAAAAATATCTAGAGCTAGTTCTGTCACTTTTTCAGATTTGATCTGACCAGCTGCTTGTTCATCGTAAGCAAAGGCATGATACATACATATCTTTGGTTGGTCAGCAAGGCATAATAATACCTACTTACCTTTGCTACCTTTGGTAAAGACCTTGATACCTTTCTAGACCCGGTTATCTGATGCTAAATGGAAAATACGTTCACTTGGACGCAATGCGAAATATGCGATACAACTCGCAGATTTCACTTATTTTTTTTTTAGAAATTGTTTGTAAAATATAAGTGCAAAAAACCTTTTGGAATCGACATATATTAAGAAATTAAAATCATCATCTTCCTGCCTTTGTACCATGTTACTTGTGGTCGGCACAACACGTTTTCTTCTTCCATACCATCCTGTCCCGTCACGCTATCACTGTCCATCACACACACACAGTCCATCTACTTTCATATTTTTATTGCTTGTTTATGTAGATAGGAAGACAAAGCCCATACCTTCCCAAACCCTTATCATCAATGATAAATCACACAATTAACGTCCCTAACCGAGTTTCGCGGAAAAATAAAGTTGCCAAACAAAAATCTCCTGGATCCTTAAAACTACCTCTAACCCAATCACAGCTGTCTACCGCAAACAATCATGGTTAATCTGCACGACAGTGTTTTGTCAGTGAGCTGGTCAAGTTTGGGAGCCACGAGTTAGAGTTCGCGTGACACAACTAAACTAATTACGTAAAGAATCGTCACACATGATGCGGTGTTAGTAGTTAGAGAGTTCCTGTTGATAGCGGCAAGCGAGGACGCACTATTCTATGTATTCTTTTCGCCTGGCTTATTTACACTATTTCATTTTTATTTTATTTTTTCCTTCGCCGTTCTCGGGCAGGCTAAGGTCTTGGACCATACCGCCTCGTCTTCAGTGCAATTTTAACATTCTTTAGTATGCATTAGAATACGGATGTAACGGATTCTAATTGTTTTTGGAGTATTTGGCAGCAAATTGTATCGGGTCAGCCTTCCCAGTAAGCTTTGCCGAGGTAGTCAATACTACAATAAAATTCTCCGCTCCCCTATCCCGAGATCGCTTCTGTCAATGATTTCACATATTGTCCAGTCGCGTAGACAGTTGAGACGCAAAACTACACCAGTATTATATCACAATATCCACTAGGTATCAATTTGCAAATAATATTAACAGCCGCTGAAGTTCACTCGAAAAAATCCCGCCAAAAACTCTTACACTATTTCATTATTATTATTTTTGTTCGCTCGGGCAGGCTAAGGTCTTGGACCACACCGCCTCGTCTTCAGTGCAATTTTAACATTCTGTAGTATGCATTAGAATACGGGTGTAACAGATTCTAATGGTTTTTGGAGTATTTGGCAGCAAATTGTATCGAGTCAGCCTTCCCAGTAAGCTTTGCGGAGGTAGTCAATACTACAATAAAATTCTCCGCTCCACCATGGTATAATAAGACCAGGTAGTCTCCTCCCGTGACAGCTGGGTCACGTGATTGGCCTAAGACTACGTCATCGATTGCGTTGCAGCTCTCAAACTTTTTTAGTGGGGAAAAAGATAAAAATATTAAGTACAATAGGTACAACATATTTATAATTTTTAATAAATCGTAATTTTTCATACTTTTTGTATTTATTTACTTTGCTGTTTTTTGAATTGTTTGCATATTAGTATTTTTATTTAGTTCGGGACGACAACCCACTAAACTTGACTTGACTAAAATAAGTCAAAAACTAATTATTATGTTAGGTTAATAAGTTCGGGCGTAAAGACGTATTGACACAACTATGACTTAAGTTATGGAATTTACAACGCGTAGATACATTAAATATTATATAGAAAGGCACATACCAGTTATTTTAGTTGAATTTAGTTACAAATTTGAAGCCACGCATAAGATAGCGTCTCTTCATTGGGAAAATAAAAAAACCTTATATACTTCTGTTTTTATAGTTTACGGAACAATTAACAATTTTTCTTGTGTATCTATCAAAGTTCACGAGTTCACCACAAACGTGGGAGCCACAGTATTTTGCTCACAGAGCGAAACAACGCTATAGGTGTGAGCGACAATAGCGATGAAATGGCTAGTTGTCAGTATAACACTTGTCAATTCGATATGTTGCCACTGTGTGTGATTGAATTACCCGAGCAAAATGCATTTTTATCCTAACAAAGCAATTATGAACTTATAATTCAATATACAAATAAATTTAACAATAAATAGATGAATCACATGAGTTACTAAATAGTTATTCTAGTTAGTAATTTATTTTGTTTTCATTAACTACATGAGAAAATACCAAAATTTTCTAAAAAGGACAATCAATGGTAACACTTATCGTGACGTAGTCTTAGGCCATCCTGGGAAGAGAATACCAGGCGAAGTATACGGAGTATGTTATTATACCATGCGCTCCACTATCCTGAGATCGCTTCTGTCAATGATTTCACATATTGTCCAGTTGCGTTTACACTATTTCATAACTTATTTCTTTTGACAGCCGACGATAGTTTTTTTTTGCCATAGGTATTTAAAAATATTTCCCTATGGTCCGCGCGCTCTGTAATTTGTCTATAGTTTTGACAAATGATCATTGAGCATCGCGGACTTTGTACATAGGTCTACCTACATTTAATATGTTTTATTTATATATTTGTATTAAACTTACACATAATTATACATACTTTGACCCACCTTCTGTGTTTATTCTATTTTGTTTGTTATTTATATATTATTTTATTTTATTATTTAAGTATTTTCCGTTTCCGTAAGTGTGTCCGTAGCATCAACAGTGGGTCCTATCAGAATATCAGCGCAGAGTTATTTTCTTTTTTGGATATCACTGCATATGCTGAGATAGGAGCCTTTTTGGTATCGCACAGGGTTTAAATTAATGTTATTGTTGTTAATGTTTATGAATATTTCTTGTGTCTCCTGTGCGGGTCACAAATAAATATTTTTTCATTCTTTCTTTCATTTTGTAACAAAAAGTCAAGACACGTTGATGTGTGTATGTCGATTATTTCCTCAAACTGATATTTGGAAACATGTGCATAATTACTCATGTGCTAAATAAGAATCGCTTAATAGTGTAATACAAATCGAATGGCGTCGAGCCATCACCTTATCTCCATACCCAACTACCTCTCTTATTCCAACCGTGTTTGTACAGTAATTTTTTGCAATTAATAACCGAATTTTCACTATTTTACCCAACTGCCTAAAGAGGGTAATGTGTTTATCAGTCTTTGTATATACCTATGTTTGTTCCTATGTGGCGTTCTAGAGACCAAACGCGCTGGCCGTTTTTAAGGGCCAATTCTACCCAAAACGGTAACTTTCTAAAGCATTCTCCCTAGTAACGGATAGGTTAAAAGGTTTGAAAAAAATATATATTTATTATTGATTCATGTACATAACTTTGAAATCAAGGTTTTTTCGTGTAACTAATAGTTTTACTTAAAAAAAAAAATGAACAACACGATATTTTTTCGCAACTTTTGGAAACTCCTCCAAAACGACTTGGATGTTTAAAAATATTTTACACAGAAAAATTGATGGCTGGTATTTCTTCATAACTAACATAGCATATGTAAATCAAATAATATTTTGCAAACAAAACTGTTCAAAAGGAGGTTCAATATTGATATTTTGGCATCGAGCGGGCGCACGGCCAGTACTGCGTTAACATTGGGGCGTATATAGCGCCTTAATGATTTTGCAATGCTGTGCAGTCTGAGGATACATCTGGTTTTGTTCAGCCAGCACGCGAATATGTATCCTCCGACTGCACAGCATGATTTTCTTCTTGTCTACGTCTTTAGTTCGCTTCTTAAGCAGTCGGGTATTTTGATTTTTAAATTACCATTTTTTTCAAACTTCTCCATCCTCTTGTTCTAAAGACTCCGACTTCCCAAAGTACCCCTTACCGATAGTAATACATATTCCCATAGCAACCGCCGGCTAACGTGCTCTTAAGACACGAGGGTTCTTAAACAAACAGCGGTTACCCATCCGAGGCTTGACCGCGGCTACGTTGTTTAACTTTGACGAGTGATTGATCTTTGTGTTCTTTAGGCACGTGCGTTTGTGATGTTTGCGTTGTATCTATGTGAGGGGAAGGTGAAATTGTATTAAACGTATTTAAAAAAGGTTATTATTATTATATTAGTTGAAAGATCTTTGGAGATAGGCTTGTCACAAACATATCCACAATGATAACTGATAACGTGCATCATCCAACTGGTCATAAACTCTACTCCTGCAGCCATATTGCGAATTATATTCTGTGGAACCGTTAAAAATCGACCAATCACATAGACGGAAATCCACATCGCGTCTTTCGTCACATGTGATTGGTCGATTGTTCATACTGCTTGCTCTTTGCCTTTCCGAATTAATTTACGTAAATAAGGCTGCTGAACTTCTAGCTTGCCACAATAACTGTCAACAATATTATTACGTGCTTTAAAAGGTGTATCTATTTTTACAAGCTTTTATTTAACTTGCCATGTATGTATGTATGTAAGAGTGTTCGGGTCAAATCTTGCAACTGAATTTTAAAGCACTTATCCGCTACCGATTAAGGTGAAATTTTGCATACAAGTTTAGTTTGGATGACAATGCATGGTTAGCTAAGTGACGTCATTCTAAATCCAATATGGCGGACGGCCCGAGATGGCGGTCTAGTTATTTTTTGTGCACTGCTATGATATGGATATCAAATGAAAGGGTTTGCTGAGAATAATACGAAAAAAACTTTTTTTAATATATTTTTTATGAATAATTTTATTTATATCTTCAATCATCTTGAATATTGTAAAAGAGTTGTGTTTTCATGTATACCAAGTTCTCTATCATATTTGGACTTTCAAAAATATTGTATGAAGCATATAACATGATATAAAAGAGTAAGTATGGAGTTTCTTGTGCGTTCTTCTTCATAACAAGCTACTTTTCCGAATGCACGGTAGAATCAATTTTTATTACTAGTAAATTTTAATTTTTACGTTAAAAAATGCCGCACACATTTGACTTACACTTTTACCATATCATTAAATAAAACAATACATTTAACATATTATCACTTAACTTAAATAATTACTTCAGCCTGTATTTTGATGCCAGAACAAGAGAAAAAAAATTACAGGAACATTTTACAAAAAAATCGTGAATTGAGTAAAAACATTCCTGCAACAACCACCACCGTAGTGCCGAACAAAATTTTTGAAGGGTAATTGTGTGATTGACTTCGGCTCAAATCGGATCCAGCTCAAATTAAGTTAAAATCTGCCCGATAGTACCTAGCTTGGTAATTTAGTTAAAGCCCGCATCACAGGATGAATCGTTTTGGTCCGGTAATAGTCGCGTATACAAGGCGTAGCTGGTATCACAGCTACCGGTAACGCATAGTAATGGGAACTACCTTAGATGTTTTAGTCTATACTATAATTTAATTTTATAATAATATTATAAAGCTGAAGAGTTTGTTTGTTTGAACGCGCTAATCTCAAGAACTACTGATTGGAACTGAAAAATTATTTTTGTGATGGATAGTCCATTTATCAAGGAAGGTTATAGGCTATATAACATCACGCTACGACCTATAGGAGCGGAGCATAAATGAAAAATGTTGCAAAAACGGGCAATTTTTTTCCTTTTGAGATTTGCCGTTGCGTGCGCTGCGTAAGCGGTCGAAGTTACGCAACAATCATGTATGTAGAGTAGGTAGGGTAGGTAGGTAGCCAGTTGACAAGAGCGAAGCCGCATGGGACAACTAGTTCAATATAAGAGTTAACAGTGTGCTACTTTTCTCATTGTGTCAATTTATGTCTTAAATCTAAGAAAGAAGTTAAGGGCCTTCCACCGCCTTTAGTGCCGTAAAACGGTTACTTTCTAAAGCAAACTCCTTAGTAACGGCTAGGTTAGGTTTGAAAAAATTTAAATTTATTATTGTTTCATGTAAATTATTTGTGAAACATGGTTTTTTCGTATAACAAACAGTTTTGCTTTAAAAAAATAATTAACAACACGATATCTTTTTCGCTACTTTTGGATATACCTCGAAAACGAATTAAATGTTTAAAATATTTGTACACAGAAAATTTTATGGCTCGAATTTCTTCAAAACTGAAGTAGCATATGTAAATATAAGAATATTTTGCAAACAAAACTGTCCAAAAGGACTTTCAATAATGATATTCTGGTTCCGAGTGGGCGCACGGCCAGTACTGCGTTAGCATTGGGAAATATATACGCCTTAAATGTAAGAAAGAAGTTAAGGCCCTTCAACCGCTTTATTGCCGTAAAACGGTTAAAAAGAAAGAAAAAAAAATGCAACCGACTTCCAAAAAAAACACTTTGAAAAATAACTTAAATTTCGGCAGTCAGTCTCATAAAACAAAGAAACAAAAACACCGACTTCCGAAATTGAAGTTATTTTCACCCGCGTAGTTCCCGTTCCCGTGGGAATACAGGGATAAAAAGTAGCTTAAGTCACCCGGGGATGGCGTAGCTGCCCAACGGTGAAATAATTTTTGAAATCATTCCAGTAATTTTTAAGTTTATTCGTTTCCTCTTCATAATATTAGTATAAAGTATAAGTATAGTAAAGTATAGATGTATTCTTTGTCTTCACAGTCTATAATGATTCTGTAGATCGTTGAATGAATCCTTTGTTTCGAATTTCACGTCAAACAATCCTCAATTTCTCAGACCTACTATTGCACCTTCAAGGTACATAATGAGATCATATCCACCAAGTCTTAGTCCGCATTTCAGTGCATTGAACAGCAGACAGGAGCTGAGCTGGTAGACGGCATAGCGGTTGGACCTAAAAGGCGTGCCCTTATGTACTGGCAGGTATATAAGCGGTATGTACTGGGACTGAAAGCAGAGACGCGGGTAGTGATGTGAGAGGGTGGTGTCGATATCGGTAAATTTAGGCGAAAGATGACAGTACAGACTAAATCGTATATACGACGATTCTTCTGCTTATATCCAAACACTTAGGCTACACCGACAGTAAATAAAAGAATATTGGCCTATTTACAGTTTTTCAAAGTTATTATTCACTGAAAAGGATCGATTCAGAAACCCTCACCCTCGGTTCTGAATTAGGTCATAATTTGTAGTTGCGAACTTGTTACTTTACTTTAACATAGAAAATTGACAAACTTTGGCATTCAAGTACAGTTCAACACGTTCTTAACATCAAATTCTCTATTCAGAAACGGGGTGTAAGTATTTAATCACATCTACCAATACCTTCTCCAATACCAGGCCCCTCAGAAAGTATTGCGAAAAAAAGTTTTTATATATGGGAGACTGGCCAGTTATAATGTTTTTCGAAAATATGATTATTTATAAGTAAAAATAAGTAAGTTCCAATTTCAAAATTTCCCTCCACATTTTTTGCGAGTTAATTCAAAGTATTGTGTCTCACTGAAATATGGATCTGCGCCGGGAACATTTTAGAGCTATGATTTTATACGATTTCAAGTGTCGCCTGAAACCGGATGAATCGTACGATAGACTTCAAATGGCATTCATGGATGAAGGCCGTTCCAAGGCAACCGTGTATCGTTGGTATAACGAATTCAAGCGCGGTCGACCAACTTTGGGGGATGACGAAAGAAGCGGTCGCCCTTTGACGGCTGTTACCGAAGAAAACGTGCTAGCAGTGAAAAATTTAATCCAAGACAATAGGCGAATTACATATCAGGAGATTCAACACATATTGAAGATTGGATCGGGAAGCGTTCACGAGATTCTACACAGCCATCTTCGCGTGAGGAGGATAGTATCACGCTGGGTGCCGCACAACCTCACCGATGCTCAGAAGCAGGCCCGGGTGGAATGGTGCCGTGATATGCTTAACAAATTTGAAGCAGGCTCGTCTCGGCGTGTTTACGACATCGTTACAGGTGATGAGTCCTGGATTTATCAATACGACCCAGAAACCAAGCGCCAGTCGACTGTTTGGGTGTTTCAAAATGAGCCAACGCCTACCAAAGTGAAGCGATCTAGAAGCGGGGGTAAGATTTTGATCGCTAGCTTTTTTAATTTGACTGGCCACTTGGTATCAATTCCCTTACGGGATCAAAGAAGCATTAATGCCGAATGGTATACTACCAAATGTTTGCCAGAAGTTTTCTCTGTTATAAGCAACAAGCGACCAAACACAGGGCTCCGCGGGCTACTGCTCCACCACGACAATGCACCTGCGCACACCGCACTCAAAACGAGGGACTTCCTGGACAGCACGCCAGTCAAACTCCTGGGTCACCCTCCTTACAGCCCTGATCTAGCACCGTGTGACTTCTTTTTATTCCCAAAAATAAAAAATCAGCTCAAAGGGATACAATTTTCGTCGCCGGAAGATGCGCTGGCTGCGTTCGAGCAGGCTGTAAACGAGGTGTCTGCGGCGGACTGGAAAAAGTGTTTTGAAAACTGGTTTAGGCGCATGAATCTTTGTATAGAGGCTGGTGGAAAGTACTTTGAAAAGATTTAATAAAAATATATGTACGTATAGAACAATTTTTTTTAGTTTCGCAAAACTTTCTGAGTGTCCCACGTATATACCTTTTCCAGAACTGTTTCATCATCATTATCTGCCTAGCCTTTCTCCCAATTGTTGTTGGGGTCGGCTTCCAGTCTTACCGGATTCAGCTGAGTACCCGTGTTTTACATGGAGCGACTGCTTATCTGACCTCCACAACCCAGTAACTGGGTAACACGATACCCCTTGGCAAGACTGGTGTCAGATCTCAAGCTTCTGACTACCCGTAACGACTCTCAAAGATCTTCAAATGTCAGCCGGGACCAACTTTTCCAGAACTGTTTAATTACAATAATAATTCAATAATCGACACTATCCCAGCACTAGCGGGCAGCGTCGTCGGCGAGTGTGCGCGTCGATAAATTCCGAACGCGTTGTCAATCGGCCGCGGCAGCGCTCAGGAATTAACGGCGCAGCGCTGTCAAGGCGGCCGCGCCGCGTCTCCCCGCGACCCATACCTCACTGACAGGGCTGTGCGCACCGCGGGCAATGGGTAATTGTTTGTGGTATTGTTTTGAATTTGGAATACTTTCCAAGTTTAAAGCTGGGCACAAATTATCGGACGCGGCTGACGGACGCGACTGACAGCCGCGGCTGATATGTGTGCACGGTCGTATGGGACGCGGCTGCCAGATCTCTATCAGACGTCCGAACGGCCAAGGTCACGTCCGCGACTTACGTCCGATAGTTTGCACAATGTAATGTACATTCATTACCTAGATACTCTATAAGTCGCGGCTGTCAGTCGCGTCCGTAAGCCGCGTCCGATAATTTGTTTCCAGCTTAATAGAGAACATGACCTTATGGCCAGTGCTGGCGTATGGATAAGGAAAGTGTTCGTCGAGGTAAAAAAAAAAAAACTTTTCTTTTTCTTTCTTTATGTTACGATGCTTGGGAGAAGCTAAAAGCTTGGAGGTAAAAATAGTAGACTAGACCTTATAAAATAAGTTCTGCGAGTTCTGCTCAGGTAAAAATAGAGAAAACGACGTATTCTAAAAATAAAACCCCTGAAACTCCCTGCTTACTAAATTTCATGAAAATCGTTGGAGGCGTTACCGAGATTCAGATCTATACCAATAATAAAAAGAGGAAAGTTTTTTTTGTTTGTGTGTTTGTACCGAATAGGCTCCGAAATTACTGGACCGATTTAAAAAAATCTTTCACCAATAGAAAGCTACATTATTCCTGGGTGACAAAGGCTTTTTTTAATCCCGAAAACGGGTCCTGTGGGTGGTCCACGGAAGCGAAGCCGCGGGGAACAGCTACTTATATATTTATACATATATATATGTCGCATAAAGGCTGGCCGATAGATGCAAACCATCGGGAAGTCAGGATGTATAGGTTAAGACATCGTGTGTCGGCAGATCGGTGGGTACAATCGTGCAAATGAAAACACATAAGTTATTCGAAACACTGGGTTTATTCAAAAAGTCACAACTCAATTACAATCTTGCTTACTAATATTACGGATCGACACTGATTCTACGACGTCTTAGCTCTAAGGCTGTCTGTCAGTACTCAACTGCTCTATACTGCTGTCCCCACTATGCTAGTGGTTAGGAAAAGCGCGCCAATGCGTAGATTTTCTTGCTTTGCCGCCAGATGGCGTGCTTGTGATTTGTTTTGACGTCCGTACTATTAGATGACATCAAGCTGTCGCATATATTCGCAACAGATATATGCAACAGGGCTGCGCCAGTCTTCATTATGAAGAAACTTTTAAAACAATAGACGACAGTATCTATTAACTGCGGTATTGCCGTGCCGCGAACAATATCTTCCCTGCACCATAGATTACTACTATTATTATTTTTATTTATTATAAACCTTATTGGATTGAAACATTACCAAGCGTCGCGATATATCCCAAGCGCGTGATGGTCGCGGACACGCACACGGCTTACTAAAATTAAGGCGTTCACCCCCCGGCTATGCACGCACGCGGGTATAGGGTGCCATACTATATCTGGCGGATATTTTTATTGCACCGTGGCTAAGCTTTGAATGACATTGGCTTGATTTATTGGAATTCTTAACGTATTTCTGTCACATGGACTGGACGCATCTCTCTTTGGGGCCCAATTATTTGGATAAAAGTTGTCAGACGATTGAAAAATATTGAAACATAGAATAGAATAGAAATATATTTATTCGGCACAGGCACAACACAATAGCAACAAACATGGAGTAAAGGACAAAAAAGAAATGCAAAGACAAATTGCGCTGAACGTGCCCATACCGAAAGGGTTACCAACTCAGCATTTGCTGGGTGTCAGACAGCTCGCAGATCCAAACTTCTTAACAAACATCTATCCAACATAGGCTCCACGGACAGCCCACTTTGCAGGCGCTGTTTTAACGCCGAAGAATCAGCCGCCCACGTAATCCTGGAATACGAGGCCGTGGCATCTCAACGCGGAGAAATCCTCGGCACAGCGAGGTCGCTCCGTGAAGGCTGTGAAGCTTCCAGGACGCTTCTGTGATTTTGGACGGAGCTAGGCTGGCTATGTTAGCTAGTACCCCCACGCATAATGGACCAAATGGGAGTCTTAGTACGGAAAAGGCAGTCCCAACCACTACCACTACTAGCTCGCAGATCAGATAGTGCGACCGCGTACCAAAAGGCGTAACGTTGGAAGGCATCCCACAAGTCATACCGGTAAATTGCTTATGGCCGCGGGATGCCATTCGAGACGGACTGGACCCGTCTAAACAGCGAGACGCTCGGCGAAAGTTTTGTCCAGTATTGGACGTCTTTCGACTAAATCAACATGTGCCTGGCCTTTTCCCAATTGTTGTTGGGGTCGGCTTCCAGTCTTACCAGATTCAGCTGAGTACCATTGTTTTACATGGAACGACTGCCTATCTGACCTCTACAACCCAGTAACTGGGTAACACCAAACCCCTTGGCAAGACTGGTGTCAAGATCTCAGGCTTCTGACTACCCGTAACGACTGTCAAAGATCTTCAAATGACAGCCGGGACCAACGGCTTAACGTGCTTTCCGAGGCACGGAGGAAACTCACAATGTTGAAATGGTCACCCATCCACGGACTGATCTCGTCAAGCGTTGCTCAATGCAATACAAGATGACTAAATGGAATTGAAATAACAATTGTAAAAAAAGATTTAGTAAATGCAATTTCACATCATCAGCCTATTAATGTTCCCACTGCTGGGACACAGGGCTCCTCTCTGTGAGAGGGAATGGGCCGTAATCCACCACGCGGGCCCAGTGCGGGTTGGTACATGTCACATGTCTTCGAATTTTTGGTTCTAGGACATGCCGGTTTCCTCACGATGTTTTCCTTCACCGTTTTGAGAGCAGTGGTGAAGAAATAATTTACACAAAGTAAAGCGCCTGCCTGTGTTCGAACCAACGACCTACAATTTGTAAGTCGCGGCCGATACCACTGGGCCACCACTGCTCACTCCGCTCACCTCAAATGCAATTTAAAAAAAAAGAAAATACGGAATAAATACTGTTACAAACAGTGACAACCCTGCTAAAATTACGCGTGTATTAGGCATGTGAGCTAGCGCGGGTGAATGCGGGCACAGCGGACGCTCACCCGCCTCCTTACACTCCGGCGGCCAGCGCTGATTATAATGTGACTTAAGGGAATATACCTACCTACTGCCCACTCGTAGACATAACTACCCTCAGATAGAGGAGATAATGATTACTTATAATGGTATTTAGAACAATAAGTTAAGAAAATACAAAATAAATTGTTATCGAACAAGCCCGCTACACTTTTTCTAACCACTGGAACTCCTGAAAGCATCAGAATAAAGAGTGGATACCACCAGATATGTTCCAAGTCAATGTAGCTCGACAAATTCCGGATAAACGACTAAAATAATGAAAAAAAGTTAAATAAAAAAAAAAAACAAAAAACCCGACTGCTTCAAAAGCGAACTAAAAAGTCGTAAACAAGGAAAAAATTATGCTGTGCAGTCGGAGTTTACATATTCACGGGCTGGCTGACCAAAATCTGGTGTATCCTCCGCCTGCACAGCATGATTTTTGCTTGTTTACGACTTTTTAGTTCGCTTTTGAAGAAGTCGGGTTTTTTGATTTTTTTATTTAACTTTTTTCATTTATGACTTTTTAGTTAAGTTGTTTTCTAATTAGATACATTTAAACATATAAGTGTTATATATTTTTGAAATCATCTCTTAAAACCCTTAATTTTTGATACCCCACACGATGGGTAAGGACGAAAAAAAAAATTGGGCCCCAACAATATGGCGCCCAAAATCCGCCAAATTCTATTTTGCAATTTTAATGTAGCTAGTGACACTCGCAGGGTTAAAACGAATCGATTAACGTAAATCATCAAAATCGGCCAACGCGTTTGGTCACTAGAACGCCATAAGGGAACAAACATACATACATACATAGACTGATAAACACATTATCCTCCTTCGGCAGTCGGGTAAAAATAGCGCCAGCCAGCGGCGAGGCTTGTTATTGTCAAGTATGTAGTAGTAACTTAAAATATCTAGGCATGTACGAATCCGTAAAGCTCAGACTCAAGATTTTCACATATTCCAACACCTATTTCAAAAGAAAACTCGAAGATTCAGTCATGTCAGCCTCCGGGGAGAAGCGGGCAATCTAGAGTATCGAGCACCTGCTGTCCTTTTTCCCCCGTCTCCCCATCGCTTAGCGATTATCGACGACATGATTTATTTATTAACCTTTACACTTTTCTTAGCAGCAGTTAGACTCGGCCTAGTCACAATCTGTTAAGGTTCGGAAATTTTATTTCTAAAAAGTAGAGGCTGATATGCATTTGCAAATTTGTATATGGAATTGTATATTTATACCATTCTCAACGGAAATTGCATATTATATCTAACATAGCTGTTCCCCGCGATTTCGCTCTCGTGGACTACCCCACAGGACCCGTTTTCGGGAAATACAAGTCAAATTTCAAAATTTAATAAACTCCCGACACATTTATCTTGCGAAAACACCCCGATTCAAACAGTAAAACGCCCATTACTTTTGAACGGCTGAACCGATTTTATTCAAGCATAGCTAAGAATACTCTCTACAAAATCACCTTTCAAACAAAGGAAACTAAATCAAAATTGGTTTATCCGTTTAGGAGCTATGATGCCACAGACGGACACACGATTGCACAAATACACAGATACACCAATACACAGATACTCAGATACACAGCAACACACGTGAAACTTATAACACCCCTCTTTATCCGGCGGGGGTTAAAAATAGCCTATGTTACTCAGGAATAATGTAGCTTTCTTTTGGTGAAAGATTTTTTTAAGTCGGTCCAGTAGTTTTGAAACCTATTCGGTACAAACAAACAAACAAAAAAATCTTTCCTCTTTATAATATTGGTATAGATAATCTAGTGATGATGCATATTTTCGCTATATTTATTATATTATGCGGTAGGTAACCCTATTGATAAGTGTAATAATAAACTCTACAACCAAAATTTCGCGCATTTATACTAAAAAAATGCACTAAAAATATTTTGATTGATTGAAGATCTAGAACACCTACCTGATTGTTTAGGTTTACAAAAATGTTAAATAATTTTCCATTTTAGTGCCTTATGTCTACAAAGTTCTTACATTTCGATATTGATAATTTATGATTGAATAATTCACTAATTGTATGCTGATATAGAAATAAAAAAAATAAAACCGACCACTTTTCTTCCTTTTTTCGTTTTCTAAAACTTTCACGTTGCATATTTTACAAATTTTCATGCATATTTTACGCATTTTTCATGCATATTTCAAGCTTTTTATGATGCATATAATCCGGTCCTTACTCATAAGAATTACAATGACTTATTCACTTACATGAGAAACTTACCTATTTAAACAATTCAAAGTAAGTTGAGCGTATTTTTTACAGGACAAAAGGACGTTAGTCCCCACCATATGTGCTGAGTGGGGTGTACTCTACTCAATAGAGCGTACAAATAAGTGTATCAATTTATAAACGTTTTTAAAACAAACAAATCCTGAAAACCAAAAAGAACACCACTCAGATTGTCCACTTTTTTGACAGTTACAGAAACGTCAAACTGTCACCACTTCCAAAGTTAAGCGTATTGATTCCCTCGCACAACTTACTAAAGATAGTGATAAATATTCCATTTGATATTCCAGGGAGACTGCCTATCCGATAAACATAAAACCTTCGCGTTGCCCGACTTCGACTTCCTTAGTAGAAACTTTCATCGCGATGCGTGGTTCCGCTGAGTATTGAAAACAAAACGACTCTCACTTTTGTTAAATTGTAGTTATGTAGAAGGCTGTATGGAGATAGATTTTCGCTTTTGTGGTGGTAAATGTCTTATTTAGATATTAATAATGCATTTGTATAGGTACACTTTTGGGATTAATGAAGTGCAGCCTTGGGCCAACAATATTTAACATAAGTACTGTCCTTCTCTGGAACTACCTCATCATCTTCCTGCCCTTATCCCATGTTACTTGGGGTCGGCGCAACACGTTTTCTTCTTCCATACCGTCCTGTCCCCAGTTACGCTATCACTGACTCCCTTTTCCTTCGTATCACTCCTCACACAGTCCATCTATCTTTTCTTTGGCCTTCCTCTCCCTCTCCATCCATCCACATTTATATTCATAACTCTTTTAGTAACATGCGTTTCATCCCTCCTCATCACATGACCATATCAGGACAAACGGTTTCCCTTCAACTTTTCTGCCACTGGCGCCACTTTCAAACTGCCTCTAATATACTCATTTCTCACTTTATCCAATCTCGTCACGCCGCACATCCATCTCAACATTCTCATCTCTGCTTTATGCAATCTCCTTTCATCCATCTTTTCTTTCTTTTTCTTTCTTTTCATCCTTTTTTTTGGAATCATACTACCTACGTTTAATATTTCTGACCAACCCAGAAGTGGACGCCAAAACCATAATTTAACAGGCTGCTGAAAAAGGAGAAATTATTTTACGCTGATGTTGTTTTCTTAATTATGGCTGAACTCATTTACTTACATTAACATTTGTACGCATTTAAAAATGCTAAAAACAGTGACTTTTCTAAAACGACTGCATAAAGAAGTTTATCGTCTAGCTTTGGTCAAACAGATAAAAAACTTTTCAAATACTTATTCTACATCTTATTTAAACCTCCTTTAACAGAAAATTCCAAATTCAAAAAACATGAACGCGAAAAAAGGTTGTAAAATAAAGTCCTTATAGCGAACGCGACGCTAAACACGGGGAACAAACGGGCGCTGTATTTTCCCGCGCTCTCCACCCGCCATCGCGCCCTGTCGCGCGGGAATTGGAGCGCGGACTCGGCCCTCGTAAGTCTTTGTGGAATACGTACGCAGCCGGAGATGGCGCGAATCTAGTTTGACGTTGCACCAATTAATTAATTTATACTTTTTTTTTGGCAGCTTAACTAGCACTGACCTACTTGTAAAGGAAATCATTTTCGTTCGAAAACATTTTTAGTTCTAATCTTTTTGCTAATTTGATTTTGGCAAGAATAGTTTTGCTGTCCATTTGAAACCCTGACAAAAGTAGATCCATTAGATAATTGAAAATCCGAGTTCTAAGCGCTCAATAATTAACTATAATTCGCCAGCTAAACAGTTCTAATATCGGCGAACCCTCACAGAATCGCGGTCCACCAAAATAAACGTATCAACTTCATTAATTATTCATTGCGATTTGTATTCAACTATCTCTATACACAATTAGGCACAAAGCTTTTCCCTTATTTCTGAACGTGTGCTTTGCTTGCGACGAGGGGGGAAACGGGGCGGGGAGGGAGGGTCGCGTAGCCATTAGCACGACGGCGTCGTCGGCGACCGTTCGCGGACAACGTTAACTTTGCTTTTGTTTTGACTCTTATTGCAGCTAACTAAGGTTTAGTTCCCTTTGATCGGAGGGTAGATGCAAGTTGTCTAGGCGTGCATAATTTACGCGCGGCCGATAGACGGTCGCGATTGTTATTACGCGTGCGGATATTGGATTTGGCGGGAACGCAGCGCGCCGATGGCGTTCTGTCGCAAGATAATGCCGGGGGCCACGCTTCGATGCTGCTCGACGAGTACTTTACAATCGACCCAGATGGGGCACGCCAAATAAATTACCAATAATTTTCTGAACGAAATTCGTATAATAACATACTGCACACATATACATACTCATACATGCTCAATAACCTTGCAGTTGCGTATTTAACCATTTGCGAGATGTTTCTTATAAGTTATTTACTATAACTGGACACGGATATTCGTACTACCCTCCGTGAATTACCATTGATGGATTATAATTAGTCTGCGAACGTCATGGTTTACGTTAAGCTTCTTTAAGTACCAAATGAAAACAAAAACCGTCATGCCATCAGACGATGTTGTTGCATTTAAATAAATAAATAAATCTTTCTTTATTTCTCCATAAATGCATTACATTAATTTTGATCTAAAAATGTCGTGTTTCTAAGTTTTAAAACTCAGAAATAGGACAAATTCAACTTTCGAAAACTTTTCTGACGGTCAAGGTTAATGAGTTTTCTTGTGGTCCCCTTTTCTGTATTAAGGCTTGCAGAAATCTTACGCCGATTGTTTTAGGCCTCGTATTATACTTCTACATCATATAGATACTTACTAGTCTCACTGACTTCTATTATTCAAGAATAATAGTATATGCGAGTCACGCTCCCTTTGCATCGCACGACGCGACGGCGGTGTCCCTCGAAGCTAAGTGCGCTCTGAAGGCTTTAAGTCCGCTATGGTGAATAAATAATGAGTATTGACAGGCCGCTAGCTTCACTACATTAAAGCAACGCCATTTCTATCTTTTTTTTATCGGTACTCAAATAAGGGCCAGAACTTTTCCAAATAAAATTTTCACTCTCTATTTTCGCGGCCATGAAAAACTTTATAATATCTAACGTAAAATTCGGCAAACTCTTCATAAATCTGAAGTACTATCTATAACTTGCACAGCGGAGTACCCAATCAATCTAATAACAATTTCAGTCTAGCGCCATCCTTGGCTGGGTCTATAAAAGGCATACGATTGTGTTTGGAGCGCTCGGGGGCTACCTAAGCGGGCATTAGTGAAGGACGCGTAGGTTATACAGACCGACCAACCCTGCCAGTCCCGTTATGTCCAATTCGCGCCTTCGCTTAGGAGTACGAGCACAGGGATCCACATAAATTGGTCATGCTACGTAATTTACGCGCGAGCGGTCACCGCCGGTGGTGATTACACTCGCTTGTTGGCGTATTGGTCGAACCTGGTAATCCGACCGTTTGCAAAATCTCGCCGTGTTACTCTACCCGGGATTGTTTGAGGACGTTTGGATTTGGTTGGCTTGGCAAATGTTGGCTGGTTGGGGCCAACGTCGTGGGTAAGTCATTAAGGTGGCGTGTGCATGTCGGGACGTTGACTACCGCCCGAGGGTGGAGACTGTTCGTGCTAGCCTACGACGGGTGCGTTAACTTAATTATATACCTAACCTCCCCACGGCTCTACCCGTCAATATATTTTATCTCACACTATGCGATCAAACTCAAAAAACACCTTTCACAAATGTTTGTGGAAAATATGATATGTATATACTTTTCCGATAGTCATTGAAAACGAAAAATATGACCGTTGCACGCGCATCGCAGTGCTTTTATTTTTCAGTGCCTGTATTCCTGGACTACCATTTTTTTTTTTTTATATTTGCTTGTAAAGTTTTAATTACAGCTTTTACCATAGAGATTTTAAAAGATAAAAGGATGGGAGATATTGATCATAGAGAAATGATTATAGTGGAACTATTAATCTGCCGTATCTAAAAGTAATATTGATTGATTTACGAGTTTAATAAACTTAAGTGTTGGATTTGAATCTATTCATTGTGTTTTACTTAGTAACATTTCTCTTCAACAATTCCGATAACGCAAAGTATATATTTCGGAGCTTCGAGTATTTACGCTGCTGCTCATTTACTACATAAGCTGGTAAAACGAGCGGAGTCAGGTGGCACATCGCGTGTGCGACCGCGGGGGGACGTCGGTGGAGCGCGGCCTCAAAATCCACCCCCTGTCCGCCTCGAAAACCTTTGGAGAAACGTGCAGGGACTTTCGGGTCGCGCGACCCGCGAAATTCCATTTAAAGACGTCGGGATAATTTTGCGCTGACGAGGCGGAGGCCAAATTGACGCGTCCCCGGGGCCACCGTGTCGCCGCGCACTGTATCGATCACGCTTTTTTACAAGGATCACCTCGAGGGATGGCTCGAGTGCACGTAAACAACCCTCATCCATTTTCCCAAATGTCGCGACTGTCGAAAGATCTTGGCTTGCAAAAATTTTCGTTTCGACCCCGGTCCCATTTGGGCGCCATTTAGTTTCGCCCCGCAAGTACTGAGTTTTGGATGAATATTTACGAAGGAATATTTCGCTGGTTTTAATATCTGATACCAACTTTTCTTGCCAGGAGGTTTCTTAAATGATCCGTCAAACTCCAAAACATCGCAAGCTTATTGGCGCCCACGTGGGACCTTGACATTATTATGTCAAAAATATACTCTGATTATAATGTGGTGTTTTGGATAAATATTAACGAAGGAATCATTTACTCTTTTTAATATCTGATAAGAACTTTACTTATCGAGAAGTTTCTTAAATGATTCATCATACTTGTTGATATTGGCGCCCAACTGGGACCATGGCATGTCGTTAAATTAATTTTATAATTACTTTGATTATAATAATATGGGTAGGCGTGTCGTGACTAGAACGAGGAGTCAATCAGACCATGCATTACATAAAACGGGCACGTCTTCATTGTCTCGGGGACCGGCGTCGACGGTCGCGCGTCGCGCGGCAACACCAAAGATTTATATTTTCCTCGACATTTTTATCACTTTCTCGTATCATCCACTTTATTGTTTATCGCTGTCTCGTATTCATACTTATTTTTCAATATAGTGCTGCGGTTTATGTCACCCTTTTTGACGTCAAAATAAGTAATTAAATGATCGGTTATATTTCAAAATGCATAAGTTATTTTTCAAATCAAAAATTATTTGGTTAATTAGGTACATACAAATCGTATCATAGAACTTTAATAAGACAAATGGTTTACCGAATATTGATTAGCGGTACACCGCTTTTAACGAATATTACATGTGACTACCCGAACAACATTAATATGGGTCAAGCATTCCTTTATCAAAAAGCTTTTAATGCTCCAAAGAATATTTAAAATGCTCAAAAATGTTAACTACCCCCCAACGAGTACGCAGTTGGGCTAGGTTAGTCAATCGATTATCACCCTTCATAAAACCTTGACACCTATGGGCGCTCGATAAATATTGCTTGTCATCGCCTCATGAAGTAGTTTTAATGTAGATGTAGTTTTTAGGTACGGTAACTACTTTTAATTCATACGTATCAGTAAAAGTGACAAGTAATGTTAAAACAATATTGTTGATCATTGTTACTTCGAATTCGGCAATTAGTCTATCAAGAAAAAACCGCCTAAGTGCGAGTCGGATTCGCACACGAAAGGTTCCGTACTTGGTAAATTGCGGTTTACGATTTATGACGTATTAAAAAAAACTACTTACTAGATCTCGTTCAAACCAATATTCGGTGGCAGTTTACATGGTAATGTACTTCATATATTTTTTTTTAGTTTTATCATTCTCTTATTTTAGAAGTTACAGGGGAGGGGGTCACATTTTACCACTTTAGAAGTGTCTCTCGCGCAAAATATTCAGTTTAGAAAAAATTGTATTAGAAACCTCAATATCATTTCTGAAGACCTATCTATAAATACCCCACACGTATGGGTTTGATGAAAAAAATTATTGAGTTTCAGTTCTAAGTATGGGGAACCCCCGAAACTTACTATTTCTTTTCTATTTTTGTGTGAAAATCTTAATGCGGTTCACAGAATACATCTACTTACCAAGTTTCAAAATCATAGTTCTTATAATTTCGGAAAAAAAGCGGCTGTGATATACGGACGAACAGACAGACAGACATGACGAATCCATAAGGGTGCCGTTTTTTGCCATTTGGCTACGGAACCCTAAAAACGACGGACCAACGAAAATACAAGACAATACCCACAAAATCAGCAATTACTGTGAAAATCATAACGATTATTGAGTTCCCACGTGACGTCCGCTGGGAGGCGTGATTAACAGTTAATTGGGAGGGTCGAGATCCCTCCACTCCAAACATGTGGGTAGTCGCACTTGTACGTAGAGTTTTTACGAGGCAATCTTACTCGCGGTGCGTGGATGTTCTTTTTTACATCGCCGTAGGCGGCCGGGCACGCGACTCAAAGATTATGGCGCAGAGACGACACGTTGAAAGGCAGGACATTTATTTTTGGGTTAGTTAAATTTTCGGTTTATTTCAGTGTACATTTTATGAGCTGCTTACGTATGATTTATTATTTTTGAGGTAAAAGAGAATATTACGTTTGTCGACCTTTTTTCAGCATTTAAAGCGACTACCCTCGGTTTTGTAATGAAAAATTTTAAGAGGGTAGGTTAAATTCTTTTTAGGCCTGAAAACCTGTCAAATTAAGGTATTAGTAGGGTTTAGCACGTTCTTAAGTCCACATTCTTAATTCAGAAATTAGCACTAAATAAGAGTATCTCATTCAGCAAACATGGTTCATGTTCATCGAGGTTAGTACACGATACAATACTAACCTCAAATTTTATCAGCAATTAAGTTTTTAAGCAAAGGGGCTGGTTTCAACAACATCAATATAACTGACAAGACAGTCACACCGGTAGGAGTCCCCGAACACTGATCTACTCCGAAATACGAGCTGCATAAACCGAATCATTAATTCCACTTCACCAACTCGGTACGTAAAAGAAAAACCAATTCCACTCTTACCCAGAAATTACACCAAATAATCTTTGACGGGCATCGGTTGGGGGGCGTAGGGGGGATCGCGAGGGGTGTTTTAATTAGAGCGCGGACGGCATCGGGCCGCACCCGGTCCCGATGTCCTGCCTGACCGATACACAGAGGTACACAGAACAAACACAGTTGTGTGTACTTCTGTGTACTCCTTTGTCTTACGCCGCCTTTGTCTTTGGCCCTTAGGAGGCGGCTGACGGAGACAAAACATGTGATACTGTGAAGCGTGTCTACAGACACTGGGCTAATGTTGTACGTAATTAAGGGGGAATTTCTCGAGATGTTTAGCTGGCTGGGGAATTCTTTGTGTGAGAAAAGTTTTGGCTAGTTTTGTAGACTTACTTCGTTCACATTTCATAAGGATAGGTACTTTTTTTTCATTAAAACGTACTTTTTACAAAATGCTCACGATGTACCTACCTTAGTCGCCTAATCCTAATGTCCTATATCGCCTAGATGGGTCAGAGGGCATCCACAGATGTCTTCCATCGCGATAGGTCTTGAGCTTCACGCTTCACCTCGCTCCATGTCATTCCGATGCTCGTCGCTTCTGCCAACACTGTGCGACGCCAGGTTTGACGGGGACGGCCACGCTTTCTTTTCCCTTGGGGATTCCAGTCCAAAGCTTGCTTGGGTATGTGATCGAGACCCCTTCGGAGCTCGAGACCAATCCATCTCCACTTGCGACCCTTGATTGACGGTCGATCGGGCTCTCGTGGCATTTCTCCAACAGCTCTACGTTGGAGATGGTCTCGGGCCAGTAAATACCGAAGACAAAGACAGCGGTTGAAGAAGTTACATAATATAATTGAAGGTCATTTGTGCCTGGAGCTGAATTTTAGGCAGGTTCGTAAACTAAAGGGTCTTTGATCCTACTACGAGTATAATTTTAAATAATAGTATAAATGTGAGTTTGTTTGTTTTTGAATATTAGACTATTTTAGCTAAACGGATTTGGATGGAACCTGGCACACGGTTGGAGACCATGTCCTGGATAAGGACACAGGATACTTTGTATCCCAGGAGGATGTTCCCTCGGGATAATGCCCGCGGGCAAAAAGAAAGAAAGAAAACCAGTTTATTTGGCACACACAGATACACATAATGTAGGTACAAATAAAAGGAAACGTAATTTAAAAATCAATTACATACATAGAAACAGAAACAGAAACTAGTGTTACTAATATTGATGTGAAAGTTTGGATAGATGTATGTTTGTTACTCAATCACTCAAGAACGACAGAACGGATCTGGACGAAATTTGGCACAGAGATAGATTATAGACTGGAATAGCACATAGGCAAATTTTTTTCCGGTATAATGTTCCCTAGGGATGATAAAACACTTCTCACGCAGGGGAAGCCGCTGGCAGAAGCTATATATAAAAAAACCGGCCAAGTGCGAGTCGGACTCGCGCACAAAGGGTTCCGTACCATTATCGCAAAAAACGGCAAAAAAAAAACACATTTGTTGTATCGGAGCCCACTTAAATCATCATTTTATTCTGTTTTTAGTATTTGTTGTTATAGCGGCAACAGAAATACATCATATGTGAAAATTTCAACTGTCTAGCTATCACGGTTCATGAGAGCCTGGTGACAGACTGACAGACAGACAGACGGACCGCGGAGTCTTAGTAATAGGATCACGTTTTTACCCTTTGGGTACGGAACCCTGAAAATGTGAAAGTTTGTGAGCATGGATTTTGGTTACTCTTTAAACTAGTGATGAAACACACATAGGTTATAAATTATAAAGATAATTGGGTACGTACTAATTCCAAGCGCGCAGAGTCGCGGTTAGCAGCTAATACTTGAAATAAGTCTGAAACACTCTAGACTCAACCAGGTTACGAACTTTGCCGACATTCAAACATTTTCTCCATAATACAGTTAAATTAAGTGTCGTGAAAATTAGTTTCGCTCCCTCCCAGGTCCCCGGTCCATTCAGTTCACCCTCAAAATCATAATGACCTAAATTCGACGCTTGTTTTCCTCAGAATATTCCGCTAACCAGAACCAATGGTTTTCGGATACCGGTGTTCCATATTGCGTTATCTTGCCGGCCTATATACTGAGTATGGCCACGATAAAGGAGAGAGTAGAAGACCAACTCGTAAGAAATATAAAAAACCGGCCAAGTGCGAGTCTGACTCGCGCACAGAGGGTTCCGTATAAACAGCTACATTCAACAAAATTTTAAATTGCAACATTGAAAGCACCAATCATTGGTCTAACAAAGGGACAAAATTAACTTTACCGTTCGAAAACTTTTGTCCCCATACATCAATATTCAAAATGTTTACTTTTCCAAGTACATTTTATAAGTTCACATCATCACATCATCAGCCTATTAATGTTCCCACTGCTGGGACACAGGCCTCCTCTCTATGAGAGGGAATGGGCCGCAATCCACCACGCGGGCCCAGTGCGGGTTGGTGGATGTCACATTTCTTCGAATTTTTGGTTCTAGAAGATGCCGGTTTCCTCACGATGTTTTCCTTCACCGTTTTGAGAGCAGTGGTGAAGAAATAAGTTACACAAAGTAAAGCGCCTGCCTGGGCTCGAACCCACGACCTACAACTTGTAAGTCACGGCCGATACCACTGGGCCACCACTGCTCACACACCTTTTATAAGTTGGTCGACTATAACTCGTAAACTTGTAAAGCCTGCTTAGCTGTGATAGTTTTCTGTTTAATTTCGGTGTACCTACATACTACTGTGGTAATTATTTTCACATATCCAAAAGCAATAACTGAGGTTTGCGTTTGGTTTTGATAAACAACTGAGGTTTGTCAAAGTCAAAGTCAAGTGTTTTGTGTGCAATAAAGAATAAGGAGAATAATTTAGCTGGCAGACAAAAATTGGCCATTTAAATCTCAATTTTACGCAAATGGATCCCTGAATCGAAAAAATGGATACTCCACAGCAGGGGATCGACGACAAAAAAAAACATCCGCTTTTTACGTGTAGGTACAGGAGGTAACATATTTTTAGCTTTTTATTTTACCACTTTGTCGGAATTATAAATATGTATATCCATGCCAAATTATAGCTTTCTAGTACTAAGAGACTGAGCTAAGCTGCGGATGGACAGACGGACATGGCGAAACTCTAAGGGTTATTTGTTGGCTACGGAACCCTAATTGTCTTAGTGCTTTCACCAATTTGTTGACCAAATGTCATGATGAAGGATACTTTCTTTGCTTCTTAATGTCATTGTAATATTCAAAATGGAATATTTTCAGCCAGTATTTTATAACGTTTTACTCAACTGTTTACCAAATTTTTTGCAACTTAATAGCTGGTTATAGACCTCTTCATAATAGGGATGTTTCCTAAGTAGAAAATTACAATTTTATTTAGTCCGTCAGTGAGATATTCGACACGTATTTCTTGCTTTACCAAATCACAAAAAAATACACGCATCATAGTTCAAGAGTGGGGGATTGTGACGTCACTAAGGCAGTATAAAGTGTACTAGCGGCGTGACGTTTCACGGTCACTTTATGTTTAGGTGTCGAAAGAAAACATACGTGTCCATTTATTAATCTACCTGACGGACAAAAAACTTAATTGGTCCTTCTGCGCCCGTCTCTGTGGCACACTATGTACCGTATATTATGGCTCAGTGCCGTCAGCTGTGAGCCGGTGCACTGCCAGCGACCCCCTCTTCCCCCCCTTCGCCGTCCATTCCTCAAGCTTCGCGGAGCGTCACTAAGGGAGCGATCCAAGGCGAGCCCGATGGCTGGCTCGCTTGGATACACTGTCGGTAAACATTTTCGGCAAGCGTAAACTTTTTAATTAATTCTCGTTAAAGGTGCTGGTGCCTTTGCGCGAATTTTTGCCCGACTATGAGAGGCCCAAAAGTTTTATATTACTGAACGCTAACAAGGCTTCTCAACTATCTGATCGATTTTCATAACTCGATTAAAAAAACTGGCCAAGTGCGAGTCGGACTTGCACACGAAGGGTCCCGTACCATTATCGCAAAAAAACGACAAAATAATTACGTTTGATATATGGAAGCCCCACTTAAATATTTATTTTATTCTGTTTTAGTATTTGTTGTTATAGCGGCAACAGAAATACATCATCTGTGAAAATTTCAACTGTCTAGCTATCACGGTTCATGAGATACAGCCTGGTGACAAACGGACAGACAGACAGACGGACGGATCGTGGAGTCTTAGTAATAGGGTCCCGTTTTTACCCTTTGGGTACGGAACCCTAAAAATGAAAATGTTGAGATGAGTTTATTTTGAACCTACTTATAGGTAGGTTTAAATTTTCCACATTGGTCCTTTTATGTAAGTAAAAAAATTATGTAATTTGCGCCAACTGTGACGCATAACATATACAAACGACAAGTAAAATTTCACCAAAACCCCCGACACATTTATCTTGCGAAAACACCCCGATTCGAACAGTAAAACGCCCATAACTTTTGAACGGCTGAACCGATTTTATTCAAACATAGCTAAGAACACTCTCGACAAAATTACCTTTCAAACAAAAAAAACTAAATCGAAATCGGTTCATTCGTTTAGGCGCTATGATGCCACAGACAGGCACACAGATACACAGTAACATACGTGAAACTTATAACACCCCTCTTTTTCCGGCGGGGGTTAAAAACGGCAATCGCTCAGCATAACGCTGGAACTCGTATACCAAACAGAGTTACACCACTATTTAAAAAAAATGTTACATAGATCTTTTTACTATCATAAAGTAATGTAATCAGGCTCTAAAAAAAACAAAAAGATAAATTGGATAACTAGACGAGTCAGTAATTAAGGCTTAATAGCTTCTATCATTCACGAAACCTCGTTATCCTAATAAGGTGACCATAGCGCAACTTTGAGGCTTGATGAAACAGAGCTACTTTACCAAACGGTTTTCGCAACTCGCAACATGTAGTTTTCCAAACAGGTTTCGGAAAACAACTCTTAGAACTGTATACCAAATGTTAAGTTCTCGTAGTTGTCATAGTGGACCCTGGAACTAAATAATTGAAAAAAGTACGCCGAAGCAAGAGTACTCAGAAATTATTTTTCAATCCTCTTTTTTTTCTCAATGGAATCATGAATTCCTTTGTACCCTTTGGATTATGATATAATAAAACAAAAGCAGAACGTCGGTAAACTATAAAAAATAAAAACCTTTTTAATAAAAAAATAAAACCGACTTCCAAAGCAAAACACTACAAAGCGATTTACGATTAGGACACTTTGTTTTATTGCGGAGTCCCAATGCTTACCTCCCGGTTTCATCATCAGATCAGTTCGATGGTAACATTTTCATAAGTACCAATAATTTATAAATAAAATAAAATAAATAAAAAAAAGCTTTATTTCATTCCATGCAAACAAGTATAATGAGTATATCATAAGTCGTACAGTTAAATTAGCAATAATAAAAATATATTATAAATAATCATCATCATTATAAATATTAATTGTTTTTTTTTTTATAATAATATTTGAAAATTGGACTAAATGACAATTGAGAATTGTATTAAATAATAGTTGAATTTTTTTATTAAATAATTATTGAAAAATTTTGTTAAATAAAAATTGTTATAAATTACATTTATAAATTATTTATAAGTAAATGATAAATGATGATATCTGAAGCGTTCGCTCGATTTCTCCAGGATCCCATTATCAGATCCTGACCTGATGACTATTGCACAACCTGCAGTAACCCTTTCAAGCAAAAGAAGAATTTTTCAAATCGTGGACCGATTTGAAAAATTCTTCTTTTGGTAATCAGTGAAAGTCTTTGAGTAATCATGGAAAATACATTTAAAAAATAAAAAAATCTATCCAATCTTCCTCCTTTTTTTAAAGTCGGTTAAAAATATGTGCCAACATATTTATAAAAAAAAAAAACATTAAAAAACGATTGTAGCCTGTGCTATGTTATCAATGCCCTTGGAAAAGTCAATTTTTTTTAGTATTATTTTAGTTTTTTCCGTAACTTTGAAAATGAGTATACCTTACCATACCCACCTACTTATCACCTAGCTCTAACTACACAAACCGAGCACAAAAACCGTTCAATACTCGTGTATTCAACTTGAATACATTTCAGCTCCATTTACCTAACCCTCCCCGTGCGACCCGTTTAAAGATTCACAGCACCGCGGGCGTGGGGTCCTTTCGACCGCTTTGAAGATTTCACCTTCATTAGCGCGGGTCCGAAGTGACCCGCGGCACCGAATGACCCGCGGGGCCGGCCTTGATTCTCACAGTTTAATTCGTGAGTTGCCAGGCTGAAGTCCTTGAGTTTTGACGTCGCTACTGGCTATTGTTATTTAATTTGTAAATCTTTCAGTATTTAAGCCGTTTCTCGGTTGTAATTTGTAGATATTTATTTTTATTATTAATTGTAGAACAAAACACGTCGTCATTGGCAGCGCAAAGGTCACTTTTCTGTATGTTTTTTCGTAAAGTCGTCTGTATTTCCTGATAGCTACAACCTGGGAGTAGATATTTAAGTCAAGAGTGAATAGGTTTCTTCTAGGCAAGCGTGCTTCACCGTCGACCACATCAAGCGCAAGCCTATCTATAGATACTAATATATTAATCTATGTTTCTATACTATCTATAATATAAAAATGAATCGCAAAATGTGTTGGTAAGCGCATAACTCAACAACGCCTGGACCAATTTGGACAATTCTTTATTTTAAATGTTCGTTGAAGTTCAAATATGGTATTTACGTATTTTTTTATTTTTTTAGGGTAGGGTAGGGCAGGGCAGGGTAGTGTAGCGTAGGGTAGGGTAGGGTAGTGTAGGGTAGTGTAGTGTTGTGTAGGGTAGTGTAGGATAGGATAGGGTAGGGTAGTGTAGGGTAGGGTAGTGTAGCGTATGGTAGGTAAGGTAGTTTAGGGTAGGGTAGGGTAGTGTAGGCTACGGTAATGTAGGGTAGGGTAGGGTAGGGTAGGTAGTGTAAGGTAGGGTAGGTAGGGTAGATAATTGTTTGGTGTTTTTATGGCAAAACAAAGTTTGCCGGGTCAGCTAGTAATATTATAAAGAAGAAAGATTTGTATTTTTGTATGTAACGAATAAACTTAAAAATTACTTGACCGATTACAAAAAATCTTTCACCGTTGGGAAGCTACATTATCCCCGGGTGTCATAGGCTACTTTTTATCCATGTGTTCGCACGGGAACGGGAACTACTCGGGTGAAACCACGAGGCGTCCGCAAGTCAATAAAAAAAAAAAATGTTTTTGTCAATATCACTAAAAGGTTAATATTACTTGGCATAACAATTTTGCTACAGGTAGCGGGGGATGATTCAAAAGCCGCGAGAGCAAATACAATGCCGCGGTCAATTCTACTGTGAATCGAGATATCACTTTTCATATCCATTCAGTTTCAAATACTAGTTTATTTTTTACGAAGCTGAAATATCACTATAGCAAGTTTCATGATTAAGCACTGTAGTGTCATTCTGTAAAAATTTCACCGTGGAAACGTCCGTAAAGTGAACACAGTGTTCTGTTAGCTCATTCAATCAAAGTGCAACGGCAGTTCAGTTTGAGCTTACTCCTTTTAAGTTTTCACGGTGACATGTTTACAGAATAGAACGGTAGGTGCATAAGCTTACTCCCCCTAAGTTTTCACGGTGACATGTTTACAGAATAGAACGGTAGGTGCATAACCTTACTCCTCCTAAGTTTTCACGGTGACGTGTTTACAGAATAGAACGGTAGGTGCATAACCTTACTCCTCCTAAGTTTTCACGGTGACGTGTTTACAGAATAGAACGGTAGGTGCATAAGCTTACTCCTCCTAAGTTTTCACGGTGACATGTTTACAGAATAGAACGGTAGGTGCATAAGCTTACTCCTCCTAAGTTTTCACGGTGACGTGTTTACAGAATAGAACGGTAGGTGCATAAGCTTACTCCTCCAAATTTTTCATGGTGACATGTTTACAGAATAGAACGGTAGGTGCATAAACTTACTCCTCCTTAGTTTTCACGGTGACATGTTTACAGAATAGAACGGTAGGTGCAATGGTAGCTCACTTTACTCACACATAATATAATACTAGCATACAGATGCCTCATCCCATTCAAAGAAACCGTGCCTACGTAACTAGCGTTTTTCGTCTAATTAAGCTGATTATTTTTATAAGTACTTCGATCGGGTTCGGTTCCGTTCCACGGCTAGAGAGGTGAATATTTTTTTTTTTTAATACGGTGACGATTTGTTTATAGTATTATTTTTACACGTTTTTACAGTTTCATTGTAGCAAAATGTGTTACAATACAAAATTTAATAATAGAGTGGCATGCCTCAACAAAGCACACAAGCATATTTTAATGTTAATTAAAAATTATTTTACCTATTGAAATCTATTTAAAATGATCCGTTCAAATAATCTTTGAAATGTGAATTAAGAGCCCAATATTCCATAAATGTTTGCTTAGGAGAGTAGATTACACATGATAAATTCTAGAAAATGTTAATTTTACACTCAATTCAATAACAAATCTATGCATATCACGCCATCTAGTGACATTTATTTGAACCAAATTTTCTTTGTTAGCGCTGGGACCCCGTGCTTTACCTAAATTATTTAGGTAAGATTTCTTCAGAATAAGACGCCTATTGGTCGCCATACTCTGTATTTGTAGTATTTGTATTTAAGCTTTCCTTTTGTTTTGTATGATAGTATGCGTGCCTGGCGCAAATAAACGTATTTTTAACCCCCGCCGGAAAAAGGGGGTTGTTATAAGTTTCACGTGTGTTGCTGTGTATCTGTGTGTCTGTCTGTAGCATCACAGCGCCTAAACGGATAAACCGATTTCGATTTAGTTTTTTTTGTTTGAAAGGTAATTTTGTCGAAAGTGTTCTTAGCTATTTTTAAATAAAATCAGTTCAGACGTTCAAAAGTTATGCGCGTTTTACTGTTTGAATCGGGGTGTTTTCGCAAGATAAATGCGTCGGGGGTTTTTAAATTTTGAAATTTTACTTGCCTTTCTTTAATAATCATTATATTTTTTCGCAAATCACCATGAATATTCGCAAACTAGATCACAACACTATAAGACTCTCTATAACATTTGGGTTAGAACCTTATTTATATTTTTAAATCATACCTATTTTGATTAGTTTTAATACGCGTATTCTTAATTTAAATTCTCCATAGAAAATTTGAATTAAGAGTTCTAATCAGTGCTTAAACTAAAAAGATTTTTTTAATAAGCTTTTCAATTTAAAACTCTTCTAACTCAAACATCACAACACTAGTTACTGCAACATCTCAATCCTATCGCTGACGCAGCCCCACATTTGTATCAAGTGGGCAAATAAAGAAGGGCAGAAGTTAGATGGAGTGGAGCCGGACAGCGTTCGCGACTAATTAACCCTCCCACAGGGTGGCAGCGCAGCGGTGGGGGGTTAAAAAATATGCGCCACCGGCCCCGTCGCCCGGGCGCCCATGGGACTATGCGACGCCTCCAAGAATTTCCACTTTCAGACTGCAGCTGAGGGTTGATGTGAAGCTTTGTTTGTAATTGTTGTACTCGGAATCAGGGCTTTGAGAGTTACGGGGAATTGGAAAAAGTGAGCGGGATTTTCAGAACTTAGCTCTTATTATGGGCCGCTTTTTCACAACCGGTATTTTCGGTATTGCCCTCAGATAAATACCGGTATCCCGGTATTGTACCAGTTTTTTCTATAGTTAAATAATTTAATTAAATATCGACTATTCATGACAGTTTTGTGGGAGTTAGAGGATTTCAGAGGAAAAATAAAGAATATTATTTTGTTTATAAAATTATCTTTTAACACTGGTAAATTAATTTTAAACAAAACAAAAGTGAAAGATAATATTTTTGTTGCTCTCCCCTGAACTGAACTTTTTTTATAATCACTATCATCATCATCATCATCATTTCAGCCGAAAGACGTCCGCAGCTGGACATAGGCGTTCCCCAGGCGTCGCTCGCCACACTGACCGAACTCAAGCGTCTCGCATTCAGCGGATAATCACTATATTAAAACTTAATGTCTTATCTTAGAGCCAGTATAATTTTTAATTAAGTATAATATTTAATCAATCTTTTTTTGTTTATCTCTTGGGTATGATTTTGTTGTTTTTCGTAGCGTGGATGTGTCACGCAAGATCAGCTTTTAATGTTTCCACATGTAGGATACAACAGGCCTCTCCTCTGTGAGGAGGGGTGGGTCATAAGCCCCTTATTGTGTCTCCTGTTTTTCTCTGCAAAATCAGCCTTTACTGTTTTCACTGATAGGACACAGACTTCTCAGTGAGAAGGAGTGGGCCACAATGTGACTATGCGAAGCCTCTTGCATAATATGAAGCCTATTTCCATTTGGAATAATACAGTTTACAAATAGTGTTTTTTTGAAAGGGTTATGTTTTTCGCGCGGATCTTGTATGTTTGTTTGTTTTTATTATTCTTTATTACCTCAAATCTTTCAAACTGCTGGCCAGATTTATATAATTAAGACATCGTTAGATACGTCTTGACAGCCCAAGTGTTCATAAATAGGTGAAGTTTAAAAAACTAAGCATGAGAATTTTGGGCGCCATATTGTGCGAGTTCTAATTTTTTTCTTCCACACCCATCGAGTGGGGTATCAAAATGAAGGGTTTTAAGAGGTGATTACAAATATATATAACACTTATAACTTTTAAAGTAGTTCGAAAAAAATATATATAAAGTTCCGAATAAAAAAAGTTAATATAAAAATCAAAAACCCGACTGCATAAGAAGGAGGATATATATTTGCAAACAAGCTGACCCCCTGACCCTCCGACTGCGCAGCATGTTTTTTTCTTGTTTACAGCTTTTTAGTTTGCTTCTTATGCAGTCGGGTTTTTGTTTTTTTTATTAACTCTTTTTATTTGATAAGATTTGCAGTGGCTCCAGAGATCGCCTCCACAAACTTCACTCCACAAAATCGCACGCTCTCTTTATAATATTAATAAAGTATATATATTAAGCAGCTCCCTAAGAAAGTCGTGAAGAGAGTGCAAAAGTCCGGAGCGAGACTTGGGAGGGGGCGCCGCGCGACACGCGTACACTCAGACGTCCTCTCGGAGGGAGCAAGGTCGACACGGAGGAAAGGCCTTAGAAAATCTGCGCCGGAGAAAATTTTGCCACAGTTAGTTGAATATTTATAATAAGGTGTCTCATTCTTGTCGAATTCGGTTAAGTTTTAAACTCTTACAACTAGATTAGTCACTAAAACGTAATTTCGATGTCCTGTTTTCAAACTTTTTTTATAATTTTAGTCGTTGACTTTGTTGTGTATGCTTTTTTTTCTGTCTCTCTCATTGCTCATATCAAATGATGTATAGATTTTAAGTATTATTTTGTTACCCACGTCCGTGTGTCACTAGCGGGGTGCCAACTGAAAACTAGCGCTGGGTGTCTGACACCCGGCAAATGCTGATTTGGTAACCCTTTCGGTATGGGCACGTTTAGAGCAATTTGTCTTTGCATTTCTTTTTTGGCTTTTACCCATGTTTCAATGTTTGTTGATATTTCTATTCTAGTCTATAAGCAACAACACTAGGTAGTTGAAATTATAGTCATCGTTTTCCCTTATTCCAAATTCATTAGCAGTTGGCTTAGCTCGTCTTTTCCTTCCATACCTAAACACAATACTTATATACTCTTAAGATACTCTATTAGCAGTCATCTCATGGTTTTCTTCCTTCCTATCCATGTTACATCAACAAATATCATTAAAATTATCCAGATCCCAACTTCACCCACAGCTGGGCCAACCTCATCCAGGTTCTACCCGCGACGGGACCAAGGATGCCATACTCGGGGTCGTCTGGCGCCCATAAGCTGAATTGGTCCCTGGTGTGGTCATGGCGTACAGTGTGTTCTGGTGCGCTGGTGATGGGGGGTACTCCTCCGAGGAGGGTCCGGTGACGGACAGCCGCGGCGGGTTCGCGGTGAGTGCTAACGCGTGCCCGCGTTCCTGCCATAAGAGGCACAGGAGGACACCGTGGAGTTTTAGTGGGATAAAGTCCCACATAACTACGTGGTAGTGCAGTATGCATGAGCATTTTTTCCATGAAAAAAAAAGGATCTACCCGCGCCAACTAAGTAAATCTCTCAGATATTGCAAGCAGGGCATTACAGTTATTTTTTTCTTTGCTCACTGTATAATGTCACAAAAGTTAAGGCCGTACCCTGTCCAAAAGACCGCCGTGAACATTCCTAGTGCCGTAGCGGCACACTGGTGGCGCATGAGTTACGCCCAGATTTTAGAATAAAATCTTTACAAAATCGAATTTAGGCCTTTTGAAAAAAAAAAAGAAACAAAATGTTCGTTATTAAATTGTCTATCCATTAGTGACAGTACAAACATTAATTATTGAACAATTTACGAGGAGATGCGTGCTATCAATAATTATTTCTCATTTTCATGCTTTTGTTGGAAGGAGATTAGTGAAACATATAGGTACTGCATTAAAAAAAAGACATTTACCATTTTGGAATCAATATTATGTAGACATTTAATGTATTTTTATAAGTTGATGTTTATTTTTAAATAACGAGTAGATTGCTCCTAAAAACTGCACAAAAACGGCTAGCGCGGCGTTTTGCTCAGGGTACCGCCTTAACACGCGAGTGTTTTAATACCTAATTATATGCCGTTACTTACACTATTTTATCTTCACTCATACAGTTGAAATAAAATAAAAGTGGAAACTAAATTTAGATTCTCATTGCACCATGACTGTCAATGTCAATGAGGCAATAAGCGCCAATAAATTAAAAAGTAAAGGTGTGCTATAAAAATTAAAAAGTTTATGATGCAGTTGTTTGAAAATCGAAGGAAAATGTTGCAATGTAATGGTATTTTTTTCAATTTTACCTATCCACGAACAAAAAGTACATGTTTATCCGATACTTTTTGAATTCATATTTAGAACATTACGTTGTGAGTGTAGATAAACACTTTTACAATGCATGTCCTCGAAAAGAGCGGTTTTCCAAGCAGCCAAACTGTGCGGAAAGTGTCACTTTTTTTCACTAGTGCTTTTTACTTTCCTGTATTTTTTTAATTTTTAACTCCAACGTCAGCCTGACGCATAGAGTTTTTATTATTTGAGAAAAGTTTTAAAAATTTGTTATGTGCAGATTATCATTCATATAAAAGGTAAAATAAAACTAATACTTTATTTTAGGCGTTTTTAATTACTCTAGATTTAGATTTTGATCAATAAATTAATTTTAAATATTCATTAAATGCCCGAGGAACTATTAGTTAATCTGTGGATATGCTGAACGCGCTTGAATAAGCCCGCCATTTTATTAATTTCATTTTATTTATTTATTTATTTTCTCGCACAATGCATAGTAAAATGTTGTATGATACACGTACGTAAGATGATTTCCGACTCGTGTCGATTTATCCACTCACTCGCTTCGCTCGCTCGTGAATAAAATGCCACTCATCGGAAATCATCTACCTTCCGCACTTGTATCATAAATAACTATTTTGACTTCGATGAGATAAAGCTCAGATATTGCAACCAGGGAAATACAGTTTTTATTTCCTGCTCACTGTATGTCACAAAAGTTAATACACTAATTGCCTCCGGGAACAGGTTTCATCTCAGGAAGGACACACTAAATGCACGTGCTTAGTCCACGGGCTATTTATGGTCTTACACGTGCCGCGAACGCGCCCAATATTTATAGCCCGAGGCTAAGTTGTGTTTGAAACGTGGCCGATGGACGGTCAGCCCAGTAAATGTGGTCACGTTGCTAGGTAACGGCTGAAGTATCTACTGTCAATATTTATATTGATGTAAAGTTGGAAGTATAATCAACTATACTCTTTGCGCTGTAGCATGGTGCGGGTGACAGTTTCAATAACATTTTTTACGCATATACGTATACGCGTTTTTTGTAGTTTAACGTCATACAGGGGTAACTATGGTATATGGTATAACTTTTAAATTTAAATTTCAACTGTTGCCGTTATAACAAAAAATACTAAAAACAGAATAAAATAAATATTTAAGTGGGGCTCCCATACAACAAACGTGATTTTTTTCCGTTTTTTGCGATAATGGTACGGAACCCTTCGTGCGCGAGTCCGACTCGCACTTGACCAGTTTTTAGGGTTCCGTAGCCAAATGGCAAAAAACGGAACCCTTATAGATTCGTCATGTCTGTCTGTATGTCTGTCTGTCTGTCCGTCCGTATGTCACAGCCACTTTTTTCCGAAACTATAAGAACTATGCTGTTGAAACTTGGTAAGTAGATGTATTCTGTGATCCGCATTAAGATTTTCACACAAAAATAGAAAAAAAACAATAAATTTTGGGGTTCCCATACTTGAAACTGAAACTAAAAATGTATTTTTTCATCAATCCCATAAGTGTAGGATATCTATGGATAGGTCTTCAAAAATGATATCGAGGTTTCTAATATAATTTTTTTCTAGACTGAATAGTTTGCGCGAGAGACACTTCCAAAGTGGTAAAATGTGTGTCCCCCCCCTGTAACTTCTAAAATAAGAGAATTATAAAACCAAAAAAAAATATGATGTACATTACCATGTAAACCTACAACGAAAATAGGTTTGAACGAGATCTAGTAAGTAGTTTTTTTTTTAATACGTCATAAATCGTAAACCACAATTTAACAAGTACGGAACCCTTCGTGCGCGAGTCCGACTCGCACTTGGCCGGTTTTTTTAATATAACGGACACAAAATCCTGCTGCAAAATATCACCCATCTATACACTCGTTTCAACAATGCGCAAACCGGGAATCGAAACCAGACTTCACTTTCGAAAGTTTAACTTTCGCTCACTAGAACAATGAGAGATCTCCCTGATATAGTTATAGTATTATATTATCTGTGGTATAGTTAACCAATACATAGGTCCGTCCAGGTTATCGTTATCAATACACAGCTGAATGCGTCTGCCCATTCCTCTGATATAATCAGTCTCTGATTCGCCTCTTAGGACAATACGGTTCATTTTCCCCCGTACTTCCTCTCACGGGGTACTCTGTAACTTACTGGGGATTATCTGAAAATGATCCGCTGACAAGTGCCTTTATAAGCACTTTATGTGTTTTGTTTTAGCCGATGTACTGATTGAATTGCTTGGGATTATTATAGATCGATACTGTATTGTGACCAGGGTTACCGACATAGCCCTAAGAATTGCCAAACTTAAGTTGCAGTGGGCAGGGCACATTGCTCTCCTATCACGGTTGGAGACTCTACACTTGAAGTTGTGGGCGACTATGTCTACCTGGGACAAGCGATCCAATTGGGTATGGCCAACTTCAAGAAAGAGGTCAACCGTCGAATGCGACTCCGCTGGGCAGCGTTCGGGAAGTAGCGCGGTATCTTCTCATCCAACTTACCACAGTGTTTCAAGACGAAAGTCTATGACCATTGTGTGTTGCCAGTGATGACATATGGCTCTGAGATGTGGTCGCTTACAATGGGCCTTATCAGAAAGCTTACAGTCACTCAAAGGGCAATGAAGAGGGCTATGCTCGGAGTTTCCTTGCGTGATCGAATCAGAAATGTAGAGATCAGCAAGAGAACCAGCGTTACCGACATAGCCCGAAGAATTGCCAAAATTAAGTGGCAGTGGGCAGGGCACATTGCTTGCAGAACGGATGGCCGATGGGGCAGAAAGGTTCTGGAGTGGCGATCGCGAACTGGTAGACGTTGCGTTGGAAGGCTTCCCACTAGGTGGACCGATGACCTGGTGAAGGTTGCGGGGATCCGCTGGTTGCCGGACTCACGGGACCAGTCAAAGTGCGACGCTTGGGGGAGGCCTATGTCCAGCAGTGGAGATCTTTCGGCTGATATGATGATGATGAGTGTATTTTGGCTTAATATCAGATATTATTTTTGATTGCGTTCAATGACAATGCAAATTGTCAAATAGTGCGTAAAGCACTACATCAGATCCGTGTCCGAGATTTGAGTTCTGAGTTCTTTCTAAATTAAAAATGTTCTTAATTCGAACGAAAATGTTCGGATGAAGTTCTCCCCTACAAGAAGTACTACGGCTACTTTAGAACCGAAATTTCTCGGCTTCGGATCGGATGCAGTGCGTAATTGCTCTTAGGGTGTTAAATTAAATTGTTCGTTTTATTACCTAATCGCAATGATTTTAAAATGAGAATCACGTCTAAACGGCTAATTGTTATTTTTTTGAAAAAATATAATATATTAGACCATTTTCTTAATAATTTCATCTGAGCAAAGTTTGAGATTTATTCGTAAAACATAGTGTAATTAATTTGTAAAGTTATGTGTAAAACGGACAAAAACACGACAATCGCACCAAAACCGCGGGGCGTATTTTAATGAAATCGACACCATCTTGAAGACAATTTAATAATCTACATTTTGATATGTTTTTTTTTTAATGTCATAGTATACTATGACGCGCGAGTGTGAAAGGAGTGCGCATTTTGTTCCCTCAAGGTCGTTGGCGTTAGTCGTCGTCTTAAGCCCTAGCCTTTTCCCAACTAACGCCTAACCGTATGCTCAACTATACTCAGCCAACTGCAAGATACCAACAACACCAACTAATGTGTTTTATTCAACAAGTAAAATTTTTAAATCCCCCGACATAATTTTATTTCATACTACATAATTTATCTCTCATATCATAATTTTGCTCGTAGCTAAATAATAACAGCCGCACAGGTCGATCTTCAAGGTTAAGCAACGCTTGACGAGGTCGGTCCGTGGATGGGTGACCATTTCAACACCGAGTTTCCTCCGTGCCTCGGAAAGCACGTTAAGCCGTTGGTCGCGGCTGTCATTTGAAGATCTTTGACAGTCGTTACGAGTAGTCAGAAGCTTGAGATCTGACATCAGTCTTGCTAAGGGGTACAGTGTTACCCAGTTACTGGGTTGTGGAGGTCAAATAGGCAGTCGGTCCATGTAAAACACTGGTACTCAGCTGAATCCGGTAAGACTGGAAGCTGATCCCAACAAACAATTGGGAAAAAGCTAGGCAGATGATGACTACATAATTTATCTAGTAGTGGACACGCTTCGATCGACAAGCTATTGAACACATAATTATGACGCGATATCTTGTGGGAGCAGCCCGATTCAAACAGTAAAACGGCAACAACTTTTGAACGGCTGAACCGATTTTCATCAAACATAGCTTTGAACACTCTGAATAAAGTCATCTTTCAAACAAAACAATCTCAATCAAAATCAGTTCATCCGTTTGTGAGCTATGATGCCACATACAGATACACAAACACACAGGTACACAAATGAAACTTATTATACCTCTCTTTTTTCATTGGGGTTTAAAAAGGGGCGTAAAAAATTATAATACTTTAAATCACGGTATTGTATATGAAAACTTGTTTAATTGTAGAGTTGTTCTACGTCACGCAGGCGGGTTAATGTGACTTTTATGACGTTGAAATAAGAGTAATTTTGTTACGATACATCCACCTTCGTGATGTTTGTTCTATACAACATAATTATTCAAAAGCAGTTATCAAAATGTAAGGATCAATATCATAGCAGGTGATGTTCTGCAGTTCCTGCCTAGTCTTATGGAGAAAGCGTGAATTTATGTATGTACCTATTTTAGCAAAATCGAAACCTTACCAGACTATCCACCTTATTTGAATAACCATCGCGCGGTATTTAGCACCGCTGTTACGTGACGTAGTAAAACGAAGAGGTAATGTTTTTATGAGGCAGACACAGCCCGTACTAAATTCACCTGCTACGTTGAAAAATAAAATATATCTACAGAAAACTGCGCGGGGACACGGTAAAGATATCTGACAGTATTGTGACTCGGCCCTGACCTTGAAATAAGGGCCTACGAGCGCTTCACCTAAACACGCGTTAGGGCCTCCCGCCTCTACCTACTTGAGTTTCTTTCTAGTTTTGTGATTGTAAATATTTCAGATTCTTTTCTCTAATTTGAAGTAAATATTATATTTTTTTATTAAACTTATTTTAAATCTTACTAGGTACGTAGGTACCTAGTAAGATTTAATTTATTTATTAATTTCATAAGTAATCATTTCATAATGATATTTTGTCTAATTTAATAATATATGTAAGTAGCTAAGTACATAAGTAAGTAGATAGCCTAGCCTAAGAAACTACCTACTATTTTTTTTTTTTTAAACCCGGCCTGTGCCCGAGCGTAGGTATGTGACTCGTGTGTGACTTTTTCACCCTATCCGCTTATTTATATTTATTAATCTAGGTATTTTACTCGGTGGAGAAAGCGAAATACCAACCTATTAAAAAAATAAACAAATTACGTATTATTAGGTTAGGTATATATATTTATTTTATTTTCTTTTGAACGTGACGTCACAAGCCCCCACTCCTGAACTTATTTTTTTATTTATTATATTATTATTATTATTCCTATACCAAAAATATTGTCTTTGTCAATTTTTATTATAAATATATTTGTTAGTTTGTTTGTTTGTACCGAGTAGGCTACGAAACTACTGGACCGATTTAAAAAATGCTTTCATCAATAGAAAGCTACATTATTCCTGAGAGACAGGCTATTTTTAATCCCGAAAACGAGTCCTGTGGGGTGGCCCACGGAAGCGAAGCCGCGGGGAACAGCTAGTATTTGATAAAACAGAAAATGAAGGTTTAATATTATTTGATAATCTCACTGACGGACGGACTAATTATCATTTTTCTATCCAGGAAATATCCCTTTTGTTTTGATGCGAAATATCAAAAGAAAACGTCAAGACCAAGAATGCGTTTGTAAAGTAAAAAACGTTACACGTGCCAAGCTCAAAATGCGCAAAACATCTCTGAAGTTGAGTCCCAATGCGGCTTGCTAATAATAATAAGGTTTTACATTTTCGTGAAAAAACTTCTTCAACTTTATGAACATTTTAACAAAGCTACTGCACACCATTGGTGCCCTTTTAAAACGAATGAATTCGATTTTTCTACCAAACATTATATATTTTTTGGATGTGCCATTGGTGCCCTTTTAAAACGAATGAATTAGATTTTTCTAATAAACATTATATATATTTTTTAAAGTAATTAGCTTTATATTGTTGTTGTAAATTGCTTTTGTATGTGTTTAGATTTTTCAAGAAGGATTTTTCAATTCCAACCCGTAGTTCCTGAGATTAGAGCGTTCAAACAAACAAACAAACAAACTCTTCAGCTTTATAACATTATAGTATAGATACCTCTAGTTAGCTAGACTATATCAAAACACATATTCCAAAATTACTTCTAAACAACCCTTGTATCGCCTCGGACCAGTCATTCGTCTCTTTTCTCGTAAAACAGTAGGTAGACACACACTCTATACACCTACTACTCGTACGTACTTGGAACCCTTTTTTAAGTGCACCTCGTTCGATTTACGATGGCGCGTTTACGATTATGTCAAGCTTTGTTAACACGCTCTGCAGGTGCGCCCCTTTCGGCAGATTAGTTTAATCCTACCTACTACAATTTTCTGCGTAGGTGTGAAAGAAATTCGCGTTTGAAAATTGAGCGAAAAATATTTTGAAGAGTTTTTTTTTTCTATTGGCTCGCGCTTGACCACTATCTCACCTGATGGTAAGCGATGATGTGGTCGACGGTGAAACACGCTTGCCTAGAAATAACCTATTCACTCTTGACTTAAAGACCCCCAGATTGTAGCTGTCGGGAAACACAGAATCCGGCAGGGAATTACACTCCTTAGCTGTACGCATAGTAAAAGTGTTTCCAAAACGTTAGAAAAGTGCTTTAGAAAAGTTCGCGATTGCTAATGACTGTGTTGCAATTATTGCAAAGCCAGTATATATCTGTTTGTTGAGCACTTTTTCCAATCCTAAGCCAAAACTGAAGTACAGATAGGCAAAAGAGAGGAAAAAAGTAACAGGAAGCTTCTGGTTAACCATCATGCAGCATGCATTTTTTTGGGACAATCCCCCCGCACTATTCCCAAACCACTGCAACTCCTGAAAGCCAGAATCAACAGTGGCGACCAACAGAAAAGCGCCGAGGCAATGAAAATCGACGAAGTCCCGGCGAATGAACTTAACAGTCTTGGATCCCGCAACGAAATAAATCCGAAGAGTATAACGGAGGAGTAGGAAAAATACAAATTTCCACTGCCCTCTATATCAAGCAGGAGACAGAACAAATAAGGCCAATAGGCACAAAGGGTCGTTTACAACTGGGATAAGCCCAGTTGCCTAGCACCACGGATAAAAATTAGCACTAATATTAATAGCTCCTAACATTGTGAGCTGCTATATTTGTTTACAATAATAGGTATGGCAAAAACGCTTAAACGCACGGCAATTTGTTCTAGTTTCCACAAGGTCCGTATAGTAAAGAACTCTAGAATCAGCCTGTACATTATTCAACATAATATTGCGTTCATTCTGCCGAAGAATACACTTCCATAAGATTTGATGTGCAGATTGTACATTTTCGAAGTGTCGGTATAGTCTAGATTTCATTAAATTAAGGCATAATACTAGTCCCTGTTAGTTTTACCAAAAAAAAACTCTGACTCGCAATCTTCGAGGATTCAACAGAAAAAAAAAACCACAGTTCGCGTGACCTTGCGTGTTGGAGCTTTACCGGCCGGAAGCTTGCCCACCGGCTGCGCGCGCGCAACGGACCGCGGGGTGACACGAAGCGGTCGCAGGAGAGGGGACAGGATGTGGTCACGCACATTCGCGGGAGATTGTATCACGGCCGCCGGGGAGCGCCGCACGCGAGACCGCGGAGAAACCGCCGCGGTAGTGATGACCAGCAAATGAAGGCACGAATTATATCGATCAATTTCTTGATGATTATTTGTCACTCAATTACGCCAGAACGGATGAACGGATCAGAATGGAATTTGCCACGGAGATCCGGATCCACGGAGATTTTTATCCCGGTAATATATTCCCTCGAGATAATTTTCGACTTTCGCGCGAACAAAGCCGCTAGCTGAAGCTAATATTAGTAGCATACGCGTGGCCTTTGGATCGCTACAATTTGTTGTGCACAGGAATTCATTTGCTACGAACTTGCTACGTGTTTGCTACAAACTTGCTACGAGCATGCTACGAGTTTGCTACGAGCATGCTACGTGTTTGCTACGAGCTTGAGACGCGTATGTTATGAGCTTGCTACGTGTTTGCTACGAGATTGCTACGTCTATGCTACGAGATTGCTACGAGCTTGCTACGTTTTTGCTACGTGTTTAATACGTACTTGCGACGTGCTTGCTACCAGCTTGCTATGTGTTTGCTACGAGCTTGCTATGACATTACTACGCGTTTGAAATGGGTTCACTATGCTTTTGTTCTCGTTCGCTACGCATCGATGTTATGCAAAATTATGTTGTAAATACTACACGAGTCTCTTGTGCTTCATCAAAGTCAAAGTCAAAGTCAATTACACATCACGTGCCATTAAATGATTACTCATTGGTTTTTTTTATCAAACTAGAACAAATTTTGTTCTAGTTTGATAATAATAATGAAAGATGACTACTTGTAGTGCCGTTATCATAGAAGAAGTTCCATTGACCACGGGGCCCCAACGCTAAGAAAGTAAATTTGGTTCAAATAAATCTCATTAGATGGCGCGACATGCACCGAGTTGTTATTGAATTGTGTATAATAGTACATTGTTCACCGAGAGGAGAAAGTGACCGATTACCGTCGAGGGTGTCGTTTGAAACACCCGAGATCGGGAATCGCACTTTCTCTCGAGTGATACATAGTGCTTTATACTACACCTACGAGGAAAATAAATTTCTACGAAAACTGAATCCTCAAACAACACACAAATTGAAAATGGCGCCAATGGCGTCTGCAATTTTCACATGTTCTTTTTTCAAATTGTTTGACACCATCCAACACACAGCTAGTGGCCAGTGTCATTTTGCGAACTTGGAGATAAAAACTCACTGTAAAAACTTTTTGGCTTTTGATATTTAGGTTACCAGCGCATAGTCTTACCCAAAATTAAAAAAGAAAAACCACGTAAGAAATGGATTTTCATACACTTTTCTCTCCCGCTCAGATGCGTTTTCTCGCCGCATATTTGTTCGATATGCAATGACGTACTTTCTACCGTAAATTTGATAAAGTATCAAGGTACTTTCCGAGCAGGTGTAGTATAAATTAACATTTTCTGGGCATGAACATAAAAAAATTATATTCTTGTTTAGTCAGCTCTCCTAAGTACAAAATTAGGGAATATTGGGCTCTTATTTCACATTTCAAAGATTATTTAAACGGATCATTTCAAATTGATGTCATAGATGGCGCGCATTTAAATGTCTGAGGCGTTCCACTCGATTATTTTTGTATTGTAACACATTTTGGTGCAATGAAACTGTAAAAACGTGCAAAAAATACTATATTACAAATCTTCACTGTTTTTAAAGAAAAACATATTCATGCACCGAGTAAACCCTTTTACTTGCAAGTCGCTACTAACACCATCTATCTATCGCCATGGAACGGAACCGAACGCGATGTACAAAAAATAATCGGTTTAATCAGACGAAAAACGCTAGTTACGTCGGCGCGGTTTATTTTTATGGGATAAGGCATCTGTTTGCTAGTATTATATTATCTGTGCCTTGATCAACAAGCCACAAAACACTCCCATCATTTACACATCCATAGTCTCATTCAGAAATGAAAATGAGAGTTAGTTTGACTGGCATACTGACATGAGCAGTTTCCAGACTCTATGATAACCAATAGATAATGGATGTTTTGTTTTATATATTTTGTTAATTATATCCATCTCTAGCATCTCGGTATTATGTATGTATCAAAACTACACTACCCAACACCCCTACACCTCACACTACTCTACATTTACACAACATCATACGTAGGCACACATACACATTTTTAGTATTGTTTGGTTTTAGAACAAATCAAGACATTGTATAATTAATTAAATTTCATAGATAGAACTACGTCTTAATGCATGTCTATTGGGCTAAATATTATAATCGATTTCGAGGGTCAGGCGCTGTATGCCGAGATACAGGACTCGTCCTAGTTCGGCTACAGATGCTCCCATGTTGAATAATTTTAAGTACTGGCCTGTAATACCCTATGTAATTTCTTGTATTATTTTTGGTGAAGTAAATAAAAAATAAATAAATAGTCACTCCATTCATCGACATAGAAACCCTGCACATCACTAGCGGATGCGTCGCGCGCGCATGGGAAGCACGTCGCCTCCCGCGAGTGCGCTTGTACCGCCGCGCCGCGCGGTACGGCATCAGGCATGCATCGGTCATTGCGATGCCACCTGGCAACCGCGACTCATGATTCGACTGCTAAACTTGATATAGGAGGAAATTGCGGTAAACGTTACAGTATGGAGTTTTATGTGGAGTATTGCATAATGCATTAGCAGCCTATAATATTACCACAGCTGGGACACAGGCCTCCTCTGTGTGAGAGGAACTGGACCGTCATTCACCACCACGAAGCCTCAACCTACCCAGGGTTGGTACATGTCACATATCTCCGAGATTTCTGTTGCTTTTCAAAACTGGACGCCTCTCCATGCGCACGCAATTTATCTCAATTCTCAACAACTCTCATCTTCCTGCTATAAGACATGCTGTGAAGCTCGTCGCTCCACCTATCCTGAAGGCGTTCCAGTTTCACTCAAGAACAAGTATTTCCTAGTATGGTCGGCTCTTTGTCACTTGCTTGCTTATTCTGTAAGCTATGTCGACAAATTCAGAACCAAAGTTTTAGGGCTAATACAGGCCAATTATTTCCATTACAAGTCCTAAGCCCTTTATAAACCAGCTTACAAATCATATGGGAAGCAAACACGTTTTGTCATCGTCATCCTTTAAATTTTACAACTGCTGGGACACAGGCGTCCTCTCTGTGAAAGAGGGAATTGGCCTTAATCCACCACGCGGACCTAGTGCGGGTTGGTGGGTGATTTTTTGGTTGGTCTTCGATTTTTTGGTTCTAGGACATACCGGTTTACTCACAATATTCCTTCACCATTTTGAAAGCAGTGGTGAAGAAATAATTTACACAAAGTAAAGCGCCTGCCTGGGTTTGAACCTACGATCTATAACTTTGTAAGTCACGGCTGTTACCACTAGGCCATCACTGCTCTCACTGCAAACACGATTGTTTATCTGTAATTCTGTAGTTTGCCCATTTTGACCGAGCTGGTTACAGGTTCAAAGCTAAAGCACTGACAGATTTCCACATAAATTGTGTCTAGGATTGTGACTTCAAACGCTAGACGAAAGATTATATAGATTGTAAGGCCAGGGCGAACTTACAGTGAGAACATATAGATCTTAGTGAAAATGAAGGGAAAAGCATTTTACTCGAGTGCGCCAAAATTGTGGTAATGTTATAAATAATGAATATTTTTATAATAGCTGTAAACATTCACGAGGAGGGATGGAGAGGGAGAAGACACGCCAAAGAAAAGATGGAAGGATGATATAAGGAATGTATGAAAGAAAAGGGATTCAGTGATAGAGTGACGGTTGACAAACGAGAAACTTGTTGCTTGAACCCCATATGTAACGTGGGACAGGAAGATGGACCTGTTAAAATGTATATGTTAGTAAATAATAGAAAAAGCAACACTGCACAAATTTGTTTGAAAATGAAGCTCATGATAATTGCTTAGCCAATTTTCCTCTATTTAACTCCCGACGGAAAAAGAGCGGCGTTTTAAGTTTGACGCGTGTACAATACCTGTGTATTTGTATATCTGTCTGTGGCATCATATCTCCTGCAAGGATGAACCGATTTTTTTTATAGGTGACTTTATCGAGAGTGTTCTTAGCTATTTTTGATAAAAATCGGTTTAGCTGTTCAAAAGTTATGGGTGTTTTACTGTTTGAATCGGGGGTGTTTTCGCAAGATATCGTGTCATAATTACTAGATTGTCGTTCGAAGCACGTCTGCTACTAGATAAATTATGTAGCATGCAATAAAAATGTGTCGGGGGATTTATTAATTTTACTTTTGGTTAGTTTTACTTTCGGCTCTGCAATTACATCATAAATAAGCATGAAAAAAAAAATTAATTATAAATTAAAAAAAAACCCCCGACACAAAAATATCTAAAAAGCAAAAAATAAGCCTCGTACTCGCGTCGGGATTTTTTTATTTTGTTTTATTACATGCTTTTTTAACTACATATAATATACCTAGTAGTAGAGACGCTTCAATCGACAATATATCGAAACATGTAATAATAACACGATATCTTGCGAAAAAACCCAGATTCAAAGAGATGGGCGCACGGTTGGCGCAGTGGTTGAGCGATTGACTGCTGCGCTGCGTGTCGCGGGTTCAATTCCCGCACGGAACAAATATTTGTATGACCTACAGATAGTTGTTCCGGCTCTGGGTGTTTGTGTATGTGAGTCTATATGTTTGTAAACGCACCCACGATACAGAAAGAAATTTCGAGTGTGGGGCAACGTTTTTATTTTTTTAAATTGCGGATAACTTTTGAACGGCTAAACCTGTTTCAATCAACAACAACAACATTCAACAAACAAACAACATTCTCGACAAAGTTACCTTTCAAACAAAAAATACTACATCAAAATTGGTTCTTCCGTTTAGGAGCTATGATGCCACAGACAGACATACCCCTCTTTTCCGTCGAGGGATAAAACACAGTATACCGTATTGAAGTCGTATATCCTACAAATATTCCCGATGTTTAACGAGGTTTACTTCGATTATTCTATCAACATTGTGAAAAGTTATCTTTTAATATGCGGTTCTGTCTGACCTAATATAATATTTATTAACAATAGCGAACTAGTTTGTGCAAATATTAGTGGGATTTGACTTTTGTGCTTTATTCAGATTAGGCTGTAGGTACCTTTTTAATCGACTTTAAAAAAGGAGGAGGTTCTTTATTCGTCGCAATCTCTTTTTTTCGTTTTTTTTTTGTGTATGTTCCCCGATTACTCAAATACGCCTGGACAGATTTGGATAATACATTTTTTTTGTTTGAAAGGGTATTCTTCCCAAGTGGTCCCATGGACATCAGGTCAGGATGTGATGATAGGATCCTCGAGAAATCGAGGGAATTTAGGTATTTTCATTAACAAAGCAATAATTTGCTCTCAGAAAGTATCATTTGGTAAAGTAGAACTGATGAAGAAGACCACAGATGGCCACTGGAACTACTAAATGCTAAGTATGTCACGGGTATAAGATATCTCAAATAGTTAACCGACTATGATGAAGCAAATACTTATTAAGAAATGGTACTGATGACAATGGTACCATCGCATCGAACTGATCTGATGATGAAGCCGGAAGGTAGGCACTGGAACTCCGAAATAAAACAATGTATCCTTGTCATGTTTGCTGTTGTTGTGCATCTTTTAAGGGTTGTAGTGCTTCTAAAGATAATGTTTTATCAAAAAGGAAAACATAGGGGCACAGGATATATCTTTCTTTTTCAGTTTATGAAATATCTTTTAAATTGGTCCAATATTGGAAGAGGAAATCGGCGAGAGCCAAACCTCGAATTATGACTTTTTACTTAGAATATTCAGTCGGATGTTTGCGACTGCATTTCCTCTTAATGCTTTTGCCCTCAGGCAGCAAACAGCTCTTAAGTAATTTTCTAGGATTGTTTAGACTTTAATGTTGACTGTCTGTTCCCATACAAAATTAATATATGGTGCCACATCATCTATATAATTTCAGCTGTTAAATACAGGTCTGAGGATCACAACCAAGGGCTGAAGACTGGGGCCCATAGCAGTCATGCGACTCCTGGATCTGCAGGACTGTAAACACGAAACTGCAGTACGCAGCAGTGGCAAGCTAGGGGCTGGTTGTTTATGGCTGACTACAAGGGTTGGGTGGTAGAATTGGTTACTTACCTGAGTTCTCGTGGGGTTCTTCCGTTCCTCATTCAGTCCCGGACCGTGCATTGTATCGGGGGAGGAAAGCGTATACATAAGAATGGATAAAGGATTGGCAAAAGGGACACAAACGCAATCCGGTGAGATACTCGCCAGACTCCAACACGCGTTCCCGGCAAAGGCACATCGCTGCGCGTGAAATATACACCAACATCAATTGCACAGACGCCGCGCAACACAAATCACCAATCGCGGACGCAATTAGGATGCAGCTGGGTTGATTATTCAACGATTATAATAATCAAACGAGAACCCGAATTCGCGTTCCACGCGAGCACACCAAAGTTTTTTAGCCAAGTGTCAAGTGTGAACTGTCAAGACTCAATCAAAAGCTGTCAAATCGATTACAGCGAGCCGACTCAGTGTTGCAACAAAATAACAACAAGGAACGAAACGTTGTCGTTCCGAACATCAGCTGAAAGACATCCACTATTGAACATAGATATAACCTCTCCAAGTGTCACTACATAGATTGGCTCTGTGCATCTCACATCAAGCGAATTTCCGCAAACTTAGCTACCAAGTGGCTAAGGTCCACCTATTGCGTAGCCTCGCCTACTAATAGACGCAAAACATACCAACATCACGTCAAACTTTGAAAAAAGAACTAACCCTCAAATACCAATAAATCATATTATCAAACACTACCTAAATAATAGGAACCTTTCTAGCAGTGACAGCTATAAAATATCCGGTAATGTGGCCACCTGTTGCCGCTGCCGGGTGTTGCGCAACAGACCCGGGTGATCCGGTCAGAGCTGACTCCACAACAATACAGTTTTGATAGGGTTACATTTTGATAGTTTTTTAAGTTCTTTCATTCGTTCGTTCGTTCTTTTTTATTCTTTCAGTCCATCCAAAGGTTGTCTGGTAGATATAGCTGTCAGCGATAAGACCGCCATCGTACCTATAGAATTAAGTTTTTTAACCCTCAACGAAAAAAAACTTACACACACACAACTTACTTACACCAGATTTTGGTCAGCCAGCCCGCGAATATGTATCCTCCGACCTCACAGCATGATTTTTTCCTTGTTTACAACTTTTTAGTTCGCTTTTGAAACAGTCGGGTTTTTTGATTTTTTAATTAAGATTTTTTTTATTTATAACTTTTTAGTTAGTTTTTTTTCGAATTAGATACATTTAAACATATAAGTGTTATATATTTTTGAAATCACCTCTTAATACCCTTTATTTTGATAGCCCACACGATGGGTTTGGAAGAAAAAAAAATTGGGCCCCCACAATATGGCACCCAAAAGCCGCCATTTTTCTATTGTCCAATTTTAATGTAGCCTATGACACTCGCAGGGTTAAGACGCATCGATTGACGTATGAATCATCAAAATCGGCCAACGCGTTTGGTCTCTGGAACGCCATATAGGAACAAACATACATACATACATACTTACATACATACATACATACTTACATACATACATAGACTGATAAATACATTACCCTCCTTCGGCAGTCGGGTAAAAAGAGGGGTGTTTACCTGGGTGTGTGTAACTGTATATTTGTCTGAGACTCCTAAATGGATCAAATGATTTTGAAAGGTGATTTTATCGAGAGTGTTCTTAGCTATGTTTGATGTAAATCGGTTCAGCCGTTCAAAAGTTATAGGCGTTTTACTATTCGGGACCATTTCGCAAGATATCATGTCATAATTACGTGTTCAATAGATTGCCGATCGAAGCGTATCTACTATGTACTAGATAAATTATGTAGCATGAAATAAAAATGTGTCGGGGGATTTTGAAATTTTACTTGTTTGTAAAAGAGATGTGTTACTTTTTTGTTAGGGTTCCGTACCCAAAGGGTACAAACGGGACCCTATTACTGAGAATAGTAATAGGGTCCCGTTTGTACCCCCTCATCAACCGTGATAGCTAGACAGTTGAAATTTTCACAGATGATGTATTTTTGTTGGCCCTATCACAATAAATACTAAAAACAGAATAAAATGAATATTTAAGTGGGTCTTCCCATACAACAAACGTGATTTTTGTGCCATTTTTTCGATAATGGTACGGAACCCTTCGTGCGCGAGTCCAATTCGCACCTGGCTGGTTTTTTTTGTTTGAATTGTGACTTTATCGAGAGTGTTCCTAACTATGTTTGAATATATATAAAATCAGTTCAGCGGTACAAAAATTATGGGCCTTTTACTGTGTGAATCGGGGTCTTTTCGCAAGATATTGTGTCATAATTACGTGTTCAATAGATTGTCGATCGAAGCGTGTCTACTAGATAAATTATGTAGCATGAAATAAAAATGTGTCGGGGCTTTTTGAGGTGTTACTTTTTTGGGGTACAATAAAGTATATTCTATTCAATAGTAATTAATTTTGAGGTTTTTTGTAGGATTGCTGTTTCACTGATTGATTTGTCGTGTTGTAGGATTGAGAGGGTTAACTTTTGTTAGTGATCAATTTTGAGTAATGTTTTGTTGATCGTTTTGGTGTTTTAATTGGTGGCTGTTGTGTGGATTGGTAAAGGCCACGACTTACAAGTTCTAGGTCGTGAGTTCGAACCCAGGCAGGCGCTTTACTTTGTGTTAATTATTTTATCACCACTGCTCTCAAAATGGTGAAGGAAAACATCGTGACCAAACCGGGAGGTACTAGAACCAAAAAATCGATGATATGTGACGTCTAACAACCCGCACTGGGCCCGCGTGTTGGATCACGGCTCATTCCCACTCAAAGAGAGGAGGCCTGTGTCCCAGCTGTGGGAATGGAGATAGTTAATTAGTTGGCATCTTAATTCTTTATATTGTTCGCAAATTCAGAGACGCGATTTGCCGTGGGAATGTTGTCTGTCAACAAAGATCTGAATAGGTATGCACTAGTAAGCAATACTTTGGAGGTTTTCTACAGTGTTCTTATTAAAATCCGCTGGATGCGAGTAACTCAGGTGCGGTCTATGTGGCGACGCTTGAGGCTTATGTCTAGCAGTAGACGGCTTTTGGGCGAAATGATAATAATGATCCAGAATGTTGTTTGAATTGAGTTTTTAAAATGAGCCAATTATCTGAGTATATTATGTATATTGTTTGTGATATACTTTCATTTGCACCATATCATTCAATACCAATCTGCCTAGCCTTTTCCCAACTATATTGGGATCAGCTTCTATTGTTACCGGATTTAGCTGATTACCAGTGTTTTACATAGAGCGACTGCCTATCTGACCTCCACAACCCAGTAACTGGGTAACACGGTATCCCTCAGCAAGACAGGTGTCAGATCTGAAGCTTCTGACTACCCGTAACGACTGTCAAAGATCTTCAAATGACAGCCGGGACCAACGGCTTAACGTGCTTGCCGAGGCACGGAGGAAACTCGGTATGTTGAAATGGTCACCCATCCACGGACCGACCTCGTCTAGCGTTGCTTAACCTTGATGATCGACCAGTGCGGCTGTTATTATTTAGCCACGATATCATTAAATACCATCAATTGTAAAGAAACATATTCGAAGTTTCGAACCCCAATTTCTGCCCGCCGAGAATACCCCCCAAAAACAGCCAACGCCGAAAAAAAAACAATAGTGATGTCCGCTCCATCCTTAATTCCCGCGCACCAAATTAGGGCGGCACGCATGTCAATCGATATTGCGTGATTATCGAGTATAATGGTCGCGAGACGCGCGACGTCCCGGGTCTGACGGACTCGACCGCTGAACACGACCCGCCGAATAATTTGGGCAAATGTATTGGGGAGTATGCTATTATTATTATGGTGGAAAGTAAGAGGATTTGTGTTGTGCTATTCATGGGATAAGTTAAATTGACGTTGTTAACCGACTTACCAAAAAGGAGGAGGTTCTATTTTCGATATTATGTTTGTTTTTGGGTATGTTCACAGATATCTCCGTCAATTGTGGACCGATTTTGTTTTTTTTTTTTTTAAAGTGTATGTTCCGAAATTGGTCCCATTTTAATTTGGTGAATCTGATGAAGAACTTCGGAGATATACAACAGAACTCTTCAATAAATAATGGCAAATCTGTCGGGATTGCTGTAATCGCAAGTCTGTTTATTGTTTATACTATTTGTTCGCGACGATACGTCACCTTTAGATAGGTTGTCATAATGTAAAATATAAATAGTATTGACAGACACACGTCTGCTCACCCCAGAGCGCCATCGCATACTAAGCGATGTCGGTAGGTGAAAAAACCTTTTATAGTAAAGCTCGTAACTAATTTTTGCTCATGTTTTTGAGACACTAAAATTATATTTTATGTGTCTATCAGTAGGTAATAGAATTATATAGTCTAATAACAATAAATTAGAAGCTTTAATATGCATACTGATTGTGTTATTACGGAAAGAAACAAGTATTTAACTCCGTAAAAAACAACCGTCCTCAACGAGCGTTTAGTTCACAATGACCTGTAAGAGGGCGGCACCTTATATTTATACTAAAACCAGTTTTTGTAGAATTTTGATAACTTTAAACTCATGTTTTGGGGGCTTTTACATAGTTTATAGTGTGAATATAGCGCTTATGTGTTAGAATTATACATAAGGTACCTTAGTTATATGATAAATGTATAGGTTTAAGGAAATAAAAATATTTTGTTTACTTATTTTAGACCCCCCGTTTTGAGCAGGGTATCAGGTGGTGCTATAGGTATTCTATTCACCAACCAATCAGATTGCTTCCTTACACATAATTGTTTTGTTAGGAAACACCACCTAGGTGTTCTAGATAGGATGGCTGGATACCATGACTGAGAAATTATACATAATAGCAGTACATGGCCAGTCATAGTGCATTTTCACTCTAAAAAGGGAAATATACATACATTTTACTCAAGTAAGTGTTTGGAAAATTCGATACAAGCCATTTAGCGCTTCTAGGTGACCTAGAATTTTGTCTAGGCCCTATAAATAGATAGCACCTGTGTAATTCTAGTACATAGACATCACTTGCTTGAAGTGATGTGTCTGTGTATGCCGGCATGGACGTTTCTATGCGTCTGCCGACGGGTCACTACGTCCAGGGACACTTGGTGCCTGGTCAGTTATAGATATGCTGTCTGAAGCATTACCTTCGTGGACCCACAGGCGGGCGTCTAGACTCAGTCATGACACAAAACTAGTATATAGGTGTATATAACGCACACAGACACATTAAAGCTGTGAGACGACGTAAAATTTAGTATTCGGCCGCTTCCCGGCACCTTAAGCTGCGGAAAGGCTGGTGGTACACCCATCAGGGTACCGCCGTCAGACAGCCTAGTTTTCCAGCTACCCAACCACACTTCCGGAAGGAGCTTAGCTCTGGTGGTTGAGGAATTAAGCGACCTGATATGGTGCGAGGTTACATGGATTTGCTATGTAAACAAACTTGTAACAAACGATAACTCATCGGGGGTTGGACATGTAGCTACCGGACTTCTACCTTGGGATAGCCCATCACGAGGGCTACCCGGGTGTGAATGTAACTTGAAAATCCACCCAGCAGTCTGAGTAGGAATCGAGTTTATGTGCCAAGATCAGGGGCATAAGCTAACTTCTCGCACCATTTCGCGGCTGTACGCCTGAATGTTTTGAATATAACTGTAACACTTATGTGTGTCAACGGCCCAGTAGGAGGGCTCCAAGTCCCTCGCTGGTACCCTAGAGCTAACATGTCTAGTTTTAGGAGAAACTCGATTGTAAAGCTTCAAACTGGCGGGAATTCCCTTTCTTCGACATTCTCCTTACGAGAACTCCCTGATGGTAGGGGCTAGGGACCTGGATCAAAGACCGGAGGGAAGGTCTCCTCGAGACCTATCCAAAAGTACAAGTTTCACCAGAATCGGTCCAGTGGAAGGGTAGTTCCTGTCAGTTTCAAGCTACGAGTCTTAGCGTATATTTTTTGAAAAATAAAAGTTTTTGCGGTCGGAATGTTGTGGTCCTCGTCGCAGTCGAGTTCGCCTCTTTAATAGTGCGCAGGCGCGTGAACATTTCGTAGCCATTATTTCACTTAAAGTATTTCCACGCATCATTGCGCTTCGAGGACCATGAAGGAACATCGCTTCTGGCCATGAACAAATAGTTTTATTTAACCTGGACATCACGTTTTTCACCTCAACCTACTTGGCAGCCTTCAAGTGTCTCCAAGGTCCATAGTTACCAGATGACAACTGAACAATAGGTGCAAGGGGCGTCAACGCGTTCAAGCAGGAGCCTTACAACCTCCTGATTGCCTGTCGGTCTTGGACGATCACGTCCGTCCCGTACATTTGCTGGTCCTTCGTACCGGATTCTTTGGTAAAATACCAGACCTGCGGACGCTGTGAAGATATAGGCCAACGAAGAGCCTTGTTCCCGAGAACAAAGAAAACTGATGTCCCGGACGCTGTGAAAATATAGGCCAAGGAAGAGCCTTGTTCCCGAGAACAAAGAAAACTGATGTCCCATTCCTGTGAAAAAAGAAACCTGATGCCCTGGGGACACGAACGCTGCCTTGAGAACAAACAAGCCTGATGTAAAGTGACCTTATATATTGAGGTTACATTCCTGTTTCTTGGGTAATGTCAAAACGTATCGTTCCTGTGAAAACTAGTACCTGAGAACAAAGAAAACTGACGCTCACGCCTGTGAACATTCGTGAGAACAAAGAAAACTGATGCTCAAATATCTCAAGGTACCCTCAATATAAATCTGGTAAGATTACACACCACACAAATGTGCCAACTGGGGTACTAAGCGTTGCGTTCGTGAGAAAAGTTCCAGGGAAATAAGAATACTGACGTTCCATCTCGTAAACCTTACAAGTGCCAGGGTTAAGATCATGTTTCTTTAACAGTCAAAAACATAGCGTACACTCTGGGACGATAGAAACCCGTTTCCTGGGTGAGATAACCCAGTTACTGGTCAGCAACCGTATTACTGGGTGATTAGCGTCGTCAAAAGGTGCAACGTACTATCGTCTCATAGTAGAAACTTCCAGAGCGACTACAGTCGTGAAGAGTGCACGAGTGGATTAGGCCCACGCGTGGACTACCTGGAAGACAACCATTTTGCTGGGACACAGCAGCCATTCCTGAGCTATTCCTGTGGTTCTACCGGCTTCCTGAGAAGCTAACCGTTCCCGTGTGATTACCGTCGCGAAAAGACGGTTTTTTGAGCTGTTTCTGTTGTGTAACCTGCTTACTGAGAATTCACAGTAATCGAAGATTACACAGAAACTGTATCCTGAAGGAATATAGCATAGCCTGAAGAGTTATCGCTAGGAAACTCATAATCGGAGTTTTCAAACAGCGTGTTGGGAGCTCGTTTAGGAGATAGAACGAACATACGACGTTCATAGAATTCCTGAAGGGTTACGGCTGAAGGATTATCGCTGAAGCGTTATCCAAGAAGAGGCTTACACACAGAAGCATATTGAATAGTCGTGTGGGCGACTTGTTCTATAAAATAGAACGAAAAAATAGTTGCTGAAATTTCCTGAAGCGTTATAGCTGAAGGCTTATTTTCGACTTAGAATTTGTTTAAAGACAAATAGTCGTTATCGAGATAGAAGCTCTCGATCGAAGTCTGGAGTTTCAAACCTGGATATCTGGAGTCTGAAGTGACTACTAAGGTCAAGAGTTGGACCAACAGTTCAGTGATTGGTACCAGACCGGCTGCTCAACCTTGGAGGCTGCTGGACAAGTTGACACTTAGACAACAGTAAGTACAGTGAAAACATATGCTCATGTGCTTACCCATTTTGTGTTGAAAGTCTTATAGTGAACTTGTTTACGTATCAACATTGAAGTTTGAAGCTGATTTGGAACTTATAGTTTTGAAGACTGACTAGCGACTTATAGTTTGAAGAATAACCTGGAGTTAAGAGGGTCGGATATAACCCGGAGTTTAAACTAACCCGGAGTTTGGAGATACTTTTCGAAGTTTGAAAAAGGAAGCGAACCCTCTTCAAGCCGACGACTGAAATCGGACTTAACCCAGAGTTACCACTTAGCAGTTTTTAAGAAAAAATTAAGTTTGGACATAGCCGTTTTGAAGCTCGAAAATAGATGTCAACCAGTTCGTGTTGAAGTCTAGAGTTGGACTCAGCCGATTCAAACTGACATATTGAAGAAGTCTAGAATTGGACTCAGCCGTTTCGAGCCAACGTTTTGAAGACAAGTTGAAGATTGGACTTGTACTTGGCGTATTCAAACTGAAACTTTGAACCAATCAGGATGCCGACTACCAGATCCCAGGACAAGAGGCCTGAATCATGGACAGTCCCCATTGAGCGTCCAGGTGCGGGCGTACAACATCAGCTGCCCCCACGCTCACCGTCCACTACTGAAGGGACAGAAAAGTCCATACCAGTCAGAAGCCCACCAACGTCACAGATAGGTGACAACACGCCCACACATGAGGAGGAGGAACCACAGGAACCAAGCACAAGCAGGAAGGCATCGAAATCAGAAGATTCTTCAGAAAAAACACTGAAGCCTTCTGGTAGAAAACAAAGGATCCGGGATAAGACCTTTGTTCAAGGAGAAGTAATGGCTACCCGGGGTGACGCCCGTATCGAACATACTGGACCGCCGTCAACTAGCAAGTCGACCCGGTCACGTAAGAAAATTTCAAGAGCTCGTGAAGACTTATTGAAAATAAAGTTGGAACTCGCTAAGTTAGCACTTCAAAAAGCAGAAGAAGAAGCTTCTGAGGATGAATATATGGATGACAGAAATTCTAATGAAGAGTATGTCCGTTCGTGGCTCGAAGAGGCGCCAGAGCCCACACCGTTGAGGGAGAATGACGTCGCCAAAGGGGACAATGACGATTGGACCCCGGCTGCGGCCGTCGACGCTATAGCGGACTCCCGGAAACATATCGACCATATAGAACATCCACAAGTGAAGTCTAACATCGAACCACCTAGGACAGAGCCGTCCAACGTGGAGCCGCCAAGGCAAATAGAAGCGAAAGAGTCACTCCGTCCTTTTCTAACGGAGCTGACATCCGCTATAGCGTCGCTAGCCGACAGAAAAATCGAACCATGGACGCCTAACCGATCGGCGTCGCAGGTTATCATGACTCTGCCGAATTTCGGTGGAGCTCATACAGAATGGCTATCTTTTCGAGCCATTTACGAGGCAACTCATGCCTACTTCAGCGACATAGAAAACACGGCAAGACTCAGAAGGAGCTTGCGTGGTCGCGCACTGGAGACAGTGAGCTCAGAGCTCATCGGGAACGCAAAGCCGGATGAGATCATGAGAGAATTGGAACTACAGTTTGGACGTCCTGACTCAATAGCTCAGGCCGAAACAGACCGACTTAGAGGGCTACCAAAATGCAGCGAGTCGCCCAAGGACATCTGCACCTTTGCAAGTCGAGTCAGAAGCGGAGTTGTCACTCTGCGAGCTCTCAAGAAGGGGCACTATCTCCTCAATGCCGAGCTGGTGCGCCAGCTAACTGAGAAGCTACCCAATTCTCTGCGTGTACAATGGTACAGAACGTACACGGAAAAGTACCAGTCGCTGCCGGATCTGTCACTCTTCAGCGACTTCATAACCGAGCAAGCTCACTTCTGCAGTGCATTCGCCCCGCCTGAGAACATCAAGGAAACGGATTCTCTAGCGGGAAAACGCGTCATACAACGGACGCATACAGCTACCGACAAGCCGGTAAACAAATGTCGAATTTGCGACAAAAGTGGTCACTACGCGTCTGACTGCCAAAGGTTCAGAGACGCAGCAAGTGACAAAAGATGGGAGCTAGCCAAGAATTACAACTTGTGCTATCGCTGCCTAAGACAACGTCGTGCTGGACACACTTGCAACAAGAAGCAGTGTGATCATAAGGGGTGTACAGCCACGCACCATCGACTTCTTCATAGGGGTAAGAAGCCTCAAACAGACAGGACAAGGAAGCCTGCTGTTCCAGAAGAGAAGAAGGAGTCTCAGGAGACGGTGGCCAGTTCGCGAACTGAATCGAGTCAAGCTTTCCTGAAGATGATACCGGTCCGGGTAATAGGACCGGCGGGAGAGGCAGACACATACGCACTCCTTGACGACGGATCCACCGTTTCGCTGATCGACGAAGCAATCGCTCAGCGAGTGGGAGCAGTGGGCCCAATCGACCCTCTGAAGATCGGTGCTATTGGAAACACCATGATCGACACTCCCTTATCGAGACGTATAACCGTCACTCTCACAAGTCGTATGAGAGATAGGGTGCCCTTCAAGGCGCGCACCATTTCGAAGCTCAACCTGTCACCACAGGCAGTCAGTCAAGAAGACGTAGCCCGCTGTAGGCACCTTCGAGACTTGACGTCGCAGCTTACGTATCCTGCTGGAGTGCCAAAGATACTCGTCGGCCAAGACAACTGGCATTTGTTGTTGGCCACTGAAGTCCGCAGAGGACCTAGAAGCCAACCCATCGCGTCGAAAACCATGATGGGCTGGACATTGCACGGCGCGCACACCAGAACACTGGGCCAGCAGGTGCACTATGTCAACGGGTGTCAGTCCGTTGACGCAAGGCAAGATGCGGAACTGAACGAGCAGCTCCGTGAATTCTTCGCTATCGAGTCGTTGGCTATCAATCCACGACAACCAGCTTCTGACCCCCAGAAGAGGGCAGAAGATATACTGAACCGTCACACAAGACAGTTAGGAAATGGGCACATAGAAACCGCTATGTTATGGCGGGACGAGAAAATAGAGATGCCCGATAGTTACGAGACAGCACTCAAAAGGCTAGTCTCCATAGAGAAGAAGCTGGATAAAAACCCCGCTCTTCGTGTGAAATACACACAACAGATGGACTCCCTGATGGAAAAGGGATATGCTGAGAAGGCTCCCAAGTCAAGCACGCCAGGAAAAACCTGGTACCTGCCTCATTTCGATGTCTTCAACCCCATGAAGCCAGAGAAAATTCGAATAGTACATGATGCCGCCGCAAAATCGAGAGGAAAGTCACTCAACGACTTCCTGCTAACTGGACCAGACTTGCTGCAGTCGCTGCCCGGCGTCATGATGAGATTTCGTAGACACTGCGTGGCCATCTCCGGAGACATAGCCGAGATGTTCATGCAAGTAAAAGTACGAAGTGAAGACCGAGACTCACTTCGCTACCTATGGAGAGGCAACAGAAGAGATGGAGCCCCAGAAGAATATCGTATGACGTCCATCATTTTCGGCGCGGCAAGCTCGCCGTGCACCGCTATCTTTGCGAAAAATTGGAACGCAAGAAAGCACATCGAACAGCATCCAGTAGCAGTGAAAGCTATAGTAGAGAGCCATTATATGGACGATTATCTGGACAGCTATAAAACAGTCGAAGAAGCGACAGAAGTCGCGACAATGGTGAAGAAAATACACCAACAGGCGAAGTTTGACCTAACAAAATGGGTATCAAACAGTAAGCGCCTGATAGAAAATATCGATCCGTCACAAACCTGCACTGAGGTTGTGAACATCGGAGATACAGTAGGCGCAGAGAAAATACTCGGCCTGATTTGGAGACCTAGTGAAGATACGCTAGGTTTCAACCTAACGCTTGCGAGACTGCCGCCAGGAATTTTAGAAAAGGAGGCCCCTACAAAAAGAGAGGCTCTCAAAATTGTTATGTCGTTATACGACCCCCTAGGACTAGCCTCGCCTGTTACGATTCGAGCTAAACAAATATTGCAAGAAGCTTGGAGGCGAGGCGTCGATTGGGACCAGCTATTAGACGCTGACCTGGCATCTCAGTGGAGAAGTTGGATCGAAAACCTGCGGCAGCTCAAGGGCATCAGCATACCAAGATGTTATCCTGGTTATAGTGATGCCACAGAAATACAAATACATGTATTTACCGACGCAAGCGAGTTGGCATATGCAGCAGCTGTGTATTGGCGAGCCACCACAGCAGTAGGCACACAGAAGGTGAGCCTAGTCATGGCCAAGGCGAGAGTAGCTCCATTAAAGCTACAATCGATACCGCGCCTCGAGCTGCAGGCAGCGGTGATGGGAACCCGTCTGGCTGCAGCTGTGAAACGTGAACACGACAACAATCCATCGTCGGTCACGTATTGGACAGACAGCAAAACAGTCTTGTCGTGGATAAGAAAAGGAGCACGAACCTATAAAGCCTTCGTAGCTCATCGCATAGCTGCCATAGAAGAAGGTAGCAAAGTGGAGGATTGGCGATGGATATCCACGAAGTTGAACATCGCCGATATAGCGACTCGTGACGTGCCGCCGAGGTTTGACTCACAACACGAGTGGTTCTGTGGCCCAAGTTTTTTGTATGAAGACCCTTCTTCATGGCCATCAGAAAAACCTCCAATCACAGAAGAGACAGGAGAGGAAAGAACGCTCACTGTCACAGAAAAAGAAAAATCTGTTTTGGAGAAAATAACAGACAGACATACATACACTTCGAAGCTCATAGAAGCTATACCTAATCCCGTCAACTTTTCAAGATGGGAGCGGCTATTACGTGCGACTGCTACCGTCCTACGTTTTATACATCTCTGTAAACAAAGGACAGAGAAAACGTTCTACAAAAGAACCCGGAAAAACGCTGAGGAGGACACGGACTGGCGAAAGAAAAAGAAGACAGCGACTGCAGCAACCAAGCCGTCATACATAGCGCCAGAAGTCCGAAAGCAGTACATAGATGCGAGCTTTCTTCAAAAAGCCGAGAAAATACTCGTACAAGTTGCACAGCAGCAATCGTTCGCTCAAGAAATAGCTAGATTGCATGCACATGAAATAGTGGACAAAAATAGTCCGCTACACGCGCTGCAAATAGAAGTAGTAGATGGCCTACTACGTATTAGAAGCCGTATAGCCGCCACTGACGAGGTCACAGAAGATGTAAGGCGACCGCCAATATTACATGGCGACCATCATATAACCCAGCTCTATATAGACTGGACACACCGCAGCTTACTACATAGTGGGACTGAACTCACAATAAATGAGGTACGGCAGCATTATTGGGTCGTAAGGATGCGTCCCACCACCAAGAAAGTACTGGCACAATGTCTTCAGTGCCGTATTCGTAAGGCACAAGCACCTGTGCCAGCGACCGGCGACCACCCACGAACGCGCCTGGCTCATCACCAAAGGCCGTTCACGTACACCGGGCTAGACTACTTCGGCCCGCTATCTGTCACCGTGGGTCGCCAGCATCACAAGAGATATGTAGCACTGTTTACATGCCTCACCACAAGAGCTGTCCACCTCGAGATCGCCGCCAGCCTCAGCGCAGACAGCGCAATATTAGCGCTGCGCCGTTTCGCCGCCCGCAGAGGATGTCCAACTGAGATCCACTCAGACAACGGCACCAACATGCACGGTGCCGATCGAGAGCTACGAGAGGCCTTCCGAGAGGAGGCCAGTCGCCGAGGCATCACTTGGCGCTTCATCACCCCATCAGCGCCCTTTATGGGAGGTGCATGGGAGCGTCTAGTTCGCTGCGTAAAAAACGCATTGTATACCGTACTCACAGAGAAACACCCACACGAAGAGGTGTTGTCCACACTGATTTGTGAGGCAGAGTACACGGTAAATAGCCGCCCGCTGACACATGTATCAGTCGACGGCGATGACGACGAGTCTATCACGCCGAACCACTTCCTACTTGGTGGGTCGGCTAGACTCCCAAACCCCGGCGTGTTCACCGAGCAAGACATCGACCACAAAAAGATGTGGCGTCGGTCACAAATCCTGGCCGACATGTTCTGGCGCCGGTGGGTGCGAGAATACCTGCCGGAGCTCCAAAACCGGCGGGAGCCCCACAGCCGCGGGCCTGGCCTGCTGGTGGGCGACCCCGTCCTTATCGCGGACGGGCAGCTGCCTCGCAACACGTGGCCGCGAGGCCGCATCGAGGCCATATACCCTGGCCCTGATGGAGAAGTCCGGACCGCTGAGGTGCGCACCACTGGCGGCACTCTAAAGCGTCCGGTGAAGAAGCTCATTCCTTTGCCAAAATGAGTGCAGCAGAGTTCCAGCGGCGAGAGCTGAGCGACGTGTCGCAGAGCGTCGAGGTCACGAGCGCTGCCGACGTGCGCCGCTCACAATGCTGATGCAGCGCCGCGCCAACGTAGCATCGAGTCGACGCGACACTGCACGGCGGGAGAGATGTTCGCGACGATACGTCACCTTTAGATAGGTTGTCATAATGTAAAATATAAATAGTATTGACAGACACACGTCTGCTCACCCCAGAGCGCCATCGCATACTAAGCGATGTCGGTAGGTGAAAAAACCTTTTATAGTAAAGCTCGTAACTAATTTTTGCTCATGTTTTTGAGACACTAAAATTATATTTTATGTGTCTATCAGTAGGTAATAGAATTATATAGTCTAATAACAATAAATTAGAAGCTTTAATATGCATACTGATTGTGTTATTACGGAAAGAAACAAGTATTTAACTCCGTAAAAAACAACCGTCCTCAACGAGCGTTTAGTTCACAATGACCTGTAAGAGGGCGGCACCTTATATTTATACTAAAACCAGTTTTTGTAGAATTTTGATAACTTTAAACTCATGTTTTGGGGGCTTTTACATAGTTTATAGTGTGAATATAGCGCTTATGTGTTAGAATTATACATAAGGTACCTTAGTTATATGATAAATGTATAGGTTTAAGGAAATAAAAATATTTTGTTTACTTATTTTAGACCCCCCGTTTTGAGCAGGGTATCAGGTGGTGCTATAGGTATTCTATTCACCAACCAATCAGATTGCTTCCTTACACATAATTGTTTTGTTAGGAAACACCACCTAGGTGTTCTAGATAGGATGGCTGGATACCATGACTGAGAAATTATACATAATAGCAGTACATGGCCAGTCATAGTGCATTTTCACTCTAAAAAGGGAAATATACATACATTTTACTCAAGTAAGTGTTTGGAAAATTCGATACAAGCCATTTAGCGCTTCTAGGTGACCTAGAATTTTGTCTAGGCCCTATAAATAGATAGCACCTGTGTAATTCTAGTACATAGACATCACTTGCTTGAAGTGATGTGTCTGTGTATGCCGGCATGGACGTTTCTATGCGTCTGCCGACGGGTCACTACGTCCAGGGACACTTGGTGCCTGGTCAGTTATAGATATGCTGTCTGAAGCATTACCTTCGTGGACCCACAGGCGGGCGTCTAGACTCAGTCATGACACAAAACTAGTATATAGGTGTATATAACGCACACAGACACATTAAAGCTGTGAGACGACGTAAAATTTAGTATTCGGCCGCTTCCCGGCACCTTAAGCTGCGGAAAGGCTGGTGGTACACCCATCAGGGTACCGCCGTCAGACAGCCTAGTTTTCCAGCTACCCAACCACACTTCCGGAAGGAGCTTAGCTCTGGTGGTTGAGGAATTAAGCGACCTGATATGGTGCGAGGTTACATGGATTTGCTATGTAAACAAACTTGTAACAAACGATAACTCATCGGGGGTTGGACATGTAGCTACCGGACTTCTACCTTGGGATAGCCCATCACGAGGGCTACCCGGGTGTGAATGTAACTTGAAAATCCACCCAGCAGTCTGAGTAGGAATCGAGTTTATGTGCCAAGATCAGGGGCATAAGCTAACTTCTCGCACCATTTCGCGGCTGTACGCCTGAATGTTTTGAATATAACTGTAACACTTATGTGTGTCAACGGCCCAGTAGGAGGGCTCCAAGTCCCTCGCTGGTACCCTAGAGCTAACATGTCTAGTTTTAGGAGAAACTCGATTGTAAAGCTTCAAACTGGCGGGAATTCCCTTTCTTCGACATTCTCCTTACGAGAACTCCCTGATGGTAGGGGCTAGGGACCTGGATCAAAGACCGGAGGGAAGGTCTCCTCGAGACCTATCCAAAAGTACAAGTTTCACCAGAATCGGTCCAGTGGAAGGGTAGTTCCTGTCAGTTTCAAGCTACGAGTCTTAGCGTATATTTTTTGAAAAATAAAAGTTTTTGCGGTCGGAATGTTGTGGTCCTCGTCGCAGTCGAGTTCGCCTCTTTAATAGTGCGCAGGCGCGTGAACATTTCGTAGCCATTATTTCACTTAAAGTATTTCCACGCATCATTGCGCTTCGAGGACCATGAAGGAACATCGCTTCTGGCCATGAACAAATAGTTTTATTTAACCTGGACATCACGTTTTTCACCTCAACCTACTTGGCAGCCTTCAAGTGTCTCCAAGGTCCATAGTTACCAGATGACAACTGAACAATAGGTGCAAGGGGCGTCAACGCGTTCAAGCAGGAGCCTTACAACCTCCTGATTGCCTGTCGGTCTTGGACGATCACGTCCGTCCCGTACACTATTTCATAACAAAAAAACCCCGCCAGTACGCTCTAAAGTGGTATGCAGATGTGTAGTTCACCTTGGTACACTCTCATTTCACCGGTTATGTTCATTTTCATGATATTCGGGTAATATATTCTGGCATTATAGGCTTAACTACTTGCCTATTAGATAGGTACAACTAAAAAGTGAAAATTAAAAAACTTTTTACAAAATATACTACCGACTTCCAACTATGAAAACTACAAAGTGAAAAATAACTTTATTTTTGGAAGTCGGTGTCCATATCGCAAAAAATTGGTACCTACCAAAGACACCGAATTGCAAAAATAAAGTTATTTTTCACTTTGTAGTTTTCGTTATTTGGAAGTCGGTAGTATTTTTTGTAACAAAAGTTTTTATATTTTTATTGTACGGACGGTGTACCTGAGATGATGACTTAGAATGAGTTTAGACTCTCTCTGAGATATGTTAATTATTCAATATTGAAATGCGGGCCATCGAACAAATAAAATTTAATTACCGACTCGTTTCCGAACGGATCAAATAATTAACAACTTACAAAGTTATGACTTCATTCCTTGAACAGAAAATGGACGCCAAGTAACCAGATAAGGTACCGATAGAATCGAAATTAAATCGGCCCGGGGCGCACTTGTATCGGCTGAATAATTTACTGCGATTTGATTGGTCATCCCGTACGCGCTATTTGCATAATTGCCCATTAGCAAGTTTTTGTTTACAGCCAACTAAGAGTTGGACAAAGCAGTCGTGTGTAGCCCGGGGCCACTTCTCTACCGTTCGGGGGTTCATTTGCATTATTTTATTTAATAACCGACGTTTAATTCTAAGCGTGTTTAGAGGACCTTTCCCTTTAAGATTATTTTCTCTATCCAACACGAATATTGTAGTATAGCGAGACGGGCTTCTACCAATATATAAAAAAATGTGAATATATCCAAATTCTGGAGCAGGATTAACGAAACCCGACCGGCTCATCAATAAGGGTCCAAGCAAAATTCCGTCTCGAATATCTTCAGCAGCCTCTCTGTACGTAAACACGCAAAATCCCTGTGAAGGTACGGCCGCGGTCTCTAGACATGTGCGGGACATAAATTTGGCGAGCGTTACGTAGAGGTACAGGCCGGCCGCTATGTGCCGCAATACATAAGGCGTACCTATGTACGGAGCAACACGGGCGTCACTTATCCGCGCGGAGGATGCGGTGGCCGTCCGATCGCCCCCCGGGGGTGAGGGTGGCCCCCACCCCCCTCGCGATTCATTAAGGCGGCCGCGCCCGACGCGGCGGACGGTCGCGGAGTCTCCGTGAATTCAAATTAGAGGCGGCTCGGACGTCGTGCGGTAGAGATGCGGCTCAGTACCCTCGACCAACCTGCTGTCGACAAAGGGACCTCGATACTATGTATAGCTGGGATTTTGGTCTGTAGATTAACAACCCTTTTTAGATCAAGCATGAATATTTGAAAATATCACCAGCCTAGGCCCGTTTCATGAGAGTTAAGTACCACTTTTTACAAAACTGGCGACCTCCAATAGAAATCCGACTCTAACCTTGGGTGTCCTAAAAAACGGTGTTTCATAAAACAGTGGAAGCCTTCATACCCTCGTGGTGCTGATATTTTATGACGCCTGTCCTTGCGACCCAGTCTTGCTGAGGAGTATGATATGATCCAATTCCTGGGATGGATCAGATAGGCAGACGCACCATGTATAATAATGGTATGCATCCTGCATCGTGCTAGCTTTGTAGCTCACCATAATTTAGTTGGGAAAAGGCTGGTTAAATTAGTTTTGTCATTGCGTTTGAGACCAATGAGTGACGTTGGCGTTTAAGGTCCAAATAATATTTAAAAAAACATTTTGAGGACTGCAATGGCATTTTATATGATTCGAATTTATAATTGTGTTTCATATACGAATTTTACTTCTCGGTTTTATCCGACTGCCGAAGGACGGTAATGTGTTTATCAGTCTATGTATGTATGTTTGTTCCTATGTGGCGTTCTAGAAACCAAATGCATTGATCAATTTTGACGATTCTTACGTCAATCGATTCGTCTTAACCTTGCGAGTGCCACTGGCTACATTAAAATAATAAAATAGAAAAATGGATTTTGGGCGCAATATTGTAAGAGCCCAATATATTTTTTTCGTTCAATCCCATCGTGTAAAGTACCAAAATAAGGAGTTTTAATGTCAAATTCGCAAAAAATATATATAAAGGATACATCTAGTTTTGGTCAGTCATCTCGCGAATATGAATTCTCCGACTGTACGTACAGCATCATTTTATTTCGCTTCTTAAGCAGTCGGGCTTTTGATTTTTTGTTATATCCATTACCATGACAACCCTCGTTTATTCATTCCAGTTATTGAGAAGTCAGGTATGATTAAAAACCGAACATCATGAGCTTTTTTAATAAATTAAAAAGATTTCACTAAAACAAAAGAAAATCTTAAAAGTTTTCATCGACAACGTGGTTTAGTCACATCACTGGCGCCCCTTTGTCTCGACAAGACAGACGCGAGCACGGGGCGCGGGGGTGTTGGAGCGCGCGGGGGGCGGTCAGCACGTGCCGGACGGAAGTCGCGCCCCGCGGCCGCACCGCGCTAAATGATTCAAAACTCTCCCGGACTCCGGACCTGCACGATTTATGCCCCTACCCCAACCCTAGATTAAAGATGTCGCCTTTATTGAAATACCCTAAAATATTCGCGGGCAAAACACCCGGCTATATGCTCGATGCTCTATGCCCCATTCATTCACATTCAGCTCTCGTACTCATTTCATTCACTCTTTATTGTTTGTTTTTCGGACTGTTTATTGTGGGGAGTGAGTTTTATCGTAATTTTTTTCTTCGCGGATACCAATTTGTATAAAGTGGGGGTGTTTTTGGGTTATTATTTGTACATTTTGTATTGGGGATTGAGCGTTCGAAACATTAGTATGTAGTATCGAATAGCTTAGTACTTAATAGATTTGGTTTTATATCGACAACATTACAATTTTCGTTTATTCACTCAAACTAGCACCATAAAATAACTAAATTCTGTATGAAAATGCCATAATCCCAATAAATAGAGAACAGATACACGCAAATATGTTTAAATCAATCATATCGATATTGGTTTAATATTCCGCCAGCCAGTTGTATTGTTTGTAAAATATAGTTCGAAATTTGAAAACTCTCCGCAACTAATAACACAAAGAGAATCCAAATAGAGTTGGGTATTGATACACAGGCAAAGGAATATCATGTTTTTCGGCCAGTGAGTTTTAAATCCAATGGCATAGACAATTGTTTTAAAACTTTTGGAACATGTAAAAAAAAGAAAACGTTTGAACTGAAATTAGGACATTACTACTTAATCAAAAATCTATCTGATACGAGGCCTTAGTACCAAATATGAGAACATAATAATCTGATTGTGTACCAGTAATAAAAAGTTATCGCAGTCACAAAAAATAAACTAACAACGACACAAAAAAAAACCAGTTTTGTTGTTCCAAAAACGAAACCCCATTCAAATTAGTATATTAGCCAAAAGTTGGCAACATTGATCAGTTGGCCTCACAATTGAACAAAGTTTGTCGTAAAGTTCGCGGCGCCGAGCCGAGGCCAATATGCAAATGTGAACTTTCCCTCTTTCTGAGGACGGGAGGGCGCTGCGACTGCACTTGGCCGATTTACGGCTCTCCCCGGGCTTTCAAATTGAAACTTACTACAGTTCGCGGACCCATACGTAGTTTTTTTTTAAATTACAAAGTGTTTGGCTGTGATATTTTAGGACCCGTTTGGTGCCTTGTTATTTTTTGGTGGAGGCTAAAATCGATAGACCTGTTTTATGTTTAAACGTATTCAAATTGTTTACCTGTGCCGACAAAACATACGCGAAATGACGAAAAAACTGAAACTGAAAATGAAAAAAAAAACATACTAAAAACTGTTAGGCGGTATGTCTTCTTCAGACACTTGTTGATTGCCTTACTGCCGGCAAAACAGTTCGAAAAACTGCGGATTAAATGTACGACTTAGTACGTTCTCGCTGAGAACAAAGAAGTGACGTAATAACTAGTAACTTCAGTAAGATAAAGCCGTAATGTTAACCAAACCAGATGAAACGTTATCCACGTCTCAGCTTCAATGGCTCTGACAGAAACATCCCGTAGGCTACGCTAGGTAATACCGTTCCCATCTTCTGAGTAATTAACGCGATTGCGAGAACGCTATGTACTGAAGCAGTGTTTGAAATAGAGACGCCTTTAACCAAGATTCGAGATGCAATGACCTATATACTGACGAGTAGGATATCAAAGCGATCCGGGCGTGTGGTGGATGACCGTCCGAGGTGCAATTCTGGCCTGCTCCTTGCGCATATTGCATGCACGTACCAATGAAGTTTGCTTTGTAGGCGGTAATCTGCGGGGGAGTATCGGCCAGGGTGGTGGGTGGCGGGTTATGTACACACGAGCCCGAGGCGTCGAGGTAGGCAAATGGCCGGCGAGGCGGGCGCGTAGGCCGCTGGCCGACAGATCTCGAGCGATATCGACCCGCGGCCGCCGCCGCTCGTCGCCACGGACAACACTCGCGGCGCCCAGTCGCCCAGCGCCCACCCGCCGCTCGCGACAAAAACACTCCTTTGTTTGCGCACGACCAAGTGCTCCAAGCCTGCGAAACGAGCCCCTGTTGACAATGGAACTGACACGTTTAAACAACCGAGAGCCGATAGCCGAACGACTGTTCTTTTCTCTGCGGACAATATCGACATATCCCTTCCAAACATTTTTAAACATTCAACACAATCTCAAAACGCAAACAACAACCGCCTCTCTCCCTAATCCGTATCAAACTTGACCCACCTCAACGAAAAATTTGCCTACGTAAATAATTAAGCATAATATCGATGTCGATAAAGTGTCGTAATGGCGGGTCACCCCTATTTGGTCGCGACCGTTAGGCGGCGGGTGGCGCAAATCAGTCGCGCGGACTGCCGTTCTTGAGAGCGCCCCCGCGCTGTGCTCCTTTATCAACGTGTTTAGTTTTATTTGTCGATAAAAAATACCGTATCGTGCACTAGCTGTGGAGCGAGAACCGGCGGATGTGGTCTTTTATGTCGTATGTTTATGCTAGCTGAAAGGGGTGGTTATGTTTTTTAGTTTTTCTAGTTTTAGGTCATGAGTTCTGGTTTTGGGAGGTATCATTTGAATAAAGAATTCTTCAAAGTATAGAAGGATTCTCAGACTGCCTTTTTTCTGAAACATTACTACACCGCAGGCGAACCCTTTTTATATTCTATGATTTTTTTCAGTCCATCTAAAGGTCGTCTGGTAGATATCGCTGTCAGCGACCGGCTTTGTAACCGAATAAATAAGTTTTTCTTGTAAATGTGTATAACTTTTACGGTGTACAATAAAGTATATTATATTCTATTACTATGTATCTGTCTCCTGGCTATATTATATAGGTCTCCTCTGCAGAATTGCCTACTCCTGCCCCACATCCTGTCTATGACACATCTAAGTTATCACACCAGGATGAAGTCAACCGACGCTGTCACTGCCAGTCTTCAGGCACTCATGTCATATTTGCCATAATGTTACCGCTCTGTTTTCTTTAAGTATATAGATTTTAAAATGGTTAGTATTGTTCTCAATAGTACAGAAAAATACTTCAATTATACATCAACATAATTATCGTCTTAACTTATAAGATTTTCACTAAAAATAATAATCCATCGACTATCGACATCGACACAGGAACAGCGTATTCAATTATAGTCACAGCACGGTCTCGCATGAGTGGCGTCTCTACGCATCGGCAGCCGCGAGCCCCCCGAATCGATATCGACTATCGATACCAGGCGAGCGGACGTGGCGCAGCCCTAGTGCGGTGGGCGTCTTGTTCGAAATCCGAATAACGCTTGGTCAAGCGCGACTCAAAGCGAGGGACGAGGCATGGTCTAATTTGCACCGGGTATAACGTACCGTGTGCTATACCTGGTATGGGTACCTAGTATCTATACAGCTGTGTCGTTCCGTATGTGGTACACCTCAGGCTGCGCTTTTGAACTGAATATTATATGTGCCCTCTGTATCTCCGTATCGTCTGTGTGTACGTCCATTTCTTATTCACTGTTTGTGGAGGCTGACATTGTTTTCGTGTTCTGTTGTGCCAGGTATGCTGCTTGTTTGAACTATGTTAATTGGTGAATAGCTTCTCTAATTAGGTTGCCTGAACTAAAGGAGTGGTACTGTCGCTTATGCATAATTTTGTTACTTGCCCTGGTGATTACCGGCTTTAGAATATGTTTGGTTGAGTAGTTAAGTATTACGTACTTGCGGGGTGTTGTTGAGTCTCGGTATTTGGGCTCGATACCGAGACCACTCTGTTTAAAAGTATTTATTTAATAATTAATATAATCACAGATAATATAATACTAGGTATAATACATAAAGACAACACATGAAGACAATAGACTACAAAGGCACTGCTTATTTCTTAAGAAATTTCTACCAGCAGATCTGCGAAAAGGAAAAAGAAAAGAAATGTAGACAATAGTGTGTGAGAACAGGCAGAGATGAAAATTGAACTACTTAAACTAAGATATTAAGACATGCACACCTACACAAATAGTGTAGTGTTTGTGTTATCATATTATTTGTACCTAGTATCTCCTACTTGATACTTTAATGTCTATCAACTGACTAATGTGATATTATAAGTGACACTGACTCAAACGGAAGCCTATTAACTTCGACTCACCGAGAGCCTCTAGAATGAAACACAAGGACGAGTACTTAAAGGTTTTCGAAGTCTTACACTACACACTGCATTATGCGCTTAAGCCCAACACCCGAACACCTAGCCCGTTACAATGACATGAGATTGACCATAGAGGCAACTCGGTGGACAGGATTCAGCGGCAAGAGACGACAAGGCAGGGCTAAAAAAGGCTGGACACATGATATCATAAGTACTGCTGGAAAACATTGGATAAAAATGCCACCGATGGAACACGCTGGAGGAGGACTATACCCGAGAAGGGGTTTCTATCCCTAATAATTAGATTCGTTTTGTAAGAGATTAGATTAGATCTATATATATAAAAATCAATTGCTGTTCGTTAGTCTCGCTAAAACTCAAAAACGGCTGGACCGATTTCAATCATTCTTTTTTCGTTATGTTCGCCAGAATACAGAGAAGGATTAAAAACAAAACAAAATTATGGTAGGTTGGATAGGGTAGGTAGGTAGGGAATGGTAGGGTAGGTTAAATAGGTAGGTAGGGTAGGGTAGAGTAGGTAGAGTAGGTAGAGTCGGTAGAGTAGGGAGAGTAGGTAGAGTAGTTAGAGTAGGTGGGGTAGGTAGGGTTGGTAGGGTAGGTAGGGTAGGTAGGTTTGGCAGGGTATGTAGGATAAAAGTACAATGAATTCAAAAAAATAATGTTTGGGGTTTTGTTACTTTTATAGCAAAACAACGTTTGCCGGGTCAGCTAGTAAGTAATAAATATAAAACAGAAAGTAGTAAGTTAGTGTTATATATCTAATATTTAAGTGATAGTTTTAAGAAGTAAAATGTAAAATAAAAAAATATTGTTTAGTAAGGATAGAAAATAATTGCCTTTTTTATTTTACTTAATTAACACGACACGCTCATACAGTCAGCGAGAAGACTACGTTATTATAATCACCATCATCAAACAACAATATCATAGTCACTCAAACGCACGGGTCATTGCGAGCGAGTCCATTGTATTTTCTTCAAGCCGGCATGACGCGCCGCCATCAGTCCACATCAGTCGCGCTCCTGCGACTTTCCGCTACATTTAATCCGTGTTGGTCAAACTCACCCCAGGACGGTATTGTTGCTTCTCTTAATGGAGTTAGTGTTGATGTTCAAAAAACATGTACCTAAAGGTTAATTTGAATCGCAGTAAGCAAGCGTTGTGTTGGTGGTTGTGAAAGTTAGGTAGATGGCTAAATGATACTGCGGCTTATAAGATCAAATTAAATATATTATCCGGACCAAAGGTTTAGTAATACAAAGGAGCGAGGGAGCACACGCGATGACCGCTAATCGAGTACTGAAAGCTGTACTAATATCAATTAGTGAAATGAGGTAAAAATGCAAGAATAAGCATTAGTGCATTATTATTAGTGTATGGTTTCACCGTACAGGGGGGGAGACACACATTTTACCACTTTGGAAGTGTCTCTCGCGCAAACTATTCAGTTTAGAAATTTTTTTATTAGAAACCTCAATATCAGTTTTGAAGACCTATCCATAGATACCCCACACGTATGGTTTGAGGTGTTTTTTTTAAATCAGTTTCAAGTATTCCCATACTTACCCCCAATTTTTTTTGTATTTTTTTCGATTTTCGTGTGAAAATCTTAATGCGGTTCACAGAATACATCTACTTACCAAGTTTCAACAGCATAGTTCTTATAGTTTCAGAAAAAAAGTGGCTGTGACATACTGACGGACAGACAGACAGACAGACATGACGAATCTATAAGGGTTCCGTTTTTTGCCATTTGGCTACGGAATCCTAAAAACTAAATTTGAGTTTATCTGATGCATTCAATATTATAACATGTTGGAAATATAGGCTCAAAAATTAAACAAATCGCAGTCGCTCGAAAATGAAAAAAATCGCTGTCACAGTGAGCAAACGGTGGACATGGAAAACGGTGACTGTGATAGACATTTTGAGAAAGAGTATCTAATATTTATTTTAACTGGGAATTATAGGTAAAAACGCATAGCCAGGAACACGAACACGTAGGCTACTTGCTTGTTCCGTGTTTCTGTAGACACGGGAGTTCTCAACAGTGAATATTTAGATATACAACACAACTAAACAATAAAACGCATTTTTTCATGTTTTAAGGTGAACGGCAGATTTCGTACCGCATACTTTTTTTGTTGTTCGGTTATAGAATTTGTACCACTTATTATGGCAACTAAGCCATTTATTTTTATTTAAGTTGACTATTTTTAGAACTTCGGATTATTTAATAATATCAGTAAAAAGATTTTAATAAATAAACGTAATAAAATCGTACATTAAACGCAGTTATGTTTTAGAAGTTGCTTTGTGTAAAATAACACAAATATTTAAATGATAATTAATTATTTATTTTTTTTTATTTTTTTCCGTACGCAAAATACGCGCTTAGACGTGGAGTTGCGGACACCAGCCCGTCTTAACCTAACCTATTTAAAAATACAAATAACACTAAATATAATCAAACTCATCATTATCAAGCTGTTGCAATCCGCTGCTGGACATAGGTATCTCCTAATGCCCTGAGTAGGTACGATCCTCATCTCAATCTACCTACATAAGGTAAGTAAAACACTACAAATATAGCAAAAAACAATTTAGAACATTTACTTTACACATTATGTAACAATATGTAACATTTACGTATATGTAACATTGGTACACCAATTATATTTTTTAAGGTTATGTACTAGTGTACTTAACCTTAAAAAATAAAACTGGTTATAACTTTTACGTCCCAAGTTGTAAAAAACTAAGAATTTCAAAGGGATTATCTATCATATAAACTACCAATTAAAATAAAAAATAGCCCAAAACACGAAATTTTATTAGTGGTACAAAATTCCCATACAAGCCTGCCATTCGCCTTTAAAAAGAAAACCAGTCAGCAAAATTCTCTACGAAACACGACGCACTAACTTAAAAGTTGTAGCATTTGAAACTATTCATTGCAGCGACAATAAAAAGTGTAAAAGCGAATGGGAAAAAGAAAATTGATAGCGAAAGTGCTGAAAAGTTTTCAGCGAAAAGCGAAAGTTGGGTCGCAAAAGTTCCGAATGCCGACTTTGTTTCCCTCAACTTTGGATTCAATTTGTGGGTGGGAGTCCCCCTCCCCCAACCGCTTATGATGCCAACAATAACAACCGTGGGAACTTACCTATTTTTCGCAACTTTTTTTTGCAAAGATTTGTTCAGTGGTTTTTTTTTGTCGGACTTTTAAATGGCGAATGGTTTTTGTTTAATTTGGACCGTTTTGCTTTTGTAAAACATAGCGTTTTATTGTTTTATTTTTGAGTCTATAAAGTGTCCTGAATCTTTAAATAAAAATGTTGGAGTTTTTATGTTATTCTTACCATCAGGATCTTAGACATGGATAGTTAAGAAAAATAGATAAATCATGTAATCTATTTTAATATTTTAAAATACACCGTAAATGATTATAGTAAGATAAAAATATTCTACCCATTTTTCAATAACATAAAATTTCGATCTTGACGCTCTCCAAAATTATAAGTCGAGACCTTGTGGAGACGTACAAACGGAAAACAAATGAATTTATAAAGTACTAATTACTTTGTTAAAAACCAATTTTACTAACACCTATGAGCAACTTCATTCCTTTAACATTATTAAAAAATGTCCAGCTGTTGCTAACACATGGAAGAAATACCGAGTTTTCTCACAACTAGCGCCATCTATACTTACTATCAGTAACTGAATCATCCAGTAGAGTTTTTCCTGTTTTACATTGGAATCCGTGCGAAGTGAGGACTATAAAATGGTTTGATGGCGTCCTTTAAGTTGGTGACAGCGACATCTAGCTTACAATAACAAAGTAACACAAATATTGGACTGTGTTACGAGAAAGTGAGAAACTTTAGGAATTTATCCATGAAATTTGGTTGACAAGATGACCTGCAATATTATGTACGGGGTCTCATTTTATTACAGTAAATCTGAAAGTTTATAAAGATGTTTCTAACTCCAAACCAAAAATACTCGTTCAAGAAAATGGTGAAGGAGCATTACCTTTAACTATAATTTTTATTCTTCTCCTTACTCTGTTATATATTTTATATCTATTAGTATATTATGTATGTGTTATTATGTATGTATTGTATTTTATTAAGTTTAAGTAATATTATTTTTGATATTTTGTACACTGACAGCCCTAAATTGTTCTCCTATCATTCAGTCTATCCAAAGGTTGTCTGTAAGAAATTGTCTAGGGGCGATAAGACCGCCCATTGTACACTTGTATTTATATGTGAGCGTTTGTCCTGAATGTTTTTTTTTGTGGTGTACAATAAAGTATATAATAAATACTTGCGTTTGACCATTATTTTACCTTATGGTTAGCGATTATCGGGTGATGGTGCACACTTTCCTAGAAGTAATCTATTTACTATTGACTGAAAGACCCTCAGACCACAGCCCAGACCTACTTTTATCCAAGACCACAGATAATATAATACTAGCATCCAGATGCCTCATCCCATACAAATAAACCGTGCCGACGTAACTAGCGCTTTTCATCTTGTTATTTTTATAAGTACATCAATCGCGTTCGATCCCGTTTCACGGCAATAGATGGTGTTAGCAGCGACGTGCAAGTAAAAGGGTTTACTAGGTTCGTGAATATTTTTTTCATTAAATACAGTGAAGGTTCGTTTTATAGTATTTTAGCAAAATTGTAGCAATCATGTGGAATGCCTCAGAAATTTAAAAATGCGCTATCTATTGGCATCAATTTTAAATGATCCGTTCAAATAATCTTTGAAATATGAATTAAGAGCCCAATATTCCATAATTTTGTACTTAGGATAGTTGATTAAATAAGAACATACATTTTTTAGGTTCAATTCCAGAAAATGTTAATTTTACATACAATTCTATTGAATTGTGTGTACATGTCGCGCCATCTAGTGAGATTTATTTGTACCAAATTTTCTTTCTTAGCAATGAGACCCCGTGCCAAGACTTTGTCAGTGACAAGTTCCCTTGGATTAAATGATGTCGCTGCCGCTGTTATTATCCAAGCTGTTTCTCCGATTATTACCAATCAGCACTTTTACTAGAGCCATGATTTATTTCCTTACAGCCGGAGCGCCTAATGTCGCCCTACACTGCAATCATCCGACGCAGCGGCAACCCGTTCGAATTGGCGCATGTGCTGGTCTCCTGGCTCATCGGGGGCGGGTACGACGCGTACGTGGTGGTGGGCTGTGCCGAGAGGGACGTATGCATGGCCATCAGATATCGCACCGAGTGTCCGGAGATCCCTGATGAGACTGTGGTAAGACTGAGGAGACTAAAATAAATTTACCTTGGAAATCCTCTCTTGCGAACTTATCTAGTTTCTGGATTTGTGTTGGGAAGTCTGATTGGCAGTCGCTTCATAAAAAAACTGGTTTTCAGCTGCTGGCTCTAGACTGAAAACTGACCCCAGTAGGAAATGGCTAGGCAGATTGACTGTTATGAGAAGTTATTACAAAAACATGCAGTATTTTCTTTTAGATCATTATTTCAACCGAAAGAAATTCACAGTTTTTTTGACGGGGGCAACCTTTAGGCGCCTGGACTTTTGGGGAAAAAGACCACGGAGTGTGCGCTTTTTACCTCACTAAAACCACCCCGGTGATAACCATCAGCACGTAGTAGCCACCCCGCTCAAAAGACCATCCCAGAACCCCCTCTGTGCAACGCCTGTTAGGGCACATCCCTGTGAAGACTGACAGAGCGGCCTCCCCTGAGCCTCGCTGTGCATGACAGCACGCTATCACTGTGCCACCGCCTTCCCTGGAGTCACTTGGTAGACGGACAGAGTCACCAGTCTGTCAGCCGCAACCCCGGAGTTTCGACGTTTTAGGCACCAAGGCGGTTGCCTCCTCGACGCCTTTTTCTCCGAGAGTGATCGGCCCTCTCATGATCCCGCTTGGTGACCTAATTCTGGATCATCACGGTCGTGAGACCGGTGAGAAATTGCCTCCTTCTGTGAAGAAGGAGGGCATTTCTCTCCAGTTTTCTGTCTCTGTCAGCATGGCCCTTACAACTGCTGGCAAAGACTGGTCTCGCCCGATCCTGCAGTTTATGGAACCACAGCGCTTCAGAGGCTTTTTTGAGCTTTATGAGGGCCTATCTCTAAACCAAGTTCGCGACCTTGCCACCCCGAGCTCGTCAATCTGAATGGTCTCGTCGAAGGTGTCCCCGCCGGCCAACAACAGGATATCATCTGCGTAGCTTACGATATTAACGCCAGCGGGGAGGTCAACACGCAGGAACTATCCTTCTTATGAATTCTTATGATGAATTTTATTGATGCAGAAGAGAACCATCTTCCCTCTTAATGGGCCACGTGGTGGGTTGGTATGATCTCCCACATAGAGATGATAAGTTGGGAAGGTTATATGCTGATTATAATCCCATGTATATTATGCAATTGCAGAAGGTAGAAGTGCCCCCCGAGCCAGAAGAAGAGCCCCGTTACAAACTGGTGCCCCTGCCAGATCTCACATCCAAGTATGTTATAGAAATGGAAATCAAAGAAAACGAGAGGAAGCAGAAAGAACTCGACAAGATTCAGAATGAGAGGGCTAGGAAAATAGCTGTAAGTACAATGGGATATACTAATTTACTGCTAGAATCAGAAATGCCTAAACAACAGTTTGGAACTTTCGTATCTTCTGCAAATAATGTTTCAATGCTGCGACTAAACTTTACCATAAGTTTATGTGTGTTTGTTCTATATTCTAGGATTTTCCTTGTTATAAATCAATCAATATCAATCAATACATCTACTATCGAATACCTTTAAACGAGCAATTCTTGTATATATGTTATATACACAATAATCTAACCCTCAGTTTCCCAGCTCAAAATTATCGGAGAATTAATGTGACAAATTGTCAAGCACGCGTTATCTGCTGTGATTGATTGAATGAATTTTCAACAGCCAATCACAGCAGATAACGCGTGTTTGACAATTTGTCACATTCATTCTCCGATAATTTTGAGCTGGGAAACTGGGGGTAAATCTCGGAAACGGCTCCAACGATTTTCATTAAATTTAGTATCCAGGGGGTTTTCTCTATTTTGTCTTTTTAGTCGTTTTAGTACAGCGAAAATATTTCCAAAAAAAATTGCCTAAAATAGCCCTGTTAATATTCTCAGAGGAAAAATGACCCTAGAAAATAAATGGGTAGGAAGATAGGGTAGGAAGTTAGGGTATAGGGTAGGCAGTTCACGGGAGCGAAACCGCGGGCAGTAAATAATAATTAAGTAATACCAGCCTGTAACGGTCTCCACTGCAGGGCAAAGGCCTCTTCTCATACAGAGAAGGCACGAGGATTGATCACCATGCTTGCTGCAGGTTGGCGATTTCAAACGTCCGTTTCACTCAGCGGGCATACAGCGACCTGCGCGTCCAATATAATAATGCACTGAGAGTACTGTTGGGGCTGTCGTGGCGTTGCAGTGCGTCAGGGATGTTTGCGGACACAAACATTGATGGTTTCGCCGCCATTATTAGAAAAAGATGTGCGTCTCTGATGAGGCGTGTTCGCGGCGGTACCAACACTATTCTCAGTGTGTTCGCAGATCGGTGGGATTCTCCGATGATTCAGAGGTGGATGCAGCTCCACGCTAAAGTGTAGCTATATGTGTTTTTAGTTTTATATCTGTACCTACTAACAATAGTTTTTTTAAGTAAATTGTTACTAACCCTATGGACTTTGTCTGAAATAAAAGATTTTTAATTTAATTTAATTAATTTAATAAGTCCAAAATTTCTCGCGATGGTTTCCTTCACCTTTGTCAGCGATATCCAAGATAAACTTTGAAAGTACAATATGAATTTGAAAAAAGTCCCATTGGTACTTGCCCGGATTTGAACTCACGAGCTCAAGCACCAGAGGCAAGGTCTTATAACCACTGGGCCACCATGACATTTATTTTAAATAGAATATTAATTCTTCTACCTTGCTCCGCTAAGTCCAAAAATTTTATTTCTTCTTCTATACAAAACACTTTTCCATTTCGTAATGTCTTCGAACCCAGGCAGGCGAAATTATTTCAACACCACTGCTCTTAAAACGGTGAAGGAAAACATCGTGAGGAAACCGGCATATCCTAGAACCAAAAATTCGAAGACATGTGACATCCACTAGTTCACACTGGGCCCGTGAAGGATTAAGGCCCGTTCCCTCTCTCACAGAGTGGAGGCCTGTGTCCCAGCAGTGGGAACAATAAAATGCTGATGAAGGATGATGACGATGGCGAATACGAAAGCCTGCAAGTTTGGATGTTCAGGATGTCCGTTCAGCAGTCGAATCGCGACTATATCGGCTTTATGTCTTGTGATATATTAAAACTAAATGAAAGAAAATTTAAAACTTTAGTTAAAAGCACACTTTGTAAACAAGCATATTACACATTAGATGATTATATTCAAGACTAGCTGTTGCCCGCGACTTCGTCTGCGAAGCATTAGTAATTCGAATAGCTTATTTTTTATATCGCAGCATAATATTGTGGGTTTTCCATACAAACTTAAGCCTTAAGTAAGATATCCGGGATAAAAACTATGCTATGTCCTGCCCAGCGTCTCAAAATATCTCCGAGCCAAATTGCATCTAAATCGGTTCAACGGTTTAAGCGTGAAAAGGTGGACAGAGAGACAGACAGAGTCACTTTCACATTTATAATATCAACTCCGCCCGCGACTTCGTTCGTGTGAGGGCAACCAAAAATAAGCTGCTATTAAACCTGAGACAAACGGTCCAGTTCGGTAGTTTCAAATCGATGTAGAGGTCCCCATCCTAGTGCCATTTGATTCTTCAAAGAAACTTTGACACCCCTAAATCGTCTTCTGGGGGTAAATGCGAAAAACTAATGATGCCATCCTTTATTATTTTGCCAAAGGAATAAGATTTTTATACAAATAAATTTCTCCCTTTTAACCCTTTTGAATTTCCAAAAACCCCTCCTAAGTGCTCCCCAACGTCATAAAAAGAAGCTATGTGCAGTAATAGTAATCAAAAATCTTTACCACCCCGAAGTCGTATTTTAAGGGTAGTTTCGAAAAACTAATTATTGAAAACCTTTATTATTCATTTAGGATGGTATTTATGTCAAATTTATTGTTTATTCACCCAAGAAATCAGATTCTTCAAAAAAATTAACAGCCTCTAGTCGTCTTTTGGGGTTAGTTTCAAAAAATAATAAGAGCTATTATTCATTTAGGTTAGTATTTTAGTGGCAAGTTTATTGACCCAAGAAATCAGATTTTCAAAAACACTGTAATACCTCCTAAATCGTCTTATGGGGGTAGTTGCAAAAACTAATAATGACAACGTTTATTGTTTATTTAGGATGGTATTTATGTCAAGTTTCATGTTTATTCACCCAAGAAATCAGATTCGTCAAAAAAAATAACATACCCTAAATCGTCTTTTGGGGGTAGTTTCAAAAAATAATAACAGCTACCTTTATTATTCATTTAGGTTAGTATTTGTGGCAAGTTTATTGACCCAAAAAAACAGATTAAAAAAAAATTCTGTAATACCTCCTAAATCGTCTTTTGGGGGTAGTTGCAAAAAACTAATAATGAAAACCTTTATTGTTTATTTAGGATGGTATTTATGCCAAGTTTCAAGTTTATTCACCCAAGAAATCAGATTCTTCAAAGAAACTAACATCCCCTAAATCTTCTTTTGGGGGTAGTTGCAAAAAACTAATAATGACAACCTTTATTGTTTATTGAGGATGGTATTTATGTCAAGTTTCATGTTTATTCACCCAAGAAATCAGTTCCGTCAAAAAAATTAACATACCCTAAATCGTCTTTTGGGGGTAGTTTCAAAAAATAATAACAGCAACCTTTATTATTCATTTAGGTTAGTATTTTTGGCAAGTTTATTGACCCAAGAAACCAGATTATTCAAAAACACTGTAATACCTTCTAAATTGTCTTTTGGGGGTAGTTGCAAAAAACTAATAATGACAACCTTTATTGTTTATTAAGGATGGTATTTATGCCAAGTTTCATGTTTATTCACCCAAGAAATCAGATTCTTCAAAAAAACTAACATCCCCTAAATCTTCTTTTGGGGGTAGTTACAAAAAATAATAATAGCGACCTTTATTATTCATTAAGGTTAGTATTTGTGTCAAGTTTCAAGTTTATTGACCCAAGAAATCAGATTTTTCAAAAACACTGTAATACCTCCTAAATCGTCTTTTGGGGGTAGTTGCAAAAAACTAATAATGACAACCTTTATTGTTTATTTAGGATGGTATTTATGACAAGTTTTAGTTTATTCACCCAAGAAATCAGATTCTTCAAAAAAACTAACATCCCCTAAATCTTCTTTTGGGGGTAGTTACAAAAAATAATAATAGCGACCTTTATTATTCATTTAGGTTAGTATTTGTGTCAAGTTTCAAGTTTATTGACCCAAGAAATCTGATTTTTCAAAAACACTGTAATACCTCCTAAATCGTCTTTTGGGGGTAGTTGCAAAAAACTAATAATCACAAACTTTATAGTTTATTTAAGATGGTATTTATGTCAAGTTTCATGTTTATTCACACAAGAAATTAGATTCTTCAAAAAAAATAACATCGTCTAAATCATCTTTTGGGGGTAGTTTAGAAAAACTAACAATGAAAGTCTTTATTGGTTATTTAGATTAGTATTTATGTCAAGTTTCAAGTTTATTAACTGAAGTAATAAGATTCTACACAAAAAAAACTTTAACACCCCTAAATCGTCTTTTGGGGGTAGTTTCAAAAAATAATAATAGCAACCTTTATTATTCATTTAGGTTAGTATTTGTGGCAATTTTCAAGTTTATTGACCCAAGAAATCAGATTTCCCATACAAATTTCATCAACCCCTAAATCATTATTTAGGGGTAGTTTCGAAAAACTAATAATGTCAATCTTTATCATTTTTTTAGAATACTATTTGTGCTAAGTTTCAAGAATTTTGGTCGAAGGAATTAGATTTTTCATACAAACTTTCAACCCCCTTTTTACCCCTTTAGGGGTGAAATTTCCAAAAATCCTTTCTTAGTGCACACTTACGTCACTTAAGGAACCTTTCTGCCAAATTTCATGCTTCTAGGCTTAGCAGTTTTGGCTGTGCGTTGATTGATCAGTCAGTCAGTCAGTCAGTCAGTCAGTCAGTCAGTCAGTCACCTTTCGCTTTTATAGATATAGATAAGAATGCTTGGAAACATGCTGGTCCTGCTCCATCTTTGGTGTAGACAAAATCAAACTGGTTAATTTGTATAATATTCATAATTATAGTAACGCTTTACTTTTATTTATTTTTTCTTCTCATTTTGTTTAAAAAAATTGACTCGCACACTGTTCCGTTGTTGTTGAATTAGGTAATTTACCTATGTTTGCAATATTTGTAAGTACGTGAGAACCATGTTCCTATTTATCAAGTAAAGGAATTTACCTATTAGTGCTTGTAATTCTTTATAACTATATGTAGTGTAGTAGTTCTGGGTGCATCGTCCTCACGTATATGAATTTATTTGTACGGGTCAACCACCGTACAGCACGTTTACCTGGGTCATCATTATTGCGCCACCCGTGCAGTATGTTTCCATCATTTATATTATTGCACTTACACCGCAATAGTTCAGTACGTAATTCGGCAACATACCGTGCGCGTGACTCATAATCCCCTATCGTTCACCATTCATCCTAGTATAAATTAATCTTAATCTCATATTTGTGGAAACAGACAATACAGTGAATTTATTAACCTTAAACTGACTTTCATCTCTTATCTCATCCTTTATCTCTATCTCAATCCAACCCCGAACATTGGTCCTTCGAGCACGTTAGCGGGACCGAAACGCGTGTGCTTTGTGCTTTGTTCATTTGTGCGTGCGTTTTACCGGTTTCGTTATACGCAATTAGAAACCTTGGAATATACAGTGCGTCTGCATCTCGTGATCCTGTTCAATCCCGGTGCCTAGGAAGGCCCCACTTCGTATCATCCCGTGATCCAGTTCAATCCTGGTGCCTAGTAAGGTGCCATTTTGTCTCATCTCGTGACCCTGGTAAATCCCGGTGCCTAGGAGGGCGCCACTCACCTCATCTTACGATCCTGTTTGACCCCGAAGAAACCCTACAAGTAAGGTATCTTTCTTCTCACTTTTACTATGGCTACAATGGAAGACCTTTTAGCTACTCAACAGCAACTCATTGAAGACATAGATAGACTTTACTCCAACTTCAAGAAGGTTGGAGCAGAGCGGAAGACCCACGACTACCTACGTCGACGATTAGAAAGCCTAGAGCAATATTTTACGGAGTTTCACAACAATCATATGAATTTGTTGTCGTTTGGTGATCGATCTCATGCGTATTTCACTACCGATCAGTATGATCAAACGAAGGTGAAAAATAGCAATATTAAAACAGCCATTCAGAATTATAAGCCTTCCACAGACAGACCTCAAACCCCTATTTTGAAACCCCCTGCTTTTCAACCATCTTCAATATCTCAAACCCCGACCGTCTCATCTCGAAATAATCCTCCTAAGGATAGCGTCAACATAGAAGACCTCTTGAAGAAACAAGCTACTAATTTTAGGGCATTTTCAAGAGAAGCATCTGACATTGATCTAAATCTTATCTCTGAAATGTGGGAGTTTGAAGACATCCTAAAAACTCGTTGGACAGCTATTGACACCCTACACTGGGAACTGGACAACGAGCTCAACGGTTCGAGCGCCAAGTACGACGAGCAATTCTCGAACTACGAGAAATATTATAAAACTCTGAAAAGGGATATTAACCGAAAGATGTGGTCGATGGCTCATGTTGAGAAATCGACCCCCAAAATGGAAATAGCTACCTTCGAGGGAAGCTACACGTCCTGGATATCTTTCAAAGATCTCTTTACAGAAACGGTACACAAAAATCCAACCTTATCGAACGCCCAGAAAATGCAGTTCCTGAAAAGTTAGATCAAGGGCGAACCGGAAAAACTAATCCAACATCTTCAAATAAGTTCAGACAACTACCCCGTTTGTTGGAATATCCTTACGCATCGCTATGACAATAAGCGTCGTATCTTTATATCTCATCTCAGAAACCTCCTAAATATCCCGACATCTCAGCAAAAATCAGCGAGCCACCTCAAACGAATCCACGATACAACGTACGAAAGCGTAAACGCTATAAAAAATCTCGGAATCGATGTATCTACTTGGGATCCCTTCCTCGTATGTATCCTAGCGGAGAAATTAGACTCCGAAACCAACGACGACTATATAGATTCGTTGAAGTCGCCAAAAGAGTTGCCAGTATTGGAAGAATTTCTTCGGTTTCTGGAGAATAAGTTTACATCGCTGGAAACGTCACGGAAGAAACAAGAACCCTTCATTCAAAAGTCATCTCAATCCCAACACGCATCTTCATCATCTAAAGGTTATCTTAATAACCAACAATCTCATTCAAAAGGATTTAATTCTCGTTTTAAACAAAATAACAACAACTCAAATCATTCCTATTCGACAAACCAGGTCATTTCGCAATCGTCAAAGTCCACCTCGAAAAATAACGAAAGACGTAAACAATGTGGTATTTGCAATGCAAGCGATCACCGCATACAAAATTGCCAAAAGCTGGAGACGCAATCGCAAATTTGAACCTTTGTGTCAACTGTCTGCACTACCACGAAGGTAGAAAATGCCTTTCGGAAGTAAAGTGCAAAGAGTGCAATAAAGATCATAATACGATTCTACATGAATGTTTTACGTCAAGAAACGCTAAAACGGATGCGTCGCGATCGGGGCCGCACGCGGCCACTATTACGAAATCCCCACCTCAGCAAGATATGAACACCTTAGTATCTATGCAAAATGATCCTACAGAAATAGTCCTCGCGACAGCAATTATCAAGGTTCAAGCAGCTGACGGATCTTACGAAAGAATGCGAGCTCTTCTAGATCAGGGATCTCAGACCTCAATCATTACAGAACGAGCTGCACAGCTCCTAAACCTGCGTCGCCAAAAATGTACTGGACTTATCTCGGGAATCGGAAACAATGAAAACAGCTGTAAGGGCATGGTCTCTATTAAGTGTAAGTCATTAATTAATGACTTTACTTTCGAATCCGACGTATTTATAATGAAGAGACTAGTCAAGAATTTGCCTAGTCATACCTTCACTCAACTGGCCAACTCTTAACCAAATAACCCTAGCTGACCCTGAATTTTACAAAAGTAGGCCAGTTGATATCTTATTCGGCGCTGACGTTTATTCCCAAATCTTATTGGATGGTATCTGCCGTTCCGAGGGAATGTTACCCATTGCCCAGCAGACACAGCTGGGATGGATCTTAAGCGGTAACTGCAAAACATTTCAGTGCAATGTGATCCTAAACAATCTCACCGATATCCAACAGTTCTGGGAAATGGAGGATATTCGCGAACCCTCATCAATATCTCAAGAAGATCAAGCTTGCATTGACTTTTTTCAATCCTCAACCTCAAGACGCGAAGACGGCAGCTATGTCGTGAAAATACCCTTTAAAGAAAATTTTGAAGAAAAATTGGGTCAATCTAAAAATAAATCCATTGCGCAATTCTTTCAAATAGAAAGGAAATTAATTAAGCAACCAGACTTGGCACGTGACTATAAATTGTTTATGTTCGAGTATTTAGAGCTCGGACATATGATCCCCGTCGCGTCACATGTCAACTTAACCCCGGATTGTTACCTTTCGCACCATGGCGTACTTCGAGCTGAGTCATTAACTACAAAATTACGCGTTGTCTTTAATGCCTCTGCAAAAACTTCAACGGGATACAGCCTTAATGATCTTATGTGCAGGGGGCCGAACCTGCAGCAGGATCTCTTAAGTCTTATCCTAAAATGGAGACAGTTTAAGTACGCATTTACAGCTGATATTGAGAAGATGTTCCGTAACATTTGGCTACATCCTGATCATCAAAAATTCCAGAAAATTATTTGGAGAAATCATCAATCCCAACCTTTGCAAGAATATCAGCTAGCGACTGTCACCTACGGTACAAAGGCCGCACCTTTCCTGGCCATGATGACCCTGAAACAACTTGCCATCGATGAAAGGCCTAATTATCCCAATAGCAGCGCTCCTGATATCTTAGAAACCTCTTTTTACATGGACGATCTCATGCATGGAGCTCATACCGCGACAGCTACCAAACATCTCAAAGCAGAGATGACAAATCTTCTTAAGGCAGGCGGCCTCAATCTTAGAAAATGGCGCTCGAACTTGCCGGAACTTATAGACGATCACATTAACCCTCAAGATGAAGAATTTCATTTTAAACAGCCAGAATCAACTAAAGCTTTAGGACTTCGCTGGAATCCGAAAGAAGACTACTTTATCTTTCATCCAATAGAAATGACCACAGAAGGCATCCCAACAAAACGACTATTCTTGTCTGAAATCTCAAAAATCTTCGATCCTTTGGGCTGGGTGTCGCCAGTCACAATAAAACTCAAAATATTGTTTCAAGAGACATGGAAAACGCAACTAGGTTGGGATCAACCGATACCCACTAATATTGCCCTGGAATGGAATAAAATAAAGGCCGACTTACCTTATATATCCCAATTTAAAATACCTCGATGGATACAAACCATGGAGGATGATATAATTGAGCTTCATGGATTTTGTGATGCCAGCACCAAGGCGTACGCTTGTGTTGTTTATTGTAAAATTACAAGAAACCACAAGACATACGTAACCCTTGTTGCTGGAAAATCTAAAGTGATACCCTTGAAAAAATCTCAATCTATACCTCGTTTGGAACTTAGTGGGGCTCTTTTATTATCAAAACTTATGGCCAAAATAATCTCATCCCTATCTGATCTCAAAATCCAAGCCTATGGCTGGGTAGATTCCATGGCAGTACTAGGATGGATAAATGGTGAACCAGAAAAATGGAAGCCTTTTGTTGCCAACCGAGTTAAAATGATTTGCGAAATTATCTCAAAAGATAGATGCGGTACGTGAAATCCCAAGAAAATCCCGCAGATTGCGCTAGCCGTAGTCTGACTGCATCCCAATTAGCAAATCATTCACTTTGGTGGCACGGACCCGATTGGTTACCTTATTACAATCCTGAAAAGAATCTTGAATCCATCTTATATAAAACAACTGAAGATCTCAGAAAGAAAAAGCTAGTAAACACTATTACTGCTGACTCTAGCAATTCCGTTATAAAACAATTATTAGAGAAATACAGCAGTCACAAGAAAATCATTCGAGTTTTAGCCTATGTAAACAAATTCAAAGACATCTTGATTCACAAAAAGAAGCGTGAAAACTATCTTACTCTGCATGACCACAAACGAGCAACGGAAATGTTAATAAAACATGTGCAACAGGAATACTTTTTCAAGGAAATACTTCAACTTGAAAAAGGTGAATCTGTAAGCAAAAAAAGCCAGATCTTGAATCTCAATCCTATCTTAGACAGCCACGGAGTACTCCGTGTCGGTGGACGGCTAAAACATTCAAGTTTAGACCCTGAAATGAAGCATCCTATTATCATCCCAAATCAAACGAAATTGGCTGATCTTATAATAGACGAATCCCATAAATTAGTTTTCCATGGTGGAGTGAAAATGACGAGTGGATTCATACGTCAAAAATATTGGATAATTGGAGGAAACCGCGCTACAAAAAAACGATTAAGAATGTGTGTAAAGTGTAGGAGACACGATCCCATTCTAAAACATCAACTCATGGGTGACTTGCCTCCATCTAGATTAAATCCTAGTCGACCCTTTTATCATACCGGTATTGACTACACTGGACACATTTTGGTGAAAGCGAACAAAGGTCGCGGCATCAAAACAGATAAAGGATACGTAGCAGTCTTCATATGTATGGTTACAAAAGCCATACATCTAGAGCTCGTATCTGATCTCACATCGTCGGCTTTTATTGCTGCGCTCAGACGTATGTCAGCCAGAAGAGGAGTTCCCGGGCACATCTACAGTGACCAAGGCACGAACTTCATTGGAGCCAACAAGATCCTAAAACAAGAAATCTTACAAATCTCAGAAATCATATCAAGTCAAGAAACATTATCTAACATCGCAGAAATGAACATCGAGTGGCATTTTAATGCTCCGTCATGGCCTTCTGCTGGCGGACTTTGGGAAGCTGCGGTGAAAAGTTTAAAACATCATCTTAAGCGTGTTATTGGTGAGCAAAAACTCACCTACGAAGAATATAGCACCCTGCTGTCTCAACTCGAGGGTTGTTTAAACTCTCGACCACTTTGTCCTCTGAAGGAAGATCCCGAGGACATAGACTTTTTAACCCCGGCACACTTTCTTGCAAGTGGGCCTACCTTAACGATCTTTGAAACTGAAAATGATCTTAGGACTCGGTGGCACATGGTACAAAAAATCTATAAAGATATTTGGACCCAGTGGAAAAATGAATATCTCTCACAGCTATCCAGCAGAGCTAAATGGAGACAATCACAAAAGAATCTCAGTCGCAACGATATTGTTATCATCAAAGATGAAAACCTCCCGCCTAGGAAGTGGGCTCTAGGGCGTGTAGTAGAACTGCATCCTGGTTCTGACGGGCACGTCAGAGTCGTTACCCTTAAAACCAAAAATGATTTACTGAAACGGCCTGTTGTTAAGCTATCTCTATTACCAACGGACAGAGACAATAATCCTCCTAGTGACACGAAGGTTAAGGATGAAGCACCAAGGAAGAAAAACCCCAAGCGTATCTCCTTTTCGACTATAGCTCTGTCAGTAACGCTATTCTTACTGTCACTAATAAACTTATCTCAAGCATCTTATCGTTTTACCCCTTTGAGCAACAACAGCGTTTATTTCGACAAAATCTCCAACATGCATCTTATTAGAGACAATTGGCGTTTAATTGTTTATTATGATACGTATCCCTACAAAGAAGGCAAGTCGGCACTCGAGAAGTACATCAATTATCTTGAAACATTATGCCCCGCTATTAAAGATCACACACCTTGCGACGGTATCATCTTACAACTCGGGCACGAGTTCGATGAAATTAAACATTATGATAGCATGTTGACAATGAATGAATCATTTGTAACTGGAGACGAGCGGCGGCGCCGGCGTCGGGGTCTAATAGACGGAGTAGGCTACGTCGCAAACAGCTTGTTTGGTGTGCTAGATCAGCGTTTTGCGGAGAAATACGCACAAGACATCGACCTTTTGAGAGAAAATGATAAACATTTGTACAACCTCTGGAAAAACCAAACCTCAATAGTAGAAGCCGAACTTAACGTCATGAAAAGAATGGAGAAAGCTGCGAACAAACATCATAAATCGATAAATCAAAGGCTTATGTACCTTAAAGAATCCTATCAAGATCTTCAACGCCATGTACAGAACATGACTTTAGTTACCGATTTCTTAGCATCTGCTATGACGACGAATAACTTACTGTATAGCCTAAGGAAAACACAAGACTCCATTCTTGATACGGTAACTAATATTTACAATGAAAAATTGGACTTCCATCTGATATCTCCTAAACAGCTAAGAACGGCATTAAGTTCTATTTCAGCACATCTCTCTAAAGACATGGCACTTCCTGTCAACCATTTAAATCTCAAGGATCTCTACAACTTATAAAGGTGCGGACTAAGTACTATAGTAAGTACTAAATCATGGAAATAAGAATACCCCTCATCGAAAGAGACCTTTACGAAATCTTTAACCTTATTCCAGTCCCACGATTATTGAACCACGACATGATACACGTGAAGGTTATCTCAAGTTTTGCTGCCATTAACCTTAGAAAAGACTCGTACTTAATCCTTACTGATGCTGATCTCCAGTCTTGTATTAGACAAAATCCTGAGATGATTTTATGTCACACAAAAAACCCTATAAATACCTTACAAGATGATCACAGCTTGTGTGAAACGATCCCACACACAAGAACCTGTGAAACTATTAGAACCCCTTGTAAAAACAGTTGGAAGGAATTAACAGCGGATAATAAATATTATTATTTTTGTTGCAATGAATGCAACTTTAAACTTCTCTGTGACAGTGAAATTACAGCCATTAAATTGATGAATGCAGGTCTGTTAAATGTGGAGGAAGGCTGTCTGATAAAGACGGACAATTTCGTTGTCCATTCTAATAATAGGCTGTCTAGCAAAATGAATATTGGTGCAAGAATTATTGCGCCACAAATATCACCTATAAATCATATATTCAACATATCTATCCCTGAATCTCCTGAAATTAATCCTAACAACTCTGAAATATTGCAACAATTTGAAGACATACAGAAAAAGATCGAGATCATGAAACAAACTGAACCATTGAGCGATAGAATATCCTATCACGATATACATCTTTATAGCGTCTTGTATGCTCTAATCTTTGGAATCCTGGTAACTGCGGCGGTATACTGCTGGCGGCGTCACAGGCGGTCAACACGTCGAGAACCCTCGGAGCCTGCTGGAGAGGTACCTACTGCGATCTCTTCACAACCCGGAAATGAGAGTGTTTTAAGTGAGTGTAGTGCGGTTAGGGAAAAAGGGCAATCTTTAGTCAAAGTGAAAAATGCAGTGAGTGAGTGTTGTGATCTTAGGAAACAAGGTCAATTTAGTCAATCTGAGAAAAGTGATCCCAAAAATCTTATCAAATCTAGCGAGTGTTTGCAAACAGAAGATAGGGCCTCGTCCCCTGTTTTTCGCGTATTTTCCCTTCCCGATCTAAGAAGTTGCTAGACTACTTGTAATTGATAGAAATATTGTTAATCACTCACTACTAATCCTTATCCCTGTCATGTAGTTGATAAGTTGAATATTGTTTATCATCTTGTAAATCTCATCTCCATCTTTATCCTACTAACCTCTATCTTTGCCCCCGGGAGCATGTACGGGTCAACCACCGTACAGCACGTTTACCTGGGTCATCATTATTGCGCCACCCGTGCAGTATGTTTCCATCATTTATATTATTGCACTTACACCGCAATAGTTCAGTACGTAATTCGGCAACATACCGTGCGCGTGACTCATAATCCCCTATCGTTCACCATTCATCCTAGTATAAATTAATCTTAATCTCATATTTGTGGAAATAGACAATACAGTGAATTTATTAACCTTAAACTGACTTTCATCTCTTATCTCATCCTTTATCTCTATCTCAATCCAACCCCGAACATTATTAATGTATGTACTTATGTAAATATTGCAAAAAACTTTTTTTAAAGAGTAAGTATGCAGTTTCTTGTGCGTTCTTCTCCATAACAAGCTACTTTTCCGAATGCATGGTAGAATCAATTTTTATTACTTGTAAATTTTAACGTTCAAAAGTGCCGCATAATGGCCTACTTGAAATAAACACATTTGACTTTGGCTTTGAACGGATTTAGACGTTTTGCATACGGGTAGGTCATAGAAATAGGTCTATAAGTCTTTTTATACCAGTGTGTGGATTAATTTGTACTCATATCATTCACGCAGGCGACGCCGCTTATAAAAGCTCTACTATTAAGTCTAGTCTAGTCTAGTCTACTAGGTACTTTACTATTAAGTCTTTCAAAACTTGCAGGAGTTGGAGAAGCCTCCTCCAGATAACATCGATGGCTGGCGCACCCACGCCTGGATCCTGGTGGTACCTCCCTTCATGGGCATCGAGGAGCCGTTCTTCATCGAGCCCAGCGAGGGGAAGGGATACCTACTGAATGCGAAGCAGTACCAGCACATTGAGAGTGTCTATAATAATGAGAACTATTATGTAAGCCTGAATAGTTTATTTCTTCTAAGTGGAGCACAGCGCTCTCGCACCGTACGGCAGTAATAACAATCCGAATGATACCGTGTTAAGGTTACACTAGTCGAAAATTCTTCCATACAAACGTAGTGTAGAGATTACTCCACTGTTTGACGATGTACGTCCAAAATAAAAAATTACATCAATTTGTCACATCATTATCTAGTCCTGTATGGAAACAAAAATGTAAAAAAAAAAACAATTTGAAAGTTATGAACGTCGAAAGTCAACTATTATTACAAATATTTCAACACTTATTTTGACGCATCTTTGGGCGGAAATAAATACCATAAGAAGAAGGAAAATTGCAAAACGGCCTCCATACAGGGATAGATTAGTAATTCAACAATGCAAATAATGTTATTTTATAAATATACATTTAGTTGTTTTTTCATGATATCTAGATTTCACGTGCTCGTTTTCGTCCTAAATCGTCATCCATTTCGATACAAATTTGCAAAAGTGCTAATTCGTACGCGAACTAGCTTCTTACTGCTCATCACAGCATCTATTTCTTTCACACTTGTTGTCGGATGAGATAGCATGCATTTTAACCCTGTGCGGGCAAAATAGTTCGTGCCGTCGACTAGTTCAACCTTAAAGCCATAATTGTTGTATTTCGTCAAAACATGATGCTGTCGACTTATTTACTATTATTTCTTATTTATCCTCTTTAACATTATAACAAAGACATGGTTCCGAAACATCATAACACAGCCTCTGTTCAAAAAATAAACCCTCATCATGCAAAAATCCAGGTGAACATCCAAAAAGAGACGGAAGAGGGTCTCGGTGCCCTCAGCTACGATTTCACAGACCTGAACTGCTGGGAGCACCTTCTACCAGGCGAGCCCTTCTACAGGAGACATATGGTGGGCATCGACACCTCGGACAAAAAGACTGCTGTAGAAACCGAGAAGCACCTGGATATGCCCGCCAGCTGGGTCGAGAAGCTGGATATTACTGCCGATGGTGGGTTGGAGTCTCTATTTTTTGTCATAAGGAGGAAAGCTGCTTTATAAAGTGGATATCGTAAAACTGATGGTGTTTTGTGGTGTCAATAAAATAGTACATTATGATACAAGGGTGGAAAGTAGGTTATTGTAAACGAGCTGTCATTAACATTTCACTCTTTCTTTCATTTACACAACTCGTGTCATTTTTAATGACACGAGTTTGCAATAACCTACACACCCGTGTATCACACGACGTTTTTCAATACAGTTTTGGGAAAAAGTAAAAACAAATCAAAGAATTAGATTTGTTTATTCACAAAAAAATAAAATTTTCAGAAAATGGCGCGTTTTTGCAACTTATGAAATATTTTTTTACAACGAAAACATCCTATACAGCCTATTCGCTTTTTGACAAATGTTGATGTGAAAATAATTAAATTAAAACTGGTAATTAAATATATTAAACAACCATTTAAAAGACTTTAGAGAATTCAATGCTAAAACGTACGGAATCATTCATTTATACTCGTATAAAATCTATCCCATTTTATTCTATATTTGTTATGTTGTTTTAAATATGTTCCTTGCTACTAAACTTTTTTTAAATGACTTATAAACTTAAAACTCAACTGCAAAAGTAATGAGTAATTGAGCTCGTAAACAAAAGTCACGACCGCATAACAGAAAGATGCCTATGCAAAAGATTTTCGAATCGATTTTCGAGTTTTCGACTCATTATTGTAGCCTCTGAAAGTACGCCATGTTGAACAACTGTATTGAAAAAATCTGTGAGTGTGTGTGTGTTTATATGTTTGTTACTTCTTCAAGCTCAAACGGCTGTACGGATATGGATAAAACTCGGCACAGAGATAGATTATAGATGGTATCAAATAAAACAGTATGAAATAGATTGTTAATAAAATCATCTTAATAATATTATAAATGCGAAAATTTGGATGGATATATGTTTCTTACTCAAACACGCCAGAACGACGGAACGGATCTGGATGAAATTTGGCACAGAGATAGATTATAGTCTGGAATTGCACTTAGGCTACTTTTTATTCCGGTAGTAGGCTGCCGTAGGATAATTCCCGATGATAGGATATTTTCAGAAGCTAGTTATTTCATAAAAGTGTTTAGTGAATTAAATAGGTACCGCCGTGATCTTGTGATGAAATAATATATGGTTCTTGCTGGTTGAAGAGTATATAGCGTCTAGCTATTCGTTCAAGTTCATTCGAGGTTACGAGCTGTTAGGTTCTGTTTCTGTAAAGTATAGTAGAAAATATATATGTCTCCTCCATTCTTCCAGAATACGAACAGCGCTACCCAGGTAGCCACAAAGTCGTCCACTTCAAGAAGGTGCTCTTAGAGAAGTTCGCTCCGTACTCCCAAAACGATGGAATCGTTAAAAGGATTAAAATTTACGCAGACTACGCACTCACAGAGCTTTTGACCACGTAAGCTTAAGGCGGTACCCCGAGCAAAACGCCCCGCTACCCGTTTTTCGTGCTGTTTTTAGAAGCTATCTACACGTTATTTAAAAAGAAATATCAACAAAAAAAAACACATTAAATTTCTACATATTATTGATTCCGAAATGGTCGTATACTTTTTTTTATGTTTCACTAATCTCCTTCCAACAATATAGTTTTTAAGCTGACATGGTCACTGTCATTGGAATTAAAAATTATTTTCGGAATATTTACCATGTATATTTTGAATTTGGTTGAGAGCTCGATATTTCGGCACCGTTACAAGCGCCTTGATCCGAAATATCGTGCTCTCAACTAAATTCAAAATATACATGGTAAATATCCCGAAAAAATATGAATTCCTTCCAACAAAACCATCAAAATGAGGAATAATTATTGATAGCATGCATCTCCTCGTAAAGTGTTCATTAATTATTTTTTGTACTAACACTAATGGATAGGCAATTTAATAACGAACATTTATGTCGTATTTTTTTTTTCAAAAGATTAAATTTCGTTTTTATAAAGATTTTATTCTTAAATCTGGGCGAATTCACTACTGTAATTCATGCCACCAGTGCCGCTAGGCCAATAGGAATGCTCATATCTCATGCTGATTTTTTGGTCAGGGTACCGCCTTATTTACCTTGTTATTCAATTGGTAAAATATTCATCTCTATCATATACAAAACCTAGGTATTGTCATTAGAAAATAAACGAATAACTACAAAAGTATCACCAAGTAAGTCAAAAGGAAGTTGACCAAAATTAACTTAACATTAAATTCAAAAGAAAATTAATCCATCTTAACGTACAATAAAAATTAAATAATTAATTAAAAGATTTTTTTTTGGGTCCCGTACCCAAAGGGTAAAAACGGGACCCTATTACTAAGACTTCGCGGTCCGTCTGTCTGTCTGTCGGTCTGTCTGTCTGTCTGTCTGTCACCAGGCTGTATCTCATGAACTGTGATAGCTAGACAGTTGAAATTTTCACAGATGATGTATTTCTGTTGCCGCTATAACAACAAATACTAAAAACAAAATAAAATCAATATTTAAGTGGGGCTCCCATAAAAGAAACGTGTTTTTTTGTCGTTTTTTGCGATAAAGGTACGGAACCCTACGTGCGCGAGTTCGACTCGCACTTGGCCGGTTTTTATTTAAATAAGCTTTTTTCGTATTCTTCTCAGCAAACCCTTTCATTTGATACCAATATCATGGCAGTGCCATCTTGGGCCGTCCGCCATATTTGATTTAGAATGACGTCACTTAGCTAACCATGCATAGTCATACAAATTAAACGTTTATGCAAAAAGACACGAACACACAAATACATTGCAAGTTGAATAAAAACTTGTAATAAGATATAATACTCACAACGGATCTTTTTGGCTCTGAATTGGCTGCAAGAGGCTGCGCACTAGCAATTTTTGTGTCAATATTGAAAGTGAAAATAGCATTGTATAACTGTCTCTTTCACTCGCATACGTTTGTCGCATCATCCTATCTCGTTTACTCTATGCAGTTAATCTGTTTCGTGCGCAATAGTTGACAGAGCCAACTTCAGAGCCACAAAGATCCGTTGTGAGTATAATAAAGCATGACAAATTAAGGTGAAATAAACTATCTTTGAATTTCAGATACGAATGGTACAAACAAAGAGAAGACAAGATGCTTACGGTTAAGATTGACCATGTCACGCGAATGATTAGAGAAATATTTGGTATCGGCAGGAGGGATCATCTCTTAAGTAAGTCAATATTAAAGAATAAGAATATTATAGAATAGTAAGGCACTACTCCACAGCCCCCTATGGTATGGCTAAATTACGTCTTCTTATCTGTCCTTTGTACGAAAATTTGAGCAGTATATTCGTGGGCATCGGGAGGTGCAAGGGGGTGCACTTGCATCCCCCTGACTTTCAATAAAATCTATAATAACAGTCAAGAAACCACATATAATATTAGAGAACATACATATCTGAGGCGAGGTGCTAAATTTTACAAGCTCGCTCTTGACATCTTCTTCTTTTGTCAAACTGTTCTGCTAAAGGAAAGAGGATTACTATACCAAATCAAAATAACAAAGTGGCTAAAAAGGATATCACTGTTAACCCCAAAACTGCAAGTCGATTGGCAGTTTCTCATTAATAAATTACCAATTTTGTTAATTCATGCTGATCCTAATCATCTATATGATGTTTTTTTTTAAATATATACAGTAAACAATTTAATTCCACCTTTATTTCCAAGACTATCTCGGTTAATAGTAACGCTAACGCATCATTCAGTGATTGGGCTACCATTGGTATTTATAAAATTAGAACAAGGCTTTATGAGCTGTACAGCGCTCTGGATCTTCTTACTTCATACTTGAGTAATAGGATTCAGAGCGTTGACGTTAACGGAAAAAGATCTTCTGGATCTATAGCAACAATGGGAGTCCCGCAGTGCTCAATTCTTGGTCCTTTCTTGTTTCTTATTTATATTAATGACTTACCTTACCTCATAAAGGATAACCACGATGGCGCATCGCCGTATGTCTATGTCGTATGTAAATCGCCGGCAAAATAGTCTGATTCGAAAATCTAAAGCCCAGTCCAACCACCGGCACTAAACCATTGGTGGGCGCGGCCCCGGTGTGTAGAAAGCTTTAGTCAATACATCTATCATTATCCTTACTTTCTCTATCCTATCTTTCTAACATTCATTCACTCACTCGTTCATCACTCGTCGTCTCCAGAACATGAGTACTCCATGGATGCGCCGGTATGTAGTGTGGAAGGTGACCGGACGTTGGACTTCAACTACTACCCTCGTCTTGATCATCTGACCCAGCTCGTCTGCAGTCCTTTTCGTTTCGAGGAATATTATACTAATCGATCTGATAGGTGAGTATGACTTTATGTACCTACTATATAGCTACTTATCATGTCTATATTCCCCGAAGTCAGGGGTGTACAACCTGCATTATCGAGGCGGGGGGGCTCAGTAGCCGTTGGTCACCCACGGTGAAGCGAAGAGGTACCCGAGGAGGGGTCGCGGCGAGAGTGGTGTGCCAGTATTGTGGTGTGCCGCTTTCCCTACCTTCCGTAGCCTGGACGGTGTCGCCACTGTCTGACGGTGGACGCGGTGAGGCGGCAGGGGAGGAAAGTGAAAGAAAGAAAGGTTCACGGACGAGTGCTAACGCGTGTCCGTGTTTCCGCCATAAGTGGCACAGGAGGACACCGTGGAGTTTTGGTGGGTTGGAGTCCCACATAACTGCGGTATCTCCACGTGGTGGCGCAGAATGCATGGGCACATGGGTACGTGTTAGCACTCACCGCGAACCCGCCGCGGCTGACCGTCACCGGACCCATCTCTGGGGAGTACCCCCCATCACCGGCGCACCAGAACACACTATGCGCCGTGACCACCCCAGGGACCAAACAAGCACATGGCTGCCAGACGACCCCGTGTATGGCACCCTTGGTCCCTTTGTGACGGGTCAAGGTCAATGGCCCCGCCACCTACCATTTTTCGGCCGAAGGGAGAGCGGCCAACGCTATACCGACAGTCCTCCTTCCCTGCGGCCCACCGCGTCCGCCATCAGACGGTGGCGACTTCTCTCCCGCCGCGGTCTCCAACCCTCAGCCGTGATATCGTTTGAGTTTGGGAGGCCCTATACGACATCGTGGCCCGCCTCAGTTGCGATGTCGCTCAAGCGGCACCGCAACCTACATGTTGGCCGCTACGTAGTCGGCTTAACGGCAAAAGCCCTGACGAGCGGCCCCTCTCGGGGCAGCAATAGCACTTACGACTACAAGACAGAATCCTTCGAGGTCTCATTTTATAATTTAACACTCTCAATTACAGACTGGAATCCCGAAAAATATTGTACACACCGGGATCAAAGGCTGAACCGAAACGCAAAGTAAAGGATATAACGGAGACATACAGCCGTAACAACGACATACCAGCCAAGAAGGACATCTGGAAGAAGATATTCCACATCCAGGACAATACTATAGAGCTATTATACCAGTATGCTTACAACTTCGTCACGAACAACACCAGGAACTTCATTAAACCTAACTTGGCGGAGACTGGAGGGAAGATCCTGTTCTATCCGGAGAAGACATCGGGTTATATTGTATGTATTTGTGCTGTTTCTGTTCTGTTCTGGGGCAGGAGAATGATGATAAGGTTTCTATTATTGAGGGTATTATTTTGATGGGCGTGTACGTGTGACCTTAAGAGCGGACTCTAGTCAACAGGAATTTGAAAAATAGGTATTTGAAGAAACTATTGCCGTCGCGTCACCTCTAACCTCACCCCGTAAAGTGCGAAAGGGACAACTGCAGCTCAGGCTGATTTGACCTACAACAACTTTGACTAAAAGACGTTTCGTATTCTGCTGTTTTCTTCATGAAAACTGAATGAAAACTTCTGATCTAAAAAATTCTTATATCACAATTTAGAGGAAAAGTATATCTCTGCTCCTATCATTTCCTTTTTTGTTAAAAACTTATAAATTTTGTCTGAAAGTCTTCTGAACATGGCGGTAAAAACGGGCATTTTTTTCGGATTTTTGGATTGTCATATTTCTTTTTGTGATTATGTTTTGGAAAAAAGGAAATGATACAGGCACGTATTAATTAGACCTAGATTTTATGGAAAAAAATCATTGCTCTAGAGGCATTATCCACGAAGAAAACAGCAGAATGTGTTTGTATGGAGAAAGTCGCACTAGAGTCCCCTCTAACTAATATACAGTACAAATATTTTCTCAATGTTCCTCGGAATCCTCGGCAAACTTCGTGTTTCGTCAGTCGTCGGATTTCTATGAGTTTCTCTTTGCACTTGGTGCAGATCGGTCATCAGACGCTCTCAATCAACTTGGAAGTATATCGAGCTGTTAATACTCTTTTAACATAATTTAATTTATTTAAAAAATGGGTATGGGTATCTCATGAACCGTAATAGCTAGACAGTTGAAATTTTCACAGATGATGTATTTCTGGTGCCGCTATAACAACAATTACTGAAAACAGAATATAATAAATATTTAAGTGGGACTCCCAGACAACAAACGTGTTTTTTTGCCGTTTTTTGCGATAATGGTACTGAACCCTATGTGCGCGAGTCCGACTCGCACATGGCCAGTTTTTTTATGTGTGTTTGACACATAAAAACAAAATAGATGGGCAGTCGGTTTAAAACAATAAAGTACTTAGTTCTGAATTCAAATTATTATACACGACTAGCTGACCCGGCAAACTTTGTTTTGCCATAAAAAGTCCAAACATTTATCTACCCTACCCTACCCGACACTACCCTACCCTACCCTACCCGACCCTACACTACCCTACCCTACCCTACACTACCCTACCCTATCCTACACTACCCTACCCTACACTACCCTACACTACCCTACCCTACCCTACCCTACCCAACCCTACACTATCCTACACTACCCTACCCTACACTACCCTACCCTACCCTACCCTACCCTACCCTACGTATAAACCTCACGGAGCCCGAGACCTTTCCAATGAATGCAAAACCATGCAAATCGGTTCGTGCGTTTTGGAGTTATAGCGTCAGGGAGGAAAACCCGACTTATTTTTATATATTAGACAAATATATATAATCGGATCATTGGACATCAAAAAGTATTTACAGATCAACTATTTTCTAAATGTCATACAAAAGAATGCAATTTCATATCCATAAATTATTAGATTTATCGTGTATCAATGAATCTGCCTAGCCTTTTCTCAACTATATTGGGGTCGGCTTCCAGACTAACCGTCAGCTAAGTACCAGTGTTTTACATGGACCGACTGCCTATCTGACCTCCACAACCCAGTAACTGGGTAACACGGTACCCCTTGGCAAGACTGGTGTCAGATCTGAAGCTTCTGACTACTCGTAGCGACTGTCAAAGATCTTTAAATGACAGCCGGGACCAACGGCTTAAGGTACTTTCCGAGGCACGGAGGAAAACTCGCTATTTTGAAATGGTCACCCATCCACGGACCGACCTCGTCAAGCGTTGCTTAACCTTGATGATCGACCAGTGTGGCTGTTATTATTTAAGCTTTGCTTGATTAAATACTTTTATTGTAACGAATAATTAAGAAGAAAAAGCCCCTTAATTTTCGTTCTTGATTCCGTATCTCAGGCAGACCCAATAGCCGAGCGACCTCGTCCGTTAGACGTGTACTACTCCCTGTGCGATAACATTGAGTGGGAGTACCAGACGTGCAAGCACATCAGAGACCGGGAGACCGATATTAACAGCTACCTGCGTCAACGACACTACGAGCTGAAGGAACCAGTGCTGTTCGTAGCACTCTTCGACACCGAGAGGAATGAGGCAGCTAAGAAGGGTTGGGCTGATCAGGTAAGGATTTATGGACGACTACTGTCCATGGAAAAACGTCAGTTGTTTCCAAATTACCCTAGGTTTAATTTATTTTAATTTTTCCTAATGTATCCAACATTTACTGCTAAGGTCGGTTTTTCATCCAATGCCTACTAAACCACAATCGGTGACGACATTGTCTTGACCCCCTTTAAGTTGTAGACCTAAAAAACACCCTTGTGGACATAGTGTTGCTTTAAGGTCATGTCTTAAATTCGCATCGGCAACTGCGCGTATATGCGATAACACTTTTTGAGCTACCTTGCCGCTACGAAAAAAACTAATTCTCTGCATTGCACCTTTTTATGATGACAATGTGGCAATAACAGTGCATTAATGCATTTATGAGCGCAAGATAATGATAGTGTTCCACTAACTGGTCGACACCGCGGCGGCGGTCAAAATCTTTTTTCAGTCAAGGGTCGGAACCGCTGCAGCAGTGGTTTAGAGTTGTTCCAAAAAAACAGACTAAATGTACCTAAAACTGTGGCACAACCTTAACCATAAACAGCTCTACAATCTCACGACAACTTATCCAGGAACACAAAAAGGCAGAAGTTACAGAGCGAGAGAAAGAGGCTGAAATAGACCCTCTGGCCCCATACTTCGCTCGCATGTTCGGCACTGGCCATGGAACTGGCTCACAGCTCTCCATGAAGGAGGCCACCCTCATCAGGGAGCAGTGCATCAACGACTTTAAGACCAAGCAGCTGGCCAGGCAGCATCTCGTGCAGGAGAGGTTCGATCAGGTATTGTGGTGATATTATGTATGTGCATGTCATGATGGCCCAGTTGCTAAGACCTCGCCTTTCGGGCAAGTACCAATGTGACTTTTTCAATTCACATGTACTTTTTAAGTTTATCTTGGACTTGGACATCGCTGACAACGGTGAAGGAAAACATCGTGAGGAAACCTGGAGTTATTAGTGAATTTATTATAACATTGTGCTCCATTGGTGTAATTGCTGCAAGGCGTTCCAGGAGGATTAACTTATAAATCAATCAATCATATAATATGTATCGTAAATATACTAAATGAGAAAGTAGCTCTGTCTCCCTGATAACTTTTCTGGACTAGATGGATCTTGGTACACGGGTAGATCATGTACTGGATTAAAATATTGAATATATATTAGATGTTGACAAAAAAAATCTATTTAGTCCGTCAGATAGATACACTAAAAATATTGGACACGTCTTTTTTTCTTTTACAAAAAACTATCCTATTGTATCACTTAGGTCAAATATGTATAAATTATATTTTTTATTTTATTTTGTTACCCACGTCCGTGTGTCGCTGCGGGGTGCCAACTGAAAACCAGCGCTGGATGTCTGACGCCCAGCAAATGCTGAGTTGGTAACCCTTTCGGTATGGGCACGTTCAGCGCAATTTGTCTTTGCATTTCTTTTTTGTCTTTTACTCCATGTTTGTTGCTGTTGTGTTGTGCCTGTGTCGAATAAATATATATCTATTCTATTCTATTCTATTCTATACAGAGCGTTGAAATATCGTGAGACACACTACATGCAGTGTAGTGTGTCACGATATTTCACACACACACGAACATTACACTATAAACTAACAAAGTGACATCACAAGCCCCCCAGTCCAGAACTTTGATGCGCTTTATCTTTGTCAATTTGTATTTATTTGATAAAGCAAAAAAAAAGCGTGTTCAATATAGATACTCTCAGTGACGGACTAAATACAATTATCATATTTCTACCCAGGAAACATACCTTGGTCTACACTTTTCTGAAAAGTTACGCCAAACTGGGACTTATGTTGTTTTGAGTCTTATGACGTGCTGTTTTTGTCCAACTACAAGGTTGAGTGGGCAGGTAGAAAACAATATGAGTTGAATCTATCATAGCTGTATTAGGTATCTTTGACACTCTTCGACACTATACTTCATTACTTAAAGCTTGATCTCTGCGACAGCTGTCAGTATCAATTTAGTAACAGTAGCGCTTGACAGGCTAACAATAATGTATACGTCAGTTTGACATATGTCGCAGAGATCAATCTATCTTTTATGAAGTATAGTGGTTTTGTCCGAGGCCTTCTTACCCACAGTATTTTTTTTTTGACAAAATATTATATTCTGTATAGTCTATCTCCATGCGCTGCGCTATCCAACCTCATGGCTATTTAACACCTTTTTCAGTTCAACTCTGAATACAAGAACAAGAGGCTGTGGTACTTAGCCAACCAATTCATTCTCTCTCCAGAGAAAGAGGCAGCCTACTTTGTTTTGAGGTAAGTTCTATTATTTGATTTCATTAGCATCTTCTTATTTGGTATCTAAGGCCGGTATTCCAGAAGCTCATGTTTACGTTTAACTCAACTCAAACCACAATGGACAGTTGCGATTGGTTGGCTTGTTTTTATTCAAGTCCAAGATTCTAGATGTCCCAAATGTTACCGAAGTGGTACCGTGCTTAATTGGACTTTGATTTTCATTCAATACATACATAAACTCACGCCTTTTTCCCATGAGGGTAGGCTAAAACTACAGAACGTTATTTTCTTTCACTCACATTCATACATCTAGTCATACACACACGCCGGTTATGAGTACTGCGCACCTGGCCTTTCTGAAGAACATCACCTGTAAGGTCTATGTATGTCTTTCTAGGGCGTCCCCTCCCGGCGTTTCCATTCACGTCTGCCTTGTAAATACATTTCGTTAGTCGCCTTTCATTCATTCTCTCAACATGGCCAAACCATCTTAACATACTCTTTTAAATTTTAGTCACTACATCTTCTTTTAAATCACAACGTTGTCCTATCCCCTTAGATGTCCACCAGGCAGGCCGAAAATCACCCATGTGTCCGGGTACCCTGGCGCCTTTTGCGCTATGGGCGCGGTGTCAGTAAATCGTCGATTTCTCGGAAGTTTTGTATGGGAACCATGTATGAAACTTATGTTGTTACAATCTCTATGAAATAAGCTATCATATTCCAAATGGATTTATCCAGTTTTACCTTGTAAGTATTGGTAATTGTTGTGTAAAGTCAGTGTAAGGGATTTTTTTTCCAGTTTCGTGTATAAAAGGAGATAGAAATAAAAAAATAAACCATTATTTCATAAAGTTTTAATTTTATTTACAGGAATACACCCTATTTCACAATAATCAATCAAAATTACACACCCCCCGATACATTTTTTCATCCCACGAGAATTACAAACTTTTCAAAAAAAAAATAATGCAAATTGGCAGGGTGGACAGTTGGTGGCTGTTTTTTTTTTATTCGAATTTGTTTCGTTACCACTACAATTAAATGCATTATTTCTGTTGTTAATTAACGTAGCATTGTAAATAACAACAGTTTGATATAGTCATATTTGCAAAAATAAGAAATAAAAAATAAAATATTCGCACGCAGAAAAAAATAAACAACAATGTCGGACGGCGTTCGTTGAAATACGTATATCTGCTGGAATTTAGGCCAAATACAAAAAAAAACTATTAAAAACAGTTCAAAACTTACCGTTCCATGTTTTTCCAGCAGAAAACAACAGCCACTCAAAATAAAAAAACTAAATTTTTAATCACAAAAAGTTTGAGCACGGCCCCTTGTGCTGTCAAAAATGGCGACCGCCCGATGCACAGATTTAATAAATAAATATTACGGTCTTGGGCGGATCCAAAGACCAGCGGGGTATTTTTTTTTCATAATTGTCTATTAAAGTATCGAATGAAACCAAGATTTGTCGAGAATATCCTCCTTACTGACATATTTCAAGCCAAAAACAAGAACAGCCATAGAATATCAAAAATTGGCAGAGAGGCAGACTGGACATTTGAGCGACCGATGACAGCTGGCAGAGAGGCAGAGTGGACATCGGAAGGGTTATTACCTAATTCCTCAATCTATCATTCTCTTTTCCATTTTAGTCACTACATCTTCTATGAAACCACAACGTTGTCCTATTACCTCATTCCTCAATCTATCATTCTCTTTTCAATTTTAGTCACTACATCTTCTTTTAAACCTCAACGTTATCTTATTACCTCATTCCTCAACCTATCATTCTCTTTTCAATTTTAGTCACTACATCTTCTTTTAAACCACAACGTTGTCTTATTACCGTATTCCTCAATCTATCATTCTCTTTTCCATTTTAGTCACTACATCTTCTATGAAACCACAACGTTGTCCTATTACCTCATTCCTCAATCTATCATTCTCTTTTCAATTTTAGTCACTACATCTTCTTTTAAACCTCAACGTTATCTTATTACCTCATTCCTCAACCTATCATTCTCTTTTCAATTTTAGTCACTACATCTTCTTTTAAACCACAACGTTGTCTTATTACCGTATTCCTCAATCTATCATTCTCTTTTCAATTTTAGTCACTACATTTTCTTTTAAACCACAGCGTTGTCTTATTACCTCATACCTCAATCTATCATTAAATTTCATTCAATACCTGCCACAATTTTTTTGTTAAAGTAAAGAGCCCAGACGGCCCAGACGTTACCGTAGAGTTCGGTCTCTTGGCTCGGATTCTGGGCTCTTGCTATATTGAGTACACATATGTCAAGCTGAAGAATATTGTATTGTCACACCAATGTCAGCCCCACTTCGTGTCCAGCAACTACTGTCCATCTTCATACCTGGTTGCCTAGAAGAGATCGCGGAATGCTGGCTGACCAAAATCTGGTGTATCCTCCGCCTGCACAGCATGATTTTTTCCTTGTTTACGACTTTTTAGTTCGCTTTTGAAGCAGTCGGGTTTTGTGATTTTTTGAATTTAGTTTTTTTATTTATATCTTTTAAGTTAGTTTTTTTTTCAAATTATATACATTTAAACATATAAGTGTTATATATTTTTTAAATCACCTCTTATTTTGAAACCCTTTATTTTGATACCCCACACGATGGGTTTGGAAGAAAAAACAATTTGGGCCCCCACAATGTGTCACCCAAAAGCCGCCATTTTTCTATTGTCCAATTTTAATCTAGTCTTCGCAGGGTTAAGACGCATCGATTGACGTATGAATCATTAAAATCGGCCAACGCGTTTGGTCTCTGGTACGCCATATAGGAACAAACATACATAGATACATACATACTTACATACATACATACTTACATACATACATACTTACATACATACATACATACATAGATGATAAACACTTTACCCTCCTTCGGCAGTCGGGTAAAAACGGGTCCTATTACTAAGACTCCACTGTCCGTCTGTCTGTCTGTCCGTCTGTCACCAGGCTGTATCTCATGAACCGTGATAGCTAGGCAGTTGAAATTTTCACAGATTATGTATTTCTGTTGCCGCTATAACTACAAATACAGAATAAAATAAATATTTAAGTGGGGCTCTCATACAATAAACGTGATTTTTTTGCCGTTTTTTGCGATAATGGTACGGAAACGTGCGCGAGTCCGAATCGCACTGGGCCAGTTTTCGACACGCGAAGTACATACAATCTCGTCATCTAGTTACGATTTATATCTGTGGTCTGAACTCATTCACTGAACTAGGCAAGACAGTTTCATCATCATCATCATCAGCCTTGTAATGTTCCCACTGCTGGGACACAGGCCTCCTCTGGCCCAGTGCGGTGGATGGCACATGTCTTCGAACTTTTCTCTTTCTGCTCTAAAAACGCTGAAGGAAAACATCAAATTGTGAGGAAACCGGCATGTCCTAGAACCAATACAGTTTGATTACCTAAAAGTCTTTTCAATTAACTAAACTATTTCTTAATTCTCAGTGCCGAGCTATCGTTCAAAGTCCACACCCTGGAGGTAAGACTGACTCGTCATCGAGACCTCTCCGGGCCCCGGTTCAAAGTGCTCATGGATTACCTGGACAAGCATCCACTGCTCAAGGAGTACAACAGGGCGGCACGGCTCAAAGCACAAAGGAGGTAGAAGTGCAGTGAAGGTTGGCAAGTAGGAAGCAAGACAAAAGAAAGCTGATTGACGATGGATCGAGAAACCCGTAAGCTTATTACGTCAAGGGCAATCAGCAATCATCGCGTGACAAACGCTTTATGTCATAAAAGTCGGAATTACCTACAATGTAGATATCCTACAAAATCAATTGCAAATGGATCACTGTTAGTCAAATGCACTTATTTCTAAAAAAAAACACCTCAATCTCACATCATCGGAATTATTATCGTATGGTAGGATTGGTAGGTCCTACACAATCTTTTGCTAATGGCTCGCTGCACTAATTTCTAAAAAAAAACGCCTCAATCTCTAAACCTTCCGTATTGAAGAGCAATTAATGCGCAAAAATCGCTATCGTTTTGGTCTTGCAAGAAACGTAATAAGCCTGCAGGGCCTGCAGTCTCGACATAGCTAACGATCTTTACGTTAACTAACATTCGTTAACTCTTACCACAAAATAGTAAGTATACAGAAGGGCCACTCCCGCCGTTTGGAAAATTGACAGCTAAACTTGACAGATTCACTAGGGTTGCTACTATATTGATTCCGAATAAAAAAAAAAGGGTAGGTTGCCCAAGTTACAAACATAAATACATAGATTCGTCTAAACATACATCATATCATGCTTACATGCCTTAGCCTTTAAATTTGATGCCCTGTCTACCCTGACAGGGCATCAAATATCTATTTAATATCACGAACACTACAACCCTAGTGAATCTGTCAAGTTTAGCTGTCAATTTTCCAAACGGCGGGAGTGGCCCTTCTGTATACTTACTATTTTGTGGTAAGAGTTAACGAATGTTACTTAACGTAACGATCGTTAGCTATGTCGAGACTGCAGGCCCTGGTCATCAACTAAACTGTAAAATGTGAACTACGAGTTTTGGCGCGAACGTGATGGCGTCTATGTTGCTTGGAACTCTGTTTTATTTTCCTAAAATTTTGTTTAACTGAATATTAATAGTGTAAAAATGGTGGGTTTTTGTTCTAATAATATAAGTGAAATTGCACGAGTGTGGGAAAGTGAAACACAGCGGTAGAACATGAGTTTGTTCATGTTGTCGACAAAACTCCGTGGTGCTTCCAATAAAGTTACCGCCATTTTACTGGTGCCTAACTATTATATATTAGTCTATGACTAGGACATTGGACTAAAAACTAAAGAAACTAGAACTTCTAAACTTGACACTGGATAAATGCACAAAAAGTGCGAAGCCAAAAAAAATAATGCGAACTACGGAAACAATCTGACGAGACACAAATCCTGCATCGCGCAAACAAAGCATTCCTCCAATATCAATATTTTCCTGTCTCTAAAGCTGATTTTAATCATCATAATAATCCATGTAGGTACTTCTCCGAACTTGTTTTCAATCGCCGAGGAAGGTCATTAATAACATTGGTATTTTCATAATTTTGCTGTGCTCCTGTCATAGCTTTGTCATTATGACGTCACCCATTTCATTAAGCCTAGACAGGACTTGGTCTACTTTTGTTGAAGAAGACATACATACATAATGACCCCGCCCCGTCACGAGAACCTATACATTTTGTAAATAAAAAATTCTATTAAGTTACGTAGCGACAAATCAATCAAAATCAAATAATCCCAAATTCAATCAACTCAAAGGAACGCGTCTAGCACAAAACTTTTTTTTAACCCCTGACGGAAAAAGAGGGATGTTGTAGGTTTGTTTTGTCGTGTGTTGCTGTGTATCTGTGGCGTCATAGTGCCTAAACGGATGAACCAATTTTGATTTTGATTTTTTTGTTTGAAAGGTGACTTTGTCGAGAGTGTTCTTAGCTATGTTTGGTGAAAATCGGTTTAGCCGTTCAAAAGTTATGGGCTGTGTTTTCTGTTTGAAACGGAGTATTTTCGCAAGATATCGTGTCGTAATTACGTGTTTGATAGATTTTTGATCGAAGTGCCTACAACTAGATAAAGAATGTAGTTTAAAAAGTATGAAAAAAAAAATGCCGGGGTTTTTGGACATTTTTACTTGTTTTAATTTTGTGGTGTCTCGTAGTTCAATCAGAGTGATTGGCTACTGCTTAACTGGGCGATCCTTTGGATACTAATCTACAGCCTCCAGCAAGGAACAAAAAGCTTAACCTAAGCGACCACGCAGAGTGCTACCCCCTATGGGTCGAACCTCGGCTCAGGGCGTCGCTGGGGGGACAACTAGGGCTGGATCATGATTAACGTGGAGAAAACGGACAAGAAACTCCTATTTATTAACTAACCACGAAACATTAGACGACAGCACTTTTTATCGCTAAAATATAACCCGACCAGGTGAAATTGCTCGTTAGTTCCGTATTAAACGTATGTTACTTTGAGTTGATTGAATTTGGGACTATTTGTTGTCGATTGAATTTTCGCTACGTAACTTAGTAGAATTCTTTACATACAAAATTTATAGCTTCTAGTGACGGGGACTTTACTATTCCTTATTAGTTTTCAAAGACAATGCACTTTTGTGTCTTGTTCGTGTTTGTGTGTTCTTACATAGACAAATTTATTTACTCTATGTTACCTACGTATATATATATCGATAGTAGCTAGAAATCTTTGCTTTATAGAATTTTATTTCGTTATAAATAAAACTTGTTCATTCAGTAATACGATTTTTATTTACAATTTACAATAGTGTTTTATTTAAGACATAAATTATGACTTAATAAAACCTTAACGAAATATTACAATCAGACCCGTAGCTCTCAATTTTAGTTATTATCATTTCGCGACATCTATACTTCCACATACGAACTACAAAGTTCTCCGCGCGATTTGAACATATACAACAGCGCGACAAAAACTCACCAGAGACAACACCCGTCTGGTTGGAGGATCCTCACTTTCCAATGGAGGTTACACCCTTTTCCGCATAACTCTGTACTGGAACACGTAGGGGTCACCACGCACCATTTAAGAGGTATAGATACGACTCCGTATCTAAACGTCCTATTCGCAAAACGTCCTAAGAGCAGAATGTGCTATTTTCAAATAACTTATTAGCAAAACATCCTAAGAGCAGAACGTGCTATTTTCAAAATAACTTATTAGCAAAATGTCCTGAAAACAAAAGAATGGAAATGGTACAGGTAAACCACACAAATATGAGTCCTAATTATTTTCAATTATTATAACATTTATATTAAATAGCATATCCATTAACCACAAAATAAAATGGTTAATAAGATTAATAAATTAAATTAATGATCACATAAAATTAGAAAATTAAAGCATTAAATTAAATTACATAAATCCATTACAAAAAAATTATAATAAAGTCAAAAGGTTAGTTCAATTTTAATTAAAAAAGTTAGTGAGCGCCCATAATAATGCGTGTCCATTTATTCTGGATAGGGCAAATCCGCTCGAGACGCATGAATCATCTGCAGGATGCCGTTGCTACCCTCTTGCGTATAACCGCATAGTAACCGTCCGTCCCCGTCTGCGCAAACAGGCCGGACGCACTCTAACAACGAGGCCGCCGCATCAGTACCCTGAAGATATTATTGTAGAGGACGCTAAGAGCACCAGCAGCCCGATGAGTGTAATTCACCCACAAGCTGCTTGAGTGGAATTGAGGTTGGCAAAACGCCTTAAAAAGAGTCATCGAGTACGGGAGTTGAGGTGAGCGAGCAAAACGAGCGAACTCCATTTACCTGTTCCCGCCACTAGTCCCTGCAGAACTAGATGCTTCTTCTACAGTTCTTGCCTTTTTATGACTTCTTGATTTAATTTAAGAACAGGTTTTGCTGAGTGATCATTTTGAAAAAAGGACGTTATGCTAATAGGTTGTTTTGCGAATAGGACGTTTTGCTAATAGGACGTTTTGCTAATAGGTTGTTTTGCGAATAGGACGTTTTGCTAATAGGTTGTTTTGCGAATAGGACGTTTTGATACGGAGTCATAAATGCCGCTACAATTGTACTAAATAACGATAACAAACATCTTTAGTGATTTTATTTAACTACTGAGATTATCCAATGATTTTACAATGTCAAATATACAGGGTGGAAACGTGTATCATCAAATGTTCATTGCGGCAGTGTTACTTATAATAAAATACTTTAAAAAGTTATCGGAATTCCATGGGAATGAATTACTAACATTTACTCCTGTACTCATGTCATCACCTCAAGACTTATCGGTTTCACTCAGTATAAACGTAGTAATTTTTAATATCATTCATTAGTTCATTCACCATTCATTTGGCTCGCGCTGTGGATGGCCCACTTCTCACAGAAAGGAGACTTGATTCCCAGTAGCTGAATTTGCTGTCTTTTTTTTTTTCTAATGTAACCTCGGGTTTCTCAAAGCTAAATTAGTGTGGTAAATTGTTGAGCACGCGTTATCTGCTGTGATTGACTGTTGAAAATTGATTCAACCAATCCGGTACGTTAACATCCCGGTTATTGAGCATCGAGAAACTTGGCATAAGTGTAGCAACGCCCCTCTGACATTCCGTAGTTAGGCGATTAATCACCAATTCTTCCTAAAGCTTGGGTAATATCTAGGATTCTCATAAACGGGCGATAAGTTGCCCATTATTCCCTAATGCTTGGGTAATATCCAAGAAGGTCTTGGGTAGTTGAGGTCAGTGTTCCAGTCGCCAGCCCCTCCCAGCAGGTTGCCCCTACCGTCGTGAGTGGCCAGCGCGAGCCGGGACAGCTTGTTGGCGAGCCGGCGCTGCGGAGAGTCCGGCCTAGATAGGGGGGGCAGGGATATGCTGCCTGAATCTGAAAAAGAATATGCTGGAATCACAAATTTGCGTTAGTCTTTCTATGGGTTTTCTAGAAAAATCAACGTCACCAGTTGGCGCCACTTTGGCAAGAGGTCCTCTACTTGGAAAACACACAACCCTATTTATATGTCACATGCCCTAAAATGGTTTGCAGAGTTCTTATGGCACTAGTCAGACGTATGGGCTTTTCAATCACTAATAACACGCCACTTTTCGCCACCAACCAACATCTGTAATACTGTGTATTAACAGGCAATAAATTTTATCTATTTATTATTTCGGCCAACCAACAATTGTATGTGGTACATGTTAAAATAACGTTTTCTTAAACCTAAGGTAAGTGTAATACAACTTTTTATAGGTTAGCACTGCACTAAAGAAAAATGTTACAAGTTCATCATCATCATCATTTCAGCCAAAAGACGTCTACTGCTGGACTTAGCCTCCCCTCCCCCCATCCCCCACCAAGCGTCGCCACACTGTTCGGTCCTATGCGTTTCGCATCCACCGGACGCCCGCAGCCTTGACCAGGTCGTCGCTCCAGCTAGAGGGAGGCCTTCCAACGCAACGCCTTCCGGTTCGCGGTCGCCACTCTAGGACTTTTCGGGGCCACAACGGCCATCCGTTCTGCGAGCAATGTGCCCTGCCCACTGCTACTTAAGTTTGGCAATTCTTCGGGCTATGTCGGCTACAAGTTATGTCAAAGTTAAAGCAAAATCGAGATCGAAGCTTAGATTAAAATTAAAAAATAAATTAAAAAAAACCAGTCAAAATTTAAAATTACAATTACAATCAAATGATGAACTTGCCGGTTTTATTCAAGTGGGCGAACATACTCCACAGCTTTGCCACCTGTTGCATAAGGATAGGATGGGACTCATGGGACATAAGTGTGGAAAAGGCGGTCCTTTTCCCATTTGGTCCGTTGTGCATCCCCCCCCCCCCCTGTGAGAGAGAATGGGCCGTAATCCACCACACGGACCCAGTGCAGGTTAGTGGATGTCACATGTCTTCGAACTTTTGGTTCTAAGATCTGTCGGTTTCCTCACTATGTTTTCCTTCATCGTTTTGAGAGCAGTGGTGATGAAATAATTTACACAAAGTTAAGAGCCTGCCTGGGCTCGAACCCACAACCTACAGCTTGTAAGTGACCAATGCTATCCTATTGCACATCATTTCAGAAAACCCTCATTGCAATAGTTAAAATTAATGAACGAACCCCTCATAACGCGATCATACAGATGACTGGCCTTTTCCCAACTTTGTTGAGGATTGGCTTCTTGTCTAACTGGATACAGCTGTATTCCTATATTTCTTATGGAGCGACAAACGCTCACCAGCATGATAGTCATAGTTAGCGTGGTCACTGAGCGTCTCCTGTTCCAGTCTCTTCCTATACTCTTTAGCGAAGTGCTCGATCAGTGTGTCCATCATGATGGCTTGCTTTGAGATCCTAGCTGGATACAGTATGTCACTTGGAGTGACTTACACTCACCATAATGATAGTCGTAGTTAGCGTGGTCACTGGCCGTCTCCTGTCCGAGCCTCTTCCTGTACTCTCCAGCGAAGTGCTTGATCAATGTGTCCATCATGATGGCTTGCGTTGAGATCCTAACCAGATACAGTATTTCACTCACCAGAATGATAGTCGTAGTCAGCGTGGTCACTGGGCGTCTCCTATCCCAGTTTCTTCCTGAACTCTCCAGCAAAATGCTCGATCAGTGTGTCCATCATGATGGCTTGCCTTGAGAACCTAACCGGATACAGTATTTCACATAGTGACATACACTCACCAGAATGATAGTCGTAGTTAGCGTGGTCACTGGGCGTCTCCTGTCCGTGCCTCTTCGTGTACTCTCCAGCAAAATGCTCGATCAGTGTGTCCATCATGATGGCTTGCTTTGAAAACCTAACCGGCGGGCTTATTACGTAAGAAACAGCAAGTAGCAAAAATTGTACAATTATTGCGCGATCAATTTAGTGACCTGGCTACTGAGGCCTTTAAGTCAAGTCTTTTTTTTTTGACAGTCACTTTTAACAGAAGCTATTTCATCTGTCCGATGATTTATAAAATGTATCGTTTGATGAATTAACCAGCATATGAAAGAGCAACACTTCGTGGAGGCTGTTTTTTTACAATAGTCAATTTGATTACTATTTAGCTCCAATATTCCGATAAATTAATATTCGCAGATGTAAAGTATTTGTGTAAAGTAAATATGGCAGTGAAAATTTGATATTTGCATTTTATTTACATTTCAAGTCAATGTGTAAAATCAATTAAAATTTCTTCGAATTGTCGATTATTTTAAGAAATCGAATCGATAATGCATTAGAACATCACTTAGTAGACTACATTATCTCGTATTTGAGCTTTACAACGTAAAAAAGATTTTTCAAATTTAATTTAGACATTGACAGAATAGTCGACATCGGTGTTTGCCATATAAAAAAAAATATAATAGAAGATACTTATTGCGGACTTATCACATTCTGATGTGTTTGTAAGTATTTAGTAGTAATATATAAGCTACGCTGAGGTAGCCAACACAGGATTTTTTTTATACTGTATATAAAAAAATCCTCCACTTTACCGTGATTACTTCTGTTTCAATGATTCAACAAATAGGCTAGTTGCGTAGACATTAGAGACTCAAAACAACACCAATTTGTCATTTGCATTTACAATATTCGCTAGGAATTTGTTATTTCAATATTTATTCTTATAATATTATTCTAATTTGCGGATAATTAAAGTAGCCACAAAATAACTTATGAAAAAAGCCGCCAAAAACTCAAAAACTTCTGTACCTACTCAGCCATCAGCGAGCGATTGGCAATCGACCAACAACAAGGTAAAAAGTAATCGCAATTTGACAGCCACATTTGCTCGCCGATCGCTGTCGCTCTGCTGTCAAAAACCATACGTAATACGAAATTATCGCGATCACCTTGCGATAAATGTACATTTCAGTTAACAGATTTTTATTGTTAGCAGTGCTGTCGTAAAACTATTATGGTGTGGCTATAGCTCATTTAAACTGCGGATTCGCGATTGAAGATTAATTATTTCGCAAAAATAAGCCTTCCAATTTTTTGACGTAAAGCGATATTCGCGCGATGATTGTACAATCTCTGCGCAAATATTGTTAATTGCTGTTTCATACGTAATAAGCCTTCGGATACAGTATTTCACATAGTGACATACACTCACCAGAATGATAGTCATAGTTAGCGTGGTCACTGGGCGTCTCTTGTCCCAGTCTTTTCCTGTACTCTCCAGCGAAGTGCTCGATCAGTGTGTCCATCATGATGGCTTGCTTTGAGAACACCTAAAAAGCAAATAAATAACAATGGAACCACGATAGTTTTGAAACGTCCTGGTAAAAACATGTTCATCCGTTTCTAAATGCAAAATAAAAATTATGTACCTGTAGTATCTTGGAAACCCTCAGTCCATTCTCTACCACCATAAATTGTAGGAACAGACAAGGCAGGCAGTCTTCACTGTCGTCTGATGGTATACCGAAGTCCCACGACAGCTCCTCGTACAGGAGACCGAGTAAAACAGTCTGTAATGTGGAATCATTTGATTTAGTAGATTTATTTGACTGGATCTGGTGGGTCCGAATCTGTGTCTTGAAGGGTATTTGTGCGACTTAGGTTATAAGGGGGTTTAAAGTGTCACTGTGGATGGCTGTAAGAGTCAGGGAAACCACAGGAACGGTGGATGGAATGTGTGAAATATATTGCTGAAAGCTGACTGCTGAAGAGAAGATGCATATACGAGTATAATACTGTACAGCTTTATCCTTTCGCGATTTCAGGCTTGTTCAAAATCAGTTATACCTTCAACTGTCCATTTCCAGACACAATAGAAATTACCATTGTTCTAATCCGATTCGGTCTGGTGGACAGATGACCGGTAATCTTCTAACTTATTTTACTACTATTATAAAAATGCGAACGGATCTGGGTGAAATTTAGCACAGTGACAGATTAAAATCTGAAATAGCACATTTTACAGTTCCCGTGGGACAATTTACGACTTTCACGCAGGTGAAGCTGCTGGCAGAAGCTAGTACTATTATAAATGCGAAAGTTTCGATGTATGTTTGTTTCTCAATTACGCCAAAACGGCTGCACGGATCTGGATGTAATTTAGCACAGAGAATGATAGTCTGGGTACTGTTGTACCTTATGTGCTATTCCAGACTATATATAGATCAGATCTAGACTTTATATAGATCATATCGGGATGAACACATCTTCTCTTGGGCTAAAAAGAATTTTAAAGAAGCTAATGACTTAAAAGGATGTACGGAAGAATAAGACATGCTGCGCCAACCCCAAATTGAGATAAATACACAGGATAATAGGGCACCATTGCGAAGGCGACAGGCGAAGAGAGTGCCCTGTGTTTACATCTGAGCGGCTGTTCGGGTGACACCTGTTCCGCCAGCAGTTGTGAGCCAGCACAGCGAGGCTCAGAGGAGACGCTTTTTCATTCTCTTCTGGCATCAGGCGTTGCACAGATGGGGTTTCGGGGTGGTTTTTGAAAAGGGGACCCCCTTCCATTTGCTGATGGTCATTACCAGGGCACAGATAATATAATACTAGCATACAGATGCCTCATCCCATACAAAAAAACCGTGCCGACGTAACTAGCGTTTTTCATCTGCTTAATCTTGTTATTTTTGTTAGTACATCAATCGCGTTTGATCCCGTTTCACGGCAATAGATGGTGTTAGCAGCGCCTTGCAAGTAAAAGTGTTTACGAGTTTCGTGAATATTTTTTCTTTAAATACAGTGAAAGTTCGTTTTATAGTATTTTTTTGCACGTTGTTACAGTTTTTTTTGCACCAATATGTGTTAAAATGCAAATTATATCAATCGAGTTGAATGCCTCAGAAATTTAAAAATGCGCCATCTATGGCATCAATTTTAAATGATCCGTTCAAATAATCTTTGAAATGTGAATTAAGAGCCCAATATTCCATAATTTTGTACTTAGGAGAGTTAATTAAACAAGAACATACAATGTTTATGTTCAATTCCAGATAATGTTAATTTTACACACAATTCTATTGAATTGTGTGTACATGTCGCGTCATCTAGTGAGATTTATTTGAACCAAATATTCTCTCTTAGCAATGAGACCCCGTGACCAGGGTGATTTTAGTGAGGTAAAAATCTCACATTCCCTGGTCTTTTCTCCAAAGGTCCAGAGGCCTTTTGATGGATTTCTCCGACAGCAAAAGCAAAGGTTTTACTTACACTTTCCGTGTCATCAATGACGTAAACGCCGTTAGAGTTGATGGCGACAAGCACGGGGATGTCCTCGTGGGTCAGTAGACTCGTCAGACTTCGTACTGGCTGCTCGATCTGACCTTGGAAGAATGCTGCCCTGCATGAAGATCAAATCTTTTTTTTTAAGGTTTTTCCATTTTTAGGGTTCCGTAGCCAAATGGCAAAAAACGGAACCCTTATAGATTCGTCATGTCTGTCTGTCTGTCTGTCTGTCCGTCCGTATGTCACAGCCACTTTATGCCGAAACTATAAGACCTATGCTGTTGAAACTTGGTAAGTAGATGTATTCTGTGAACCGCATTAAGATTTTCACACAAAAATAAAAATAAAACAATAAATTTTGGGGGTTCCCATACTTGAAACTAAAACTAAAAATATATTTTTTCATCAGACCCACACGTGTGGGGTATCTATGGATAGGTCTTCAAAAATGATATTGAGGTTTCTAATATCATTTTTTTCTAAACTGAATAGTTTGCGCGAGAGACTCTGCCAAAGTGGTAAAATGTGTGTCCCCCCCCCCTGTAACTTCTAAAATAAGAGAATGATAAAACTAAAAAAAATATATGATGTACATTACTATGTAAACTACCAGCGAAAATTGGTTTAAACGAGATCTAGTAAGTAGTTTTTTTTAATACGTCTAAAATCGTAAACCGCAATTTACCAAGTACGGAACCCTTCGTGCGCGAGTCCGACTCGCACTTGGCCGGTTTTTTTTATTTAGTATTTCTGAACTCTGCCTTATTGACTGGGTGTTTCTAAACTCCTGATAACTTTACTGAAGGTTTCTAAATTCCTTATTAAGGAACCGGAGATTTTTAATTCCTAATCAAGTAACTGGGAGTTTCTTAATTTCTCATCAAGTTACCGGGAGTTTTCAAACTCCTGATCGGAGTTTTCAAATTCCTGATCCATTAACGAGGTTTTTCAGAATCCCTGATCAAGTGACCAGGTGTTTCAAAATTCCTGATCGAGTGACCAGGTGTTTCATAATTCCTGATCGAGTGACCAAGTGTTTCAAAATTCCTGATCAAATAACTGGAGGTGTTCAAAAGTACCCGTATGTGGGCAGCGTTCTGGTGTGCGCGAGGTACTTGTGTCGCAGCTTGCGTGGTGGCGCTGCCGGTGGTCGCTGGGCCTGCTCCAGTAAACGCGCCTCGGGGCTGCCCTTACGACCCGCCGGTAATAGGGCTGCCCAGCGACCAGAGCGAGCGTGCTTGGGAAGGTACTTGTCCTGCTGCGCCCTGCCGATAAACGTATAAAAACATGATTAACCTGGCACGTGAATCTCAAATCAAAATTAAAAGTCATTTTTTTTTTCATTAAATTAGGCTGTAAATCAGCATTTTGACGTCAAGTAACAAAAGGCAGTGATCAAAATGTGCCTTCACTAAGAAGAAGGTAGGACAAGTAATTCCCCATCTCTTCTCTTCTCAGGTGGGTGTTATAATTTTGACGTGAGTACCTGTGTGTGTTATGTATTTGTGTATCTGTCTGTGACATCATAGGTCCTAAAAGGATGAACAGATTTTGTTTTTTTTTAAGGTGACTTTATCGAGAGTATTCTTTGCTATGTTTGATGAAAATCGGTTCAGCCGTTCAAAAGTTTTAAGCATTTTACTGTTTGAATCAGGGTCTTTTTGCAAGATATCGTGTATTAATTACGTGTTCAATAGATGTCGATCGAAGAGCGTCTATTACTAGATAAATTATTAATCATGGAGTAAACAAAAGGGATACGGGTTTTTTTTTATTTTACTTGTATTTCACTACACAAATCGAAAAAACCGGCCAAGTGCGAGTCGGACTCGCGCACGAAGGGTTCCGTACTTGGTAAATTGCGGTTTACGATTTATGACGTATTAAAAAAAAAACTAATTACTAGATCTCGTTCAAACCAATTTTCGGTGGAAGTTTATATGGTAATGTACATCATATATTTTTTTTTAGTTTTATCATTCTCTTATTTTAGATGTTACAGGGGGGGGGGGGGAGGGCACACATTTTACCACTTTGGAAATGTCTCTCGCGCAAGCTATTCAGTTTACAAAAAAAATATATTAGAAACCTCAATATAATTTTTGAAGACCTATCTATAGATACCCCACACGTATGGGATTGATGAAAAAATTTTTTGAGTTTCAGTTCTAAGTATAGGGAGCCCCCAAAATTTACTGTTTCTTTTCTAATTGTGTGTGAAAATCATAATGCGGTTTACAGAATACATCTACTTACCAAGTTTCAACAGCATAGTTCTTATAGTTTCAGGAAAAAGTGGCTGTGACATACGGACAGACATACAGACAGACATGTCGAATCTATAAGAGTTCCGTTTTTTGCCATTTGGCTACGGAACCCTATAAACGACATGAAGTTGTATGGGTTGAAAACAATAATACCATCAGTCAGAGTAATCCTAAGGTTCACTCAAGATGAATATATGACCCAAGGCAATACTTTTTCATTTAAAATACATACAGTTTTACTCCCCCTAAAAATACTTCCAAATACCAATAGCTTCAACTGACCTAAAGAACCTCGCCGTATGTCGATGAGGGTCATAAGGTCCCAACTGTATCCTAGCCTGGAGCCCTCCCAGCATCACGGCCTGAGCACTCTCGAGCGGATACCTCCCAGTCACCACGTTGTGACGAGCCTCTTCGTATAACAGTTCTTGGATTCGAGAGTCCCTGAAACATGTAAAATGACCCCTTAAGGTTACACTAGTCGAAAATTCTTCCATACAAACGTAGTCTGGCGATTACTCCACTGTTTGAAGATGTGCGTTCAGAATAAAAAATAATATCAATTTTTATTATCATTATCTAGCGCTGTATGGAAACTAAAAAGTAAAAAAATAATATATTTGAAAGTTATGAGCGTCGAAAGTTCCATATTTCAACACTAATTTTAAAGCATCTTTGGGCGGAAATAAATACCATAAGAAAAAGGAAAATTGCAAAACGGCCTCCATACAGGTTTATATTAGTAATTCAACGATGCAAATAATGTAATTTTATAAATATAAATTAAGTAGTTTTTTTATGATATCTAGACTCCCGAAGGTCTGTTTATAAAGTTTCGCGCACTCGTTTTCGTCCTTAATCATCATCCATTTCGATACAAATTTGCAAAAGTGCTAATTCGTACACGAACTAGCTTCTTACTGCTCATCACAGCATCTATTTCTTTCGCACGTGTTGTCGGATGAGATAGCATGCATTTAAACCTCGCGCACAAAATATTTCGTGCCGTCGACTAGATGAACCTCGTCAACGTCAATTTAACAAATGTCAAAAATATTAGCATTTTGACAAGTGACGTCTTTGTGCTGCCGCCTAGTGCACATCATTTCAGAAAACCTTCATTTTGTGAGAGTATTGCTCGGTTGATTCTCTATGTCTTCTACTTAGAGCAATGACTATTTATTCTAAGTCTTCTACGTCCATATAAAGCTGGAAACAAATTATCGGACGCGGCTTACGGACGCGACTGACAGCCGCGACTTATAGAGTATCTGTGTAATGAATGTACATTACATTGTGCAAACTATCGGACGTAAGTCGCGGACGTGACCTTGGGCGTTCGGACGTCTGATAGAGATCTGGCAGCCGCGTCCCATACGACTGTGCACACATATCAGCCGCGGCTGTGTTATAAGACAATAGAAGTTACCCCTGGAAATAATCAGATATTATTAGTAAATAGTATGAAGGTATCTTCTGGCAATCCATTTAATGGTACTAAGCTGAGGGGAGAGCAATACTCTTTAAAATTATTAAATCAGAACATTCAAGGTTGCTCTTCCAAGTTATTAGAAATTGAACTATTTCTAGAAAAAAACAAATTTGATATTATTTGTCTAACAGAACATTGGTTAAAAGATCACCAAGTAAGGTCCATTAATTATGAAAATTATCGTGTAGTTAGCCATTACAGCAGAAAACGTATGATACATGGCGGATCATTAATACTAATTAAAAATTCTATTAAATCTAAAGAAAGAAAAGACATTGTTAGACTGTCGGTTGAACACACCATTGAATTGTCCTGTGTTGAGCTTGATAAGCATATTGTAGTTTGTGTCTACAGACCTCCAAGTTACCAGATGGACATAATTCTACTTTTTAGGGTTCCATACACGAAGGGTCCAAACGGGGATTGTGGGCTCAGAGTGAAACAACTTCTTAATTCGATGAACTCTTTTATTTAGTAAAAATTTATCTAGCACACGTCTTTGCGTCTTAGCGTCTATCGCCATCTTTTTTACCTCTCTCCTACCACCTCTCTCGCCCTCACTCCCGATACATTCATCCCTTTCGTTCACTCTTACATTCCATATCTTACAGAGCTATATAGCTGTCACTTAATTGTTTGTATAACTGTCCGTCTTCTGATCTTATCTTATCTTATCTTATGGAGGGGCCGAGAAGCAACTCGGACACTTCGACCCATTGGGATCTATTGTGGTCCCCTAGATAACTTACTCCTCCCCAATCTCGTTGAAAACTCTTTTCATGAGTCTTACAACGAGACTGGGAGATATGAGCCTATAGTCTTCTGGTTTAGGATATCCAACCCCTAGTAGACTCATTCGCTTACCAGCCAGTGCATCGCATGTGCACAGGAGATGCTCCATGCGTTCCGTATGTTCCCCACACAACCTGCACACGGGTGTCGCGGTTAGACCTATCTTCATGAGCATGTCGTTGGTTCCAAAGTGCCCAGTAAAGGCCCCAAGCAGGTAGCGGATTTGCCCCCTGCTCATATTCCAGATGCATTCCCGGGCTTTGAACGTAGAGCCTAGGAATTTCTTGGAGTGTTGTAGACCAGTAGTAGACAACCAGTGTGTTTGTTGTCTGTGATCTGCAAACTCCTTAAATGTGGCTTTTACGAGACACGTCGAAATGCCTACACATGGTTCTGGACCCACAAAATCATTTGCTGAGCCCTCTCTTGCCAGTTCATCTGCCATTTCATTACCATGGATTCCTTTGTGTCCAGGGACCCACATCAGTCTCACCCTGTTATGCCTCCCAAGCCTGTTTAGGACCTGGATGGCATCCAGAATAAGTTTGGAATCCACTTTGTAGGATGCCATGGCTTTGATTGCAGCCTGACTGTCACTAAGAATATATATGGATTTACCTCTGGTTCCTCTATCTATATTCTCTTGAGCACAGGTTATTATGGCATATGTTTCTGCTTGGAATACAGTTGCCATCTTCCCTAAGCTTTTGCTACATTTGTAACCTTTTGCGTATATTCCCGCTCCTGTACCTGATTCCATTTTGGATCCGTCAGTGTACCACACCAGACTATCTTGTTCTGGTGGATCGAGTCCCTTCGTCCAGTCCTCTATTGAAGGGATTTGGACCTTAAAAGACCTTTCAAACACAAAAGTAGTTTGCATTTTATCGGATATCATGCTAGTTATCCGATCCAGGCCTTCATTGCGATCAAACTTTGTATGGTTAGTCTTTGGCCTAGAGGCATCCCATAGTCCAGCAACAGCAAGACGATGTAATGTCTTCCTTGCCTCGAATTCAACCATCATATGCAGAGGAGGGATATTGAGGTATCTCTCAATCGCTGCCGTAGGTGTTGTCCTGAAAGCGCCCGTGATGCCGAGACACACTGTTCTTTGTAACCTGGTGAGTGGCGCTTTGCACGAGGCAAGCTTTGTTCTTGGCCACCACACTATGCTGCCGTATGTGATAATAGGTATTATCATTGTTCGGTACAGCCATCGTATCACTTTGGGCTTTAATCCCCAAGTTTTACCGTAGGTGGAACGACACATGCCGAACACTCGTAAGGCCTTTGTCGTAATATTTTCCACATGAGTTTTCCACCTGAGTTCTTTATCAAGCGTTACACCCAGATATTTAACTTCGGTGGACCAGGGCAGCTTTATTCCATTGAGGGAGGGCTCTCCTAGGTTTCCTAGTTGTCTCTTCCTCGTGAATGGAATAATGACTGCTTTACTTGGGTTGATAGAGAGGTGGTTCTTTGTACACCATTCCTCTGTCATCCTATGCCTTTTGTAACAATCCAGAGACTACGTTCGGAAATTTACCATTAACCATTATAGCTATGTCATCTGCATAGCCTACTGTGTAGAATGGTCCGGCGTTGAGTTTGGTAAGCAGCGAGTCTACTACCAAGCACCATAATAATGGTGACAGCACTCCGCCTTGCGGACAACCTCTTGTTGTTTTTGCGCTAAGTCTGTCTCCCATCAGTTCTGATCTGACTATTCTACTTCTCAGCATATAGTCAATCCAGTTGCACGTGGTATCATTGATGCCATGTTCCTTTGCAGCAATGCGTATAGACTCAAATGCTGTCCTGTCAAAGGCTCCCTCTATGTCGAGGAAAGCCCCGACACAAATCTCTTGTCCTTCTAGCGCAGCCTCGGCTCGACTCGCAACATAGTGCAATGCCGTTTCCGTAGATTTTCCAGGGCTGTAGGCGCACTGTAGTTTATGTAGAGGGAATACTTTAAGTGGTCCCTCTCTTAGGTACCTGTCTACCATTTTCTCCAGAGCTTTTAAGAGAAAGGATGATAGACTGATGGGCCTATAAGCTTTAGCTTATTCGTAAGTCAGTCTGCCCACCTTCGGTATAAAGGTGACTTTGACCTCCCTCCATGCCTTAGGTACATACCCAAAGGCTATGCAGGCTCTGTAGAGTTTACTCAAATGTGGTATCAAAACAGATGCCCCCTCCTGCAAAAGTATTGGGTAGATGCCATCCGGACCAGGGGATTTGAAAGGCTGGAAGCCCGCTAAGGCAAGCTTCAGTTTATTTTCATCTACCACTTTCTTTGCCGTGAGCCAGTTATTTTTGGACGTGTGCCTCGTGAGCTCGTCCCTTGTGACTGGTTCCTCTTCATCGCTGTCGCACAGTATACATTCCGGGAAGTGAGTTCTAAACATCACGCCCAGAGTGTCCCGTCCAGTTTCTGTGAGATACCCATTCTCATCCTTTACAGATGACAGTGGGTTTGTCTTATTCATGGACATTGCTTTGCACAACCTCATTCCATTTGGCAGAGCTTCGATGGAGGTGCAATGCTGTCGCCAATTAGTTCTTTTGGCCTTGCGAACCGCCGTGTTATACCTCGTCAGCATGCTGTGATAGCCAGAAAAGTCTTTCCTGGCTTTTGCATCATTAAAGGCCTGTCGTGTTTCCTGACGTATTTTAGCTAGTTCAGGAGTCCACCATGGTACCTTTTTGCAAAAGGCCTTTTTCTCTGGGCAATTATCTTCCCATGCACCGATGGTGCCCACCTTGATTCTGTCCGCTTCAAATTCTATATCTAGTATGGAATTAAGCTTACCTTTAGGGCTCCCTAGATTTACTTTTAGGTCCCTCCTGTACGAGTCCCAATTTGTATGCCTTGGGTTTCTCCTTCGTCTAGTTTCGGCCTCTCCCGCCGTCCTAAACCTAAAGCATATATAATTATGATCAGACAGAGAGATTTCGTCCGATACATGCCAATTTTTAATGTGAGTCTTCTGATACAACACAGGTATTACAAAAAAACAGTTGGGCCTACAGTATTAAATTTTTCACAGTATAAGCCATCTTGTTGAACCGAAGTCATTATATCATATCAGACATTTTTAAATGTTTTATAATGTGCCACAGACAGACACACAAAAAACGCAGCAACACACGTCATAACGTATAACACCCCTCTTTTTCTGTGCCACAGACAGACACACAAAAAACACAGCAACTCACGTCATAACGTATAACACCCCTCTTTTTCTGTGCCACAGACAGACACACAAAAAACACAGCAACTCACGTCATAACGTATAACAACCCTCTTTTTCTGTGCCACAGACAGACACACAAAAAACACAGCAACACACGTCATAACGTATAACACCCCTCTTTTTCTGTGCCACAGACAGACACACAAAAAACACAGTAACACACGTCATAACGTATAACACCCCTCTTTTTCTGTGCCACAGACAGACACACAAAAAACACAGTAACACACGTCATAACGTATAACACCCCTCTTTTTCTGTGCCACAGACAGACACACAAAAAACACAGCAACACACGTCATAACGTATTACACGCCTCTTTTTCTGTGCCACAGACAGACACAACAGTAATAATAAAAAACTCGTGCAACAAGCTTTTCATCCAAGTTTGTTTATATCGCGACAAAGGTCCTCATCAGTAGGAAGTACCTCAGCTCAGACAGCTCCGCCTAGAAATGAGCCTGATAACACCAACTTAGGAAATCCACATTGTGAACCTAATGTACCCTGCCCCCCAACATGGCAAAGGGTGCCCGTAAATGACAACCCTAAGAAGCGCAAGATATCACCCAGCCCACCCCAAGATGCTGTCAAAACATCCAATAGGTTCAGCGAATTACCAATCGACCTAACTGAAAATGAACCTGACCAAAGAGTGAAGAAACCCAGCAAGACTCCACCTATCATCCTATACGGAATAGAAGACCTGAATAAACTAACTGAACTGCTAGAATCAGTTGCTGAAAGGGATCAATTCACTTATAAATGTGTCAACAGAAATCAACTTCGAGTAAGTAGCCTAGATGTTGTGGTATACAAGAAGCTGATATCTCTTGTTCGAGAAAATGGACTCATAGGCCACACTTTCAACACAAAGGACATGCGACCGTTTAAAGTGGTGATACGAAACCTCCATCCGTCCACACCCACAAGTATAATCAAGGAAGAAATAGAGGCAACGGGGAACACAGTTGTTGGGGAAATAATCAATGCCAAATTCGGCCCTGAGAAAAAATCTACCTCAACATTCTTTGTTAACCTAGCTGCAGGGCCATATAACAAAGCAGTGAAAGATCTCAGGTACATCTATCACCAGTCTAATGTCATTGAGGATCCAAAAAAAAAGAAATCGATTGTTTAATGCCAACGATGCCAACAGTACGGACATTCCAAGAATTATTGCATGCGTCCATATCGCTGTGTAAAATGTGGATTATCTCATAAGACCTCGGAGTGCCAAAAGCGTGATCGTCTTACCCCTGCAATGTGTGCTCTTTGCAATGGGCCTCATCCAGCAAATTACAAAGGATGTGAAGTTTATAAAGAAATACTGGCCCGAAGAACCAAAATGCCCTCACACCAAGTAGATATGACCCGGAAAGTTCCTAACAGTGGTCATGGAACTTCAACCAATATGCTTGGCAACACTACCAAGGAGAGAACCCAAAGTGTTAAACCTACCTTCGCTGAAGTGCTGCAGCAGAACAAAGAGCATACAGTTGAGATAAAGACCGGACCTAACCCAACTCTAGAACAGCTACTCCTTAAACAAACCGAAAAGTTTGAGTGCATCTTCCAACAAATGAGTACTCTTATAAGTCTCATCACCAAGCTCGTTGATCGTCTTACAAAATGAATGCACTAAGAATCCTTAATAAATAAAATAAATAAAACCGGCCAAGTGCGAGTCGGACTCGCGCACGAAGGGTTCCGTACCATTTTCGTTAAAAACGGCAAAAAATGACGTTTGTTGTATTGAAGCCCCCCTTAAATATTTATTTTATTTTGTTTTTAGTATTTGTTGTTGTAGCGGCAACAGATATACATCACCTGTAAAAATTTCAACTGTCTAGCTATCACGGTTCATGAGATACAGCCTGGTGACAGACAGACAGACAGACAGACAGACAGACAGACAGACAGACAGACAGACAGACGGACCGCGGAGTCTCAGTAATAGGGTTCCGTTTTTACCCTTTGGGTACGGAACCCTAAAAAGGAACCTTAATGGACTAGCCCCCAACAAACAAGAGGTCGAGCTTCTAATCTCTGAACATAAGATTGATATTCTTCTCGTAGCTGAAGCACATGGTACCTGCAACACAAATGTCAAATTCAAAGAACACCAATGCTATATGACAAACCACCCAGATGGCACTGGGCATGGAGGAACAGCGGTCATCGTCAACAAGAAGGTGAAATATCACTTAATGCCAGAATACAGAACTGAACACCTTCAGGCAACAACTATTGCCGTGGAGGATAGTACGGGCGACATTAACGTGTCGGCATTATATTGCCCCCCTAAACATAAAATAGACGAAAACATGTTTACACGATACTTCCACCAGCTCGGAAATCGTTTCATTGCGGGTGGTGACTGGAACGCTAAACATGTTAGCTGGGGCTCTAGACTCACTACAACGCGAGGAAGACAACTTAAAACAAGCATAGATAATAGTCACTTATTGGTATCCTTCACCTGTGAACCGACGTACTGGCCAACAGACTTTAACAAAATCCCGGACCTCCTTGACTTTTTTGTACTGAAAGGACTTCCAAGGCACTACCTCAAGCCTGAATCCTGCTACGACAGCTCCTCGGACCACACCCCAGTTATATTAACAATAAGCACTATGTTGATAGAATCCGAAACCGTAAATATGCTTACGTCAAGACACACCGACTGGGAATCCCTCAGGGATTACATTGACAACAACATACAACTGAATATACCATTGAAAACTCCAGATGACATAGAAGAGGCAACAAAATACATAACAACACTTATTCAGGAAGCTTGTTGGATCAATACCCCAGAGAAACAAATAAAAGATCGGCATTGTAACTATCCACTAAACATTAAAAATGCTCTACTCGATAAACGCAGACTTCGAAGAATTTGGCATCAAAGTAGGCTACCAGCGGATAAAACTGTATTTAATGAAGCCGCCGGAAAACTGAAAGAAATCCTACACGATTGGAACAATAAGACAATGGAAGACCAACTGGAGTCTTTAACAGCCACTGCATCGACAAACTATTCATTGTGGAAATTCACTAAAAACTATAACAGATCTCATAATGTTAGGCCTCCTCTTAAAACCGCATCAGGATGGGCGCGAACATCCCAGGAAAAGGTAGACGCATTTGCAAGGCACCTCGAAAACGTCTTCACACCAAATCCAGCCATAGACATGGAAAATGAGGAACTAGTTGATAGCGTCTTACAACAAGAATTTCAAATGTCGCCACCGCTGCGCCCTATTACAGTACGCGAAGTCTGGCGGGTTATCACGAAGCTTCATGATAAGAAAGCTCCCGGGTACGATCTCCTTACCAAAGAAATACTGAAACAACTACCCAAAAAAGCAATTGTGTTTCTTACATCACTCTTTAACGCGATCTTAAGAATTCAATACTTTCCGTTGGCATGGAAGGTATCCCAAATCATAATGATACACAAGATGGGTAAACCTCCTAACGAAGTATCTTCATACAGACCCATAAGCCTACTACCAATCCTTTCCAAAGTCTTTGAGAAGCTACTGATGTACAGAATATTACCAATTCTTAATAATGACAAAATTATTCCTGACCACCAATTTGGCTTCAGACAGGAGCATTCTACTACTGAACAAGTCCATCGGGTCTATGACAAGATAAGGAAAAGCCTAGAAGAAAAGCTATACTGCTCTTCAGTGTTTCTGGACATCCAACAGGCCTTCGATAGGGTTTGGCATAAGGGTCTGTTATACAAGCTGAAAATCAACCTTCCCCACCAGTACTACTCACTAATGAAATCCTATTTGTCGGAAAGAATATTTCAAGTAAAAGAAGGAGATGTGACATCGCGATTCTGTAATATAACTGCTGGAGTACCGCAAGGGTCGGTACTTGGACCGGTTTTGTACACGTTATACACTGCAGATCTCCCGCAGACTGATGAGGTTACTACAGCAACATTTGCTGATGACACCGCAATACTGGCGAGCCACACAGATCCCTTTATAGCCTCTCACATGCTGCAAGGGAGTCTCGATAAAATAACCACATGGCTACAAAGGTGGCGGATAAAGACGAGCGCAAGCAAATCGGTTCACGTCACATTTACGCTGCGAAAAGGTGACTGTCCACCTGTACACCTCGAGAATGTCACACTATCTCATCACGACAGTGTAAAATACCTAGGGTTACATCTCGACCGACGTTTGACGTGGAAGAGACATCTTAAGACCAAGAGACACGAACTTAATATCCGTTACAAGAACTTACACTGGATCATGGGACGAAACAGTAAACTGAGTACCGACAACAAACTTTTAATATATAAAGCGATCTTGAAGCCAGTGTGGCTTTATGGAATTCAACTTTGGAGCAGTGCCTGTAACTCAAGCATTAGCATCATACAGAGAATGCAGAATGCTATCTTGAGGTCAATTAGTGGCGTTCCGTGGTTTGTGACGAACGCTGAAATACACAATGAGTTATCAATGAGTACCGTCATGGACGAGATCAAGAACATCACAAAAAGATACCAGGAAAAACTGGAACGGCACCCTAACGATCTGGCTGTCGCAATGAAAACAAGAAGTTACCGGAAAAGACTTCAAAGGAAAGACATTGTGTAGTCCACCCACACCTGTGTGGACGTAAGCACGAATACGGAGTAGATGGCTCGCTGGAGTCACGCTCTTCCCGCAAATGTTTACCTTTAACTAATCCGCTAAAAGTCTAAAACTGATTGCGGATAAAAAGAAGAATAAAAAAAAAAAAAAAAAAAACAGACAGACACAAAAAACACAGCAACACACGTCATAACGTATAACATCCCTCTTTTTCTGTGCCACAGACAGACACACAAAAAACACAGCAACACACGTCATAACGTATAACACCCCTCTTTTTCTGTGCCACAGACACAGACACACAAAAAACACAGCAACACACGTCATAACGTATAACACCCCTCTTTTTCCGTGTGGGGTTAAAAAGAACGCAGACACACAAGTTAAGAGATACGTAAATAAATTATTTTCTCATAAATGGCCTATCGGAAACATTTGACCGAAGCACAAAGAGTAAGAAGCACGCAAGGAGACTTCGCAAGATCTTACCTGCAAAAGAATAAAAATTTCGGCCGTTAGATAAATTAAAAGTAGAAACAAATATAGCTTACTTGATTCCTTCTTCAAGATGCTTGGGGAAGAACACGTTTCTTTGTAGCCGCAACACGGGCTGGTCTCGGTTGAGTCTGGACTCCGAGCCGTGCCCGTATCGATGAACCAGCTTCTGCCAGTTCGCCCAGAACCTCCATGGGCAATGGTGAGGTTTTAGCTGGATTTCTGGAATGGTATACCACTTAAAACTTCTGATTTGCACTCGGTTAGAAAAAGTAAAAGAGAAATATTCTATTTTCATCGCAGGATATAGGTTTTGGCTCTAGAAATTGGGCTTTCAGAAAAGTTTTAGACCCCGCAAATTATCGACTTTTATTGGTCGGGCCTATATTAAATCTTAGGCTCGGCGCAAAAGGGACACTGACCACTGCCACGCTGTTAGACGTTAGGCGTCCTACGCATCGCTCGCGACACCATTGAGCACGACGACGCCTCAATGGTCACCGATGCTTTCTTATCGAAAATCCAATAACGTCCCGCTATTTGGGATTCACATTCTGATCTATATACAGCAATGGAAACGTGGCGGCTGCCGAAAACCGGTGGCTGTCGCGCACTTCTGCCACTATTACAAATGTGGCGGTAGCGTGCGACAGCCACTGGTTGGTGTGGTCGGTGGCCCATCTGCGCCGAGTCTTATAGGTTGAGTTTGTCTACATATACATTTTTCGGTTGTAATTTTTTGTTTTGTACTGGTTGTAACTTTTTTCGTCCCATTGCTGGGCAAAGTTCACCTCCATAGCCTTCCACTCTTCCCGGTGTGTTGTTGGTGAAACTAAAGAGATTTTTGTTATAAGCTTAAGAAGAAATGCGAGCGGAAAGCTTCGAGTGAAAAAACTTTCTTTAGTAAAAAGTCATAATTCGAGGTTTGGGTCTCGCCTATTTCCTTCTCCAGTATTGGACTAAAATATTTTCCATAAATTTAATAAAAATATATTTGTTGTGTTTCTATTTTTTTCATATACAGTTGTCTTTGTACACTAGGCCTCCTCAGATAGTAGTCTGTTGACTCTCTCTCTCTGACAGCGGAATTTTAAGCATGTTTTGAGGGTTCTAGTGCTTCTAAAAATACAAGTAAAATTTCACAATTTAAAAAACCCCCGACGCATTTATCTTGCGAAAACGCCCCGATTCAAACAGTAAAATGCCCATAACTTTTGAACGGCTGAACCAATTTTATTCAAATATAGCTAAGAACATTCTCGACAAAATTACCTTTCAAACAAAAAAAACTAAATTGAAATCGGTTCATCCGTTTAGGCGCTATGATGCCACAGACAGACACACAGATACACAGATACACAGCAACACACGTGAAACTTATAACACCCCTTCTTTTTCCGGCGGGGGTTAACAAATGTATCATCAAAACAAAAATGAAAACATAGATAGTCCGTTCATCCGTTTATGGAATATCTTTTAAATTGGTCCAATATTGAGGGAGGAAATAGGCGAGAAACAAAAATCGAATTATGACTTTTTACTTAGGACATTCAGTTGGACGTCTGCGACCGCATTTCCTCTTAAATGAAAGAAAACTGTATGCTTAGGTGGTTTGGTCATGTTGAGAGGAAGAATACAACTGACTAACAAAAGGTAAATCTTATTGTTGAAGTTCTTCAGAAAGGCCAGGTGGGCAGTAGGTACTCATAACCGGCGTGTAGGACTACATGTATGGAAATTGGGAAAATGGCGGCAGTTTATGTATGTATGTAAATCGTCCTTACCTAACAGCGGACTACACATCCACAACGCGAAGACATTCACCGCTAAACTCCGAGTACTCGGCTGCGAGAGCCCCAACTCCTCAGTCGCCAGCAACGCGTTCAGGAACCTTGCCGCTGTCACGTGGGACGGCACCTCTTCGGAGCTCATCTCCATCATGACAGCGGTGCGGGACATCAGGTAGATACAGGTCACGGGGTTCGAAGACACGGTCGATGAAGATGCTGTACTGCCTGATGAGCCTGGGTGCAGGAAACTGTTTCTAGATATTTATTAAAATTTAAAACTCGACGAAAGAAGACAGACAGGTTTCCTTTTAGATCTAAAGAGAACCCCATCATTCGGTCGCCACCATCAAGATTTTTGTGACGTTTTCTGAAATATATTTCTTCTTCTTCATCCCAGTCATAAAATTGCAATTTGGATGCAGTTTATGTACAACGACTGCAAGCGGACTGCGCAATCGGTTGGCAGTTTCGATAAGAAGTTAGCTGAGAACCAGAATTTCAATATTTAGAGATATTATGTGAACTGCACAAACACTGCATCCAAACTGCAATTTTGCTGCTGGCATTAAGAACAAAAATAATATTGATGATGGTGCCAGAATAATGGAGCTTATGATCAGAAAATGATAATGAAGTAATCAAACCTGGTAAAGGTGGTGATATAGCACTGGAGGAGCTTCCCCCACTGGTGATTGGCTCCGTGGTGCTGAACGAACCCGCTGCTATACTGCTGGACCCCGTCTGTGCAGAACAGCTGCTGAGGTTCGAGCCTGCAAGGCGTACTGCGTTTGAAAACAGCACAAGCGATTATATTTCTAAGATTATGGAAATAAAGGCCCTGCTCATAGCCTCTTTTACACGACTGCCGAAGGAGGGTAATGTGTTTATCAGTCTATGTATGTATGTTTGTTCCTATATGGCATCCCAGAGACCAAACACGTTGGCCGATTTTGATGATTCGTACGTCAATCGATTCTTCTCAACTCTGCCAGTGTCACTGGCTACGTTACAATTAGAAAATAGCGAATTTTGGGCGCCTTATGGTGGGGGGAAAAAAACCTTCCAAACCCATCGTGTGGGGTATCAAAATAAAGGGTTTGAAGAGATGATTTCAAAAATATATAATACTTATATATTTAAATGTACCTAATTCAAAAAAAAACTATCTAAAAAGTTATAAATAAAAAAAATTAAATCAAAAAACCCGACTGCTTCAAAAGCGAACTAAAAGGACGTAAACAAGGAGAAAATTATGCTGTGCAGGCGGAAGGTACACCAGATTTTGGTCAGCCAGCCCGCGAATATGTATCGTCCGACTGCACAGCATGATTTTCTCCTTGTTTACGTCTTTTAGTTCGCTTTTGAAGCAGTCGGGATTTTTGATTTTTTGATTTAACTGTTTTTTTGCGAGTTTGAATCTCTTACAATTTTCGTACAAGATTGGGCGGTAAAAATGCATCCAATTCTTGTTCTATGAAACACTGAAAAATTGCTTTTAATTATTGTCCTTTCCGTCGCTCATTTACACTAGTGCATGCAGTATCGTAAGGTTCTCAATTCCGGAACTGAGTTCCAATACTGGAGGTCTGATTCCGGCATTCCGGAACTGGTTCCGGAACTGGTATTTTTTTTAAGTTTTCTTTGAAAACATGATTATATTTATTTGGTTAAAGAGGGTAGATCGAAAATTTTTGATGTTAAGTCAGAAGCTGAATTCGGAAATCATATATTTAGGCTGGCCTTACACATACTGAATTCCTCTCTGAATCCAGACTCGGAATTCATATTATTAAATAAGAAAGCCCGGTAATGCATACAATTTCATTATGCCCCACACACATTCTGATTTTTTCAGATTAAGATTTACTCAGTTCGATCTGTAAGAATGACACTGTCGAGCGTGCTGAATTCATCATCATCATCATATCAGCTGAAAGACGTCCACTGCTGGACATAGGCCTCTCCCAAGCGACGCCACATTGACCGGTCCCGTGCGTCCCGCAACCAGCGGATCCCCGCAAGCTTCACCAGGTCATCGGTCCACCTGGCGGGAGGCCTTCCAACGCAACGTCTTCCGGTTCGCGGTCGCCACTCCAGAACCTTTCTGCCCCATCGTCCATCCGTTCTGCGAGCAATGTGCCCTGCCCACTGCCACTTAAGTTTGGCAATTCTTCGGGCTATGTCCTGAATTCAGGATCTTAATATTTAAAGATTATGATTTCATAACGCACGTTTTTATACATTTGAATACGCGAACACACACACGCCGGAATCAGATTATGAATAGATTCAATTAAGACTACGAGCGGTAACGGTTAGATGTGTTGAAGTTGTGATGTGGCGCGATGTCTCACACGGAAAATCTAATATTGTGCGTCGAAAGCCGCCCTTGTAAATACACATCCATTGAGGATTATCACAACAGGGAAAAAAAGATATAGTGTGGTTGTAAATATAAGGTCTTTAGTCTTATGAAATTGGCGTTTTGTCGTACTGGCCACTTTGATCTCAAATATCTCCTCTTTGTTTTGGAATGCCAATTTTAAATTTATACAACTATTTACTCATACTTTTGTGTTTGGAATACCTCAAACCAACCCTGGTCAGCGTACTATGCCCACGCCGAGATAGCACCTCCACACGTGCGAAGGGAAGTTGCGAGTGCAGTCGAGAAACAAAAGCAGGAGCGTGACACTAGACGGCCATTATTCGGTGCACAAATACCGACGCAATGGTAGAAAAGCAGACACAGCTGCCTGAAGACGGTCGTTCCCCTGTCAGGGGTCCCGGCCGACGCCCGCTGCAGACTTTGGCAGAATACTTTGCCCCACCAACACATTATATGCCTCCAAGCGAGCATCTTCCCGCAGGATCTAACGTTCCCTTGGCCTACATGGAAGTCCCTGAAACGCCTCAGCACACACGATGGGGTTACCTCGACGGAACAGCGGCAGGGTGTGCATGTGGTGCTGAATCGCAAAACATGGTCCACCTACTGTCCTGTCTTCTGTGCCCCAAAATATGCAACCAGTGTGATCTATGTGCTCCTAAAGATGACGCCGTGGAGCTAGCTAAGTTTTGGGCCAAACAAATTTGAAAGACTGTCGTGCCAGCGACACGAAAAAGAAGATAAGCCTTGTTGATTTCACGTTTTAAAATGTTTAATTAGTGTAAAAAGGGCGAAAGATGACCAAATATGTTTAATTTGTTACAAAAAAATATTAAAAGAATGATACAAATATAAATTATGTTTGATTTGAAAGAAAACTTTAAAATTTACCAGTTCCGGAATTCCGGAATCAGACCTCCAGTATTGGAACTCAGTTCCGGAATTGAGAACCTTACGATACAAGACATCGTTTACGTTATCACGAGTGAGTACTTTAAAAAACTCTGAATAAGCACACTGTGCCTAGAAACATTTAATAGCACACCATTCACAGGCTAGCTCTTTAATTAAAAATAAACTGTTTCATTAATGATTTTGTACGCAAGGTGTAATAGAAACAACGCAAAATATGAAAATGGGTTTTTGTAACAAACAACCCTGTGATTGCGAAAAAAAAACAACTGTCCCATAAGTCAGCTGAAGACTCGCGCGAGAGCCTGCGAGGATGATATGCTCTCAGTACTGAGTTCAATCATGAAGTATTCTGTACATTGAGTACAGCGTCTTCTCGGACTCTCGCGCAAGAGTTTACAGCCGGCACACATTGAGGTAATAATGTACTACGCACTATTAATAAAGGGGAATTTTTAACTGCACCTCTATTTAGAAATTTAAGCAAACAAAATATCTCCACTAATAACCTACTACAAAACAATATTACTCACCGTAAAACAAAAATACTGATTTGCACACAAATTATTCAATTAAATATAAAATAAATGTGAATTAGTCCAAGAGCGAGCGAAGCGAGCTCGGGAGCTTAGGGCACCCCGACACGGATAGGTTAGGTTCGAAGGAGATGACGGGAGCTGAAGTGAGCGAGCAAAGCGAGCGAACTCAGCTCCCGTCATCTCCTTCATGTTAGGTTACTTTAGACCCTGCAGACAGAAATAGGAGCCCTGCGCAGCGGGGCTCCGTCGACTTTGTTTCGTTTCCCCCCCTCCCTTAAAACTTAAATATTTTGTTGCACTCGAAGAATTATTAGATTTACTTTTAGTTAACAGATAGTTATTCAGTAAAACAGTTAAGCTTTAAAGATCTAGCAGTATAGTATAATTCATTTATTTGATGAGCAAATTTAGTGTGCAATTCAGTATTTTTGGTAGTAATTTCGAATATTTTGATTGAAAAAAGGGGAATTACAGTTAAAGTATTAAATACCACCCATTAATAAATACTAATACTTCACTACTTTATTTCAACTATTAATAAATTTTGAATTGGCGTGTGTGTATGACTAGATGTATGAATGTGTGTGAAGCAAAAGAAGTATGTAAGGATCGTAGCAGGTGGCGTTCTGTAGTTTCTGCCTACCCCCATGGGAAAAAGGCGTGAGTTTATGTATGTATGTAATAAATTTTGAAAAAGTGAAAATTCTAATGAAGCTTGTTAGGTATAAAGCTATGTCGCTTCTGTAGTCAGTCAGCAAATTAGTCTATATGAATGACAAGGTGTTGCAGAACGTTGTACGAAACGCGTAAGCGCCATGAAAATCACGGCGCTTCCGTCTTTTTGGTCGCGAGAAAACTACACCTTAAAAGCGCTCTAGCGCTGCATGTTTATATTGTTTTGTTAGACGACTAATTATTGTTTCAGCGCTGCAGCGAATTTTTAGTTTAAACTCTTCTCAAAATTGACAAAATAGAGCATGTATTTTGCTTAGGACAGCTTCTCTAGTACGTAGTACATATTATCTCAATGCCGGCACATTTATGTTTGCATAATTCGACAAAATGCCTATTGACAAACAACAGATTTTTTTTAGCCATCTCAGGCTTATTACAATGACCTATTTTTAGGTTTTGCGTTGTTTCTTTTACCTAAGAAAATAAAATAGACTTCCTTATTTGTATTATTACCCATAACACTCTTCTCCAGCGAGTCCGAACTGTTGCTCTCCTTCGAGTCAGGCTGAAGAGGTTTGTGAGGGTCATGTTTATCCCAGTCGCTGTGGCGGCCAAGAGGACTGAACGATAAGTGTGGCAGTCTTTGAGACACGGAGTACAAATGTGCGTTCACCTCAGCTTGCAGCTTCTGGCTTTGAACGCTGTAGTATTCTTCGCGCGATCTGAATTCACTGTGGAAATAAAAATAATTGAAGAATGACAAATAATAGTGCGTATTTATTGCTTTGGGATTATCGTCATCATTTTAGCTGAAAGACGCCCTCTGCTAAACATGTATAGGAGGCCTTTCCCAAGCATCACCACATTGACCAATAACATGCGTCTAGCTTCCAGGCCCAGCGGATTCCCGCAACCTTAACCAGGTCACAGATAATACTACAGACCAGCAGGCTTATTACGTATGAAACAGCAATTAGCAATATTTGCGCAGAGATTGTACAATCATCGCGCGATTATCGCTTTACGTCAAAAAATTTGAAGGTTTATTTTTGCGAAATGATTGCTCTGCAATCGCGAATCCACATTATATATGAGCTATAGCCACACCATAATAATTTTACGACAGCATTGCTAACAATAAAAATCTGCTAACTGAAATGTGCATTTATTGCAAAGTGATCGCGATCATTTCGTATTACGTCTGGTTTTTAACAGCAGAGCGACTGCCATCGGCGAGCAAATGTGGCTGTCAAATTGCGATAACTTTTTCCTTTGTTGTTGGTCGATTGCCAATCGTTCGCTGATGGCTGAGTAAGTATAGCAGTTTTTGAGTTTTTGACGGTTTTTTTCGTGTGTTATTTTGTAGCTACTTTAATTAGCCTTACATTAGAATAATAATATAAAAGTATATATTGAATTAACAAATTCCTAGTGAATATTGTAATGACAAATTGGTGTTGTTTTGTGTCTCTAATGTCTACGCAACTGGACTATTTGTTGAATCATTGAAACAGACGTGATCTCGGTAAAGTGGAGGTTTTTTTTATACTGTAGTGTTGGCTACCTCAGCGAAGTTTATTTATGTTTACTACTAAATACTTACAAACACATTAGAATGTGAAAAGTCCGCAATATGTATCTTCTATTATATTATTTTTTTATATGGCAAGCACCGATGTCGAATATTCTGCCAATGTCTAAAGTAAATTGGAAAAAAACTATTTTACGTTTCATAGCTTAAATACGAGATGATGTAGTTTCTTTAGTGATGTCCTAAAGCGTTATCGATTCGATTTATTATAAAAATCTTCAATTTGAAGAAATATTAATGGATTTTACACATTGACATTTTAGTCATCCAATTTTTCAAATCAATTATTATATTATGTAAATAAAATGAAAATATCCAATTTTCACTGCCATATTTACTTTACACAAACACTTTACATCTGCGAATATTAATTTATCGGAATATTAAAATAGGTCTTTATTGATAAATAATATATACAACTGAATATTTCTAATCTTATGACTAATAACAAAACAAAATTACATACAAAGGGGAGAAGGAAAAGGGCTCATTGCGCATCAAAAAATTCGTCCACATCGATGTCAATGGGAAACGTGCCCAGAACGCTGGCAGCATTGCCACGTTGAATGGCAATGCTGATCCTCTGGCTGAAGAAAAGGCCAGCCCTCTGGTCACGTGAACAGTCGACTAACCGTTTACTTATGTCTCGAAAAACTCGGTGAGCACTCGGACCCCATGGACCTAATGTCTCAACCCCAAACGGCTCAAACATATAATTGCCAATAAAGTTGTTATATTTGCGCCGTTTGAGGTTTTCTGCACCAGCAGCAGCCGCCCCAGCACAGCCCGCCGTGCTAAGAAGATGGGATGGCGCAAGGGTATCGACACATGTTGCATCCCACACCAAAGGCCTACCCAACTTCCAAGGCATTATGGTCATCCCGTCCGGTCTCTTCCCATCGTCGCGTGCTAAGCCATTGGGTTCTAAAACAGCTGGCACCCCGGCGGTAACAAGAGCTCGACGTATGATGTCATTAATGCTGGCGTGCCGTGCTATCCGACCAGCGCTCCTACTGCAGGATAGGCCATGGTGTCCGAGGCGGTCGACTGCTTCACCACATTGACAACGATGTGGAGCTCCGCTGGGAGAGCCTAGGCGCAGACATGTAGCGATCCGGAAAGTAGTGTCACTCAACATTGTACCTAAGTTGGGTGACGGTAAAGCCTGTAGCCAGAGGCCCGACTCCCATTCACCCACAGCCAGTAAGCGAGCACGCTCAGCAGTATTGGTGGACGTATTTATGAGTTTATTCCGTACCAATCTGCAGAGCGGCTCATCCCACTGTCTTTGGGAAGATGGGTTTTCGGGCAACGCCGTATTCGGGCAAGCCACTTTCCAGGCGCACACTGCGTCGGTCGAGCACGGCACTTCACAGTTAACCAGTGACAGGGATAAAATTTTAGTGGTTAACGTTTCAGTGCTGTGGACCGAAGACAGGAACGCCGGTAGGCTTATACTAGAAATTTTGCGGATGCCGAGCCCACCGAAGCGAATGGGTAGCGTGGCTTGCGTCCAGGCTCGGTCATCCAAGGCCACATTTAAGATAGATGACAGAGTGCATCGAATAATTTCGTCAATTTTTTCCAGGAGAAGTGGCTGCTTCCATAAAGGGGAAGAGCGGAGAAAATACATAAAATTTGGTCCAAAACAGCAATACCTAATGAGGGTAAAAGCCGAATGAAGGTTAATTTTTGATAGTCTATCCGAAATATCATTAAAATGGTTAATTTTGCCATCAATGAATGAAGAAAAACTGTCTGCCAAAATTGGGGAACCTAGGAGGTGCAGTGAACTTTTATCTAAAATTTTGATGTCCGGGGCTATTGCATGAAATTTCTGTAGGGTCGGTTGTCTGTCGGTACTGTCACAAAGAAAAATTTCACATTTGGAGTAGTTCAGGTCTAGGCCGATGGATTTAAAGTGCTCTTTCAGGAATTGGAAATCTGCTAAAACGGTGTCTACGTCACCTCCTAGTGTTCCATCATCCAAATACCATACGTTAAATTTTGAATTTAGTTTTTGAATGATCGGATGAATAGCCAGACTGAAAATGACTGGCCCGAGAGGGTCACCTTGTTGGCAACCAACTGAAGATTCCAAAACATTGTCTTTGTATAATAATTTTGATGCGTGCCTATAGCACTGCCACAAAAAGCCGAAAATTTCTGGTAACTCTTTTTTTGCTTCAGCCAACAAAGTGTCCCTGTTGACGGAATTAAAGGCGTTTTTAACGTCAACCTTGAGGATGACCTCACCCTTACCGGAATTCAAAAAAGTGGAAAGGGCATGTACGGCAGCCTCACAACCCCCTCTGGAACCAAAGCCAAGCTGTAGGGGCTGGAATTTAGTAGTTAGAGTTTTACTATACAGTTTACAGCATATTTTGGCTGCCATACGCCTGTAGGTGCAACCGACGGCAATTGGACGAATACCGCCGTCCCTCTTGCGCAGGGCACATAAGTTGGCCCCGTATAAGACATCGACGACGGCATCGTTCACACCGCCGGAGAGCATTAGGTAGACTAGAGCCGCAAGCTCCTTCAAAAGAGACTCACCAGCGTCCCCGGCGCCTGAACTTAAAAGGTCTTTTAAATGTTGAGGAGTCAGGCCGTCGAGGCCGCCAGCGGAACCGCTTCGGAAGGAGCTCACGGCTGCAATCAACTGGGGGGCTGAAACCTGTAGAATGGATGAATTGAGTTCGGGGGTGTTGGGTGGGTCGGGAAAGGTGAGATCATCCGCAGGCGCTGGATGTTTACTCTCCAAGGCTGAAATTGTTTCTGGAGAGTAAGGCGCCACCACATCACTACTGAACAATAGCCTGGCCGCTCCCCTAATGTCACCTTCACTTAATTTGGATTCTACATGTGAACACACACCTTTCTGGGAAGGGTGATAGAATGCTGGTAATTTTGAATTTAAAAGAAGGGTCGAATCGTTACAATTGTCTTTAATTTGGGTCGTTAGTGTTTTTTTTATAGCCAAATTTTTCTGGACATGCAGAATCCTATAAGGGAAGGTGAGCAATTCCTCCCAGGCACTTAGTGAGTTCTCCTGGGTCGCAAGACGGACGCATCGCGCCAGACTAAGCGCGACAGACCGTCTCGCGCCCCGGGGAATTCTCTTTAAAATCGGTGTAGAGTTTTTTAATTTCGTAAGGGTTTTCCAAAGCGTTTCGGTTTGTATTTGTGGTGTCTGCACAGCTGGGGGGCACGAAGGTACACTATGGGGTTTGTGTACTTTACCATAGTGGATCCGTAGCCCCCGTTCGCCCTTAAAAAAACGTGCCTGAGAGCAATGGGGACATCTCACCAGCTGAATATCAAGTGATGTAGCAGGTTGACTGCTACAGTTTCCGGTATCGCTACAGCCGGCGCTTAACATAAAAATTAAATTTCACTTACCAATATTATTAAAACACTATTTACACACTATCACTAATAAAATAACTAGAAAACTAAATAACACAAAAAAACAATGTCCAAATTGAGTGACGGAACTTGGCACTTATGACAGCAGCGGCACGGCGCAGTCGCGGTACGGGCTTAGGGCGCCCGCCGTGCAGGGAGGGTGCAGGGGGCGCATCCTTCGCAACCGTTGTCTTGGTGAATTGTAGCGTCGCGTCGTACGTTTTGACAAGGCATATCATAAAAAATAATCGTATATCACTTGTTGCATGCAATGGTACTGCCTGTTCCAATATTCTGAACCGATCGACGAATAGTAGCGCACACACTTGTGCACTATAATAACTCCCGCGTCGATATCCGGTCACCATTGAGATTGGCCGCCGTGGCCGAAATGGCTGCAGACAATGATGTATGTTCGGATAAACTCTGAATCCGTTTTATATTATTTCAAATATTAAATAATTTTGGTCAGCGTGAAAAAATGTGTTGCTGACAGTTGCTATCAACGGAATATTAGAATATTATGTTCTAAATAGTAATCAAATTGACCATTGTAAAAAACAGCCTACACGAAGTGTTGCTCTTTCATAAGCTGGTTAATTCTTCAAACGATACATTTTATAAATCACCGGACGGATAAAATAGCTTCTGTTAAAAATGACTAACAAAAAAAAGACTTTACTAAGGCCTCAGTAGCCAGGTCACTAAATTGATCGCGCAGTAATTGTACAATTATTGCTACTTGCTGTTCCTTACGTAATAAGCCCGCAGGTCATCAACATCGTCATGCTTTGGGATAGGATTATAATCTGTTATAGGAGAGACCAGTTATAAAAGTAACACGGGTTGAACATAACAAATGAATTTCTGAACAAATTATGTTTGCTGCACTGACCCCTACCCTACCTCAGTTGCGCTCAGGGCGCTGTGTTGTTTTGGCGGTAACGGGGTGGTGCCTCAAAAATACCTTCAAAATAAGTTATGACCCTTTTTACCCGACTGCCGAAGGAGGGTAATGTGTTTATCAGTCTATGTATGTATGTAATGTATGTATGTTTGTTCCTATATGGCGTTCTAGAGACCAAACGCGTTGGCCGATTTTGATGATTCGTATGTCAATCGATAGTGTCACTGGCTACATTAACATTGCAAAATAGAAAAAGGCGCCATATTGTGGGGGCCCAAATTAATATTTTTCTTCCAAACCGGTCGTGTGGGGTATCAAAATGAAGGTTTTTAAGAGGTGATTACAAAAATATATCATACTTATATGTATAAATGTAGGTATTAGAAAAAAAAATAACTAAAAAGTTGTAAATAAAAAAATAAATAACAATAAACCCGACTGCTTAAAAAGCCAACTAAAATTTTGTTTTCAACTGTTGTTGTTGAGTATGATAGGTTTAATTTCGCGTGTTAACCCTCAGTTTCCCAGCTCAAAATTATCGGAGAATAAATGTGAGAAATTGTCAAGCACGCGTTATCTGCTGTGATTGGCTGTTGAAAATTAATTCAACCAATCACAGCAGTTATACGTGTTTGACAATTTGTCACATTAATTCTCCGATAATTTTAAGCTGGGAAACTGGGGGTAAGTGTCATTAAAGTAGCTAGCAGTAGGGGTAGTAGTAACTTCTATATTCGTTTCTCTTTTTTTTCATATATTCGTTATAAGCATATATTTGTCATATTCTGTAAAATTTGAAGATAGGGATGACAGCATATTTTATTGTGTTTTATAAAGTAATACCTTCAGATATATTTTCTTATTGTAGAATGCCGATTATACATATGTCATGGACCAAGTGATTAATCATTGCACTATGTATAATGAATACTTATGTAAACTTCTATATTTATAACATTGTCTGGTCACTATGAATATTTCTACGTAACGGTTGGGTAATTTGATAATTATGGTCAATGGATTAGTCCAAGAGCGAGCGAAGTGAGCTCGGTAGCTTACGGCACCCCGACACGAACTGAACCTAAACACCCCGGTTCGAAAGAGATGATAGGAGCTGAATTGAGTGAGCAAAGCGAGCGAACTCAGCTCTTCATCTGAGATTTGAATAGGTACAGTGGTTTTTACAGATGAGAGTAATTTTTTTTAGTGTTATTATCAACAGTGATAAAGTCTAAAAGGCTGATTTCAAATAAATATGTTGTTTATGAAAGTAAATTTGTTTTTATTTATACAATGTTACAACCGTCCCCTTACAACAAACCGGAAGGATAGGATGATGTTTGTATCATTTTTAGGGTTCCGTAGCCAAATGGCAAAAAACGGAACCCTTATAGATTCGTCATGTCTATCTGTCTGTCTGTCTGTCTGTCTGTCTGTCTGTCCGTCCGTATGTCACAGCCACTTTATTCCAAAACTATAAGAACTATGCTGTTGAAACTTGGTAAGTAGATGTATTCTGTAAACCGCATTAAGATTTTCACACAAAAATAAAAATAAAACAATAAATTTTGGGGGTTCCCATACTTGAAACTAAAACAAAAAATATTTTTTTTCATCAGACCCATACGTGTGGGGTATCTATGGATAGGTCTTCAAAAATGATATTGAGGTTTTTAATATCATTTTTTTCTAAACTGAATAGTTTGCGCGAGAGACTCTTCCAAAGTGGTAAATTGTGTGTGTCCCCCCCTGTAACTTCTAAAATAAGAGAATGATAAAACTAAAAAAAATATTTGATGTACATTACTATGTAAACTACCAGCGAAAATTGGTTTGAACGAGATCTAGTAAGTAGTTTTTTTTTAATACGTCATAAATCGTAAACCGCAATTTACCAAGTACGGAACCCTTCGTGCGCGAGTCCGACTCGCACTTGGCCGGTTTTTTATTTGGTTGTTTTGCTTTGCTTACATTTAAGCTGGTGCTAAAAGATAGATAAAAGACCAATATAACGTGTGTACTAATTACATTTTTGATATTCGTAAAGCTCTGTGAGATATTACGAGAAAATTGCAAATTGTTACGTTCATCCCCGGTCTCCTCTATATCTACACTATTTTTAAAAAAACGTTTACATAAGTTGGTTTAAGTTTTCTTACGTACTTGTATTGATATTCAGCTTGCATAGGATATCCACGCCTTGAATAATCCACAGGGATTATTGTAATATAATTTCCACTATTTTGCACATTCGGATTTTCTCCGTACGCCCCCATATCAGATTGATGTTCCATTTAGGTAAGTATTACTATAAAAAATATTTATTCACTGAAAAACCATTTTCCTAAACAATGACTTCCGGCAAGACAGGATATCGATCGCCCCTTCGCGCCCTTACGTTGTGTTGCCATAGCGAACTGCGAATATAAAAAAGAAACTTAAGCTGCAAAAATAAAAATGTATACCTGTTTAGATTTTAAATTAATATTTTCTGAACAATTTAGCATAAGTTATATATATGATTCTTAAAGTATATCAATCAAGGTTTCGTTTTATATCTAAATGTGCTACGAAAATGCGTCCAGTGTCGTGTAACAAAACGTAATATGTCCGATTCCATAATCCATTCGTTCAATTTACTGTCACATAATCCGATGAACTGTGTTTGAGAGTTTTTGGCGGGATTTTTTCGAGTGAAGTTCAGCGGCTGTTAATATTATTTGCAAATTGATTCCTAGTGGATATTGTGATATAAAATTGGTGTAGTTTTGTGTCTCAACTGTCTACGCAACTGGACAATATGTGAAATCATTGACAGAAGCGATCTCAGGATAGTAGAGCGGAGAATTTTATTGTAGTATTGACTACCTCCGCAAAGCTTACTGGGAAGGCTGACTCGTTACAATTTGCTGCCAAATACTCCAAAAAACATTAGAATCTGTTACACCCGTATTCTAATGCATACTCAAGAATGTTAAAATTGCACTGAAGACGAGGCGGTATGGTCCAAGACCTTAGCCTGCCCGAAAAGGGCGAAAAAAAAAAAAAAAAAACTGTGTTTGACAATGACAGCTACGTACGTCAGCGACACTACAGCTGTGTAAGTAAATACGTGTTTATTTTGATATGAAAATCAATTTCTTTTCGCCCGTTGTTATAGATCCAACGCAATTATTTGCCTGCTCCAGCCGACCTTCGTGTTGCTGTGTGCGCAATACATATTTTCATCAGTAAAAGTTACTTATAAGCTGAAAAATTAACAACAAACAAGTGCTCAGTGATAGTGATCAACACTGCGTGCTAGTGGCGGTAAATACGTGAAATTTTAGTCGCTTGTACAGATTGTCGTATCATCTATTCATAACCAATCACCTAATCAATCTTCCTTCCTTTATCAGCAGGTAAACATCAAGTGCTAGATAGCGCACTTCGTAAACCGGATGGAGGAACAATTAAAGCAGTACCGGGCTGTACGACGCCGTCAAGCGCTTATAGACACCGCCAAAGAGCAGTATGAGAAGTCGAAGGCAAAGCTAATAAGTTTAGTAGTACCAAAAGGAATTTTTGAAGAGGAAATGGATAAACAAGAAGAACATGCCTTGCTCGTAAGTAGTTCACCTTGTAGCTTTTTTCTAGGATGTTAGTATGAGCAATCTTTAACCTTGAACAAATATAAACAATCACAATGCAATTAGTTAGCAGAATGATTGATGCAGATCATCAATTTTTATGGCATTTTTACAAGCTTTTTATTAACTTGCAATGTATGTATGTTCGGGTCAAATCTTGCAACTTAATTTTAAAGCAGTTATCCTAACCGATTAAGATGAAATTTTGCATACAGGTTTTGTTTGGATGACAATGCACGGTAAGCTAAAATTCATTCATTATAAAAACGTAAAGTGTTTATTATACAATGTGTCCAGGCTTGTAGTAATAAAACTTTAAGGCCTCAAAAAAAAACTTAATTATACCCTCAAAGATGGGGTGTCCTGACTTATTATGATATCCACAATAGTCTAACAACCGTAACTTTGGACCTAGGTCTCTCACAGGCATACATTTAATGTTAATTTTATGGCTATAGCAAAGATAATCTGAAAAAGGATTGAACTAACACACAAGATATTTTTGTATTGAGCCATAAAAGTCAATTTAAAATAAATTTCACAAGATAATTTTGCATATTTTTTAATTCTGCCGTATCTTTAGGTTTTAACACATAATACCTTTAATGGGTTTTTTAGGGTTCCGTACCCAAAGGGTGAAAACGGGTCCCTATTATTAAGACTCCGCGGTCTGTCTGTCTGTCTGTCACCAGGCTGTATCTCATGAACCGTGATAGCTAGACAGTTGAAATTTTCACAGATGATGTATTTCTGTTGCCGCTATAACAACAAATACTTAAAACAGAATAATATAAATATTTAAGTGGGGCTCCCATACAACAAACGTGTTTTGTTTGCCGTTTTTTGCGATAATGGTACGGAACCCTTCGTGTGCGAATTCGACTCACACTTAGCCAGTTTTTTTTATATGGTTGTATGTGCAAGGTAATGGTTGTTAGACTATATGGATATAGTAATATAATAAGTAAGTGTTAGGGTTGTTATTTATAATTCAAATAATATATACAATTGAAAATTTCTAATCTTATGACTAATAACAAAACAAACTTACATACAAAAGGGAGAAGGAAAAGGGCTCATTGCGCATCAAAATATTCGTCCAATAAGTAAGTCAGGTAAAATTGCTCTATCTTTCAGGGTGTGTTTAGTGATTGCAGTCCTCATGTGGGGTATATTTATCGATAAAATTAAAGTTTTATTACTACAAGCCCCAACACTTTGTATAAGTTGCAGATGAATATTCCAATACATAATTCTTGAGCAGCATTCTGATTTATAATTAGTAAACCGAAAAACTTATATTCTAAATCCGAAATTATTATACCTATTACAGATGGAAAATGAAGCACCTCCACCTTTAGGGAAAAGACCAATTCAACCGATAGAAGAACTTGACGATATAGATATTGAATCTGAAATGAGTCAATTGGAGTCATTAGATGATAAAGATTTACCGCCATGTACACCTTGCCTCTACAAGTGGATATTGTACTTCATAGTATGGGGAGCAGTCTGGGGAATCTTCCTGTATCTACAATTTGGAGCGGTATACTTTGTGGTATCAATCTTAATAGGCATTTATCTCAACACTCGCACCGGACCGAAGAGGAAGGGAGAAGTCTCAGCGTATAGTGTGTTTAACCGACATTGTGCGAGTATTGAGGGAACGATAAACCCAGAGCAGTTCGAGAGGGAGATACGATATGGCATGGGCACCACTAGAAGTTTTTAATTGTTATTATGAGATACAAAAATAAAATAAAAATGTAAATATTATTAATTCAACTACAGACCGGGCGGCGTGGCAAGGGATTTAAATTTTTACTAATGGATATTCAAACGTATCAATATAGAAATACGACATAAATTGCTGTGCTTTACAATGATGCCGTGGTACGAAAGGGATTTCAATGCACAGCATTGAAAGACACGCCACGGGCTCCCGCGGCGGGATGCCGTGGTGGACTGCGGCAGGCAACGGCATGCCGAGGACGCCTGCGCTCGTTGTGACATACCGCGGGGTGAGGCGGGTGATGCGAGACCCATTTATTCGCGACCCAGACAGACATCGGGCCCCGTCACTTTTGCTGACATATCTTTGAGGCGCGCGTGGAAGACTACGCGCCATCGACTCGGGCGTGGTCCTTATCGGACGGCGAGCTACCCATTACTCGACGTCCGCAAACCCGCGCCTACGTTGGCCGGGAATCGGCTTGCGACGCCCAGGTAGCTAGGGGCGTGAGAGCGTCTCTGTTGCGTCTCCCTCACGCGTTCCACCTCCTCCTTCGCGAGCATTTCTGCTTTGCAGAAGGAGGAGACAGCTTCTCATGCCCTCTCGTTCCGTACCTGAACTAGGGCCGGACGTGAGAGGTCGCCACCGCTGATCGCCTCCACAAAGTCACGGCGTTGCATCACCCAAGCGGGGCAGACCTCCACCGTGTCCTCAGGGCGATCCATACAATGGTAACACCCGGGCGTTTCCTCCCGCCTTATCCTAAACAGGAACCGCCCGAAACAGCCGTACCACATCATCTGCCTAGCCTTTTCCCAACTATGTTGGGCTTGCAGTCTAACCGGATTAATTTGAATACCAATATTTTATTACATGGACCCACTGCCTATCTGACCCCCACAACCCAGTAACTGGGGTAACACAATACCTCTTGGCTAGACTGGTGTCAATGTCAGGCTCTGTACCCGTAACGACTGTCAAAGATTTTCAAATGACAGTCGGGAACGGAAGAAACTCGCTATGTAAAGATGGTCACCCATCCACGGACCGACCTCGGCAAGCGTTGCTTAACCTTGAAGATCGATCTGTGCGGCTGCTATTATTTAGGCACAAGCTCACATGTCTTCGAATTTTTGGTTCTAAGACATGCCGTTTTCCTCACGATGTTTTCCTTCACCGTTTTGAGAGCACTGGTGATGAAATAATTTACACAAAGTAAAGCGCCTGCCTGGACTCGACCCACGGGCACGACCTACAACTTCGTACCACTGGGCCGCCACTGCTCTCATATCTCAGTGTTACCAGTTAAACCTTCAACTGTCCATTTCCAGACACAATAGAAATTACCATTGTTCTAATCCGATTCGGTCTGATGGACAGATGACCGAAAAATGTAAGTAGTTAGGTGGTCTTGCATTATTTATGTACCTATGTGAATTTATTCAAATTTTAAATATTTTATCAAAGTTATCAATGAACGAAAGCTTAACTCAACATAGTTAGGTTAAAGCTGGGCAGACTATATTAAATCAAGGCATTAATGGTTAAGATGGTGCTTAAGCCGTAAAAATATATGTAAACTCAAAATAGCAGACTTGTATCTATACCCACACATTCCAGAGAGAAAAGCCTACTTCATATGCACATACCATTAAGGAACATAAATCATACAATTATGAATATGGCTGGGATCCTTGAAGGACCCAGCTCAGAACTGCGTCAGACTTAAGTCATTACTGACTGAAAAAACAATGACATTAGCACCTTTATATAAAAATCTCGATGCTGTTTGGCGACTGTTCTAATTAAAACTAGCTGACCCGGTGAACTTACTGTAGGTACCACCAAAACAATTTAATTTTCTAATCATATTAACCTTGTCATGATCAGTGGCGGATTTGTCCTTGAGCGCAGTAGGCCCGGGCCAAGGGCGGATCCAGGATTTTTTTCTGGGAGGGGCGGACGGGCAAAAAAATCAACAATAACCGTCAGAAATAAACTTGAAGTATCATACTTCATGTTTATTTCTTCAAGTTCAAATATGTATAGGAAGGTTTATGAAAGACAAGAGTTTCACTCATGTTCTTTCTGTTCATCATCATCATCATATCAGCCGGAAGACGTCCACTGCTGGACATAGGGCTCCCCCAAGCGTCGACACATTGATCGGTCCCGTACGTCCCGCATCCAGCGGATCCCCGCAACCTTCACCAGGTCATTGGTCCACCTGGTGGGAGGCATCCCAACGCAACATCTTCCCATCTGCCATCTGTTCTGCGAGCAATGTGCCCTGCCCACTGCCACTTCAGTTTGGCAATTCTTCGGGCTATGTCGGTAACCCTAGTTCTCTTGCGGATCTTTACATTTCTGATTCAATCACGCAAGGACTCTCCGAGCCTGGCCCTCTCCATTGCCCTTTGGGTGACTGTATGCTTCCTGATGAGGCCCATTGTGAGCGATCATAGGTTCGTCTTGAGTAACTTAACACACACTGTGTGTTGACCAACTTAACACGTGTGTGTTAAGTTGGATGCCGCGCAGCTTCCCAAATGCTGCCCGGCCGAGTAGGATTCCACGGTTGACCTCTTTCTCGAGGTTGGACCTGCCTAGATGGACCGTCTGTCCCAGGTAGACATGGGCGCCCACAGCTTCGGCTGTGGAGCCGCCGACCTTGATAGGAGTGGGTGCGACATGGGCTTTCAACATCACCTTGGTTTGTCCATGTTCATGTTTGGACCCATTCTTTTGGAAGCTCTACTGAGGTCATCGAGCGTTGTACTGAGGTTCTCTATGGTCTCCATGACAGCTTTACCATCGGTGAACCGAAGGAGAGTGATGTGCTCGCCATTGAAGTTGATGCCAAGCCCTCTCCAGTCCAGAACATTGAAGATATCCTCCAGTGCAGCGGTGAATAGTTTTGTTCTGTTATTTTATTCATATATTTTAACAACTCTGATAATTTGATTTGCTTCTAAGTATGTACTGTGATGGAATCTCCAACTCTCTCACAGTACACAAAATACCGTCTGGGGGGAGATGTGCCCTCGTGCCCCCCCCTCCCAACTCCGCCCTTGGCCCGGGCCTAGGGCGGCCAATCGTGGCAAAAATTACACTGATGATAACAATAAATTCATGGGCGCCGGAAGGTGGAAAATGAGAAGCACAGTTTTCAAATAAAGTAGGTACACATAGATATAAAAAGTACCCGAAGCGAGAAATGCTAAAATTTTCGAGATCGCTCGCTCTTGCATCTTCCTTCAATAGTTTTTTCTATATGTTTATGAATAAGCCCGTCTTCATCACGCTCCGGCCAGAAATTGGCCCGCATGAATACATGCGCACCCCGTCAACCTTTGTGATCGTATTGACCGTATATACTCTCTCTCTCTCTCTTTATTTCAATAAAAGGCGACAAAGTAAATTCATATTATGTAGCGTATTACATAAGAATTATTATACGTATATACACTGGAATCTGAGAAAGGGGCGGCTGGCGGCCTAGGGCGGCCAAGACTGCAAATCCGCCATTGGTCTTGACAATTACATACACAACAATTACAATTACCCAAATAGGTGCAGCCGTTCTGAAGTGATGCGCACATTCGACAATCGATTTTTTCTAGAGAATTTGAATTTCGAATGTGCTAATGAGTTGCTAATCACATCCTGAGATTGTCTATACCAATATTATAAAGAGGAAAGATTTTTTTTTGTACCGAATAGGCTCCGAAACTACTGGACCGATTTAAAAAATTCTTTCACCAATAGAAAGCTACATTATTCCTGGTGGGGTGGTCCACCGGAGCGAAGCCGCGGGGCACAGCTAGTTATAAATAAAGCCATAGATTTAGCACTCAATATCATTTATAATATCGACGTTGTTGTGCCTGTTTCTATGTATTTTGACTCTATTTACTAAGTGTATATTTATTGAATGAATATTCATAGTTCTTGATGTAATCTCACAGATTACTTATTTATTAGTTACTTACTTAGGTAATGTCAGTAAAAAGATGATACATTTTAATAAAGTCGATTTTAAAATCATAAGAAGTACCTTTAATACTTACAGCGGATCTTTGTGTCTCTGAATTGGCTGCAAGACCCTGCGCAGTAGCTATTTTTTTGTCAATAATGAAGGTGAAGATAGCATTGCATAACTGCCTCTTTCACCACTCGCTTAAGTTTGTCGCATCGTCCTATCTAGCTTACTCTATGCAGTATATTCGATGACAAATCGCCAACTTCAGAAACACAAAGATCCGCTGTGACTATTATATCAGTTTTATTTCACTGAACCGAGTATTTTGGACCCAACAATCAGGATCTGTTTTTTTACGGTCAAATGTGATGAAGAGGTACCTATCAGGCGGCGAGGATGTGAAGCGGAATCTTTTAACCTGTGCGCGGATGTTCGAGGCATGCTGGTTGCAGACATTTTTCCCTCCCTAGCATCCCTCACACACGTCCCTCGCAAACAAAAAACAGAAAAATACAAATACTTAGTTCCGCTAGGCCTTTTCCACCAGAACTTATAGCAGGCTTGCATTGATTTTTGTCCTCACGAACCGCCTAGTCATCTGCAGACATCTGTTGGAAACGCACCCTTAAGGAGCACTTTGACACATCACTATACTCCATTTAAAATAACATTAGACATGTTTACAACTCTTTTTACAGTCCCTTCAACCGATTTTAACTTCTATCCCATAAACATATGGGCGACTAAAAAAGCATACCTACAGCTATTATTTGTCGTATTACCAACGCAATAGAAGTCAAAATCGGTTGAACGGGCTGTAAAATGGGCTTATTTTCATGTCTTATGCTAACGCAAACTGAGTTTAGGAACTGAAAATAAATAATGAAACTACTTGATTATAAATTATATTTCCATTTTAATAATCACATTTACAAATTGACAACAAATAATATGCTTACCTACCTATTATAAATTTCACAAATATAAATGCAACGCAATACAAATAGATAAGATACAAATACATTACAATAGCGTCGGTAACTTTCTTTTACACAAACTTAGTAAAAAACACACACAGAAAGAGTCGAAACGAAGCCACGTGTCGGTCTAAAAATTTATTTATTTGATCTGAGCTTGAAGAAAACAAGTTTTTTATTAAACAAGTAAAATTTAAAAAAACCCCGACACATTTATCTTGCGAAAACACCCCGATTCAAACAGTAAAACGCCCATAACTTTTGAACGGCTGAACCGATTTATTCAAACATAGCTAAGAACACTCTCGACAAAATTACCTTTCAAACAAAAAAAAAACTAAATCGAAATCGGTTCATCCGTTTAGGCGCTATGATGCCACAGACAGACACAGCACCACACGTGAAACTTTTAACACCCATCTTTTTCTGGCGGGGGTTAAAAAAGATTCATTTTAGACAAGTTTTATATTAAAAATTGGTGGTCACGAGAAGGCAACGGGTGTGCTGAAATTCAGCTCTGTTGGGAATGGGTCAAACTTAATAAGATTTGATTACAGACACTTGTAAACACAAAATTAATTAAAAGGTTGTAATAAAATACGCGCGCATTCAATCGAATTCGCACGTATGCTACAGAGTTGGACGCATTGCTTCAAACTCGACTTTACGTTATGGAGATAAGGGTCATTATGCCATGTATAGTTTTAGACAGACGCGCGACGCTTCGCTTCGCTACTTTTCTCAATGTGCTTGCACGAAAAACAAAAAATAATTGTGTGTGCTCTAAGTTTGTTTTACTGTTCTAATCTCACTATTACCACTACACAATGATTCAACTTGAGATATAAGTTACAAATAAACATTATCGAGCTAAAAGTACCATAATTTGTCCAGAAAACAATAACGGTAGGATGTTATCTTAATAGTCAAGCATTTTGAGTGGTCTGAGTTTGATTTTTTGCTTTTATTATTACAAAACAAAAGCAAGAAGTGAAACTAGTACTTAATATTATTATTAATGTTGGTCAGTTTTAGGTACATGCATTCGGTACGGCTATTACCCGAAAACGGCGTTTTTTTTTATGAATAATGTGTCAATCGATTTGCTAATATGGCCCGGGTAACATAGACTACAAAAACCGTAGTCTGGTACTATTTTTAAATTAAAAGTTTTTTGCTTGTTTTCGGAACATAAATTGATCAATGTGTAAATTAGACAACTATCTCTACACACAAGAAAACATTAAACGCTTAATTCCAACATTTAATCTTAATTGGTAATCAATTCATTTTACTATCTACCATTTTTTTTTTCGAAAGGTAACACTCATTTCGAACATATTTTGTCAAAGAACTTACATGGTAACACCAGAATAAATTGGAAGGAATGTTCTAGAAAGCGACAAATTATATTTTAAAGCTTTTTTACATACAATATTTAACACCATACGAAAAGTGCACACAATATGAAATTGACTATGAAATTGATCAAATTTTCTATCACACTTCACGCCGAGTCAAGATTTGTGGAGTCTTTGTAAATATTTTAACTTTGCCTTCTATATAGTGTAGAAAATCAACATAATTTTATATTGCACTATAATTAAATAGAGAGCTATTTGGGAAAAAAAAACTGTACATTTAGATCCAAGTGGACAATGAGTGTTATTGTAGTCTCTCGGCTCTGACAAACTTTGCCCAATTGCATCAAAATGTACTATTTTGCATCTATGTACTGAAACGCATGTGGTCCAACAAGATGTAACAACACACCATTTATTTCTGGAACGAAAAAATCGTTGTGATTGGTTGAATGAATTATCATCACCCAATCGCATCACTTAACTTACCTACGTTTAATTAGAGACGCGTGGATAATTTATTTCTATAAACCGAGGGTATATGAGGATTTTTTTTACCGTCAAACTGCCGCACTCAGAGCCGTTAAGGTTCCCCTAGTCGACGGCACGAACTATTTTGTGCGCGGGGTTAAAATGCATGCTATCTCATCCGACAACACGTACGAAAGAGGTAGATGCTGTGATGAGCAGTAAGAAGCTAGTTCGCGTACGAATTAACACTTTTGTAAGTTTTTAGCGAAATGGATGATGATTTAGGAAGAAAACGAGCGCGCGAAATTTTATAAACGGTCCTTTGGGAGTCTAGATATCATGAAAAAACGACTAGTTAAATGTATATTTTCAAAATATAATTATTTGCATTGTTGAACTACTAATCTCTTCCTGTATGGCGGCCGTTGTGCAATTTTCCTTCTTCTTATGGTATTTATTTCCGCCCAAAGATGCGTTAAAATTAGAGTTGAAATATGGAACTTTCGACGCTCATAACAAAACACATTTTTCTTTTTACTTTTTTTTTCCATACAGGGCTAGATAATGATGAGACAAATTGATATAATTTTTTATTTTGAATGCACATCGTCAAACAGGAGGAGTAATCGCCAGACTACGTTTGTATGGAAGAATCAACGACTAGTGTAACCTTAAGGGTTATTTAGGGCGATCCTTATTATTGATTTTAAGTACAATATCAATACTAAGGAGCGGTTTAAGTAACCGTTAAATATTACTGAGTGCGTCAGTTAATTGCATAAAAATGGCATGTACCTACAGCTTTAAATAAATTACAGATTTATTCAGTATTAAAAAAACTACTTATTTTATAATGGCACATTTCTCATTTTGTTTAAGTATAAGAGTATCAAGTGACTATATAAGGCACCATATCAGTATTTACACTTGGTAACGTGGACAATATTATTAGTAGATAATAGTACCAATAAAATATGAGTAGAAAAATATACATGATTCACTCTTAGCTGCTGAAAAATAACAAAAAATATGCGCAAATTCTAAACTATGTCTATTATTTTTAAACATGGTTTTTAAACTTTCAGGATAAAAATAAATGTAGGCCTTTGTAAACTATTATTTCCTTAAATAATAAAGCACCTAATTATTTTAAAATATTAATAAAAAGCTATCACATGCAATATAGAACTTATACGCGCGGATTCAAAGAATTATCTACCTATCTGAGAGAAGTTTTCTTTAAATCTAATAGTATTACTCCCCGTTTCTGGAACGCTAATCAATTTATTGATTTGCAGCCCGTTCTGTCCAACTGCAGGGCAGAGACGAAAAGGCTTTCTTGTAACAAAATGTCAGGCGGGACTAAACATCTGCGACTGGCTGAAGACAGAGTACAATTGTCGGCACGTAACTTGGCAAGAGATTTTAGATTGAGTTGACAGAAGACAAGGCGTTTTTTAGGTCTGTTTGGTTACCAAACGGTACGCGGGGAACGTTTAGCACCGTTCCGAGCGCGCGATTGGTTAGTCAGTTGACACTAGGATCGACTGACCAATCGCGACACTACGTTTGGACACGTTTATTTTATTTGGGGACACTTTTATTATGCGTACAGCTAAGGAGTGGAATTCCCTGCCGGAGTCTGTGTTTCCCGATAGCTACAATCTAAGGGTCTTTAAGTCAAAAGTGAATGGGTTTTTTCTAGGCAAGCGTGCTTCACCGTCGACCACATCATCGCTTTCCATCAGGTGAGATAGTGGTCAAGCGCAAGCCATTAAATAGTAAAAAAAAAAATGCCATGTTACAGCCGGGGACTATACTCGTATTTGTACTCTTGATACTTTGTCATATTAATATTGCTATAATTTACGTTTCAGAAATCGGGTATTAGTATTACTATTGGAACATTACGTATAATGGCGCACTATAGGGTGGTTACGCACTACAGCTGATTCGTTTTCGAGAAATTTCGGTTCCGAAATAGCCGTAGTAAGCCTTGTAGGGAACACACCACATCCGAAGTCTACTGGTTGGAATTGAAAAAATATGTTTGTGTTGGATAGTCCATTTATCGAGGAAGGTTATATGCTATATAACATCACGCTAAAACCAATAGGAGCAGAGCATACATGAAAAAAGTTGAGGGCTTCCGTTGCGTGCGCTGAGTAAACGGTTTAAGGCGGTACCCCGAGCAAAACGCCGCGCAAGCCGTTTTTCGTGCTGTTTTTAGGAGCTATCTACTCGTTAATCAAAAAGAAATATCAATTAATAAAAATACATTAAATTTCTACATAATATTGATTCTAAAATGGTAGATTTCGTTTTTTTTTAATATTGTATATATTTCACTAATCTCCTTCCAAAAAAACACAAAAATGAGAAATAATTATTCATAGTACCTATCCATCTTCTCGTAAAGTGTTCATTAATTATTTTTTGTACTAACACTAATGGATAGACAATTTAATAACGAACATTTTGTTAGTAATTTTTTTTTCAAAAGACCAAAATTCGATTTTATAAAGATTTTATTCTAAAATCTGGGCGTATTCAATACTGTAATTCATGCGCCAGTGCCGCTAGACCAGTGTTTTTCAACCTTTTTCATGATGCGACCCCCCTGGTATGAAAAAATATTTCGCGACCCCCCGACCCTTCGCTTTTTTATCATGTATGTATGTGTATGATACAGTGTTACAAATTTACAAAATTACAAATATTCATTCCATACGACGTTTTTATGCGTCTCCATAATTAGAATTCGGATATAATTACATAATATAGTACGTAAAACACATTATTTTACAATTACATCGAATATGTCGCCAATTGTTAACTAACGCAATTTACGCACATAGGTATACGAACGTACGACCGAGGCCGATGCCGGCCGTCCGGCAAGTGTGGTGGCTAGCTTGCGAGTTGTTGAGAGTGAATGAATTACGCATTTGAAGTGATTTGTAATAATTTAAAATGGATAAATTCCTGAAAAAACGACAACTTCTGGTGAGAGTAGTGTAAGTAAACCAAAGAAAAACGTCTTTATGACGACAATGATTGTCACGACGTGATTAAAAATAAACCACAATGCGTTATTTGATTTGAAACTTTATCAAGTGAAATTATGAAGCCATCGAAGTTAACACGCCACCTCAACACAAAACATCCAAATGAAAAAAATAAGCCCGTGGAATTTTTTGAGGGAAAATTACAAGCTCTTCAACATCAAAAAACTGGTATAGTACAAATGTCCAACCTAAATGAGAAAGCGTTGCTTGCTAGTTATCTAGTAGCTTTTCGTGTGACTAAAGCAGGAAAACCTGACACTATTGCCGACAATTTGATTTTACCAGCGGCTTTAAATATAGCAGAGATTATGTTTGGGAAACAAGAGGTCGAAAAACTCAAAAGTATACCTCTCTCTGACAATACCATTCAACGCAGGATAAACGATATGGCCACTGACGTTCGTGATCAAGTCATAGAAAAAATAAAGGAAAGTTCTTTTGTATCTTTGCAATTTGACGAATCCACGGATATTGCGGGTGGTGCGCAGTTTGTAGCTTTTGTGCGTTTTGAATCCAGTGAAAAATTAATGGAAGTCAAGTCAAGTGTGCTAATTTGGATACCTTTTGGTAAAGGAGAAAACATAATACCCGGAATTGACAACTGAGGCTTTTTGAAGTGTTTGATTCCATTTACCACCTCGTGCATAGGTATGCGAGTTGACATTTTCATCAATGGCCCAAATAACAAGTAAGCAAAGAAATCGCTTAAATTTGGAAAACGATTTTATTCTAAGTGTAGCGCAAATACATATCCACGATGGGAGAAATTGATTAATCAAAAACCAGCACACCTTCGCATCAACATGATTCTTAGGATTTGCAGCCGGCACGGACTATTTTGTGCGCGGGATTAAAATACATGCCATCTCATCCGACAACACGTGCGAAAGAGATAGGTGCTGTGATGGGCAGTAAGAAGCTATTTCGCGTATGAATACACACTTTTACAAATTTGTAGCGAAATAGATGATGTTGTTGACACTTAATAAATCAATCTTTTTAATCTTTATTGTTTTTTACTGAAGTTGTTCTCGCAACCTCTGGCGACCCCCCTACAGAAGCTTCGCGACCCCCCAGAGGGTCGCGACCCACAGGTTGAAAAACACTGCGCTAGACCATTAGGAATGCTCATACCTCATGCCGATTTTTTGGTCCGGGTACTGTCTTAAGTAAGCCTAGCCTGTAAGGATATTGTATGTTTTGAGTGAATAAATAAATAAATATATAATGGAAATGTTCCTTTTAAAAAGTTCTAAAAAAAAGTCATTCAAGTCGCAAAAACATATGTCTATTTTTTAAGATTGACTCACTGTAAACTTTTTTTTATGGTAATCAAATTTGTTAATTTGCGAAGGAGTTTTATCAATATCTATACTAATATTATAAAGCTGAAGAGTTTTTTTGTTTGTAGGGTAGGTAGATAGATAGCCAGTTGACCAGAGCGAAGCCGCGGGGGTCCGCTAGTCTTTCATAATTCAGAACATTTTTAACTCAAATCACGGACACCGACGTGTAGTGCGTAACCGCCCTGTGTCCCTTTACGGAACCTCTTTTTTTTCATAAAATTTCAGTGGCGATAGATTGAGATATGCAATACAACATATAGGAACACGATAAAAAAACACATGAACATACTAAGGAATGTAAATGATGTGTTAAATGCAATTTATATAGGAAGCAACCCAACTACACTCTTGCGCTGTAGCATGGTGCGAGTGACAGTCTCAATAAAAAAAAATACGCATTTTTTGTAGTTTAACGTCATACCATAGTTATACCATATACCATAGTTGCCTGTATGACGTTAAACTACAAAAAATGCGTAATAGTAGTTTATGCAATGGTCATATAATAGGGGTTATTAAAACACGAGCGTGGGTTTATCACATGAGGCGAAGCCGAATGTGATAATATTAACACGCGAGTGTTTTAATACCTAATTATATGCCGTTGCATACACTATTTTATCTCCACTCATACAGTTGAAATAAAATAAAAGTGGAAAAGGAAAAAATATGCAGTATGGCGGGCAATTTAGATTCTCATTGCACCATGACTGTCAATGTCGATGAGCCCATAAGCGCCAATAAATTAAAAAGTAAAAGTGTGCAATAAAAAATAAAAAGTTATTTTATGATGCAGTTGTTTGTAAATCGAAGGAAAATGTTGAACTGTAATGGTTTTTTTTTTAATTTTATCTATCCACGAATATAAAGTACGTGTTTATGCAATATTTTTTGAATTCATATTTGGAACATTACGTTGGGAGTGTAGATAAAAAATGTTATTGAAACTGTCACCCGCACCATGCTACAGCGCAAAGAGTATAGTGACAGTGCATTTTATACTTTATCTATATGTCATTATATTCTATTTTTGTTTGTTATCATTAATTTCTTTAAGTTATTGTCGATGTAGAGTAGATTTTGGGTCGATACGACTGTATTGAACTATTAAGGTCGTAACCGACTTATACGACACCGCTCCCAACCGGCAAAATAATGTTCATTGAAATGTGTGCTTAAGGGCGCCCCTCTGTAGACATACTTTACATTGACAACACAATTTAGCAGACAGCTAACCGCCATTGTACCACTCGACAGCTGACTTCTCGCTTACCGCTAACCACGCGCTTCAAGCGGGCGGCTCGCGCGGTGACCAGTGTTGCCAGTTGCAAATAGTGAAAAATTACATGAGACATCTCAAAAAGTTAAATTTTCATGAGGAAAGTTACATAACCTTATATTATGTTGAAAATTACATTAATACGCTGATTTGATTTGATTTGACACGTGAGTGAGTGAGTGAATATGCAATACGTCAATTTGTGTGTCACAAAATCAGATGCGACAACACGACGAACGAAAACTATCTAAGATGTGTTCCGTTACACGATTATTTTTTGTTTGCTGGAAAATATTTCGATATTTTTTATTAAGTCCTAAAAGTTACATTTTCAGTCGTGTTACATGCAGGTTACATGAGAAGGTCAAAAGTAACGTAAAATGTAACAAAATTACATTCTGGCAACGCTGACGCAGACACACGCTGCTAGCTTAAGCGAAAGCGTTCGGCGCGTGGATAGCTAGCAGTCAGCTCCTTTTGTTTGGGAGCGGTGTTGGAGTGAAGTCGTGTAAGTTAGCTACGATCTTTAGAACATTCAGAAGTTTTTTTTTGCCATTATATCTGACACCAGTCTTGTCTATGGGTATCGTGTTTCCCATTTACTGGGTTATGGCGGTCAGAAACTCATGTTTCATGGTTGCAAATGGAAGCCGCTCGCAACATATTTGTTGCTGCAAATTGTATTACATCAATTTAACATTTACATACAAATTCATAATTTCAAATCTATCTAACTAAAACAATAATTATTATTTGATCAACATGGCCAACATACTACACTGACGTGCAAAGAAACTGCATCATAGTACAGCTTTATCTGATTTCGTTGAACGCCAGTGTAGGAATAGTACTTATTTAATTATTTGTACATTGTAAAATATTGAGGTAAAGACTTGAATAGTGATTACAAATATCAATAGTTTTCAATTTGGGGCAAAAAATATTAATCTACACTTGTTTCTTTTTAGCATGACAATAGTGGGCATTGACCTTTTTTAAACTCGTCAGAAACCAGAGCAACGAACTACATATTGTATTTCAGTACATACAATTTTGAGAATCACGATAATGTCGATTCAGGTTTCTTTATATTAATGTTTTTTTTTTTAATTTACTGTGACAATATTGCAGCCGAGTCAATGACCTTTATTGTCGAGGTAAAAGAAAACAACTATAGCACTCAAAATGTTCTCCGCAAGACACTTTAGTGTTGCCATATTTACATTATTGTGACGTATTTCTCTTATGCTAAGTTCAGTACATTTAAATAAAAGTATGGAAAGTATAGAATATCAATCTGGTTGGTACTTATATTATAGTAGATTTAGTATCACCATCAAGATAACTCCAGGATGGGGACAAACATTGGACCGGCAACGTAACCTAGGCAAATTGTTGGCTGGCCAACACCAACAGACTGTGTCTAAGCACAGAGCATGGCATCACCGCGCCGGATATTATTAATATTATTAGTGCCCGCGCATTTTTGTACAGTTATAGTCAACAAAGTGCAACAGCCATAGACAGAATTGTCACGCGGCATCAGTTTCTATGATTAAGTTTAGTTGGGGCTATCTGTGAAGGAGCCTGTTTGGCTGGGGCCGGTTGTCCGGCTAAGACCGACTGTTCGCCTAAGACAGATTGTTCGGCTAAGGCTGAGGCCGTCCGCCACCGGGCTTGGAGGCGTGGAGTTGACTGGCTGCCCTGCGACCCTTCCGAGCGACAGGCATTCCATTTTGACTATTTGTTCTTCCACCCTCAATGTGGAAATTATGAAATAAATATTCTATTTACTAATTTGACCAGCCAACTGCAACCAACAACCCTGTTTCACCTTAACATATATTTTTATTGTGTAGTGTTTCGGGGAGATTAGCAGAATAAACCACTTGTATATTGGAATCTTGCGCTTTATTTTTCCCGAACCGACCATACGTTACATACCAGTACTATTATTTATTGTGTAATGACACGTTTCATTTGTATGTTAAGTTGACAATAACGTCTCTAGCAACGACCACCGAGACGCCTCCGTGCTCTGTGTCCAACACTCGAATACATTGATGAACATGATTTGGCCAATGTTGGTCAGCCAAGATTTGCAAGTCTCTAGTCAAACCTTAGAAATATTATTATGCTTCAATTCCTTTGTCGCAACAAAGTCGTATCAATTTTGCGACTTGAGTAAAACATTAAACTTACCTAATTCACTATAAAAATACGTCATAGAAAAGTTTCGCATTGACATGACACCTGTATAAAAGAAACCTGTACTTTATTGATGACTAGTAGAAAAAATACTAGGTCTTAATAACTTGTACTTATAACTAAACTAAATAATAATATTTGCACCTCTTATATTTGTTCGTATTATTACTCTTATGACATAAAAACTGGTAAACAGAAAACTATTTTGCTAGCTGTACTTGTCACAAAAGTTGGCCGTACCGTACAGTGACCAACATTTTGCTTTCTGTATTTTGTGTGTGACAGAAATGTTGGCCGTACAGTGGCCAACATTTTGCATTGTGTACTTTGTGTGTGACACAAAAGTTGGCCGTATAGTGAGCAACATTTTGATTCTGTATGATACTCACAGTGGATCTTTGTGTCTCTTAAGTTGGCTGCAAGACCTGCGCAGTTGCTATTTTTATGTCAATTTTGATTTAAAAGATAGCATTGTATGACTGCCTCTTTCACTCGAGTATGTTTGTCGCATCATCCTATCCCGCTTACTCTATGCAGTATACTCGATGACAAACTGTTTCTTACGCAATGTTTCGCAGAACCAAATTCAGAAACAAAGCGATTCACTGTGACTTTGTGTGACACAAATGTTGGCCGTATAGTGACCAACATTTTGCTTTCTGTACTTTGTGTGTGACACAAACGTTGGCCGTATAGTGACCCAATGTTTTGATTCTGTACTGTGTCCGACACAAATATTGGCCGTACAGTGGCCAATATTTTGCTTACTGTACTTTGTGACGCAAACATTGGCCGTACAGTGACCAACACTGCTTTCTGTACTTTGCAACACAAATATTGGTCGTACAATGACCAGCTAAATTTGTATACTTTTAATAAATAACATTTCAATGCAGTACAAAAATATGCCATCAAAACTTCGTAAATATGAGCTAGTCAGCTGCTACAGGAGCTGGTGATCTACGGAATATTCTCCAGAAGGATACTTTGTAATTACCACGCGTCGGACAGAACGGGTTGACGTCAGTCCCTCGTTTTATGTCCGGTAACAAGAACACTACACTTACCGCTATGATCATATGCCAGAAAGAGTGCACTACCTTATAATTCTGTTCGGTTTGCAGCCACGCATAACAAATTAAGCCAATACTAACTAAAACAATGCCTATGGGCATGTGTATCTTATAGTACGATCGAGGATAATTCATTCTACGAGTCTTATAGTAATCAAGATACCAGGAGATAAACACCACTGATATACCAACCGCAACTGGTAATAAGAAAGAGACGAAAGAGTGCATATTCCAAGTGGTTAAAAGAGCTATGACTATGGCACCGATAAGTTGTAAAGAGGATCTGAATTTGTCGTTGATAATACTCATCGCGAGTAAAGTCACCCAGAAAGACATGAGTCCGCAGTAAAAGTCGCCGAACTGCAGGATGTTGCCCCTCATGATGCAGTAGGCGACTTGCGCAGGCGCATCGCAGGCGTGGTAGAAAGTTGAGAAGATCATGGTGAAGCCGTACATCATGGCTTCTGTGTAGTAGAGGCGGATGGTCGCGACGTACATGGAGAAGAGAAACAGAAGGTTGCTCAGGGTGAGCAGGAGAACGGAGACAAGCATGTAGAACTTGCTGTCCATTCTTGAGCCGTCGGAACAGTCCCAGCCTGGAAATGAGAAGGAGATTTATTATTTTAAGAATTTTGTCAGTTTGTTTGATTTTGCGACGATTTGTTCCAGTAGACCAACTTCTCTGTTGAATATTGTTAAAATTTACATACTGTACGAGTTTTTTTAACTCTATTATAAGCATTTGCAAGCCACTTTTTTAAATATTACGCCAAAATTTAAAGAGGATTGAAATATTTTTATTTTACACAGCTAAGGCCATCTCTTTGGGATCTGCAAAAAATAACAGCATATTGCCATGGTCTTTTAAAATTATTTGGGGTAGTTAGGGGGTTAAAATGGATGGCCAATTTTTTTAAAGTGATCTTAAAAATGATCTAACAGTCTAAACTGAAATTGTAGAGTAAGATAAGAACTTTTGAAAAAAAAACATCAATAAGAACTTACCTCCGTAACCAGAGTTACAGGAACAAAACGACATCACCAGCGCCCCGAACGTGTTCAGCAAACAGTTCCCGTGGTTGCTGCACTTTCCAGAAACACAGGACATCGACGACACAGTCAGCACCACGGTCGCATTGCACTCCGAAGACCCCACCCTCGTGCCGTTCCAACCGACCATAGACTCATCACCTTCCTTAACACCAGTATCCACGTAGTACTTCGTCCCGTTATCCACAGTCCGACATGGACATACACTCTGATCACAGAACAATCTGAAAGTCAAATACCAAGTCCCACTGTCCGGAAACGGGATATAGGTCTTATCATATATAGATTCCGAGTCAGTACTGTTCAACACGAACAAAGCTGGCTTCACCTTATCGTTGTACCGACAGTGACCACTCTCCAATGGTATGCTGGGGTGACCAATGTCCATACATATCACAGCCTTGAAAAACTGGTTGTCCTCAGTAAATGCTAACAATTGACCCTTTTCGAATTCTCTCTTATAACCCATGTAGTACTTCAAACTCATAAGAAGGCTCGCCGCTATTGATATGCTACCTCCAATATCTAAGAACTGATTGATTTTGAACCTTAACGACTTAATTTCTGAGGAAGTTATATTGATTAGGCTAGTCGCGTCTTGGATGTCTGTCGTGGGCAGGCCGTAGTCGAAAGTGAAAAAGCGACCTTTGTCATCGCGCATAAGGTCGAGAACTGTATGATTGACGAGTTCGTCAATGTCCGTTCTCGTGTAGTAGGATTCGCAGTCTGCGATTTTGGAGACATTGCCTTGGACGGGACCGATGTGTATGTAGTGCCAGGCGTTAGGGTGGGGGATGAACGTGATCGTTTGGAAGTTGTTCGCTCGAGGGTTGAAGGCGCAGTATATGAGGTTGCTGTCTTCAGTGGGTATAGACAAAGCTTGTACTCTAAAGAACAGTTCCTTGTCTGTTGCAGAAGTATTCACAATGGTAATATTCACCGCTATTGGGTCAACTCTGTCCACAGACATACATTTAAAAAGCGCGGGTAGATCTGAATAGTTTATCTCTGTTACTCCAAGGTAGCAGTCTATTAGCTCTATGTTTTCGTCTCGTTTCACTTGTAAATCTGTGTATAGTATCGTTTGGCAGTCGGCAACTAAACCTGGAAATAAGGAAAAGACGGAGGTTTAATTATGTGTGATTCATTACGCCATTATAGCCGTTTCAACTTAGAAAATAAAGACGCATTTTCCTTGCTTTATGATATATACCTAATTACAAGCTGCAGCTTGTTGCACAGTCGTGCAATACAAGTAGAAGATATTAAAACTAAATGAAAGAAAATTTTAAACAATTGTTAAATTAAAAGCACACTTTGTAAACAAGCATATTAGATGATTACATTCAAGATAAGAATGCTTGGAAACATGCTGGTCCTCCTGCTCCATAGAGCAATCTTTAGTGTAGACAAAATCAAACTGGTTAATTTGTATTATATTCATAATTATAGCAACGCTTTATTTTTCTTCTCTTTTTGTTTAAAAAATTGACACGCACACTGTTCCGTTGTTGTTGAATTAGGTAACTTATAAACCTGTATGCAATATTTGTAAGTATGTGAGAACCATGTTCCTATTTATCAAGTAAAGGAATTTACCTTTCAGTGCTTGTAATACTTTATACCTATATGTAGTATAGTAGTTTTGGGTAGTAACTAATAAGTAATCTGTGGTTCTGGGTGCATCGTTCTCACGTATATGAATTTATTAATGTTTGTGCTTATGTAAATAATATGTGGCGACGCCTGGGGGAGGCCTATGTCCAGCAGTGGACGTCTTTCAGCTGAAATGATGATGATGATGTAAATAATGTAAAAACTATTTTTTTTTTAAGAGTAGGTAAGTACAAAGTAACAAGCTACTTTCCCGAAAGCACGGTAGAATAAATTTGTATTACTTGTAAATAATTGTTAACGTTCAAAAGTGTCGTTTAATGGCCCAGTTGAAACAAAAACATTTGACTTTGACTTTGAAGAAGCCATTAAATAAACTATTGTAATTCAACTAAAAAGTTCCACGTAGACGTTAACACCAAGGTGTTTGCTATCAAAATAAGCGCAATGGCCTTGAGTCGTACCAAGTTAGGTGAGTCAATACATTTTTTACTAATCTTACGTAACAAGTTTAGATACAGATTGAACGTTCAAATATATCTAATAACAATTTTATAGGTGACTTCATCGCATCACTCCTGCAGGAGGTTCGAGTCAGGAGGTGGCTCTTGTGTCTAGAGAATACAATGTCGGGATACCAAACGTTTTCTGGTCCCGAAAATCTCGGGACTATACTTGGCTAATCTCGGGATTTTCGGGATAGCTACAAACAAGTCTAATTTTATTCCGTAGTCCGTTGCGCCTTGACAATAACCTTGCCTAGATTATATTAATAGCATTTATTACATAACGACAAAAAACAACCCTTAGATACGCCGTACTCCAACCAGCGTAGAACCTGAGCTAGCGTTTTCAGCTGTTGCTTATGTTGGCAATAAACTACAAAGCAAGCTTGGAAGTCAAACATTGGATGCTTTGATATTTCGGCGATTATATTTTCGAAATTCTAAATAGTTTTTCTATTGTCTTTTTGATTTCTTGCAAAAGCATTTTTTTTTTCTTTGTCTTTTTTCTATGTTTTTGTGTTGTACAAAGACATTAAAAACATTTTGCTTTAAATTATTCAAGTTTTTTTTTCATTTGATCCCAATTAGAAACCACATAGTCTAATCCCGGGTTAGACCCGGGATCCCGGGATTACGCTTCAAAAATCCCGTAATCCCGGGATTGGAAAACATCCTCGGGATTGTATTCTCTAGCTGTGACGCAACAGTGAGTTTAATTATTTGCTGATAATGCATCGCATATAGGGATGCAGGTAGACTAACAAAGAGCCTTTAAGATGACAAGAATTAACACCATACTGCTAAAACACAGTGATAATAATCAAAGCGTTAACCAACAAACATCCACGCAAGAATCTTCAATAAATTAAAATCATGCTGTGCAGTCGGAAGATATATCTGGTTTTGGTCAGCCATCTCTGGAATATGTATCCTCCGATTGCACAGCATAATTTTCTGCTTGTTTACGTCTTTTTAGTTCGCTTTTTAAGCAGTCGGGCTTTTTGTTTTTATTTTTTATTTAACACTTTTTTTTTCGAATTATTAGTATTTTAAACTTATTAGTATTATATATTTTTGAAATCGCCTCTTAAAACCCTTTATTTTGATACCCCACACGATGGGCTTGGAAGAAGAAAATAAATTGCGCCCCCCCCCAATACGGCGCCCAAAAGCCGCCATTTTTCTATTTTCCAATTTTGATGTAGCCAGCGACACTCGCAAGATTAAGACGAATCGATTGACGTACGAATCATCAAAATCGGCCAACGCGTTTGGTCTCTGGAACGCCACATAGGAACATACATACATAGACTGATAAACACATTACCATCCTTCGGCAGTCGGGTAAAAAGAAAATCCTCCATCCCAACAATGGGTAGCATAAATCTGAATAACATTAAGAGCTTTTGTGCGTAACACAGTACCATCACGACTGCATTCAATTGCGGCAGGATGTCAGCAGTCGAACAATCAAGGCGGAACGAGGTCACATATCTACAGTTGGTTTTGAGCGGTCGCGCGCAGTTAGGGTTGCCCTAATATCGGAGACCCGAGCAGAGGCTTTTTTATCCGACTACCGAAGGAGGGTAATGTGTTTATCAGTCTATGTATGTATGTTTGTTCCTATGTGGCCTTCTAGAGACCAAAATGATTATTACGTCAATCTAATCGTCTTGACCTTGCGAGTGTCACTGGCTACATTAAAATTGGAAAATAGAAAATAGCGGATTTTGAACGCCATATTGTGGCAGCCCAATTTTTTTTTCTTCGGAGTCCATCGTGTGTGGTGGTATCAAAATAAAGCGTTTGAAGAAGTGATTTCAAAACTATAACAAGTATAAGTTTAAATGTACCTAATTCGAAAACAAAAAATGTTAACTAAAAAAAATAAAAGTTAACTCAAAAATTAAAAAGCGTACTAAAAAGATGTAAACAAGAAGAAAATCATGCTGTGCAGTAACCAAAACCAGATGTAAACTTCGACTGCACAGCATGATTAATGTGGTGTGAACATCACCTCCAGTAACGACGGATCCGTTAAAAACGATCCTGGAAATACGGAGTTCTGAACGTACCTTATTGCGGTACCCCGAGCAAAACGCCGCGCTAGTCGTTTTTTTTGTGCTGTTTTTAGGAGCTATCTACTTGTTATTTAAAAATAAATATTAACTAATAAAAATACATTAAATTTCTACATATTTTTTATTCTAAAATGGTTGTATAGTCGTATACCTTTTTTTTTAATAGGTATATTTTTCACTGATCTCCTTCCAACAAAACCATAAAAATGAGATATAATTATTGATAGCATGCAACTCCTCGTAAAGTGTTCATTAATTATTTTTTGTACTAACACTAATGGATAGACAATTTAATAACAAACATTTATGCCGTATTTTTTTTCAAAAGACTAAAATTTGATTTTATAAAGATTATATTCTAAATTCTGAGCGTATTCACTACTGTAATTCAGTGCCGCTAGGCCAATAGGAATGCAATCTCATGCTGATTTTTTGGTCAGGGTACCGCCATAAGTTAGTCGCACACGCACACAAAAAATCTGACTATGTTTAGCTTGATCCGGACGACTGCCAACCCTACGCACTCTACATTATCTAGTTTGGGACCCACATTATCTTTGAAGGCTTAAAATGAGATGTGATTGGAGAATCTCTACTTCAGTTTTGGAGAACTTAATCTATAGTAATATTATAAAGCTAAAGAGTTTCTTTGTTTGTTTGAACTAGAGATGCCACGAATAGTGAATTGGCCGAATACCGAATACCGAATATTCGGCAGCGCTGTCGGCCGAAGCGCCGAATATTCGGCCGCCGAATATTCGGCGCGAAGTACATGCTTGGTTGGTGGGGACGCGTTAGCTGGAATAAGACAAGTCACAACCTGTTTTACTCGTTGCGTTCGCGCGGCAGGCGACGACAACGCGCGTGCGGGGCGGGGTGCAAGCAAACATTGTTTGTATTTGTTTCAATTGCGAGTAAATCGCGTCACGGAGCGCTTTGTTAGTATATAAATAATACGTAAAGTGAAACTTAATTACTATTTTGCTAAGAAGTTTGTTCCTTAGTTCATTTTCAATTGTTTTTTCGTCAAAAGGCTTATAAAATGACACCGGTTAGTAAAAAATCGCTGCCACTTTTCTGGATCCTCGCTTTAAAACGAGTTTTCTAGGATTGGTTCAAGCAGAAAGAGCAAGACAAAAAATTCTTCTAGAAGCTCTAAAAAAAAGTTGTGATGAACCAAGTAGTACCTACCGATGACGATTCTTCTACAGCGCGTAAGAAAAGAAGCTTGAATGAAAATGATAGGACTGTTGAAATACACGACAGTTTCTGGAACTGCTTTGAAGAAGTCGCTACAGATAATATGGGAAATGCTAATGATGAGGAGGACGTGGAGAAGAATGCTGTGGCAAACGAGTTGGATTTTTATTTGAAAACAGTTCGCCTAGATCGGAAGGCCGATCCTTACAAGTGGTGGTCAGCAAACGAAAAATAATACCCGAACCTTTCGAAATTTGCAAAAGTTTATCTTTCTTCGCCTGGAAGTAGCGTTTATGGTGAGAGGTTATTTTCTGAGGCTGGTAACGTTTACGATGAAAAGCGCAATCGTTTGCTACCAAAAAATGCTGAAAAGCTCGTTTTTATCCATCACAACTTACCAATGATTAATTTTAACTACTAAAATGTTGTAATTTGGAAATAAATACATAATTTTGAGTAAAATAACGTGTCTTTTTTACATGATTTGCTATTCGGTATTCGGCCGAATAGTACGTACTATTCGGCCGAATACCGAATAGCAAAAAAGTGGCCGAATAGGCCGAATACCGAATAGTTGCCGAATATTCGTGGCATCTCTAGTTTGAACGCGCTAATCTCAGGAACTACTGGTTGGAATTGAAAAATTATTTTTGTGTTGGATAGTCCATTTATCGAGGAAGGTTATAGGCTATATAACATAACGCTGCGACCAATAGGAGCGGAGCATAAATGAAAAATGTTGCAAAAACGAGATATTTTTTTCCTTTTTGAGAGCTTCCGTTGCGTGCGCTACGTAAACGGTTCAAGTTACGCAACAATCATGTATGTAGGGTAGATGGGTAGGTAGGTAGCTAGTTGACAAGAGCGAAGCCGCGTGGAACAGCTAGTAGATAGATAAAGCTTGTTGTTTGACCTCTTGTTATTAATTTAGTCACAGAAGATCAATCTGCCTATAACCTTTTCCCAACTATATTGGGGTCGGCTTCAGCTGAGTACAATGATATTCAAATAAACAGATATGTTATAAGCGCGCGCATTGTGAAGACTCGAATAGTAGACAATTGTATGATTTAGTCTTTAGTTTATGTCACGCATGGCGAAGAGCGATACGCTTTGTTGAAAAAAAAACAAAATTAAAAAAATGCCATCGTGTGTATTTAGAAAGTGTACCAATTATAATACCAAATTACATAAAACAGAAGGGATCTCATACCATATGTAAATACGCAATACACCTCAATTTACTAATTTATTTCAATTTTTTTTCCTAATTTTCTGATATTTGGAGGTTACAAAAAGAAAAAACATTGGTTGTCAGAATAATGTTTGTTTACATTCACACGCAAGTGACAAACACTAGCTGTCTCTTTTTTTCTTGTTTGTTTTATCAAGCCATCCCTTTCGACATTGTAGTGAAATGTCAGATGAATGAAATGAAAAGTGTGTATGTGTGCTGCCGCTTCTGCGCGGAACACTTTTTTCAATTGTTTTGTGAGTGTATAACGTATCTGTTTATTTGAATATCATTGGCTGAGTACCAGTGTTTTACATGGAGCGACTGCCTATCTGACCTCCACAACCCAGTAACTGGGTAACACGGTACCCCTTGGCAAGACTGGTGTCATGCTTCTGACTACCCGTAACGACTGTCAAAGATCTTCAAATGACAGCCGAGACCAACGGCTTAACGTGTTTTCCGAGGCACGGAGGAAACTCGGTATGTTGAAAATGGTCACCCATCCATGGACCGACCGACCGTTGCTTAACCTTGATGATCGACCCGTGCGGCTGTTATTATTTAGCCACGAGCTCCTCAATTTAGTCACAGAAGATAATAAATTAAAATGCACAACGCGTTCATTCCACTATTTTTTTTCTCGTTGGCGTCCATTGTTAAACATAGACAAACTTCCTGTTTTGAACAAGATTTGAGTTCGGCCGGAATGCATAAAAACTAATTAATAATTTTTATTAGGGATGCCAAGTGAATCCTAAAGTATTGAAAACAGAAGGTGGGCAACATTCAAGGCCAGCATGTCAAGCATTTGAGCACGAACAACATTTTAACACATTAGAATTCCAAACCTGGCGGTTTTTAGGGTTCCGTACCCAGTACGTATTACTAAGACTCCGCGGTCCGTCTGTCTGTCTATCACCAGGCTGTATCTCATGAACCGTGATAGCTAGACAGTTGAAATTTTCACAGATGATGTATTTCTATTATCTTTTTTCATATTAAAATACTAAAAACAGAATATCGATCGCACACGCTTATCCAGTTTCAATACAAATTAAAGTTTACGTTAACGCAATTGAGACTGAATAAAAACTTCCACTAAGGCCTCAGAAGTTTATTAATAAAATACAGTTAGTCTAACTTTAGTCATAAATTAAGATTGACATCTTGCCACAGTCAAGGCTAATTTGAACGAATGACTAATTGATTATTTAAATATAAAATCTTCCTGCATTGCTGCGAATGTACCGAGCGGTAGAATCATGTTTCAAGAAATAATTAAGTAAATAATATTATAAAAGACCGGATTATATGCAACATAAAAGGCTCAAAATATGCACAAATATATGCTTCATTACCAGTTTTTAGTTAAAATATGTAATATCTGGTGGAAAGATGCTAAATATTCGTATATAAAGGCACCAGCAATATGCAATTGCATAAAATCCGCATTCTTACGTATCTTTTGCAAGAGCAAAACGATAGCGATCAAATGCTTTATGTCATAAAAGTCGGCATTACCTGCAGTGTAGGTATGGTAGGTCCTACACAATCGTTTGCTAATCACTCGCTGTTTGCCAAATGCACTTATTAACTAAAAAACCGGCCAAGTGCGAGTCGGACTCGCGAAGGGTTCCGGTTGGTAAATTGCGGTTTACGATTTGACGTATTAAAAAAAAACTACTAACTAGATCTCGTTCAAACCAATTTTCGGTGGTAGTTTACATGGTAATGTATATCATATATTTTTTTTAGTTTTATCATTCTCTTATTTTAGAAGTTACAGGGACGGGGGGGACACATTTTACCACTTTGGAAGTGTCTCTCGCGCAAACTATTCAGTTTAGAAAAAAAAAATATTAGAAACCTCAATATCATTTTTGACGACCTATCCATAGATACCCCACACGTATGGGTTTGATGAAAAAAAATATTTTTAGTTTCAGTTGCAAGTATGGGGACCCCCAATTTTTTTTGTTTTTTTTTCTATTTTTGTGTGAAAATCTTAATGCGGTTCACATAATACATCTACTTACCAAGTTTCAACAGCATAGTTCTTATAGTTTCGGGGAAAAGTGGCTGTGACATACGGACAGACAGACAGACAGACATGACGAATCTATAAGGGTTCCGTTTTTTGCCATTTGGCTACGGGAACCTAAAACTTTTGTATTGAAGAGCAATTATTGCGCAAATATCGCCATCGTTTTGCTCTTGCAAAAGATTCGTAATAACCCTGCCGGACTCTAATCATAACAGTAAAAATAATCATTTTTCAAAGGTTTCCTTATTGCTTTATAAGGGACAGGGACTGCAATTACGAAATATGAATACGAAATATGTATAAATATACAGGGTCGATTTCTTTTCCAGCTTATTTTCAACACAACTGCAAATCAGTGTAATGTAACTGATGAAAAAGTTACTGTACGCCTTGTATATTTATACAGCCATGTTTCATCGAGCAATCAATCGAAATACAATTAAATAATTATAGAAACAATCATGTGATCGTGGAACGAAGGTTTCTTGTACGTGGAAAAAAAAGTATCACACGAGGCGGTTATTTCCATTGTGAAGGTTTTCGTGATATTCTACAAGGAAAACGAATGAAAAATAATAATAATTTCCATATCACGCGGGCGCACGGTTTTTGCAGTGCAGCAGTGGTTGATCGTTTGACTGCTGCGCTGCGTGTCGCGAGTTCGATTCCCGCACGGAACAAATGTCTGTTTATTGTTTATACCATTTCATAACATAACATCACGCCAGTACGCTCTAAAGGGGTAAGCAGATGTGTATAGTTCACCTTGGTACACTCTCATTTCACCGGTTATGTTCAGTTTCATGATATTCGGGTAATCTATTCTGGCATTATAGGGTACCTTACTAAACTACTTGCCAATAGGCAACCTAATGAGGTAGGTACAACTAAAAAGTGAAAAAAAAAAATCTTTTTTACAAAAAATACTACCATACCACCGACTTCCAAATAAGTAAACTACAAAGTGAAAAATAACTTAATTTTTGGAAGTCGGTGTCCATAAAGCAAAAAAATGGTACCTACCAAAGACACTGACTTCCAAAAATAAAGTTATTTTTCACTTTGTAGTTTATTTATTTGGAAGTCGGTAGTATTTTTTGTAAAAAATATTTTTTTATAAATTTTAAATATTCTTGACTTATAATTCTAAAGGTGTTTTTATACTTAAAGCTCTTGTTGTATTTATCTAAAACGAGAACACTAGTTTAATCCACTTAAGTCGGTTTTCAATCATCATTACGAATGAAGTGGCTAAATGGGCATTGATCGACGCTATTTACGGCAATTGGCTTTTCAGAATAGTTATAAAAGATGTTTGTACAAATAACCAATGTTTGGAGCGCCTACAGTACAACATTTTCAGACTATTGGGTAATTTTTAGGTCATGTTCCCACTACTGGGATTCTGGGACACAGGCCTCCTTGTAATAGGGAGTAAATATTATAATAAACTAGCTTTCCCACGCGGCTTCGCCCCGTCAACTGGCTACCTTTTTACCCTACATACATGATTGTTGCATAACGCTCTCGAAAAGGATTGCCCGTTTTGCAAACATTTTTCATTTATGCTCCGCTCCTATTGGTCATAGCGTGATGTTATATAGCCTATAACCTTCCTCGATAAATGGACTATCCAACACAAAAAGAATTTTTCAATTCCAACCAGTAGTTCCTGAGATTAGCGCGTTCAAACAAACAAACTCTTCAGCTTTATAATATTAGTATAGATAGTGCCTAAAAATGGGGCAAGCTGGCCAAACTACACTATTCAAAACTAGGTACTGTAACTCCTGAAAGCCAGGACCAACTGTGGAACCTACCAGAAAAGCGCCGAGGCAATGAAGGTCGACAAGTCTAGGAGAAACAATTCTACTGTCTTGGATGGATGAAGAAATTAATGTAGATATTTATATATAGATAATAGATAAAATTAATATTAAAAATAATTAATAAAGAACAGATTAAATTCTAATTATAGTTATACCTAGTTCCTACTAATCCATACTAATTTTATAAATTCAAAAATAGCTCTATCTGTCTGTTACTTTTGCACGCCTAAAACACGGAACGGAATTAATGAAATTTGGCAAGGAGATAGATGGCATCCTGAGGAAGGACGTAGGGGTTTGGATGAAAAAAAAGGTGGTATAGTTAGGTAGGGTAAGGTAAGCTAAGTAGGGTAGGGAAGGGTAGGTAGGGTAGATGGGTACTTGGGTAGGTAGGTAGGTACCGTAGGTAAGGTCACAGTAGACTGGAGCGAAGCCGCGGGGGATAGCTAGTATTAGGTATAAAAGCGACAGTTTTTTTTTAAATATAAAGTACTATGCCCCACACTAGGAATTTCTTCCTGTATCGTGGGTGCGTTTACAAACATATAAACACACATGACATACACAACACCCAGAGCTGGAACGGCACAACTATTTGTAGGTTATATACAAATATTAGTTTCGTGCGGGAATCGAACCCGCGACACGCAGCGCAGCAGTCAATCGCTCAACCACTGCGCCAACCGTGCGCGCAAAAAGTTTGATGGATGGATGTACGTTATTTCTTCACTCAAAAACTACTGAAGGATTTTGTATGAAATATGCCACACAGATACTACATAGTAGTTTATGAACTAGAATTTTGGGAGCGCCTATTACACAATTTCGGAAGAAGGAAGAACTCAGTTTAACCAATAAAGTTTCGTCAATTACAGTAACCGGTCGTAAGTAGCCACAGTCGGTAGTTGCCTTTCCCCAAACGTTCTCAGGATACCATCAATCAACTTTACGTCAAATTGATAACTCCAGCATCTGTTTGGAGCACTGATAATAACTGAGGTCTACGGTCACGGTATTTATAGGCAGAGATAATTAAAAAGATTGTCTGCTACGATGCTGTTATTCTTGTTATGATATGATAAGGACGTTAAGAGGAAATACGTTCGCAGACATCCGACTGAATATCTAAGTAAAAACTTATAATTCGAGGTTTTGCTCTCGCCTATTTCCTCCTCGACTCGCACTTGGCCGGTTTTTTAGTTTATGGAATATTTTAAATTGGTCCATTATTGAATGGACCAATTTAAAATATTCCATAAACTAAAAAACCGGCCAAGTGCGAGTCGGTCTCGCGCACGAAGGGTTCCTTACTTGGTAAATTGCGGTTTACGATTTATGACGTATAAAAAAAAACTACTTACTAGATCTCGTTCAAACCAATTTTCGGTGGAAGTTTACATGGTAATGTACATCATATATTTTTTAGTTTTATCATTCTCGTATTTTAGAAGTTACAGGGAGGGGACACACATTTTACCGCTTTGGAAGTGTCTCTCGCGCAAACTATTCAGTTTAGAAATAAAATATATTAGAAACCTCAATATCATTTTTCAAGACCTATCCACAGATACCCCACACGTATGGGTCTGATGATAAAACTATTTTTTAGTTTCTGTTTCAAGTATGGGAACCCCCAAAATTTTGTGTCTTTTTTCTATTTTTGTGTGAAAATCTTAATGCGGTTCACAGAATACATCTACTTACCAAGTTTCAACAGCATAGTTCTTATAGTTTCGGCAAAAAGTGGCTGTGGCATACGGACCTATAAGGGTTCCGTTTTTTGCCATTTGGCTACGGAACCCTAAAAATTAAGATATATACTGTGCCCCTATGTTTTCCTTTTTGATGATACATTATCTTTAGAAGCACTAGAACCCTCAAAATATGCTCAACATTTCGCTGTCAACAGAGTCCTAGTGTACAAATTTGACAACTATAAATAAAAAAAATAAAACATAAAAGCACAACATATATTTTTTTATTCAATTTATGGAATATCTTTTAAATTTGTCCAATACTGGAGGAGGAAATAAGGGAGAGCCAAACCTCGAATTAAGACTTTTTACTAAGGAAATTCAGTCGGCGCTCTCTGCCCGCATTTCCTCTTAAGCCGTTGGTCTCGGCTGTCATTTGAAGATCTTTGACAGTCATTACGGTATTCAGGAGCCAAAAAATCTGTTACCAGACTTGCCAAGGAGTACCGTGTTACCCAGTCACTGGCAGCCTTATTACTTAAGAAACAGCAATCAGCAATAATCGCGCGATCAAACGCTTTATGTCATAAAAGTCGGAATTACATATAGTGTTGGAATGGTAGGTCCTACACAATCATTTGCGAATCGCTCGCTTTTTACCCTTTTTAATTTTTTTTTATTTTTTATTTTTAAATATACAACACGTATATGTTTAAATGTATCTAATTAAAAAAAACTAACTAAAAAGTTATATATAAAAAAACTTAATTCAAAAAATCAAAAAACCCGACTGCTTCAAAAACGAACTAAAAAATCGTAAACAAGGAAAAAATCATGCTGTGCAGGCGGAGGATACACCAGATTTTGGTCAGCCAGCCCGCGAATATGTATCCTCCGACTGCACAGCATGATTTTTTCCTTGTTTACGATTTTTTTGTTCGCTTTTGAAGCAGTCGGGTTTTTTGATTTTTGAATTACTTTTTGTCAAATACAATTATTAAAGAAAACCGCCCAAATCTCGTAAAACTTCTGTATTAAAGAGCAATTATTGCGCGAAAATCGCTATCGTTTTGCTCTTGCAAGATACGTAAAAAGCCTGCGGGTTGTGGAGGTCAGATAGGCAGTCGTTCTAAGTTAAATACTGGTACTCAGCTGCATCCTGTTAAAATGGAAGTTGACCTCAACATAGTTGGCAAAGACTAGTCAGATTGACAAACGACGAATGGAAGGACAAAACGTGTTGCGCCGACCCCAAGTAACATGGGACAAGGGCAGGCAGATGATGATTATAGTTCATTCGCGTTAAGAAAATAGTGAGTCATCGTTGTGAGCCGGCCTCTCGACCAATCGGGTCGCAACGAATTAGAAAGCTTGCAACATCCAGGCTTATTACGTATCTTGCAAGAGCTAAACGATAGCGATTTTTGCGCAATAATTGCTCTTCAATACAAAAGTTTTAGAGTATTGGCGTTATTTTTTTAGAAATAATTGCATTTGACAAACAGCTAGCGATTAGCAAACGATTGTGTAGGACCTACCATACCTACACTGTAGCTAATGCCGACTTTTATGACATAAAGCGTTTGATCGCGCGATGATTGCTGATTGCTGTTTCTTACATAATACGCCTCCCGATTGGTCGAGGCTGACAAAGATGACTTATAGTTTATTCGCGTTAAAAAATAGTTCTTAACGCGAATGAAATATAACAGTACGAGCCATTTAAATGAGTCCAATAGGTGCGGCTTATATTTGGGCATCCATTTTCTTAAATACGATAATTGATTTTGTCATTAAGAGATTGCTTGGAATATGATACGACTAATTAGACGACATCCAATTGGATAAGTTGGAAGTTTGAGTGTTTGATAACGGTAATTACTAATATTATATAGAGGTAAAGTACGGAAGTTTAAGGTTTTAAGAAGGAACCACTGAACCCATTTTGAAAATTGAAAATTCGTTCATCATTATAAAGAATTTTTTATGCCTCAAAATAAAGTGTCCTGAGGGGTGGCGGTAGCCCACCGCCCACCAAGCGAAGCCACGGGAAAAAGCTAGTGGTATAATAAACAAATATCAACGCACGTGTATCCCACGAGGAGTACAGCAGCCATTTCGGTATGTTTACGTTAAAATTTTATGTGAAAGAGGGTATATTGCCCTGCCCGAAAATAATTATATTCCACTACTACCTAATCTAAAATATCATGGCATCTGTATCCCACGAGGAGTACAGTAGCCATTTCGGTACGTTTACGTAAAAAAAATATGTGAAAGAGGGTATATTGCCCTGCCCATAAATAATTGTATTCCACTACTATCTAATATAATCTATGATCTAATTCCGCCCAGCCCATTCCATCATCGGACTACCAGACGTACGGCGATGCGTCATCGGTACATGGTGGATTTCCCACCCATACGCACAAAACGTTTTGGGGACTGTAAACGACAACGGTTCACGTGGTGATTTTAGAAATGGACACTTCCCACGCTAAATTCCTTAATTGCCTGTTTTTATAACTGCACGTTTCTTGGGTTCTTACCGGGTCTATGAATGGCGGCCATATAGACCTTCTGTCGGCCTTTTTCAATGTTATAAAATGTAATTTAAAATCAATGCTTAATGTTTCGGGCTCAGCTCGACCCTAATTAAAATTTGTATGGAAGGATGGCCATATGGCGCGAAACGGCGTGAGAAAATAAGACGAACTCCGTCCCTTGTAATGTAGCTACCTGATACACAATGTACCGTAAGCATTGTCTCTTAGCTTTCTTGTAACTTAGAAATTAACACGTGAATATTTAAAGTAGGATTGACGTAGGTGCCATGTGAGTAAAGCTATCTACACTTGTAATGATTTAAGAACTAGAGAAAGGTAGATAGTTAGTTGGGATTGTCTCGCAGTTTTCTTCTTTGTTACAAAAATAAATGAACACGTTATGTCCACGTGTTTGACCACGTGTGTAAAATGACACATGTATGTGCCATGTGAATTTTAGAGTAGTAGTAGTAGTATAATAAAACTTGAAATATACATAAGATTTAGAGAAAAGGTAGCTAATTAGATAAGATTATGTATATTGTCATAGTTTAATACTTGGAGTAAAGAGGAATCTAGATTAAGACTTTTGTGTTGACCTTTGTATACCTTTTATATTTTTCCTATGTAGAATTAAGTATGTAGATTAAGGAAATGTATAACTTGTGTATATTTAAGTAAGATAAGTTTTATGAAATCGGCATTTCTGTGGTGCCATGCTTGAATACAGTTGAAAAGTAGGGGCGCCATTGTTCTCGCCGAGCGGTTTTTGTATAAAAGCCGGCCCGCTTGTAGGCAGAGACACAGTCGGTCTTCCACTTCAGTCTGGTCCTTCGAAAGCCGGATACGAGAACGAAGAATCCGCGGCAACCAGTCCACTTCAGTCTGGTCCTTCGAAAGCCGGATACAAGATTCAAGAACCTGCGGCAACCAGTCCACTTCAGTCTGGTTCTACGAGCAACGGATACAAGAAGAATCCGCGGCAACCAGTCCACTTCAGCCTGGTCCAGCGAGCTACGGATTCAAGAACGAAGAACCCGTGGCAACCAGGCCCAATACAGTCTGGTCCATCAAGCAGCGGATACAAGAACGAAGAACCCGCTGCAACCAGAACAACCGAGCTGCAGACCAAGTACGAAGATCTGCGGCAAGAACGAAGAAAGGAACCCGGCTGTCACCGAGCTGCAGACGAAGTAAGAAGATCTGCGGTAAGAACAAAGCTGTACGGAACAGGACCGGTTTCGAACCTAACCGGTCTTGAACCTGACCAGCTTAATCCCAACCGAACCCGACCGGCTCACCGAACCGAGCCGACCGGTTTCACCCATAGTACCGAATCGAAGAAGTACTAACCCGCCGTGCTAAACCGAACGAGCTGAACGACTCAAGATGGTGTTCACAAGGAGCCAGGGAGACGCAACCGAGATGGAAGAACAGCTACGCATCCAAGAACAGGAAGCGCGCCGCGTCCAAGAACAGGAGGTGCGCCGCCAGGAAGCGGAGCTGATCGAACGGGAGCGAAGAAGAAGACTCTCACCGGACCCACCAGCATCACCAGTCTCGAGAACAGCACACAACAGCGCAGCGGGGCCTTCCAGTGCACAGACGACAAACACAGCGATCCGACAGCGAATGACGTCACCGACCAGGACAATGAGGTCGCAACGGTCCACGACAAGCGTCACAACTAGGCTACGGAAGGCGGAACTGGAGGCTGCAGAGAAGCTAGCAGCCATCCGGACCCAGCAACTGGCACTGGAAGAAGAGCTAGTCAAGAAGAGACTAGCAGTGGAGGTGTCAGCGATCAACGATGAAGAAAGCGTACAAGAGGAACAAGAGCCCTCTCGTCCACGCGAAGAGCCTCATCGAATGGTGGATGAATGGCTAAGGACGAATCCCCTCAACTCACGGGGGGAGGAGGGACCAAGAGAATCCAAAAAGCTACGCTTCGCATCTAGGACGAGATCGCCGACCCCCACAAGAGCGAAGGACAGCATCGAGCACTTGGCAGCAACGCTTGAGAAGATGGCCCGACCTAGGCCTAGGCACACGGAGCTACCTACATTCTCCGGAGCGGCCAACGAGTGGCTGCCATTCAAGGCGGCTGTACGAGATTCGACAGACATGTACCAGGTTACAGCAGCCGAGAACGTACAAAGGCTGAGGAGCTGCCTCAAAGGAGAAGCAAGAGAAGCCGTGGCCGCCCTTCTACATACGGCCACTGATCCAGGCATCATTATGAAGACCCTTGAGCAGTGCTTCGGACGACCGGAAGTCATCATCGACCGGGCACTGGATGACCTCAAGAAGCTTCCGAAACCTGGTACATCGGCCACAGAACTCAACAGTTTCGCTGTCAAGCTACAAAACATCATTTGCGTGCTGCAAACAATCGACCGAAGAGGTTACTTGTTCAACCCTTTTATGACCCGGGAAGTACTGGACAAGCTCAGCCCGCATCTCCGATCCCGCTGGTGTGACTACGCCTACGATCAAGAAGGGACGGCAGATCCGGAAATCGTCGTGATGTCACGGTTTCTAATGCGAGAGGCGGACCGAGCGTTACGATATACGTACGCTCCGTCTACAAGCGCCGCCGCACCGAGAAAGGAAACTCGACCCATCGTGACACTCAAGAAGAAGGCGAGCGTGTTCACTGCAACCGAGGAAAGGGAAGAAGAAGAAAAGCACAAGTGCCCCAAGTGCGAGCAAGACCACGTATTGACGCGGTGTCCGCGGTACAAGGCGCTTACGGTAGAGCAGCGATGGAGCTTCCTGAAATCCAATAGGATTTGCTTCAAATGTGCCCGGAAGCAACACAGGCGCATAAGCTGCAAGGCGCAGCTGTGCGGCGTGGATCAATGTCGCCGCCCGCATCATGCGACACTCCATCAAGCGGTACGCGAAGCGCAGACCGAAGACACGGTGAAGGCTGAACCACCAAAGGAGGAAGCGGTCCTGTCCGTGGCTACCCGACCTGCTACTGGGCCACGGGCAGTCTTGCTCAAGATGTGCCCTGTCATCGTGTCCGGACCACAGGGGGAGGTCAAGACCTACGCGCTCCTAGACGAAGGGGCCACGATCACGCTAGTGGACGAAGAACTGGCGGCGAGCATCGGGGCAAAAGGGCCATCACGGCCCTTCCACCTGAGCGGGGTCAACATGTCGCTGCGAGATATGGGCAGCCAAACCGTAAACATCAACGTGAAGGGACTGAAGAGTGACGAGAGCTACAAGGTCAGAGCGAGGACCATGAAGGATCTCCGGCTGCACCAGCAGTCAATTCCCGACACGTTGCTGGACTACGAGCACCTGAGGGACCTGACACCAGAAGAGGTGTGCTACGAACTGGCGCGCCCCGGGCTTCTAGTGGGTACAGACCACTGGGAGTGCATAGTGTCCCGCGAGCTCCGAATCGGCGGCCCTAACCAACCAGCAGCATCAAGAACGCAACTAGGATGGGTGGTGCACGGAACCGCACCACGCAAGACCATCGTTAAAGAAGGGAACGTGCTGCATGTATACGAGCCCGACCGAACAAAGGGTGCATGCAGCCAGGAACTCCACGACCTAGTCGAAGGCCACTTCAGGATCGACGCGCTCGGCATACAAGGCAAGCCGAGAGTCAAGGCGAGCGATCAACGGGCTATCGACATAGTCGGGAGGACAATCAGGAAGATTGACACCGGGTACGAGGTTGGGCTGCCATGGCGACGAGACGAGGTCACTATGCCGCCTAGCTACAATCAAGCGTTCCGCCGGCTGAAGAAGATCGAGCAGAAGATGGACGCCGACCCACAGTTCGCGGCCGAGTACTCCAAGCAGGTTAACAACCTATTGGACAAGGGGTACGCAACGCCATGCGACGGGTCGGAGCGAGCGAGTGCCATCTGTTGGTATCTGCCACATTTCGCCGTGCAGAACCCGAACAAGCCCGGCAAACATAGGCTAGTGTTCGACGCAGCAGCGAAGAGCAACGGCGTCTGCCTAAACGACGAACTGTTGGAGGGACCCGACCTACGGCTGTCGCTACCAGGAATCCTGTTTAGGTTCCGAGAAAAGGCGGTAGCGATTACAGCAGACGTGCAGGAGATGTTCCTGAAGATCAGGATAAGGCCGGAGGACCAACCAGCGCAACAGTTCCTGTGGAGAGGTGACGACCGACAAGAGCCTCCGAGGAAATACAAGATGACCAGTATGATATTCGGCGCCGCAAGCTCCCCGTACATGGCCCATTACGTACGCAACTACAACGCAGACGTACATGGGCAGGAGTACCCGCGGGCGCTGGAGGCCATCAAAGGAAGTCACTATATGGACGATTTGGTGGCCAGCTATGAAAACGCCGAAGAAGCACGGAGAGCAGTCGAGGAAACGAGGGCAGTGCACGCGCACGCAGGGTTCACGTTGCGAGGTTGGAGCTCCAGCGACGAGACGGTGCTATGCGACGTGCCTACCGAGCTACACGCCACCTCTCCTACACAATTGGGAGGTGAGCAGCCTGAGAGCAAGATCCTGGGGCTGCATTGGGACGCGGAGCGCGATGAGCTGGGGTTCAACACATCCATGAACCAAGTCCCGGCTGAAGTAAGAACGAGAACGCGCGCCCCGACTAAGCGTGAAGCCCTCAGCGCCGTGATGTCCATATACGACCCGCTTGGGTTGCTGAGCCACTACACAATACGATCGAAGATCATACTGCAGAGCTTGTGGCGCCTTCAGACGACGTGGGACGAGCAAATCCCCGAGGAAGAGAACGAGCTCTTCGCCTCCTGGCTCGCTCGCCTGACAGAACTCGCTCAGCTGCGACTACCGCGCTGTTACGTGACGCAAAAGTATGAACGCGTCGACTTACACGTACTTTGCGACGCCAGCGAGCAAGCCTACGCAGCCGTGGCCTATTGGCGAATAAGAAACGTCGATGGGAGCCTGAACGTCGTGTTGGTGGCCGCCAAAGCTAAGGTGGCGCCTCGTCGGGCGCAAACTGTACCACGCCTGGAGCTACAAGCCGCAGTGATCGGGGCAAGACTCGCCGAGACGATAAGGAGGGAGCACCGCGTCGATATCGGCCAGACGACCTACTGGACCGATTCATCTACCGTGGTGCACTGGACCCATAACGACGTGCGACGCTACACGCCATTCGTCGCGCATCGGCTGGGAGAGATCGCAGAGTTGACCCAGAAAGAAGAGTGGCGTTGGCTGCCTACTGCGTGCAACGTAGCGGATGACGCCACTCGACTCGTCGACACGCCCATCTGCGCCACGGATATATGGTTTCGGGGGCCGGACTTCTTGCTCCTGCCTGAAGAGCAGTGGCCCACGACGTCGACGGAGGAACCAGAGAACGAGGAGGTCCTTCACATGAGGAAAGAAACGGAGCGAGACAGCTGGCTACCGAACCCGGCCCGCTTCTCGAAGTATGAGGACGTGCGACCCATGCAAGCTGGCGACGGTGGCTACGCGAGTACCTGCCCACGTTGGTTCCTCGCGGCGAGCCACGGAACGACGTGCGACCCATGCAAGCCGGCGACGTGGTCCTCGTGGTCGACAACACGCTGCCACGGAACACATGGCCAAGGGGAATCGTCGAGCGCACGCATCGCGGACCGGATAGCGGCATCAGAGTCGTCGAGGTGCGCACCAGGACCGGCACCTTTCGACGCTCCGTGAGCAAGCTCGTCGTCGTGTCAACGAAGGAGGCTACGCGAGCTGCGCCGGGGGGAGAACTGTAAACGACAACGGCTTTCACGTGGTGATTTTAGAAATGGACACTTCCCACGCTAAATTCCTTAATTGCCTGTTTTTATAACTGCACGTTTCTTGGGTTCTTACCGGATCTATGAATGGCGGCCATATAGACCTTCTGTCGGCCTTTTTCAATGTTATAAAATGTAATTTAAAATCAATGCTTAATGTTTCGGGCTCAGCTCGACCCTAATTAAAATTTGTATGGAAGGATGGCCATATGGCGCGAAACGGCGTGAGAAAATAAGACGAACTCCGTCCCTTGTAATGTAGCTACCTGATACACAATGTACCGTAAGCATTGTCTCTTAGCTTTCTTGTAACTTAGAAATTAACACGTGAATATTTAAAGTAGGATTGACGTAGGTGCCATGTGAGTAAAGCTATCTACACTTGTAATGATTTAAGAACTAGAGAAAGGTAGATAGTTAGTTGGGATTGTCTCGCAGTTTTCTTCTTTGTTACAAAAATAAATGAACACGTTATGTCCACGTGTTTGACCACGTGTGTAAAATGACACATGTATGTGCCATGTGAATTTTAGAGTAGTAGTAGTAGTATAATAAAACTTGAAATATACATAAGATTTAGAGAAAAGGTAGCTAATTAGATAAGATTATGTATATTGTCATAGTTTAATACTTGGAGTAAGGAGGAATCTAGATTAAGACTTTTGTGTTGACCTTTGTATACCTTTTATATTTTTCCTATGTAGAATTAAGTATGTAGATTAAGGAAATGTATAACTTGTGTATATTTAAGTAAGATAAGTTTTATGAAATCGGCATTTCTGTGGTGCCATGCTTGAATACAGTTGAAAAGTAGGGGCGCCATTGTTCTCGCCGAGCGGTTTTTGTATAAAAGCCGGCCCGCTTGTAGGCAGAGACACAGTCGGTCTTCCACTCTACAAGGAGTAACAAGTAAGGAATAAATTGAAGATACGAATCACGATAGTATTTTCATTTCCTCAACGAGTCTCCAACCGAACCAACAATAC